>JAGIQG010000015.1:31434363-32034363 GCA_024679065.1 Sphyrna mokarran
AGTTCCAAGACATCACTGCAGGAGTAACTCAGGGTAGGGACCTAGGCCCAAATATTTCAGCTGCTTTATTAATGATCTTCTTTCTATCATAAGGTCAGAAGTGGGGATATTCACTGATGATTGCACAATGTTCAGTACTATTCATGACTCCGCAGTCAATGTTCATATTCAGCAAGATGTGGGCAATATCCAGGTTTGGGCTGACGAGTGGCAAATGACATTCAGGCTATCTAAGTGCCAAGCAATAGCCATCTTCCACACAAAAGAATCTAACCATCGTCCCTTGACATTCGAGGATTTTATCATCACTAAATTCCCCACTGTAAACGTCCTGGCAGTTACCTTTAATCAGAAACTGAACTGCACTAACCATTTAAATCTGTGGCTACAAGACTAGGTTAGAGGTGTGGAGTCCTACGGCAAGTAACTCACCTCCTGACTCTCCAAAGCCTGTCCACCATCTACCAAGGCATAAGTCAAGAGCATAATGGAATACTCTACACTTGTATGAATGAGTGCAGTTTCAACAATACTTAAGAATCTCAACACCATCCAAGGCAAAACAGCCCATTTGATTGGTATCCCTTCCACAAATATTCACTCCCTTTACCATCGGTGAATAGTGGCAGCAGTGTGTACTATCTACAATAAGCACTGCGGAAACTCACCAAGGCTCCTTAGGCAGCATTTTCCAAACCCATGCCCACTACCATCTTGAAGCCGGGAACATCACTACCTGCAAGTTCTCCTCCAAGTCATTCACCATCCTGACATGGAAATTTATCACCATTCCTTCACTGTCACTGGGTCAAAATCTTGGAACTTCCTTTCCACAGACAGGTCAGTGACTACCATGGTTGAAGTAGGCAGTTCACCACCACCTTCTTAATGCTGATATGGCAGCAACACCCAGATCTCATAAATGGTTTTTCTTTAAAAACCTGTTGTGAGAGAGTAATTGTGTTGAGTAATAGAGATGGGATTGCCAAAAAGAGGGAGATCTAAGATCCCATGAAAAGTGCAGTTGCGAGAGAAATAATGCAGCAGGACTGGAAGATGAATGGGTGACTGACAGGATGAGATGGAGAATGGTAATCAAGCAGCATCATGGCAAACATAAGTGAAATGGGAGAATCAAAAAGCTTTATTAAAGAGAGCCCCTTGGGAAATTCCAGTCAGCCTGCATTTTCCGTCAGTGCTGGAGACAATTTAGGTGCTCCCTGCTCCCAGAGAAGGCCTGGCTGCAAGAAATATTGTTTAAAGTCGACGAGAGCGTTCTTTCTGTTCTTACTTGCCTTCAGAGCCTGTTGCACCTTTCAGACTGGAAGATCTGTAATGGGCCCTTCAACGTGAAGCTCTGTTAGTGCCAATTCAAAAGTAAAAAGGCACCTGCATGAAAATCCCATTGAATGATTATTACCTCCGAGGAATGGGCGGGGGTGGAGGTGGAACATGGGGCACATTACAGTGAGACAAATAAGAGGTAATATTATTGAAACATATAAGATGCTGAGGGGGCTTGACTGAATAAATGCTGAAAGAATGCTTCCTCTTGTGATGCTATCTAAAACTAGGGTAGAGTCACATAATAATGAATCTCCTTTCAAAATAAATGGTTTCCCATTTAAGGTAGAGATGAGAATTTTCTTCTCAGAAGCTTGTTAATCTTTGGAATTTTCTAACTGATAGAGCTATGGAGGCTGAATCATTGAATCATTTAAAGCTGAGGATAGAGAGATTTTTGAACTACAGGGACATCAAGACTAATAGGATGAGACAGGAAAGCGAACTTGAAGCCAAGATCAGATTAGCCTTCATCTTTCCAAGTGGTGGAGGAAGCACTCCTGCCTACTCCTGCTTTTTCTTATGTTCACTGAATGATAATGTCCACCAAATCTACTGACTCAAGTCACTGCATTAATGTAATGTATTATATGTTAAATATTTGAGGATATTTTTGTGACAAATAAATATGGGTGTTTCTTTCATTCAGATATAACCTATAATTTTGTTTACTTGTTACAAGGGGCTACAATATTACTGCATTATCTCCACAAAGAAATAGACTTGTAAATCCTCTTAGACCATGTGAATGATATATTTCAATTCCACATTCTAGCTTTTATAAGAGTATTGAAACATCAAGGAAGGCGGATGTAAGAGCTAATCATTTTCTGTTAGAAATAGATATATCATTCAAGTTTCTCATTTTGACCTGCTGATTCTTTCAATTCTGCCAATGTGCATTGATATTAATAATTTAATTTGAAATCTAGCTTTATCCTATTTAGTGCAATAATTGCTCCAGAAACTTTTTCATGATCTTTGTTCCTTTAGCACTACAAAAGAATAGACAATATCCTACATTGACATTGTGAGACATTCATCCATGTTATTATTATATTTAATACCAAATAATTTTAATACTAGCTCCAATAAAGAAGGGAAAAAAAAATCTGCCTATACAACTTTCATGGTGTGTTCTACTGCAAAACTTATTGCTTTAATTCAGACATGGGTGACACAGTGGTTAGCACTGCTGTCTCACAGTGCCTGGAACCCAGTTTTAATTCTGGCCTTGGATGACTGTCTTTGTGAGGTTTGCATGTTCTCTCCATGTCTGTGTGGATTTCCTCCAGGTGCTCTGGTTACCTCCCACAGTCAAAAGATGTGCAGGTTAGGTTGATTGGCCATATGAAACTGCCCCTTAGTATCAGGGGGATTAGAAGGGCAAATACATGGAGTTATGAGGATAGGGCCCGAGACACATTGTTGTTGGTACAGGCTTGATGAGCTAAATTGTCTTCTTCTGTACAATAGGGATTCTATGACCTTTTTCTTCTAATTTGCTTTCTATAAAATCTTGCTCCTAAATGGAGTGACTATTACAGAAGTGATACCTCATCGATCTCTGGTATCTCAATTATGATTATTCTTCATGCATGATCCTGGGTAATGATTATTCCTAGGCTATAATGTGTGGAACATTACAGCTAAGCATTGCCCTTTCTTCACATGATGACATTTATATTTTATAACTTGAAATAATAAACAAAATCTGTTGTTGATAATGTATAATACATTCTTCAAATACTGTCTTAGTAAATTACCTGGTCACAGATTCAAATTAATTTCCATGCAGAAAGAGACCATTTGACCCAGCATGTATGCATGGGCTCTCCAAATGAGCATTACGGCTTAGTGCAATTCCGCTGCCTATCCCCATGCCCCCCGTACCCTTGCAAACAATATGGAGCAGTATTGAACAAAGCCAATGGAATGTTGTGCTCCATACAGCAAAACATTTATCAGCCATAAATATGGTGGCAAGGTGGCACTGCAGTTAGCACTGCTGCTTCCCAGCATCAGGGAGCCGGGTTCAATTCTGACCTTGGGCGACTGTGTGGAGTTTGCATATTCTTCCAAGTTCCTCCCAGACTCCAAAGATGTGCGATTAGGTGAATTGGCTATGGTAAATTGCCCCTTAGAGTTGGCGGGATTAGCAAGGTAAATACATGCAGTTAAGGGGATAGGGCCTGCATGGGATTGTTGTTGGTGCAGATTCAATGGGCCAAATGGCCTCCTTCTGCACAGTAGGGATTCTATCATTTATAAACATATCAGAACTGTACATCCGTCAGTGGAATCTATGATTAAATTCTACAGTGCTCTGCTCAGACCATATCCTGAAAATGCATCCCTAGGCCATCATGACATAAGGTTGGCATGTTGGATTTAAAACCTCACTCAAATAATCGAATCTATAAATTGACCACATTGATACAGTCTGTTCAGGAATTTTCATTAAATATTAAAGTAAAACCATTAGGTTCCAAAAGATCATATGGTACCATTTGGAGAGCCAGAGATTTTTTGACCTCCTGGCTAATTATTTAACAGAGATCATTGTTCACATTGTTGATGCACACAAGCAATGGCTACCGTGTTGTCCTGCTTAACAGCAGAAGGGTTTGTTTCAGAAGGATTTGGTAGGCTGTGAGGTGTTTTATGATGTTCTTGAAGGTGTGAAAGGTGCTATGCAAATACAAGTTCTATCTTTGGTGTTTAATCAGTATCTTCCTTCCTTAATTTATGTAGTTTGTCACCATATAGAATCTCAAAATGACAAAGTAGAAATTAACGTGATCTATGTGATGTGGTGGTGCGGTAGTGCATTGCTGCTTCACAACTCCAGGGACCTGGGGTTTGATTCCCAGTTTGGGTCACTGTCTGTGTGAAGTTGGCACATTCTCCTCGTGTTTGCATGGGTTTCCTCCAGGTGTTCTGGTTTCCTCCCACAGTCAAAAAATGTGCAAGTTATGCTGATTAGTTATGCTAGAAATTGCTCCTTAGAGCCCTGAGATGCATAGGTTTGAGGGATTAGTGGGTAAATAGGTAGAGATATAGGGTAGGTTCTAGGTGGGATTGTGACAGGTGCAGACTTGATGGGCCAAATGGCCTCTTTCCGCATATAGGATTTCTCTGATTTCTATGTACATATATTTAAGTATGTTTATATGACTGTGCTGGAAACTCGTTCCACACTGCAGCCAATTCTTCTGAAAACTTCAGATGACCTATTTCAGCCAACATTAATAATATACAATAGCTAACCCTCAGTTGTGTAACCTCTCTCACACAAATATGATGCAATCACCATTCAGGCCCTCAGGCCCCGCTCAGCGTCAACAACACCCCCTCCCCTTCTCCAGCAGCGCCCCCTCAACCTAACTTGAGAACCCGGCGTGGCAACGTCATCGTGAGTGACTAGCCCCGCCCCCCACGTAGAACAAAGGCCCCAACGGCGGTTCTCCAATAAGAAAGCCGGTGGCCGCGCAACGGCCAATCGCGGCGTGTCTCAGGGGCGGGGCGGGGCTCCCCGCTGCTGTCCCAACAAGTTAGGCTGCGCCGCCGCTTCACTGGCGTCGGGAGAGAAAGGCGTTTTTTTTGTGGAGCTAAACGTCGTGGAGGTGAGGCGCGGGGATGGGAGCGGAGCGGCCGGCCTGAGCTCATTAAGCGATTTACCTGGGCCAAATGATCGAGAATTAACGCGGCAATTAAGAGATTCACGTTGACTTTGTGATTTTTGTTTTCTCTCCTGTTTCGTCCGCAGATTCCCGCAAACGAGGGCGGCTCGCTCCACCGACGAGCTTTTTTATTTGTTGCGCACAAGGTGTTGGGCGTCTCGGCACCGCGACGTGCCGTCCAGTAGTTCACCATATCCGAGAGCGATTAGGCTTGTGTTTATGTCTTTGTTTTGTGAAAACGGTAAGGATATGTGATGCGGGGGGTGGGGAGGGAATGAAGACGGTTAGAAGCGGTCGCAAGATGCGAGTTAGGAACGCGAGGTTCTCAAAATGGCGGCCCGGCTGTGACAGCGGCGGCTCCCTGCCTGTGTCTGTGTGACGCACTCTGCGCCACTCGGCCACGACCAGCTCCAACTCATTCCCGGGGCCGAGGCGGCGGACTATTCCTGACCCACCGCTATCTCCTCCCTCGTTCCTGGCTCTGAATCGAGTCTCAGTTACCCGTCGCACCTTTTGGAAGTTGAAGAGGGGAAGTTTTTTTTTCACCTCTGCAGTGTGAGGAGTTGCGCATGGCGGCGCTGGGGTAGTGGGTGGATGACTCACGTGTTGCGGAGGCCGCGTTACTGCAGCAGGCAATGACTCAGCGCTCACTAAACAGCCAGCCACCTCCCTTTTCTTTAACCCCCTCAATTCTCGTCGCCCCCCCCCCCCCCAAGCTGCTAATGCAGCCTTACTGACCACGTTTTATTCTGCTGAATGCTTGTTCCCGTATTCCTCTCTTTTAACCTGCCCTTAAAGGGCTTTTCTTTATCTGCAGTCTCAAGTGTTAAAGGGCTTTTAAGTTTGGAATCTGAACGTGAAATTAACACTTCCCATGCTTGTGCGCGGGGCAATTCGTCTGTCTTCATTTAAAGCCTAGTTGTGCTTTATCTAACTAGAATTACTGAAAAATCCAGGTTTCTAGTGTGTGGTGAGGGACAGTTATCTTTTTCCCTCTTCCTTCCCTCCCCATATCTTATTTCTTACCTCTTTCTTCCCCCTCTAATCTCACCTGATCCATGTTGGTTAGGGTTATCAATTCAGTTTAATACCAAGAGTTGGAAAACAGCTGGAGTTAGTCTTTACATGCCATATCTTTTTTGTGTGTATTCAAACTTTGTTTTGGAGGAAGTAACTCTACTGTCTGTTTAATCCCTTTTTATTTTTTTCTTGTTACAGAGCTGTTGCGCAGCCGTTGGTACCTGTGTCGGGGAAACCTAACCAACAAACGGGGAACTTGCAGCCTAAGTGGCGCAAACTTTTTCATGTCAGAGACCGAGTACACTTGCAATTGTTTATGTCATCCATTCTTCTTCAGACAGAAGATACCAAAAAATTCCATTCAAAGATCTTTTCACTTTACTCATAAATCTAATAGTAAACCAGAATGGCTGTCAACGTCAACCGCAGTGTTTCTGACCAATTCTATCGGTACAAAATGCCCCGTCTGATTGCTAAGGTAAGAGCAATTAGAAGTGTTTGAATTAGTTTAACTTGGAACTGTATTGCAAACTAAAATATTTTTTCTCTCAGGTCGAGGGCAAAGGAAATGGAATAAAGACAGTAATAGTCAACATGGTTGATGTTGCCAAGGCGCTTAATCGGCCTCCAACGTGTAAGTACCATTTAAAGTTTAACCCTGTTCTAGAATGCTAGCTTGCTGTTTTAAAGTTGTGTAACTCTAAACTGAAACTTTGGAGATATAGAAAATTGACCATAATGTTGCAAAGTTGCATTAAATCCTTGGTTATTCAAATGTAGATGTTCATTAGTTGCTTTTTTCATTGGTTACCTAGTTCATTTTTAAGATTAGATTTGTAATGGCAATTTCAAACCAGAAGTGTTGTGCACTATTTTCTCTTTTGTCTATTTGGGTGCCATCTATTGGTCACTGTAATAAAAATCAGAAACTGGAATGCAGAACTGCAATTTGCCAGAGCATAAACAGACATAAATTGTCAAGGTTATTCCATGCATAGCAACAGTTAAACTGCAAAACTTTGAGTTTGCCCTTTTTCTTAGTGTTTTCCATTGACCTGTCCTTGGATAATTGTTTTAAAGGCTTTTCTCCATGAAACCATAATTTTTCTTGGTTTTTTGTGGGGATTGATGGCAAGGCCTGTAGTTCCTGCTCTTGGTGTTGAGTAATCTGTGTTTTGGTTTTGGCCTTCTAGGCCATTTCTAGGGGCAATTGAATGACCACATTTTGGGATCTGAATCACATCTAGACCAGATGGAGCATTAGTGAACTGCATTAGTTTTTATGACAGTGGTATTTTCATGGCCATTATTAGTGAAAGCAGCTTTTTATTCTTCGCACCAGCTCAAATGCCAATTGGCCACTTGGTAGTTCTGTTTGTGGTGCATTTGCTGTATCATATTTGACTCTCTGCTATATATGCTTAAACTTTTTCAGGTTCTTCATCTATGTGGAGCACTAGGTTAAAGCTTTTAAAACATTATTCTACTATATCTGCAGCCCACAAGTCAAACCAAATAAACCTGTAGCTATGAAAGAGCTTGTGTTGCTGAGGCATGAGGGTGTATGTCAGTTGATTGCATTGGGTTTAACAAATGTCAAACTACACATAAAAAGGAATTGTTTCTGATTCATCAGATCTCTTAACTATCTTTCTGCAAATGATTTAGATTTAAATCACTTGAGGTGGAAGAATTGGGTATACCAATTTTTCCATGGTTCAGTTGGAGAGTTGAGTCTCCTTGGATTAAGGATTGAAAGCTTAAATTTTGTTACTAATTGTTGTGCTGGTTTGTTCAAGGCCCTTTAATTTCTATTCAAACTTTAGATCCCACCAAGTTTTTTGGTTGTGAGCTGGGAGCTCAGACTCAGTTTGATTCAAAGAATGATCGTTATATTGTGAATGGATCTCATGAGGCGAATAAGCTGCAAGACATGCTTGATGGATTCATTAAGAAATTTGTCCTTTGTCATGAGTGTGAGAATCCTGAAACTGACCTGGTAAGTGCAATTAAAAATGAAATACTGTTAGCACAGAGCAAGGTTTCTTAAAATCTAGGTACACTGATTCATTGGTAGATCATTCTTCCATTCTGATGGTGCAACCTTTCAAGCCAGTACTCCTGATGTGTCTTTAACTGAGGATTTCCATCCAGTGTGGTTAACATTAACTTTTTTGTTCTACTTGCATCTTGCCCCTCTTCAGTTCATAAAGCTTCAGGTTCTTGTCATTTTTGCTTTGACCAGTCACCTAGTATCCCACAAACTCTAGCATGTTCACCACCTTGTCTCAGAATTTGACAGCCATTAGATCATTAATTCTCTCATGACTCATGTTGCATTCTGTTCATTCAATAGCCATTCTCATCTCATTTGGACAATGTCTGTCTATCTTTTATCTATTGCCATTCCTTTTGGCATCAAATATTGCAGTCCACCATAGGGACCCTTTTTGTTTGTGCTTTTCCACTCGTGTCTAGTGGTTTAAACTCTTTCCAGGTTCTAAAGAAGGCCATTGACCTGCATATCTTTAACATTACTTTAGACTTCCAGTATTTGCTTGTGAACAGCATTCCATGCTTGAGCCATTTTCCTCAGTTGGAGAAATTGATATTTGTTGCTGCATCTATTTTTATTTAACTTGTAGGTTTGGATGTCAGTTTCATGAATAAATGTAACACTATTATTCTCACTTTTAGCATGTCAATCCAAAGAAACAAACCATTGGTATTTCCTGTAAAGCCTGTGGATACCGAGGCATGCTTGATACGCGTCACAAGCTCTGCACATTCATTCTTAAAAATCCACCAGGTAAGTAAATTTGAATTCTGCAAAGACATCCAGTTTTTATTTCAAATGATCTGATGTAAAGATTTCTGCCTTTCAGAAAATGGAGATGGTGGTTCAGCCAAGAAAGAAAAGGAAAAGAGAAACAAGAAGGGCAAAGACAAGGAGAATGGATCAGTATCTAATTCAGAATCATCCACCCATAATGAGTTTGATGCTCCAGATGCAGTGGTAATTAGATTTTATTCTACAATGTAAATTGTGGAACACCATCTTGTCAAGTCTGCCAGCTTTGCAAAACTAATGTTCAATCTCTGCTGTGGTCCTCTCCCTTCAGACTAGCAACAATCCTTTTCTTTCCAGATGCTTATCCAGATTGGAGTGCTGTGACTCTGGCTACCACACTTAAGCAATTCAGTTCAGATAAATCGTAGGTCACCATCAGATTTATGCAGGTGCACACCAAAGTCTTTGTTCCTACAAGACCTTGTTGTGCAGTTTTCTGCATTAAATTTCATCTGTTATTCATGTTTCCCTTACTGGAAGCAGTTGCTTGAGTGCTAAGAGACCACCTATTGGCTTTGTAAGTATGGTAATTGAGTAAGATGGTGACTGACAAATCTGAACAAGTGATTATGATCAGTAATGAATCAGAATTTGGTTAAATACACGTTATTGTAGCTCTGCTTAAATTGTCAAGACTTTCCATTCTCCCATGAGATATGGACATTCCCCAATACTTGCCTGTCCCTAATTGCCCCTTGAACAGTTCCAGAGGGCATTTAAAAGCAACCACTCAAAGGTCTACAGTCACATGGCATGACCAGGAAAGGATGACAGATTTTCTTTGAACTATATCTAGGCTCATAATATCACATTAAAGTCCAACAGGTTTATTTGATGGCATGAATTTTCAGAGCACAGGCCTTTCACCAGATGACTACAGGATTTGGTTCACAAATGATAAGACAAAATCAGTTACAAATGTTTGGAATATCTTGACAGGTAAGCCTTTACAGGTGCAGACCAGTGAGTGAAGAGGACTTGAGCATGGTTTAAGGTGTGAATTGTCTTCAGCCAGGATAGTTGGTGAGATGTTGCAAATGATATGACATGAACTCAAAATCTCAGTTGAGGCAGTCCTTGTGCAGAACTTAAGCATACAAGGACATTCAGCTCTTGACCTTCAGGAAGATGATCTACACAACAATCTCCAAGCAGAAACTGATATCCAAGTTCTGTGCACATGAGGACAGCCTCAACTGGGATCTTGGGTTCATGTCACACACCTGACTTGGCTAGGCTTGCAAAATCTCTGTCCTGGCTGGAAACATATTTCATATCTCTTTAACCTGTGCTTAACTCACTTTTGCATTTTTTTTACTTGTAAAGACTCATTCCAACCATTATCTTGTAACTGAGTTTTTGTCTTTGTATATTGTTTGTGAACCAAATCCTGCAGTCAACTGATGAAGGAACAATGCTCAAAGCTTGTGCTACCAAATAAATCTATTGGCCTTTTAATCTGGTGTTGAGTACTTTGCCTACCCCAGTCCAACTCCACATTAAGTGAACCAGATGGGTTTTTACAGTAACAGATTTTAGTTGTTCCAGATTTTCACTGCATTCAAAGTCCACCAACTGCCATGGTGAAATTTGAACCCAAATTCCCAGGGAATTACAATTGATTTCTGGATCATCAGTCTGATAAAGACTGAAGCCAAAAATAGTTGGTCAGAACTGCTGGAGTCCAGGGAGGAGAAAGTCAGACTTGACAAAGCATTTGCTGTCAGCCACAGAGGCCGTCCCAAGCAACAAGGGCAGTTGGTAGTTTAAAATTAAGTTTGGCTGAACAAAAATTTGCTTCAATAATTGAGATCTTTGGAATTTTTATTCTGTAAAACCCTTTTCTAAGGGTAAGTGTCAAACAACATTTTTGGATTTTAGAACTTCATACTGAAAAAAATCTTGTGGCAGATATTTTAAGTTTCCATTGGGATTTGGGCAGCTCAGCATTTGCCATAACAGTTCAGTTCTTTCCATTTTGGGACCTTTGGGGAAGGGTGTGGAGGAAGAAAGATACAGCAATCAAATGCTTCCTGAGCAAATTCTAGTTACTATTTAAACAACCTAGTTTTAAGTATATCTGCTCAATTTAAGGTGAAGTTGTAGAATGGAAATTTACAGTTAACCTTCTCACCAGGATGGTGAAGAGGATGATGATGACTGGTGTGAAGAAACCACAGAAGAAGCTCAGCGGCGTCGAATGGGTGAAATTAGCGAGCATGCCAAAAATTTGACACTCAGTGATGACCTGGGGAAAACTTTGGAGGAAAGAGTCAACTTATTCTATAACTTTGTCAAGGTATTATGACACAAATGTTCTTTATTTGGGTGCTGTATTTTCTTAGCCACTTTTTAGCAGTGTGTCTCTGATCTAGAAGGTCTGGAGCAGCAATACATGTGGGCACCACTAAGTTTCCTTCCAAGTATCCATTTGATTTGAAGATTGAGATTCCTTCAGTGTAGGGTCAACATCCTGGAATGCTGTCCCTAAGCAAAGTTACCTACACAGCTTGAATTGTAGTAGCAAGGCAAAATGCCACCAACTGTGCAGAACTTGTAAACAGGGATAAGTGCTGGCTTTGCCACTTAAGTTTTGGTATGCATTTCACATTCTGTGACTGATTACAAAGTTTTATGTCAATATTTACCCAGATCATGTATTCAGTTAGCTTTTGCTTCAAGTCACCCACACAAGGATCTAGCAATCTTATGTTGCATCAATTTCACTTTCTATTGTGTAGTAAGTGATCTATCAACTTGCCATTTCCTTGAAGCATGATCAGACTAAAACAGGAAGTAAAATGAAACTACTATAGAACAAAAAGACAATTTGATATTCAAGATTCTATAGCATTTGTACCATATTGAGAAAACTGTCACAATTTGGCTTTCCAGATTAAGGTTTTTAGTGGTACTTACAACTTGGTGACCCTTTCCTTGATCAGATGTGGTTTTGGGAGAGAATTTTAACTAGCATAAAATGTGGACATTGTCTGGAACTTCCAACAGTGCATGTGGGTGATTAGAAGAAACATGGTCATGTCTGGTTTCCACACTTACACTAGTATATGCACAGATTCCAGAAATTGACTATAAAAACCTGGACTAGTAGGATAATTGGGGATTTGTGGGATGCACTTCTACACCTACCCAGTTTCAATTAGTGATGAAAGTCACCTTGTAGTGCATTGCCTATAACTTAAGAATGTTAACATCAAAGTAGAAGGAAAGCATTTGAAATGTTGAACAAGTGACAGCCAAACTTGAATGTTTGGGAGATGTTTTATTTGTGTTGTACCTAATTTTTTTGCAGAAAAAGAAAGAAGAGGGCATTATTGACGCTGCTGATAAAGACCTTCGATCAGAAGCTGAAAGACTAGATGTAATAGCTATGGGCCCCCTCATATTGAGTGAACTGCTTTTTGATGAGAACATAAGGGAGCAGATCAAGAAATATAAACGACACTTTCTGCGTGTGAGTACTCTATACCTGAACAATTATACTTTATAGCTTAATAGTGCTTGACTAATTGTTTTCTCTTTTGATAGTTCTGCCATGGTAATAAAAAGGCTCAAAAGTATTTACTTGGTGGCTTTGAATGCCTGGTGAAAATACATCGGGATCAACTGCTTCCCAAAGTTCCACATATCCTGAAGGAGCTATATGATGCTGATCTCCTGGAAGAAGAGGTCATCCTCGCTTGGGCTGAAAAAGTGAGCTGTACAGTGAGACCATCTTAATTTGCACTTTGTATTTGGAATCTCAAATTTCTGCCTAATTGAATGCCAAATCTGCTTATAGCACCAGGGACTTGTGTTTAATCAGTCTTGGGTGACTGCATGGATATGCTCTGGTTTCCTCCCCAACCAAGATGTGGGTTTGGTTAATTGGCCATGCTAAATTAACACTTGATGTCAGGGAATTAATAAGATAAATAGAGTTCCAGGAGTAGACCCTGAACAGGATTAAGTGGGCTTGATGGACTAAATGGTTTTCTGCATGGTAGAGATTCTATGAAATATAGTTCCTTTCTTCCAGATTTTTGCATTACCAGCAGTTGGGAACAGTAATAAATTCTGTGCAGGAGGAAGTTGTGCAAAAATTGATGCTTTTGTAAAATACTACGTTGTCATTAAAGTGCTAAATGTTTTGTTTGCTGTTCTTGAATTTGTTTTCAGTATATTGTGCAAATTTAACTTGTATTGATCATATTAAGGTATCTAAGAAGTATGTCCCAAAAGAACTTGCCAAAGAGATACATGCAAAAGCAGATCCATTTATCAAGTGGTTAAAAGAAGCTGAAGAGGAATCTGAAGAGGAGGAGGAAGATGAAGATGATGATGAAGATAAGGATGTGGAGGTAATTATTTTGTTTGATTACCAATATGGTGATGACCATTAAAGGCCAACTAAGTTGAGTTGGGAGTGCAATGGCAAATCTAACCACCTAGCCCAGTATAGGCATCAGTGTGAATGATTGCCTAACTTGCAACCACTTCACCAGTTAACTTTAGCAACTACCTCTTAATACAATGTCCCACTGCTTCTGTGCAGGATGTATTGAATTTGATATACACACTCATCATCACCATGTTGCTTACAGGTGGTCTACGACAGCTCTGCAAAGGAACTGAAAGTGGAAACTGTGAAACCCATTAAGACAAAAGAGGAAGAAGATATAGATATTGATGCTATTTGATGTATTGCTTACAGGGGGGGTGGGGAATATTCTCTTTAATTATCTTGCAATGGAGAAGTCAAAGCAATGAAGAAATATTCCTGTATTTAAATGCAACTGCTGAAATCAGTCTCTGCTAGTGACACTTTGCCACCACCTGCCAATGATGAACTCTTAAAACAATATGTCCCAAGTCTAAGTGGTAGAACTGTCCTGCTAATCTGACAGTTCTGTTTCACTTGTTGCTATTGGGTAACATTTCTGCATTTACTGCTCATTTTATACAGTGTTGTAAATTACAAATTAAAGGGGTTTCTGTTCTGTATTCTAGCACCTGAGCTTTCATTTAGTGCATAATTGTAACTTTCCAACAATTCAGGATTTAACTCCCCTTTCCCCCCTTGCAATACAACTGATTGTATTGGATAAAGCTGTCTGCTTTTTTGGGCAATAGATCAGTTATGATGCCCATATGATAAAGATAAGGCAGTAAAATAAGACTGGTGGGGGATGACTATTGATAGCCTTGGCTGATGAGTGAACTGTTTAACAGGCCATGTGTCTCATAGCATGAAGGTCTGTTTGGATCATTGCCACTTGTGCAACAGTCATGATCACCCAAACATCAAGCAAGTTAAATTTAAATGAATTGAGTAGTTCATGTAATACATGCAGTAAGAATTCATTTTTTCATGGGTGGAAGATTAAAACTTTAGGTGGGAATACTTCTGTGGCAGAGAAAATAAATTCTGGCATTTCCTTGCACTTTGATTCTAAATGCATCTTGGTACTGTGGTTCTTTGATTTCCAATTGGTTTTTTCTCAACCTTTATGGTTGGACATAATTAAATCAGCTTATTGTTCCAATGCCCTGTGCAACAAACTGATTTTCTGCATTTTGAATTAGAATTGTACTTTGGACTAAGTCCTCAGTTTCAACCCTGAACATCTTGAACACTTTATGGAGTTGTCTCATTGTCTTCAATAACTGTTGCAAGGAATTAATCTGATTTTTTTTTTTGCTTGAAATGAAATCTGACTTGATTTTGGGACATGGCAGTCATTTAACACAGCACAAGTGGTGCCACAACTGATCTCTTCAGTCACCACTGTCAAATCTTTGATACAAGTAGGAACTTTATCCTATGAGTTAGAAGTTGGTTTTTGCAGCAAGTTAAACTGCAAATTGTACTATAGTCTAAATTGCCTTGTTGCCTTTTCAAAAGGTACCAAATTCTGAGTCTTTTTGAAAAAGCAGCTGATATTCAAGCTCTGGAAAATGTCTTCAGTTACTGAACTTGTGTACCATGAGTTACCTTAATTTGATTTTTGCTTGTCCTACTCATTCAGTATATTTGCTAAATTTGGAAACTGTCAGCTTTAAGGACTTGCTTTATGAATATCTGATTTTCAGGCAATGTCTGCACCAAAACAAGGTCACAGCCTTGGCAAGACAATTATCTATAACACTGAATTAATCTTGACATGTTAAGGAAATTGAACTGTTTTATAGTGAGGCCTGGCACAACAAAGGTCTAATGGCTTTAAATCAAGATGTGCATCTTGAATATCTGCAGCCTGCCTTGACATATGTTAGACCAGTCTTGACTTCGTCATCAGAATTCAGATGAATCATAGAACATTGAGTGCTGAACCAGCCAAAATCTGATCATTTGTATTCTAATATTCATGTAGAAAAAACCATTATGTAAATAAAGTTAGCTTTGGTTTTGTGACTTGTCTGCTTATTTTGATCTTCCATGGTGATTGCACTTTTCATTTTACACACCAGTATATTTTGTCAAATTGGTGACAAGGTAAAAGATCTCCTCCTGTCTGGTCTGCTTTCCACAAGTCATGTCCTTAAGCAAATGCATGTCTCCCAGATTTGGAGATGGCTGAAGTACATAGCATTTTGTTGCTGCCACTCAAGTAAATTTTAAACTTGTGCATGTTGTGATCTTGCCCATTCCTAAGTAGTCTTGAGATAGTGGGCTATGGCAGTGTATGGGTGGAATAAAGTCCTGTTTCTATGGAGTTTCAGGATTTTGACCTAGTAACTAAGTAGTACCAAGTGAGGAAGATGTTTGTGAGGGGTAGATGAAAGTTCCCTTGTGTTGACTGCCCTTGGCCTGTGTGGTAGGAGTCAAGGGTTTGGTTTGGAAGCTGTTTATGGAAGGAGCCTTGGATTGTTGCAGTGGATTTTAAAGATTCCATGAAAAAAGCTTGGAAAATGTAATTTGCTACCCAAGCCTGGATCTTGCTGCATCTTCTCTATTCTAATTTAGAGAATTATAAGATGACTCCCAAGGTGGAGACAAAGGAAATGTGCTTTTTGTACTGGGGTGTTTGAGGAATTGACCAAGCTGCTGTAGATAAAATGACAGATGTATATGTTGGTAAAAGTTGAGTGATGCTAATAGCATCTCTGAAGATCTGAAAGGCTCCTGGATGTGAAATGTAGACTGTATTTCCCCAACATGCTGAGAGGCTTACTGAGATTGTCCAACATTTTCTCAATTTTTTTGCTTTTATCCATTTTGTGCAAGCTTAAGTCTCCCAGTTTGCTAGCATAGCATATTCAGTGTGATGCACTGGTTTTGAACACTACAATGGAGTTACTGAAAATCCCCTGGTTGCCAAACTCCAGTGCCTGTTTGGTATATTGAGGGAAAATTTTAGTATGGCCAGTACATCAAGTATGAATTTCAGACTGGAAGGAATGTGCTGTCTCCACAGTGACCCAAGCCAATATCAAATCTGAATACTTAACTGAGGTAGCAATGCTAACCACTATACTGCCTTACTGAAGAAAATTAATAAGCCTCTTTCAAAAGCAACTGTTTAGAAGTGGAGGGAAAATACCAATTGACTGCACAATCTTCTAGTTGCAGTCACACACTCTAAATAGATCAGTCTTTAGCAGATGCCTATATATTTATTGGAACATTACCAAACATGGTTAGCACTTCACTGCCAGGGTCCTGGTTTGGATCTCTTTGCAGAGCCTCTATCTGTGGACTTCCTCAGGATGCTCTGGTTTTCCTCAGTCCAAAAAGATATGCTGATCAGCTACACTGGCCATGCTGAATTCCATTCAGAATGGAATTCCATTCAGTGTGGGAACCAGAGGATTTTCACACTAAGAAAAGGAATTGAGAGAGCCCAGAAAATTACTGACCAGTGAGTCTAACTTCTGGTTGGTAAATTGAAGATCCTGAGAGACAGAATTTATGCTCTTTTACAGCAGTATAGTATGATCAAAAGTCAGCATAGCTTTGTCAAAGGCAGATCATTCCTTATGAGCCTGGTTGAGTTCTTTGAAGATGTGACTAAACACATTGATGAAGGAAGAGTGGTAGATGTAGTTTACATAGACTTCAAGGCATTTGATAAGGTCCTCCATGCAAGACTTATTGAGGAAGTGAGGGGGCATGGGATCCAAGGGTATGTTGCCTTGTGGATCCAGAACTGGCTTGCCTGCAAAAGGCGGTGTGTGGTTGCAGATGGGTCTTTTTCTGCATGGAGGTTAGCCACCAATGGAGTGTCCCAGGGAGCTGTTTGTGATTTTTATAAATGACCTGGATGAGGAAGTGGGTTGGTAAGTTTACCAATAACACACAAATTGGAGGTGTTGTGGATATTTTGGAGGGAAGTTGCAGCATGACATGGATAGGATGCAACACTGGGTGGAGAAGTGGCAGATAGACTTTAAGATAAATGTGTAGTGGTACATTTTTGGTAGATCAAATGGGATGAAAGAACATAAGGGTAAGACTTAGTGTAGAAGATGAGAAGGATCTTGGGGTCTGGATCCATAGGATCTCAAATTGGCTTTGCAGGTAGAGGATGAGGTTAAGAAGCCTTCATCAATTGAGGAATTGAATGTAGGAGTTGGGATCTAATGTAGCTTTATAAGATCCTGGTCAGACCCCATTTGGAGTACTATGCTCAGTTTTGGTCATCTCATCACAGGAAAAATGTGGAAGCTATTGAAAGGGTGCAGAGGAGATTTACAAGAATGTTGCCTGGATTGGGTGGCATGCTTATGAGGATAGGTTGAGAGAGCTCGGTCTTCCCCAATAAGGCAGATAAAGGTTGTAGGTAGAGGACACTCAATGTTAAATGGTGACACAGGCTCGAGCCAAAGGGCCTGTTTCCTGTTTTTTTGTTTTCTCTTGGAGAGACAAAGGATGAGAGATGACTTGATAGAGGAGTATAAGATGCTGAGAGTTATTGATCAGGTAGATTCTAAGGCTTTTTGCACGGTTGAAATGGCTGCCACAAGACACAGGTTTAAGGTGCTGGGGAGTATATACTGAGGAAATGTCAAGGGTAAGTTTTTCATTGGTGGGTGAGTGGAATCAGCTGTTGTCAGTGGTGCTGATGGCAAATTCAATAGGGTCTTTTAAGAGACTCCTGGATGAGTACACGGGACTGTATAGGATTGAGGGTTATAGGTAAGCCTTGTTTATGGAGATGATTGGTGCAACTTGTAGGCAAAAGGACCTGTTTGTGTTGTAGTTTTCTATGTTCTAACTTTATTGCAGTGTTAATGTAAGCCTACCTGTGAATAATCAATGAATAAACTTTGGTCATCTTTACCTCAATAGACGAACAAGCACTCACAAATACACTTGCAAGTTCCAGTCCACAGCGATCCATTTGAGGAAGGAGTTAATTTTTTCTAGGTGCTTAATAGTCACTAGTAAAATGAAGAGAATTGACTACTTTGGCTTGGATAGCTAGCAATCCCCAGTCTTTAAATGATTACTAGTTAGAGCAATAACTTCAGGTAGAGACACATCAAGGTGGTTTTCAGGTTTATGATTGTGGTGATGAATGAACATTGCATGAAGTTACACATAATGAATAGTCCTGGAGATTTCTGTGACTCAAGTAGAAGCCAATATGTTTTGAAGAGGACACTTCCACAACCTAGAGGGACTATTTCATCTGGGATCATACCAACATATAGTATCTTAAGAACGTCTGGTAAGACTGAACTGCAAGATGGGATTCCAGATCTCTCAATTTCTCTAAATGCATTATGTCAACTTTTCCAATTCATGCATGAGGGAACCCCTCATCACCTTGAGAGGCTGTTTAAAAGTGATCCCTCTGGAACAACTTATTCATTGAAACTTTCTGTTGCATCCCTTTACTACTTTGAAGCACTTTCTTGCTTGCTCTGATTCTGTACTTGTAGGAAAGTTGAATTGATTTTCTAGCATCTTTGAGTAAAGGTTGATAGTCTGATATAACTTTGTTTCCATATGTACTTGCAACTTTTGAAAGTAGAATGATGATGGAGGACCTTTAGACATATACCTCTTGGAAGAAATTTGTAGAAGTGTTGGACAGGGAGTGATTTTGTTGAGTGAGAACAGACTAATAACAGATTTTATTTGCCATGTTTGTATAATCACTGCAAAATTCTGGAAATACTCAGCAGATTTGGCAGCATCTGTAAAGAAAGAGTTAATGTTTCAGACTGACGACCCTTCATCCAGAACTTATTTGTAGAGATTGTGTATTGCTTTCTGTGACAGCTGAGTGCCCTGATCCAGATTCCCTTCCTGTAAACCCTCGGGCTGAGGGAGAGCAAGCCTCACACTTTGTCCTGCTCCACCTTCATCTTTTTGCATGGATCTACCTTGCGTTAAGTTATCTTTCTCTATAACGCAGCTATGGCTGTAACACTACATTCTGCACTCTTTTGTTTCTTTACGAATGGTATGCTTTGTACAGTGTGTAAGAGACCATACTTTCCACTGTATACTAATACATGTGACAAATCAAATCATCATCCCCCATTAGCTGTAGGAACCAGAAAGTTTTTCTTCAGTGTGATGTATCAGCAAGTGATGATAATTATGGAGACTCTAAGTTTCATACAACATAAAATGAATTACCAGGAAAAGACCAGCTAGTCCATTGAGCCAGGGTTGGAATGTCATATATATATATATACCCACCAGAACACCCACCCAGCTATTCAACATCAGTAATTTAATCTGGGAAAAGAACTGTCCAATATCTAACCTAGCCTGACTGTTGCATAGCAATTTGACCTCAAAATCAGCTTTGAAAGAGTCATCTGCTCTCAATTTAGCCCTTTTCTCTCCTTAGAGGTTATCAGAAGCGCTGAGATTTTCCAGCATTTTTTCTTTTGGTTTCAGATTCCAGCATCTGCAGTAATTTGCTTTAATTAGATTAATTTGACTTCTGGTTTACCTTAATACATTTAGCTAAATAGCCTCTTGAGGGACAATTTTGTAGCTCTTATGGAATCATTCCAATGTCTGCATTTCCAAAGGGCATCTTGGCCAGTTCTTTCCCCTCTAATTCACCTCTGCTGATATCTTTATCTTTTCTTTCAGCTAGTTCTCCTGATTCAACAACGAAAACAGCAAATGCTGGAAAATCTCAGTAGATCTGAAAGTATTTGTGGAGCGAGATTTTGAAACATTTTGAAGATGATTTTCTACATGTCGCCACTGCTTCATTTGCTAAAGTCCTTAAATATGGGGGGTTTTTGACCCTTCCATTGTGGGAAACAGATTCTATTTATTTACTCTATTTAAACCCTTCATGATTTTAAACTGCTCTATCAAGAGATGTCTTCTTCGCCTTCTCTGTCTAAGGAGAACATTCACAATTCTCATGTCTACCCTACCCCTCAATTCATTACCTTCACCAAATCCCTTATTTCTAGAACTGTTTGAGTAAATGTCTTTGGTACCCTCTCTAAAACCTTAAAGTTCTTTCTGAAGGGCAGTGGCCAGAATTGGGTGCAATATTCCAGTTGGGGCTGAACTAACATTCTACACAGGTTAAGCATAACCTTTTGGTTTTTAGGCCTTTATTTATAAAGCCTAGGATGCCAAATTCTTCACCAATTGCATTATTAACATATCTTGACACTCTCAAACATTTATTCATGAATGTTTTCCGATGTCTCTGTTTCTGCATCACTCACATAATTTATCATGGCAACTGGAAAAAACAGTATAACATTAACAGCTGTGTTTGTAAGTTGACCATTCCATTTTTTTTATTCATTTGTGGGACATGGGCATTGCTGGCTGGTGGGCATTTATTGCACTTCCCTAGTTGCCCAAGGATGGTTGAGAATCAACCACACTGTGGTGGCTCTGGAATTGCAAAGGCCAGACCAAGTAAGGATGGCAAGTTCCTTTCCCTATAGGACAACAGTGAACCAGATAGGTTTTTCCAACAATTGACAATGGCTTCATGGTTATCAGTAGATTCTTAGTTGCAGTTTTTTTCATTGAATTCAAATTCCATCATCTGCCATGGTGGGATTCAAACCTAGTTCCTCAAACATTAGAATTTTTCTGAATAGCTGTTGTTTTGCTTCCCCTAAAAATATCACCAAAAGTATCATAAAACTGGTTTACGTTTAAGAATCTGGCAGTTTCACTGGTCTGAAACTGGCAGCTGGCTTCTTGACATCCTGTCACCAACCAACTTTAGGAGATGCACATGGTGTGGTAGCTCAGTGGCGGGCAGGTAATGAAAATCCAATTCTAAGGTGTTCTTCGAATGTTTTTTGATTTTACAAATGACATTTGATACTCCGAGGTTCAGAGTGTTGCTTACTCAGAGAAAGGGAGATCTGAGCAGTAGTTGGTAATGGGGGGATTGACAGTGATACTGTGAAGTTGTTTGAAGGCTCTGTCTTGAAGAAAAAATATGATCAAATTTGGAGGCACTGCAGAATTTTGGGCCATTGCGAGGTGCTGCTAGTGGAAAAGTGTCCCAGGAAGACAGAACCCATAGGAGGCAGAACAAGTTTTGAAAGGGCCATCCGAGTGGAGACTTCATTAGGTTCTGTGGTCATTAATTTTAGACTACTCTGATGAGGAGGACAGTGGCACAGAGATGGTAATACAGCAACATGAAACACTTGTGCAGCAGCTAGGTAAGGAAGCCATTAGAAGTGGATGAAACATCATCATTAAAGAATCCCTACAGTGCAGAAGAGGCCATTCAGCCCATCGAGTATGCATCGACCACATTTTCACACAGCCACTATCTTCATAGCCTACATATTTATCCTGTTAGTTCCTATGTCACTAAGGGTCAATTTAGCATAACCAATCAACCTAACCCACACATCTTTGGACTTTGGGAGGAAACCAGAGGAAACCCACAGAAACATGAGGAGACAGTGACTTGAGCCAGGAATCGAACCCAGGTCCCTGGTGCTGTGAGGCAGCAGTGCTAACCACTGTGCCACTATACCTCTGTGAGAAGGGTATAGAAGGGTGAGGTGGGGGTGTGGGCAAGAGGGTAGCCTCAGTTGCGCTACCCAACTCAATATTGCCAGAGGCTCAGCTTCATTGAAATGTCACAGCACAAATGTCTACAAAATGCACATCTTTCTAGGCAATTTGTGGCTGAGTTCCGGAGTTGATGACACTGGGAAATAGCAAACACCTAATGCCTATTCTATTGAAGACGATGTTGGCCCAGAACATTTTCACCTATGGCTTGTACCAGGATTTGTCTGGAGATTGATATGGCTTCTTTCTATCAGTGGCCTATCTCTGCACAAATGAAATCATTGATGCCATGTACTGTCATGCTGAACAATATTATCAATTTACAACCAGTAAGGCCCAAATGGCAGTCAGTAAGAAAGCCACAGTTGGATTTCCTTTGATGCAGAAGCGGGGAGGGAAATCATTGATTGTACTGATATAGCTTTCAAGATTCCCTCAGAGCAGTTAGGCACCATTTGTAAACAGGAAAGGGTTCCACTCCCTCAATGTTTATTTTCAACCACTGTAAGCAGATCATGCAGGTGTGTGTGAGTCTTCCAAAATTCTGCCAAAACTACTAGACAATTCCAATTCTTTGGGCCACCCAAACACCTGAGTGTCTGCATGGGGGACAATGGGCATTGAAGATATGGCTTCCAACCCAAACACAACTCCAACAGACTGACAGAGGATATGTACAACTACTACTGTATAACTACAAGGACCATCACTGGATTCCTATGCAGCTGCAAGAGTATTCTGAATGATTGTCATCTGCATTGCACAACCTGGTGCTGTGGAGACAAAGTTGGATTCAGAGAAAGACATGGAGTGAGCAACATCCTCAGATGATGATAAGCATGAGGCACTATGACAAAGTGCTAGTCAGATAGTACCCGGGGGCCCAGCTCACTTGGCAGTGACATGCATGATAGGGAGATAACTCTGTGATCAGCAGACATTTCACATGAGAACAAGTACGAGGATTATCAAACTAAGAAATTCTCTCCTAGAGGCAGTCTTGGTGACCTTTCATAAGAGACCCTTACCATCTGTGTGTATCCATCAATTTTGTATGACAGGTTTTCTGTCAACACAGGTTTTCATGATGTGCTCATTTTTAAAGACCATCCATATATTTGATTCCACATCTGGTCACAGCCAACTTATGCTCAAAAATAAATACATATGTCATTATATATTAAATGATAAAACCTTTAAACATTAAATATTAACAGCATCTGCATTTAAGAAATTATCACCTAGTGAAACCCCAAGTGCCAGACCATGCATTTTGCACCCTTTGCTGGAGTGGATGTGTTTGCAGCTATGCTATGGTGCATCAGATGACAATGACTGCATCCTTCGGATAACTGAGCCCTACTGGGGCCCAGAATGTTTAGGACCACCTATATCTGTGTAGGGGCCACCTCAGTTATTAGGCTGGCATGCAGTTTGGTGTCACTATCAAAGGGATTGAGAATCCACATTTAATGATTTAAGCACTTTTAGAGGAATCGTTTAAACAGCCTCTCCTCTGCTTTTTCACCTCCACATGTTCCCCTCTAGTTATATATGTACAATCCTTGACCACAGGCAGGTGCGTGATGGGACCAGCCATTGCTCTAGAGATCTCATGGATGGGGCTATGCTGTGGCAATCTGGATGCACTCCCTGTATCCACTTGATGTCAAACTCCATGTATTTCTCCATAATGTTGCCACTATCTCAATGGAGGGTGCCATGCACTCACATGTCAGAGAATTGGCAGCACCTATATGGCATGGATGAAACATTCCATCCTTTGCATATCAGGTTTCATTGCCTCTGGACAATTTGACAGATATTTACATACTTGACAATGCAGCTGAAGCACCTTTAACATAATAAAAATACCCTAGGAGCATTATAAAACAATTGGAGAAAGATAAGGAACAGACTAATCAAACGATGTTCTCATACTGTTAAAAGCAAGCTAAATTTTGAGATGCATAACAAGAGATATACATATCAATCCATAGAGGTCATTTTTAAACTTTATTCAGCCCTGGTGAAGCTACATCTGGAGTACTCCATGCAATTTTGTTCTCCCTACTTCTTGAAGTATATTCAGTTCTGGGAAGTTACAGAGATGGAGTACACAGTTGATTCCGAACTTGAGGGAATACAGTAATGTATGAGAAACATTTGATTACCTTGGGTTTCTTCTTTCTTGAAAGCCAATGATTGACATGACAGAATGAAGGATCATCGACCTGAAATATTAACTTTCCCTCTCTCCACAGATGCTGTCTGACCTGCTGAATGTTTCTAGCATTTTCTATTTTTACTTCAGATGTCTAGCATCTGCAGTATTTTATGTTTGTATTAGACAAACCAAGGTTTATCTGTAATTTAATAGTTTAAGGCTTAATTAGATTGAAGTTTTCAAGACAATAAGGAAACAAATGAAGTAGAAACTATTTCTGCTAGTTGTAGATCTAGAATGAAGGGCATTGTCTAAAAATTACAGCCAGTTCTTTCAGGATTAAAATTAGAAAACATTTCTACACACAAAGGATGACAGAAGTTTAGAATTTTCTTCTACAAATAACAATTGATCCAAAATCAATACATGAGAATGGATGTTATGTCTTTAAAAATATTTTTGGGGAATATTATGTAATTCTCTGAAGAGGTCTGTATGTGTAAATGATATAATTAAGTTGGGAAAAGATTATTAGAGACAGATTGTCTGGGAGGTTTAACGCATGAAAAGATATAAATGTCAGGTTTGTGCATTTGTAATAAACACAGGGAGAATATGCAAACTCCCACAGATACTGGCCCAAATCCATGTATCTGCACAGCAACAGTGATAGTCACTGAACTGTCATGTTGCCCATCAACTGGTCCAGTTCAAACGTACACAAATGACGTGAAGCACCAGGCTACTCTCGAAAAATCCAAGAGTAGGCCTCTCATGATCCATCACGTGTATGCCCCTTGTTAGACAACAAGGCGGACTGAAGTACCTGTAGGATAAAGCAGAAGTACATCAATATCATGCACAACTTATGCAATTCCCAGGAACGTCCTAAGGCTCATGATCCCTATTTTAAATCAGTCTTCTATATCCCTCCATCCCTATTCTGTTCATGGGTAGTGGGTTTTAGAAACAAGTAAATAGGCTGGATTTAACATTTACATTTTTAGATAAATTGAGAGTTTATTTGAATGTCAAAGGGAAGTTAAAGGTGAATGTTAAGCTTTTCAGTTGCAGTCCAATAAGAAAAGTCCAGTTTCTTCACAAACTCATTTTATTCTATTTTACAACTCCACATACATATACCCAACACCCAGTGCCACCTGTGATCCCTTTATAGATCTTGGTGTGTACTATTAAACAATTAATATACAAATTAGGTCTAAAGTGGAAGTTGCAGTTAACCACATTCCTAACAGTGACAGAAAATATTTTGCATCTTAGAGGAGTTCCATGGTAAACAGAAGAAGTTACATTATATTTTGTTGACTCAAAAGTAAGACTCGTTAGAGACAAAATACAAACATGTAAAATTTTATATTTGGAAGGATTTGAGTTTCAAAGAGATGTGAGAACAATGGAACCCAAGATAAGGGTGGGAAGATGGGGGGCAGTGGATTTACCATGGAGAGCTTTGAGGCTGATTGTGTAGGGAAGATCTCCCAAAAACAGCTCTGGGCTGAGAGAAAGTGAAGTTTGAATCAGCCCTCCAGTCTAACCAGTGAAGTCTTGCACTGTAAAAAGCAGTCTTGTTTCTGAAGGATTCCTGGATTTCCACAGCAGAGTCCCAGATAAGTTGAGAGGTCATGGTTTGCTCAGCAATTAACATTTGCTGTGGTCATAACAAATTATTAATTTGAAATCTGAGATGGATCAAATTTTGTTAACCAAGACATTAAGGAATAAATGACTTGGAAGAGGGAGTAAGTGGAGTGATCAGCAAGTTTGCAGACGATACAAAGATGGCTGGACTCGCCGATAGTGAGGAGCATTGTCAGGCGATGCAGCAGGACATAGATAGGCTGGTAGCTTGGGCAGACAGATGGCAGATGGAATTCAATCCTGATAAATGTGAGGTGATGCATTTTGGGAGAAAGAATGTAGGGGGGAGGTATATGATAAAGGGTAGACCTATTAAGAGTATAGAAACTCAGAGGGACCTGGGGGTGCAGGTGAACAAGTCTCTGAAGGTGGCAGAGCAAGTGGAGAAAGTTGTGAAGAAAGCATATAGTATATTAGCCTTTATAGGAAGTGGTATAGAGTACAAGAGCTGGCCTTTAATGTTGTATAAAACGCTGGTTAGACCTCATTTGGAATACTGTGTCCAGTTCTGGTCGCCTTACTACCGGAAGGACGTGAAGACTCTGGAAAAAGTGCAGAGGAGGTTTACCAGGATGCTGCCTGGTATGGAAGGTCTGAGTTACGAGGAGAGATTAGGCAAATTGGGACTGTTTTCCTTAGAAAGAAGTAGACTTAGAGGAGATCTGATAGACGTGTACAAGATTATGAAGGGGATAGATAAACAGGGTTAAACTTTTTCCTAGGATGGACTCGAATAGCACAAGGGGTCACGGGCTGAGGGTGAGGGGGGTAAGGTATAATTTGGATGCTAGAGGGAGTTTTTTCACACAGAGGGTGGTGGGGGTATGGAATGCACTGCCAAGTAAAGTGGTGGAGGCAGGTACTCTGGAGTTATTTAAGAAATACTTAGATGGGCACATGAACAGAATGGGAATGGAGGGTATAGAAAACTGATTTAAAATAGAGATCATGAGCCTTGGGAGTCCCTGGGAAGTGTGTAAATAGATGATGATATTGATGTACTTGTTTTCATCCTACAGGTGCTTTGGTCCACCTTGGTGTCTAACGAGGGGCATATGTGCGATGCGTCGTGAGAGGACTGCTCTTGGATCTTTTTCGAGAGTATCCTAGTGCTTCACGTCGTTAGTGTACGCTTGACCTGGACCATTGATGGGCAACACGACAGCTCAGTGACTATCGCTGTGCTGTGCAGATACATGGATTTGGGCCTGTGTCTGTGGGAGTTTGCGCATTCTCCCCGTGCTTGAGTGGGTTTTCTCCGGGTGCTCCGGTTTCCTCCCACATCCCAAAGATGTGCTCTTAGGCTAATTGCAAAACAAATTCTCCCTAAATTGTCTCAAATTTGGTTTTTAATCCATAGATCTATAAACATGGACAGGGATCACAGGTAGAGGTGGGAACATTGGGGTGGCGGTGCGGGCTCGTTGGGCCGAAGGGCCTGTTTCCCACGCTGTTTTGTTCTTTGTTCTTTGAATATAGAGTTATAGCATTGATCAGGCATGATCCCCTTGAAAAGCATAACAGGCTTCAAGTGTTAAATGATCTACTCCTTTTCCTAAATTCCTAAAATTGTGGCAGCATCTTCAAAACCAGGCTAGTTGTGTAGAGTCATAGAAGTTTACAGTATGGAAACAGGCCTTTCGGCCAACTTGTCTATGCCGCCCAGTTTTTCCCACTAAGCTAAACTCAATTGCCTACGTTTGGGCTATATCCCTCTATAGTCATTCATTTCACTCATGTCACTGTCCAAATGCTTTTTTAAAGACAAAATTGAACCTACCTCTAACAGCTCATTCCAGACACTCAACACCTTCTAAGTGGAAAAAATTTCCCCTCTGGACCCTTTTGTATTTTTCTCCTCACATCTTCAACTAATGTCCTTCAGTTTTAGACTCTCCTACCTTTGGGAAAAGATCTTGACTATCTATCTTATCTATGCCTCTTATCATGTTATAGACCCTAAGCCTCCTATCCTCCAGGGAAAAAAGACCCAGTCTATCCAGCCTCCCCTTATAATTTAAACCATCAAGTCACAGTGGCATCCTAGTAAATCTTTTCTGCTCTCTTTCTAGTTTAATAATATCCTTTCTATAATAGGGTGACCAGAACTGTACACAGCATTCCAATTATGGTCTTACTATTAACTTCGACAAGATGTCCCAACTCCTGTATTCAATGTTCTGACCAACGAAACCAAGTATGCCAAATGCTTTCCCGTCCACCTGTGATTCCACTTCCAAGAAGTTATGAACCTGTACATCTAGATCACTGTTTTACAACTCTGCCTAATGCCCTACCATTAATTGAGTAAGTCCTACCCTGATTTGATCTACCAAAATGCATCACTATGCACTTATCTAAATTAAACTCCATCTGCCATTCATCGGTAGGAATGAATGGCAGCTCCTTCCAGACACTCACCACCCTCTGAATGGAAAAAATTGTCTCTCTGGGCCCTTGGTGAGTGTCTGGAATGAGCTGCCATTCATTCCTACTGGCCCATTTGATTAAGATCCCATTGCAATTCTAGATAACCTTTTTCACCATCCATTATGTCACCAATCTTAGTATCATCTGCAAACTTACTAACCATGACTCCTAAATTCTCATCCAAATCATTAATATAAATAACAGTGGACCCAGTACCAATCCCTGAGGCACACCGCTGGTCAGAGTCTTCCACTTGAAAAACAGTCCTCTACAATCACTTTCCATCTTCCATTCTCAAGCCAATTTTGTATCCAATTAGCTACCTCACCTTGAATCCCATGAGATTTAACCTCATGCAACAACGTACCATGTGGTACCATGTTAAAGTCCAAGTAGACAACATCAACTGCATGCCTCTCATCTACTCTCTTGCTTACCCCCTTAAAAAACTCTTATCAAATTTATGAGACATGATCTTGGGTGCCATGAGATTCTAATGCAGTAGCATAACCTTTCCAGAGGAGAGGTAGTGATCAGATATCTTAGGTTAAATTAAGTTCAAATATGTAGTTACGATAGTTGCTTGAGGTCCATTTTGAATTCAAGTAGTTGATTTTCAATTTGCCACCAGGCATCAAACTAATGTTGTAGGCATAATTTTCCCATTGAGATGACACTTATATTTCTTTAACAGAGGCATTTCTGTACTGCCAGTTTTATGCCCAAGAAATTGAAAATCTAACACCATTTCCCTCATTGTGCAACATTTGTCAGCACGTGGCCAGGCCACTAGATGGGGCAATTCCTACTGGACAATAATAGTTCCACTCAAATTGTACTCTGCATAGAAAACAAGATCAGATTTTTGTTGCACTGTTCACAGCCTAACACAAGATAGATAGGATGAAGGTGTCACTTTAGCTAATTTGTTCAGAATTTTAAAAACTTATATTCCTCTATTGTATCAAATTATCTCCTGAATGAACAAATTGTTTGCCCCAATTTTCACTTCCAAAGTAACATGCCAAAGGGGCAATCTTAATCAAGCACTGAGCAAAAACTGGGCAGGCATTTAAAATTGCCGGGTGATTTATAAGGTGATATTTAGTTTCTTTCTTAAAATGTTACTTTTTAAACTGTTTCCCTGAGCAAATGGTCCTATCTTAAAAGATGCAGAATGATTTCTGGTACAATTATTGGGAACCTGACTACTGTTGTATCTAGTACCCTGTGATGGGGAGCCATTGTAGCCATCCTGCCAGGTGAAATTAGTGGAAAATTTACTCAATGTCATTGGAAGCCTGAACAAGAATGTTTTAAGATTGATTTTATAAACTTCCCATGTGGAGTCAGGAGAGGTGTTATTTTCCACAAGCCGTCACCCTGCCTCAGGTCCTTGGTCCCTGATGCAAGCCTCCTGCTGCCTAGACAACATTTCCTATTAGCTTCAGGTAGGCAACCAACAGAGGACATGCTGACAAGGCCCATGAGTTAAGGTCATCCGTGCTTCTCTCCGTCAGGTTCAAGACAGTTTACCATCCCTGTTGAGCACTACCTACCTGATTCCCACTTTAAAATTGGAGCTTGCGTTAATCCTTTCTGACACTTTGAAATCTTACATGCTGAGGTATGAAATATCATGATGGATCGTGATCCTGATGGCAATAGGGCTGAAATAATATTTTACCCAATATTCAGTGGTTATGATCACTAAACTTAAGAATAATTCACTATTCTCTCTCCGTATGTGTCAGTAAGAGGGAATGGAATCATTTTCCACTTTTGCAACTAATTGGCATTCACCAGTACCATCATGGGCTACGTGGAGGATAAATTACCATTAGTCACTTGAAAGCTGCAAGAGCAGCCCAATTCCATCAGAATAGAGTCCCTAAAGTGCAGAATGAGGCCATTCGACCCATCAAGCCTGCACCGACAACGATCCCACCCAGTCCTTATCCTCATAACCCCACATATTTACCATGCTAATCCCCTTTTAGCATGGCCAATCCACCTAACCTGCAAAACTTTGGACTGTGAGAAAAAACCGGAGTACCCCAAGGAGACCCACGTGGAACGTGCAAACTCCAAACAGTGACCCAAGCCAGGAATCAAACCTTGGTCCCTGGTGCTGTGAGGCAGCAGTGCTAATCACTGAGTCATCGTGCCACTCACATAGATGATCTTTATTTCCTATACCAGTCACCGTTACGATTGTTTAAAAGAAACAATGGAGGGGATTTATGAGGCATTGCTGATCATTGTAAAACAGTGGACGCAGCATGTTTGAAACAGACTAATGTAATGTCAATTTTCAAAAAAAGGCTGCACTTGCTGTCAACGAGGTAGTCTTCAGATAAAATAATGTAATTGATTAGCAAGAGTGAGGTTGAATGTTTTCAAACAGCAATGAGGTTTCAGAATGGAAGTATCTGCCTCAATCTCCTTGATTTTCAGCAATGGATAATCACTAGACAGTGCAATGCCTGATAATGTACAGTGTGTAGTCTTCCAAATTTAAGAAAGTTTTATATTAAAGATCACTGGTTAAGTTTAAAGAATTCAGGATAAATCTTGGAAATATATTTGAAAAAATTGACCACATTGTAGTATACTGTGGGTACTAATGAGTTATACAATATGATGGGAAAACTAAGAGGGCCGCTGGAATTAGCATTTTTGTCTCTCACCTTTTTAATTTAAATCAATGATTTGGATTCAGAAACCTATTATAAATTGGTCAAATTTTCACGATAACACACTAGGAAAGGCAAATCGAGAACTAGGGGAGGCAGTGGCATAGTGGTATTTTCACTTGACAACTAATCCAGAAGACCCAGAGTAATGCTCTGGGAACTCAGTTTCAAATTTCAATTCGATAAAAAAAATCTGGAATTAAAAGTCAAATGATGACTATGAAACATTGTCAATTGTAAAAATCTGCTTGGTTCACTAATGTTCTTCAGGGAAGGAAATCTATCATCCTTACCTGGTCTAGCCTGTATGTGATTCCAAACCCATGGAAGCTACCCGCAGGAATGAGCCTAAATGGTGGCCTAACCACTGATGCCCACATCTAATGAACAAATAAAAAAACTAGACATATTATGAATGGGCAGACAATGTTGAATTAAATTTATTGCAGGCAAGTGTATAAAACATGAAAATGGCCACTGTAGGAATCCATGAATGGTGTTGAAGTAACTAGGGATGAAGTTAAACAAGACCTTTTGATTTGATTTGTTATTGTCACGTGTTAGTATCGTGAATAGTATTGTTTCTTGCGTGATATAGACAAAACATACATAAAGAAGAAGAGTGCAGAATGTCCTGTGACAGTCATAGCTAGGATGTGGAGAAAGATTAACTTAATACAAGGTAGGTCCCTTCAAGAGTCCGATAGCAGCAGGAAAAAAAACTGTTGTTAAGTCAGTTGGTACGTGTCCTAAGACTTATTTTTCTCTCCGATGGAAGAAAGTGGAATAAAGTACATCTTGGGTGCGTGGAGTCCTTGATAAGGCTGGCTGCTTTTCCAAGGAAGTATAAACAGAATCAATGGATGGGAAGCTGGTTAGCTTGATGGACTGCGCTTTGTTCCTGACACTTTGTAGTTTTTTATGATCTTGGACAGAGCAGGAACTATACCAAGATGTGGTACAGCCAAAAAGAATGCTTTCTATGATGCATCTGTAAAAATTGGTGAGAGTCGTAGCGGACATGCCAAATTTCCTTAGCCTTCTGAGGAAGTAGAGATGTTGATGTATTTTTTTAACTTTGACATGGAGACCTTGCAATCTTAGTAGTTTAGTGTCCAATGTGTCTTGTTTTGTGGAAAGGTTACACTTATTCATAACTAGTTGTCTTGTGAAGTTGTAATGGTCTTCTTTGATGTGGAGATGCTGGCGATGGACTGAGGTAAGCACAATAAGAAGTCTCTCAACACTAGGTTAAAGTCTAACAGGTTTATTTGGTAACACAAGCCACAAGCTTTCGGAGCGCTACCCCTTCATCAGGTGAGTGGATGTCTGATGAAGAGACAGCGCTCTGAAAGCTTGTAGCTAGTGCTACCAAATAAACCTGTTGGACTTTAATCTGGTGTCGTGAGACTTCTTACTGGTCTTCTTTGAACAGGAGTCATTGTGATAATGATGTTCACTCAATGGTGTTAGATAGGGGATGGCAGGATATTTCCCTGATCTGTCTACACATGAAGTACTTTTCTGGCCATTGCCAAATTCTGAGTGCATGCCTTTGTCACCTCTAGATCTACGCCATTGTTCCTTTGGCAGAAACTTCAGTTCATCTAAAGCCTTGCTACCCTTTTCCTACTCTACACTAAATCCCACTCAAGCAGTACTCTTCCTCTTATTATCTATATCATCTCCCAGACCCTCAATGCTTCCAATTTAAAATCATTATCCTCATGTTAAATTTCTTCATGGCCTCAACCCTCTCCACCTCTCTAACCTTCTCAAGCCCTACAATCTCCCCACAAACATTGTCTTCTGGTCTTTGATTGCACTCCGTACACTTACCGTTAGGTTCCGTGATCTTCCCTAGACTCCTCCGCCTCTTGATGCTTTAAGCACCCCCCACCCCACTTAAACCTAGCTCTTTGACCAAGGTTGTGTTAACCCTTCCTAACATCTCCTTCATTGTCTTGGTTTTCAATTTTGGTTGATTCAGCCTCTGTAGAAGCGCTTGTGTCAAAGGTATTAAATGAGTGCGATTTGTTGGAGGTAATACAAGGAAGAACTATGCGTTAGAGTACTGAGGCTTGTGGACTAATTAGAGAAATATGGATTTATCAACATTAAGAGGAACCAACTGAGAGGTGACCTAGATATTACAATGTTAGATTAAACAAATACTGGGCACAATAGGCTAATCTGATCCAATCTAGTGAGTTTCACCGATTTAGTTTAAAAATAGTCTGTTGATGATCCATTTTACTGAGAATCCAACTGAGCTCAGTTGATTCAAACGGATTTACACTCAGTGTCAACTTATTTGTTAAAAAAGAGCAGACACCAGCATAGCTAAAAATAAGATTGGAGGCATAGCAATGACACTGATATTATATTTATATATAATTTCTGTGCCAGGGGTGTGAGAGGAGAAAAGGTAGCCAGTTTTAAAAATAGCCACATGTCCAAATAATTGGGCGGGTTTCATCTACATCTCTGGATAGTCTCAGGAATCAATGAGCCGACCTAATTTAATGACAGGCTGTGAAGGGTGGACCCTTTCCCCAGTACTGATGTCCTTTGCCTGGGACTGGTGGCCTTTCCAAGGAGGCTGATATTGTGCCTCTGTGGCACAGTATTAGCACAGCTGCTTCACAGCACCAAGGACCAGGTTCAAATCCAGCCTCGGGCCACTGTCTGTGTGGGGTCTGCACATTCTCTGCCCGGGTTTCCTCTGGTGGTACTCCGGTTTCCTGCCACAGTCCGAAAGGCGTGCTGGTGAGAGAGCACTGGCCGTGCTTAAAAAAAAACTCCCTCCGTGTACCCGAACAGGCGCCGGAGAGTGGCGACTGGGGGAATTTTTCACACTAACTTCACTGCAGTGTTAACGTAAGCCTACTTGTGACACTCATAGGCAAACTTGGCAGGCTGTGTGCAGGGAGATGCTGTTGTTGGTCCGGGGCCAGGTTCTGTCACTCGCTTGAAGCTGCCTGTCAGTGTGTGAGGTTTCCCTGACGCAGTGCGGCCCAATCCCGGGCCTCCACCTCCTCCCCGGCTCTCACCTACCTGCCCCCTCTCCTCCTCCCTCCGGCCGGCTGCCCGCCCCCCTTTTCCGCTCCCGGCAGCCGGCGGGCGGCTGACGCGCTTCCTGCCGCTGCACTGGGCTTTGGCGGCGAGCAGTGGGAGCGGGTCGGCCATTTTTACCGGGAGCCATCCCCTCCCCCTCTCCTTTCTTATCCCTCCCTTCCCCCCTCCCCTTTCTCTTCATTTCCCCACTCCCTCCCTCCTCTCTTTCTCTCTCTTTCTCCCATCCTTCAGGCTCCGGCTCCCTCTTCCCCCACCCACCCATCCACTCACTCACTCACTCACTCACCCACCCACCTACTCCGGCGACCATCTCCCCCCCCCCCCCCCCCCAACCAAACCCGGCGGTCTCCATGTTAGAGGGCGAGGAGCGGCGTCTCAAACGTCCCGTCTTTGGCGTCCGGAGCCGGGAAGCTGTGCACCGGTCCCGGTCCCTCCTGAGGCCGGGCCTTGTTATTGAGGCTCTGGGAAGTGAGTGTCCGGCTCAGCAGCAGCGGCGGCGGTGGTGGTGGTCTGGGTGGTAGGAACTCGGCACTCGGAGACAATTGCACTTGAATATCTCCTCAATCCGCCGCCCCCCCTCTCCTCTCCGCACCCCACTATTTTTTTTTGCACGTTACTGAGATGTTGGGGAAGAGATATGGATCTAAAGGATATTGGGCTTGACTAAGCGTTGTGGACGCTGCTGCTGGATGTCACTCGGTGCAAGATCACCACAGATCGCCGGGGCCGACTGCAGCTGAAGCCCGTTGCTTGTGAACATTTCGCCACTCATGTGCTGTGGAATCGAGCCTCCTGCAGTTATTCGGGCAACGGTTAGAAATTAGGAGGAGGTTAAAAAAAAACAAAATGTCTACTCGAACGCCATTACCGACAGTGAATGAACGCGAAACCGAGCATGTGAGTAGCCTTTATTAGAGTGAAAAGGGAGCCTAGGCAAAAAAGGCGGGGGAGGGGGGGAAGCATGATGGAATACCCCTTGCAACTTGAGGAAACTTCAGATGCCCAACTTGGCCTTGGTCATCGAATGAACTTGGACTGCGGTTTGCAAATTGTCCTGCCAGCCAACTGCAATGATTGGGTTCTTATGAAAAGCTTTTTTTTCCACTGGAGAGGATTTGGGGTGTCCAGTCTTAACTAGTTCACATCTAGCACCTACAAAATTTGAGTGCGTCTTTTGCTTTCCCCACCCCACACTGTGTCAACATTGCATTGGGGAGCTGACAGGTGTCAGGGCACATCGCGGAGGCGTTAGATTCGACTGTCAAGTGAGCAGCCAATTCACTTTTATGGAATTGGCTGTTAAAAAGAAGAATTGAAAGGCAACCAGTTTATTAAAGCTCATTGTTAAATCTCGTCAAGGTTTCAGAGTGTACTGGATGAATTAAAACGTATTTGTTAGAAAGTGGTATCATAGTTAAGAGCTAAACTTTTAAAGCCCTCACAATTTTGCAACTGGCCTTCACTTTTTAAAATAGGAGAACATGTCTTTTCTATGTTTTGAGATCAGAAATGAATACTTGGAGTTGTATACTTTGATCATTTTCAATTCTATGAGGAATACACAATCTCTAAGTTACTGGAAGATTGATTTCAGCAAGAAGTTCCACTGTTAATTCAAAAGCTACTTTTATGTACTGAGGATTATAAGGGGCACTAAGCATCATTGGTTCTGATGCTAGTATAAACTAGTTTGCAATTACTATAACCATGTGTATTGTCATCATAAGTTGAGTAAAGCATAATGGGTGTTTGTAATTGTCTGTTTCAACTGCAAAAACATTAAAGAGTGCAATTGCAGGTTTTGTCCTTGCAAATTTATTTTGTCTGGAGAACATTGAGATATATAATACAGAGGTGAAGAATTTCCTTGTATGTGTTCACATTGTCAAGACCCAAAGTGCTTTGCAGCCAATGAATTAATTCTGAAGTATAGCCACTTTGTTTTGTGGCAGGCAATTTGCACACAGCAAATAGTACAAATAGTAATGTGACTGTATAGTGAATTGTTGTGAAATGAATGTTTTGTAGGACATTGGGAGTTCTCTTTGGAAAAAGTGGGCTTGAACCCACAATCTTTGAACGAGAGGCAAGACTGAGCCACTTTAAGATTATGTGCTCATCATTGGTAGTAATAGAATAAATTTTAGATGATTTTACTGGTGCTGCTAATGGTTTGGTTTATTTAAGGTGATGAATTAATCTTAGTTTCTATTGTGTAAAGGTAGAGAAAAAGATTTTTTTTTGAGTATCCTAGTGCTTCACATCATTAGTGTACGCTTGACCTGGACCATTTGATGGGCGACACAACAGCTCAGTGACTATCGTTGTGCTGTGCAGATACAAGGATTTGGGCTTGTGTCTGTGGGAGTTTGTGCATTCTCCCTGTGCTTGCGTGGGTTTTCTCCAGGTGCTCCGGTTTCCTCCCACATCCCAAAGATGTGCTCTTAGGCTGATTGACAGAACAAATTCTCTCTAAGTTGTCTCAAATTTGGTTTCAATCCATAGATCTATAAACATAAACAGGGATCATGGGTAGAAGTGGGAACATTGAGGTGGCGGCAAGGGCTTGTTGGGCCGAAGAGCCTATTTCCCGTGCTGTTTTGTTCTTTATTCTTCTTTGAAAAGAATTTGTAGGAATAATACACAATTTTAGCAATGTTTTCTTATGTTGAGTGTATGTATGATATATGCGATGAGTGTGCCTATATAGTGCTTCAATTTCTGAAGTGTAGGTACTTGTAATGTGGGGAATGTGCCAGCTGATTTGTCACAACAAGGTCCTACTAACAGCAATGAGGTAAATGATGACCTAACCTATTTCAGTAATATTGATTGAGTGATGAATGCTAGCCAGGACTTTGGAAGAGCTCTGTAGTTTTGTAAATTTTTACAGGTACAAATTTCCTTTCTCTTAACTAATTTTATCTAAATAAATCTAATAGTAATATTAAGTTATATCAATTCATCCAGTTAAATGACATTTCCACTTTCTGAGATGATAGAGGAGACATTGATGTTATGATAATGTCACTAAACAAGTAATCCAGAGGCCCAAGAATAGTATACATTAAAATCAATTGATTGATAAAACTGGAATTGAAAGCTGGTCTCAGCAGACTATGAAATTGTCATTGTCAGAAAAACTGATCTGGTTCTCTAAGCCCTTTAGAGAAGGAAATCTGATATTCGTGCCTTGTGTGGCCTAAATGTGAGTCCAGACCCACAGAATGTGGTTGATTCTTAACTGCTTTCTGAAATGACCTACCCAGCCACTCAGTTTAATTTGGGATGGGCATCAAGTGTTGGCCTTGCCAGTGAAGCTCGTATCCTGTGAAAGAATACATTTTAAAAACTGTACATAATGTAAAGATGCCAAAATATCACCTAATCTTTTTCCCTGTGCTGAAACTTTCATCTCCTTGCCATTCTTGCCAATCTCCATTTCCACAAATTATAACTGCTGCAAAACACGCTGCCTCTCCTTGCCCAATGCCCATATCCCTATCAATGCCATTCTTGTCAAGTTTCTATAACCAAGCAAGTTGATTATAAAGATCCTCATATCTCCTTTTAAAATGTTCCATCATGTTGACTCATGTTTCCTCTACTGGTGAACTAATCCAGTGTAGTACTCCACATTCTATGTTGACAGCTTCTAGAACTACAGGGATACAGGAGCTCTTTCCTCCGCCTATGTCTTACTACAGTTTTTAAATGTTTTAAGATCTTCTCATACTTGCCCCATTTCACTGTCAGCCATTTTAGAAAATTATTTGAAGATACCTCATCATACAATGATCGCTATAAAAATGTTAAGTTTTTGTAACATCATTAGGTAATTGATTGCATTGCCATCTTTCTGTATTGCATCTCAGAATTTGCACATTAAACTTCAGTCACAGCTTTGTAATGGGGAGGTGATGTGCCATTGGTATTATCACTAGACTATTAATCTAGAAACTGGGCTAATGTTCTGGGGACATGGGTTTGAATCCCACCAAGGCAGATGGTGGAATTTGAATTCAATAAAAAAAAACTGGAATTAAGAATCTATTGACAACCATAAAACCATTCCGATTGTCGAGGAAAAACCTATTGCTTCACTAATATCCTAATCTGTCATCCTTACCTAGCCTGACCTACGTGGAACTCCAGAGCCACAGCAGTGTGGTTGACTCAAAGTTGTACCCACTAGAATGCTGGCCAGCCAATGATGCTCATGTCCCATGAATGAATGAATGAAAAAATGTATGTTCATGCTTCAAAAGGCCTCTTTTAATTCTAGCAAAGATGTTTTATGTTTATTATAAAACTGGCATACTGCAGAATTTTCAAATTTCTTCTATGAAGAGCAGATTAGAAGTTTGAATGAAGAGATAATTTCATATTGGGTTTAGTTTGGATCGAAAGGTATTGCTTTTAAAGTGCATGTCAACAATGCAGTTAGCACTCGTATTTTAATGCTATAAACTTTAGAACCTTGGTTTTGAACCTGGATTTCTTTTGATTTAAAAATCCTGAAGCTTTTAAACTAATGCCCTTGTTCCTTCACATCAGCACACTTCTCATATGGATGGCCGCTCAGAAGTTTCTTCTCGGTCAACCCGTTCGGGAGGAGCTCGATGCCGAAATTCAATTACATCATGTGTTGATGAGCAACCGCACATAGGAAACTATAGGCTTCTAAAAACCATCGGCAAAGGAAACTTCGCCAAGGTGAAGCTGGCTAGACATATTCTCACTGGAAGAGAGGTAAGTCATCTGCAGTAGTCTAGTTTATTGAGTTTGATTTTTAGTATGTTCCACCTTCACGGATCGAATTGTTCCTTTATTATTTTTTATTTTTAAATTTTGACACAGTATTTCCGGACTTGATAGCAAATGCTTCTGTGCCTCTGCTGGTCTTAGACCAACCTCTAGGAAATGTATATAAGTTGCCTTGAGTGGTCTTTTCTGTTTCCTCGTCTTACCTATGAGGAAGTGTATACCTTTTACTTGGCATCTCCCATTATGATGGGGTTGGGAAATTGACCTTGTGGTGTTGAGTGTATCCAGCCAAATACTGAAATATTTTCATTTACGCTTAAATAATTTTCCAAAAACTTAGATGTGCTATTTTCAAAAGGTGTTGGTAGAGCACTTCCTAAAGCTCTGTTATAAAACAGTTTAGTGAAAAAAAGGTCTAAGTTGAGCTTTTTTGGATCTTCACCTGTGGTACTGGCCACATATTCTGGACATGACCAAGAGTTCTAATTTTTACATTAATTACACCATCTGTCATTATTTTCTGCTTAGTCTCAGCTGAACCCCCTCCCCCAATCAATGCCTTTGCCACCTCAAGTTCAGCTTCTCCAAAATGTTACTTGCTGGCCTCCAAATTTCAAAAACTCCAGTTTATCCATAATGCACTCTGTTCTATCTTTCACTGAACACATATTGCCCTCATCTTTGTTCGCCTTCACTGTTCTTGCTTTGTCCTTACATTAATTTGGAAATTGCCAAGCCTGTTTGCAAAGTTCAGTGTATAGTAGCATAGTGGTTATGTCACTGACTGTCAATGATTCAAAGATCTGGGCCGGAATTCTTCCAAAAAAATTCTAAGTGTCAAATTCGCGTGAAAGCTGGAGTAAGTCATGTTGGTTTTTTCAATGGGAGTTTCAAAATGAATCTCTCACATTCTGTGCACTGCAAAAAGGACTAGCACGATTCACTCCAGAATTGTAGGCGGGGCCTATCCTGCCCAGAAGGCCAGCAGTTTAGTGCTGAGCAATCCCCCATGACCTAATTGCTGGCTGTCTGACCAATTAAAAAAATTAGCGCAACGGGATGGGAGAATTGCCTCCTCGATTTCAAATCCTACATTGGTACTTGGGGAATTTAAATTCAATTATGTGAAATATATGTTTACTAGTAGTATTCATAATGGTAATCATGAAATCTCAGAATTGTCATCGAAATCCACCTGGTTCGTTACAATCCTTTAGTAAAGGCATTCTTACCCAGAATGGTCTATATGTAACTCAAGACACGTAATGTGGTTAAATCTCAACTCCTTTAAAATGGTCCCACAAGCCACTCAATTGTATTCAGAAAGGCAGTTGACCATCACCGTTTCAAGGTTAATTGGGAATGGACAATAAATGCTGACCTTTTGAATATCCCTAAATATTCCGTGAGTGAATCCAAAGAGAAAAATTCCTTTACAGTTTTGCCATACCTAACCACTAGAAAATCTTTCAGTCTTAGCTCATATCCTTCACACCTAACATACTGTTTATATCCACTCAGGACTATCATCAGTTGAAGATCCGACAGCTATCTTGAGAAAGTGAGAGGATATGGGATCCAAGGGCCTGTTGCCTTGTGGATCCAGAACTGGCTTGCCTGCAAAAAGCAGGGAGTGGTTGTGGATGGGTCTTTTTCTGCACGGAGGTCGGTCATCAGTGGAGGGCCCCAAGGATCTGTTTTGGGACCCTTGCTGTTTATAATTTTCATAAATGACCTGGATGAGAAAGTGGAGGGATGGGTTGGTAAGTTTGCCAACGACACGAAGATTGGTGGTGTTGTGGGTAGTCTGGAGGGATGTCAGAGGTTGCAGCGAGACATAGATAGGATGCAAGATTGGTGGAGAAGTGGCAAATGGACTTCAACCTGGGTAAATATGTAGTGGTCCATTTTGGCAGGTCCATTGAGATGAAGCATATAATATCAAGGGTAACACTCTTAGCAGCCTGGAGGATCAGAAGGACTTTGCAGTCCGGATCCATAGGACTCTTCAATCGGCCTTGCAAGTGGAGGATGTGGTTAAAAGGGTGTACTACCCTTCATTAATTGAGGGATTGAGCTTAGGAGTCGTGAGACGATGCTACAGCTTTATAAGACCCTAGTCAGACCCACTTGGAGTACTGTGCGCAGTTCTGATTGCCTCATTACAAGAAAGATATGGAAGCTATTGAAAGGGTGCAGAGAAGATTTACAAGAATGTTGCCTGGATTGGGTGGCAAGCCTTATGAGGATAGGTTGAGGGGGCTTTTCTCCATGGAAAGATGAGGAATGAGAAGTGACCTGATATTGTTTTACAAGATGTTGAGAGGTATAGATTGGGTGGATTCGCAGAAGCTATTTCCCAGCGCTGAAATGGTTGCGATGAGAGAACACAGGTTTAAAGTGCTGGGAGAGGTACAGGGGAGATGTCAGGGATAAGTTTTCACTCAGAGGGTGATGGGTGAGTGGAATCAGCTGCCGTCAGTGGTGGTAGAGGTAAACTTGTTGGGGTCTTTTAAGAGACTTCTGAATGAGTACATGGGATTTAAAGAGATTGAGGGTTATAGATAGGCCTAGAAGGTAGGGATATGATCAGTGCAACGTATGGGCCGAAAGGCCTGTTTGTGCTGTAGTTTTCTATGTTCTATCTCAGTCTGTGATCTAGAAATGCTGTGGATAAATATGTCAAGCCTGGCTATCTACTTTTGCCTACCCTTTCACATTATTTTTCTTTTTCAATGTTTATCAACTTCTCTATTAAACATTATAATGCAGCTTCAATCATTGCTTTTTGGTAGGATGTACCATTTCCTAATAACACTTTGATATTGCATTACAATGGTGATTGCACTACAAAAGCACTTCTGTGTCAAATTGTTTTGGGATGTCCTTGAAAGGCGTTAAATAAATGTCGTTCTTGTTTGCTTTGTGATGAGGGGTAATTAATTTAAAATTCTTTGTTAGTTATTTGATGCAAGCTATTGTTAAATCCCTCTGGTCTGGAAAAATATTCTTTACCATAGTTGATTCTTTCGAACTTTTTATCAACTTTCAGTCACAAGTCCCACTCGTGTGCTTTGAAGTACTTATCTAAATTTGGGATTCCTCTTTTTCTTGATTGGCTTGATTCTACTGAGCAGTTGAGCCGTACAGATCAGGAAGGTCCCGGGCTCAAACTCTGGTCCCTGCTGAGTTGTTTGTTTTCATTTGGGTTAGTGATTGGTCTCAGCACCCTTTGGGAAGGGAGAGTGGACCAGTGTTTCTCTTGCAGCAAATCTTTATAGACATAATGTAAGGATAAGCTCATGATATGCTCGGCCTCATTGTTCCATTGGAGCAGCACGGAGAGGCAGCAATTTGGGAGAGCGAGAAGTTCGATTGTTAAGTAGTTTCTTAACTTTTCTCTTTGTTTAAAACAGCAAGCGGGAGTAGTTTTTGCCGTTTTTTATTTAAACTAACTTGTAACCGGAAGTCGTCACTAGGGGCTGCCGGTAGTTGTAGTTTTTCTCTCTGACTCTATAAATTGGTCCAGAGAGGTAACCCGATACTCTACACAGGTAGAGTATCCCACCCTCCCCCCTCCTCTAACCTAATAATAAAAGTGTGTGAGAAGTTTTTTTTTCTCTACTGGAAATTAAAGTAACAGTGATGGCAGTGCAGGTAATACGTTGCACCTCCTGCAGTATGTATGAGGTGAGGGACACCAGTAGTGTTCCTGCTGATTACACCTGCAGGAAGTGTGCACATTTGCAGCTCCTTGAGGATCGTGTTAAGGAGCTGGAGCTGGAATTAGAGGAGCTCAGGGTAATTCGAGAGGTTGAGGAGGATATAGGCAGGAGTAACAAAGAGATTGTAACTCCTAAAAGTGATAATTGGGTAACTATTAGGAGGAGGGGTAAGAAGCAATCGGGGAGACAATCCCCTGGGGCTGTTCCCCTCCAAAATAAATTTTCTGTCTTGGAGGCTACAGTTGAGGAAGAATCAACTGGAGCTGACCAAAGGGAGCAGGTCTCTGGGGGTGAGCCTGCTGAGAATGCTCAGGTGAGTGGGGGGAATAAGAGATTAGGCCTAGTTATAGGAGACTCCATAGTTAGAGGGACAGATAGGAGGGTAAATAGTAATAAACGGGACTCAGGGCTGGTGTGTTGCCTCCCAGGGGCTGGGGTCCAGGATGTCGCAGATCGGGTTTTTAAGATTCTTAAGGGTGAGGGGAGTCAGCCCCAAGTCATAGTTCATGTGGGGACACATGATGTAGGTAGGACAAGGGAAGGGGATATTAAACAGAAATTTATGGAGTTAGGGTGGAAGCTTAGGTCCATAACAGGCAGAGTGGTTATCTCTGGACTCTTGCCTGTGCCAAGGGATAGTTTAGAGAAGAACAGAGAAAGGGAAAGTTTGAACTCATGGCTGCGTGGATGGTGCAGGAGGGAGGGGTTCAGGTTCCTTAACAATTGGGACTCATTCTGGGATAGGTGGGACCTCTTCAAGAGAGATGGTCTACACCTGAACCAGAGTGGGACTAATATCTTGGGGGAAAATTTGCTAAGGCTATGATGGGGGCTTTAAACTGATTCGGCGGGGGGGTGGGATCCTAAGTAGTTGGGGTGCTGAGAGGGATGAGAGTAAGGGGGTTATAGAAGAGAGTTGTAAAACACAGCGGCGTACGGGTGGGGTGGGGCATGGTTTGAAATGCGTATACTTTAATGCAAGGAGTATTTGCAATAAGGGGGAGGAACTTGCAGCTTGGACCAGTGCCTGGAACTTCGATGTTGTGGCCATTTCAGAGACTTGGGTAGAGCAGGGACAGGAATGGATGTTGCAGGTTCCGGGGTACAAATGCTTTAGTCGGAGTAGAAAAGGGGGTAGAAGGGGGGGAGGAGTGGCGTTACTGGTCAAAGACTGTATCACGGTGATCGAAAAGAAGTTTGATGAGGACTTGTATGTTGAGGTAGTATGGGCTGAGATTAGAAACAGGAGAGGAGAGGTCACCCTGTTGGGAGTCTTTTACAGACCTCCTAATAGTTCTAGAGAGGTTGAGGAAAGGATTGCAAAGTCAATTCTGATTAGGAGTGAAAGTAGTAGGGTAATTGTGATGCGGGACTTTAACTTTGCTAATATTGATTGGAATAGCTATAGCTCTAGCTCGTTAGAGGGGTCAGTTTTCGTACAGAGTGTGCAGGAAGGTTTTTTGACTCAGTATGTAGATAGGCCAACTAGAGGTGAGGCTACATTGGATTTGGTGCTGGGCAATGAGCCAGACCAGGTGTTAGGCTTGGAAGTTAGTGAGCATTTTGGTGATAGTGACCACAATTCGGTTACGTTCACCTTAGTGATGGACAGGGATAGGCATGAAGCTGGGGGCAGTAGTTATAGCTGGGGGAAGGGTAATTATGAGGCCATCAGGAGAGAATTAGGGTGCATAGATTGGACTAGGAAACTACAGGACTGGGAACATCTGGAATGTGGAGCTTATTCAAGGAGCAGCTGCTGCGAGTCCTTGATAAGTATGTCCCTGTCAGGCAAGGAGGAAATGGTCGAGTAAGAGAACCTTGGTGTACGAAAAAGTTGATTTGCTGGTTAAAAGGAAAAAGGAGGCTTATGTCAGGATGAGGCTTGAAGGCTCAGTTAGTGCAATGGATAGCTTTAGATTAGCCAGGAGGGAGCTAAAGAGTGAATTGAGGAGAGCTAAGAGGGGACACGAGAAGACTTTGGCTGATAGGATTAAGGAGAATCCTCAAGCTTTCTTTAGATATGTTAAGAATAGAAGATTGGTTAGGGCAAGATTAGGGCCAGTCATAGACAGCAGTGGGAAGTTGTGCGCGGAGCCTGAAGAGATTGGAGAGGCACTGAATAAATATTTCTCTTCGGTATTCACGCAGGGTGATGTAAATGTAGCTATGGAGAACACTGAGGTACAGGGTTGCAAATTGGGAAGTATTGTAGTAGATAGGGAGGATGTGTTAGAAATTCTCGAGGGGTTGAAGTTGGATAAGTCCCCTGGGCCGGACGGGATTTACCCTAGGATTCTCTGGGAGGCAAGAGAGGAGATTGCAGAGCCTCCGGCTCTGATCTTCAGGTCGTCGATGGTTACAGGTGTGGTTCCGGAGGACTGGAGGATAGCGAATGTGGTTCCGTTGTTCAAGAAGGGGAAGAGAGACCTTCCAGGGAATTATAGGCCAGTGAGTCTTACTTCTGTTGTGGGCAAAGTATTGGAGAGAATTATTAGGGATAGGATTTATAGTTATTTAGAGAGGAATGAATTGATTGGGGATAGTCAGCAGGGTTTTGTGAAGGGTAGGTCGTGCCTTACTAACCTCATTGAGTTTTTTGAAAAAGTGACCAAAGAGGTGGATGGGGGTAAGGCGGTTGATGTGGTATATATGGACTTTAGTAAGGCGTTTGATAAGGTGGCCCATGGAAGACTTCTACAGAAAATGCAAATGTGTGGAATAGAGGGTGATGTAGCTAATTGGATTAGGAATTGGCTGGCAGATAGAAGACAGAGGGTGGTGGTTGATGGGAGATATTCATCGTGGAGTTCGGTGACAAGTGGTGTACCTCAGGGGTCTGTTTTGGAGCCCCTGCTGTTTGTAATTTTATAAATGATCTGGATGAGGGTATTGAAGGATGGATTAGTAAATTTGCAGATGACACTAAAGTCGGTGGAGTGGTAGCTAGTGAAGAGGGGTGTTATAGTTTGCAGAGGGACTTGGACAAGTTGCAGAGCTGGGCCGAGAGGTGGCAAATGGAGTTTAATGTGGAAAAGGGTGAGGTAATGCACGTTGGCAGGAACAATAAATGTGTAGAGTATAGGGCTAATGGTAGGGCTCTTAATAGTGTTGAGGAACAGAAGGATCTTGGTGTATGTGTCAATAGATCACTGAAAGTAGGCAGTCAAGGGGATAAAGTTGTTAAGAAGGCATATGGAGTCTTAGCTTTTATTGGTAGGGGGATTGAATTTCGGAGCCGCAACGTCATGTTGCAACTGTACAACACTCTAGTGCGGCCGCACTTGGAGTATTGTGTGCAGTTCTGGTCCCCGCATTATAAGAAAGAGGTGGAGGCTTTGGAGAGGGTACAGAGGAGGTTTACCAGGATGTTGCCTGGTATGGAGGGCAGGTCTTATGAAGAGAGGCTGAGGGATTTGAGGTTGTTTTCGTAGAAAGGAGGCGGCTAAGAGGGGACCTAATCGAAACATATAAGATGATTAGAGGTTTAGATAGGGTGGACAGTGATAGCCTTTTTCCTAGGATGGAGAAAGCTAGCACGAGGGGACACAGCTTTAAATTAAGGGGTCATAGTTATAGGACGGATATCAGAGGTAGGTTCTTTACCCAAAGGGTGGTTCGGGAGTGGAATGCCCTGCCTGCAGCAGTTGTAGATGCACCAAGTTTGGTGGCGTTTAAGAGGTTAGTTGATAAGTATATGGAAGAGAAGGGAATGGTTTAGTGTGGAGGGGCATTGCTTTTTATTTTGGTCGGCACAACATCGAAGGCCGAAGGGCCTGTTCTGTGCTGTAATGTTCTATGTTCTATATATCGTAAGGATAGGATATGCCCCTGTGATTCAATACCATAAGCAAAGCTGCGGGTTGAGGCCTAATATGTTAAAAGTGGTCACTGAGTAATGTACAAATATTTGATAATATTTGTCTATTTTACTAAATTTCAGGAGATGGGCAAAAGAATTGAGATGATAATGTGCTGATGCAGAACCATAGAATACCAGCTATGCAGAAGGAGGCCATTGAGTCTGCACTGACTCTATGAGTCTGTCCTATTCTTGTAATCCTGCATATTTACCATTGCAAATTCACGTAATCTGCACATCTTTGGGCTGTGGAAGGAAACCGGAGTACCCAGAGGAAATCCATGCAAACAGGAGGAGAGCATGCAAGTCCACGTAGTCACCCAAGGCCAGAATTGAACCCAGGCTCCTGGACACAATGAGGTAGCAGTGCTAGCCACTGAGCCACCCTATTAGGTTTCATTAAACTTACTACCTCAAGTTATTGCCACCAGTACCAACTTCTCTTATCCTGACTAAGGATGAAAATTGTGCACCGTGAAATAGGAAAGTTAAGACAATACAGATTCAGTAGGTTGCTGCAGGTTATGAGGAAGTATCATTGCAAAGGCACCTGGTAATTCTTTTTTCATTTGAACAACACATTTATTGCATGATAAAGTTTTAAAATTATAATAGTATCAAAAATGGTGGACTGTTTCCATTGATATGAGATTTATAAAAGAGGGCAGGAGAGCTCCTTCATGCATAACTATGAGGCTGTGGACTTCACTTTCTGGGTCAGTGGTTGAAGCATTCAAAATTCATTTAGATATGCAGATGAAGAAAAATGGGAACTGTCTTCTCATATGAAGGGTAAAAATCACCAAGAACAGTTCAGTCCAGTATTCTGATGGTGTGTTGTAACATTTATATATTTCTGTTTTTCTGCTTTGTTATGCAATTAAAGAACATTGTTCATGATGTGGTAACCAAAATTGTGTGTGATATTATCAGAGTTTAACCAGTACATTACAGAACCTCGGTATGACTTCAGTAAATGCTGGACACAGCCATGTCCCACGAATGAATAATAAATAAATAAATTGGTGTTCTTATGCTTCAGTAATTAAATCCTAGCATTTTATTTCTTTAAGTTTTTTGTTATTTTTACTAGGATATAATGCTTCAAATGCAGCTGCTCTTAATTTTATTAGCCACATTTTTAAGAAATGAAAAACAACTCCGATCCTTTTCCAAATTTTTAGCTGCAACTATCTTTTTCTGCTGCTTAACACAATTTTGTACCCATGACAGAACATCTCTTTCACTTCTTAAATTATCACCACACTTAGCAGCGATACACCTAAACATCTTTTTAGCACTGTATAGCTACAAAATGTGTTTTGAAATGTTCGTATTGTATTTTGGTTAAAATGTAATTTTTTTTATCAAACACTTTTCTAGCAACAAAACCTATGTATGCAATGCATCTCAAGTTAGAAATTGAGACCGTAGACATTTATTATAGTTAGATAGTCAATATCTTTTCCCAAAGGTGAGGAGCCTAAAACTAGAAGGCATAGGTTTAAGGTGAGAGGAGAACCATAGAACAGGGTCCAGAGGGGCAATTCTTTTCACACAGATGGTGGTGACTATCTAGAACAAGCCAGAGGAAGCGGGGACAATTTTGTCTTTTAAAAAGTATTTAGACAGTTATGTGGGTAAGATGTGTATAGAGGGATACGGACCAAGTGTAGACAGTTGGGACTAAGGGGTTAAAAAAAGCAGCATGGACAAGTTGTGCCAAAGGGTCTGTTTCCATGCTGTAAATCTGACTCTACTGGCTTCCTGTTGTATGCTACTGATTTTCAATTAACAGAAACCAAAGTTGCATAACTAAAATATTATGTTAGATTTTTAAAAAGTCACCTTTTTATTCATAATTTTTAAATGTTGTCTTTCTAGGTTGCAATAAAAATTATCGACAAAACACAGCTGAACCCCACCAGTTTGCAAAAGGTAAGAGTTGTAGTTGTTTTGGAATCACCTGTTTTCTCTAAATTCCTTTTGAGGTCTATTTGTACTTTATTTTTATCTGACTTGTGCATGCTGTGAACATAGCTAGACTTCAAAGAAAGTAGATACACAAGCCTGCTGAATTAAGTATTGGCAAACTTATTTGGTGATGCATATTTTTTAAAAGTAAAAAAACATATGCATCATAGTAGCCTAATTGCAACACACAAGGTTTAAAAACATGATTGTGTTTTAGGAAAAAGTATATTTTAAGGTTAAACACTGTAAAACATTTTGATTCATTATATTATTTGACACAGGTGATGAAAGATTGGCAATGCTCTAAAGATTAGTTCATGTGTGTGAGCATTGCTGGGAAGACAAATATTTGTTGTCCATACCTAATTGCCCTTCCAAAGGTGGTGTTAAATAATTTCAGTTCATTTGGCATAGGTACACCTACTGTGCTGTTAGGATGATAGTTCCAGGCTTTTGACCCAGTGACAGTGATGGATCCGTGATATAGATCTAAGCCAGAATGATGTGCGTGGCTTGGTGGACAGCTTCAAACTACAGATGGTTGTGTCTCATGTGTCTTCTGCTCTTGACCTTCTGGATGGTAGAGATCATTGGTTTGAAAGGTACTGTTGAACCAGAATTGGTGAGTTGCATCTTCAGCATGGCACACCATGCTGCCACAGTGCTTTGGTAGTGAGGAAGTGAATGTTTAAAGTTGTGGGTAGGGTACCAATCAAGTAAACTGCTTTGTCTTGGATGGTGTCAAGTTTCCCAAGTATTATTGGAGCTGCAATCACCTAGGCAAGCAGAGAGTACTCTATCACACTCCTGACTTGTGTCTTATAGATAATTGGCAGGTTTTGTAGAGTCAGATGGTGCATTGCTGGCTGCAGAATTCCCAGTTGCTGAGTTGCTGTTGTGTTGCTGAGTTGCTACTGCCCATTCCCAACAGTATGTTAATGGTGGAGAATTAATTGATAATGCCATTGAACGTCAAAGGATAATGATTAGATTCTATTGTTGGAGACAGTCATGAATGTTGTTTTCTACTAGCCCAAACCTGAATGCTGTCCAAATCTTGTTGCATGCACACACACATGCTATAGAAGCTGAGGAATTGCAAATTGGATTGAACAGAGTAATTATAAGAGCAAGTATCCCACTGATCCTACAATGGATGAAGGCCATTGATGAAGTAGCTGAAGATACTTGGGCCAAAGACATCACCCTGATGATTGGGAATAAAATGATTGATCTTCAGCAAACATAACCATTTTCCCTTGTGCTATGTAATACTCCAACCTCTCGATATTTCCTCCTGATTCCCATTGAGTTCAATTTTGCTGAAGTGCCTTGATGCCATATTCAGTCTATTGCTGCCTTGCTGCGAAGGGGAGTCACTTGCTCTCACTTTTGGAATTCATCTCTTGGCCAGTTTGGACCATGAGTGTAATGAGGTTGGTGTTGTGAGCCTAGTGGAACCCTAATTGAGCATGGTGAGCAATTTATTGCTGAGTGAGTGCTGCTTGATAGCATTATGAAAAATGCCTACCATTAATTTACTGATGAATGAAAGAAGATTGTCAGGTTGGTAACTTGACCAGTTGGTAACTTTTTGGATAAGACCCACATGGTCGGGTAGATGCCAATGTTGTATATGTACTGGACCAGCTTGGCTAAGGGTGCAGCTGTTCTTCAGTATTACAGCTGGAATGTTATCGGGTCCATGATTTTTGCTGTATCCATTGTGTTCAGCTGTTTCTTAATGTCATATGAAGCAAATGGAATTGGCTGAAGACTGGCATTAATGAGATCATCCATTCATCACTTCTGGCTGTAGATAGTCACTTCTGGCTAAAAGCGGAAGCAGATACTTCAGCCTTGTCTTTTTCACTGGCATGCTGGGTGCTCCGTTTAGCAAGAATGGAGATTTTGTGGAGACTCCTCTAATTAGTTCTTTAATTGTCTACCAGCATTTGTGTCCAAATAAGAAAGGACTGTATAGCTTTGACTTGGGATTGCTTATTTTTGTTCACTACATGCATGCTGAACAGGGGAAACAGTATATAGTCGTGTGTTGTAGCTTCACTAGGTTGGCATTTCATTTTTAGGTACCCCTGTGCTGCTTCTAGCATGCTTTCCTGTATGCCTCATTTATTCTATATTGAGAGATATGCTGGATCCTGAAGTTATATTGTGGTTAAACACAATTTATCTGCTGATAATTGCCAGCGGTGCCTCTTAGGTGCCCAGTTTTGAGTTGCTGGGCCTTTTCTGAATCAATCCTATTTAGCACACTGGTAGTATTACAGACAAAAGCATCAGAGATTGTCTGCACCACTGGTAAGAAACAAGACATCAGCAAAAATCATCCTGCACCACAAAGAGAAACAACTTCATCTGTGGCACTTGAAGCAGACTTTGCTTTTGCGGAGTTGGCTTGTTCAGCTATCAAAAGAAGTGCACAGATGATCTCATCTGACTTCACCAAAGTTCTGAGGTTGCCATAGTCTCTCGCAGATGGAAGGATGCCAATCAATGTTTCACAATACAATGACGAGATATTTTCATTGTGAAGATGAAACATTGTCTCCCTAAGGAATCTGCAATGGTTACTCCTACCAATACAATGTGGACAGATGCCTCAACAAGATGATCTTTTAGGTGGTGAAGTCAGGTAAGTTTTTTTCTGTTTCTTTGATTCTCTCATCATCTGTCTCATGTCCAGACTGGCACATCTCTGTTTTTCAGGACTCAGCTAGTTTAGTCAGTGGTGGTGCTGCTGAGTCATTCTAGGCAAAAGAGTACATTCTGTGCTCTTGCTACCCTCAGCACTACTGCCAAATGATGTTCAACATATATTGATCACTGCCTGAGAGAAGATGATGGGTGGTAATCAGAAAAGGTTTTTGCCCACATTTGCACTGTTAGCTTAGGATTGTACTGTCAGCATGCGACGATGCAGAGGGACCTAGGGGTCCTTGTGCACGAATCGCAAAATCACAGTATGCAGGTACAGCAGGTGATTAAGAAGGCAAATGCAATGTTGGCCTTAGTAGGGAGGTTCTGTTGCAGCTGTATAGGGTGCTGGTGAGGCCGCAGCTGGAGTACTGTGTGCAGTTTTGGTCACCGCATTCGAGGAAGGATATATTGGCCTTGGAGGGGATGCAGAGAAGGTTTACTAGGGTGATACCGGAGATGAGGATGTTGGATTATGAGGAGAGACTGAATAGGTTTGGTTTGTACTCTTCGGAGTTTAGAAGGCTGAGAGGGGATCTTATAGAGACATATAAGATAATGAAGGGGATGGATAGGATAGAGGTTGAGAGACTCTTCCCGCTTAGCAAAGATAGCAGGATTAGAGGGCACAGCCTCAAGATTAGGTAGGTGCGGTTCAGATTGGAGTTGCGGAGGGGTTTCTTCATGCAAAGGGTGTGAATCTTTGGAATTCTCTGCCTGACGAGGTGGTGGAGGCTTCCTCACTGAATATGTTCAAGTCAAGAATGGATAGGTTTTTAATTGACAAGGGAATTAAGGATTTCGGGGAGAAAGTGGGAAAGTGGTACTCAATCACTACAGATCAGCCATGATCTTATTGAATGATGGGGCAGGCTTGAGGGACTGTATGGCCTACTCCTGCTCCTATTATGTGCTTATGATTTCTTGGAGTCCACTGTCAATGCTGAGGACTCTCAGTGCCACTTCTGTGCTGGTGGGTGACTTCTGACAGTGGCACAGGATATACCCAATAGAGAGCCTGAGACATTGATTTCACAGTATGATTTGGTGAAAGTGACATCATCAAGTTGTTGCTTTCCCAATTTTGATGCCATTCAAATAGTTCAATACAAACGAAGAAGTGATGCATTTTGGTAGGGAGAACAAAAAATAAAGGATACAACTCTAAAAGTGTATGTAGGAGCACAAAGACTTGGGTGTAGAAGTGCATAATTCATTAAAGGTGGAGAGAGCAGAAAATAAAGTATAGGGAATTCTATGTTTCATTACACCACTGTTGGGTGGCATGATGGCACAGTAGTTAGCACTGCTGCCTCACAGCGGCAGGGATCCAGATTCAGTTCCCAACTTGGGTCACTGACTGTGTGGCGTTTGCACATTCTCCCTGTGTTTGTATGGGTTTCCTCCAGTTGCTCCAGTTTCCTCCCACAATCCAAAGATGTGCAGATTAGGTGGATTGACCATGCTGAATTGTCCCTTAGTATCAGGAAGACTAGCATGAGGGTGTGGGCCTTGAGTGGGATTGTGGTCGGTGCAGAGGTGATGAGCCAAATGGCCGCCTCCTGCACTGTAGGATTCTATGATGCAAGTCCTCGGATGTTAGTGAGGATGAGTTTGCAGAGTCAGCTGGACAAAGTATATTTATTGGTCCTTTAAGGTGTTTTGGTTTGTGCTGTTGTCCAACCTGTTTTAGTCTTGCTCAATTTTTCTGTACTGGTTTGATAGCATTAAGTGGCTTATTAAATCAATTCAGAGAGCAGTTAAAAGTCAACTACATTGCAATGAATTAGGAGTCACAGAGTAGATCAGGTAAGGATGGCAGATTTGCTTCCCTAAAGGACTTAAACCAGATATCACAATCTGGTTATCATTAGTAAGATTAATTTTTTGATCCAAATGTATGAATTAAATTTAAATCTCACCAGTTGCCTTGATGGCATTTAGTTCCATGTCTACAGAGCATTAGTCTAAGTTTCTAGATCACTAACTGAGTAAATTGACCACTACTGCCTCAACCAAGACAAAATTTCCTGAAGTTAAATAGCAAAATGTTTCTATTAGAATAAATCCATTAATTCTATATGTTCAGTAGGACATTTGCAAAAAAAAATTGATGTAACATTTTCAAATAAATTTTTTTAACTGTGGTTAATGAAGTTTGTCAATTGGGCAATAATTTAATTTTGTTTTGTGTAATTATGTATGTCAGTTTAAAACATTTTAATGTACTTTATTACCTTCAGACTGGTACAAGGAGAATTGCAAGGACTTGAAACCAAATCAGATCTGGCCTGTCATAGCATGGTACCATACAGAAAGATGACAATCTGTCCATTGTGATAGTTCTTTGATAGAGCTACCTAATTAGTCTCACGTCCCTGTTGTTCCCCATAGTCCTAAATTTTTTTTCAAACATTTATCTATTTCTGTTTACAAAATTACTATTGAATCTGGAGTTTCACCAATCTTTCAGTCAGAGGGTATTCCAGATTATAATTTTCTTGCGCAGAAATATTTTCTCATGTCTCTTTTGCAAATCACCTTAAAGTAGTATTTTCTGATTACTGATCTTCCTGCACCGAAATAGTTTCTTCTTACTTACTGTTCATTTATAATTTTGAATCTATCAAATATTTTAATTTTTGTTATTCTATGGAGAACAATCCCAGCTTCTCCAATCTTTCCACCCTTCATCCATGTTGCTAACGTTTTTGTGTCACCTGAGACCTTCATAAGCACTGTACTCACGTTGAACACAGTACCTTAGCTGAGGCCAAACCAACACATACTATGCCGTTGCTACCAACTGTTGCCAAATGCACATCTCATGCTCCAGTTCTCCTCCAAATGCCTCATGTAAGATATGCATCATCCATGAAGTAAACCTATCAGCAGAAATGTCCCCTTAGCTGACCAATGGAAACAGTCCAGACGGTAAAAATTGAACATTATTATTATAGATGAGCATGTAATACTAGGAGTAATCAAAAGATATCAACTTTAAGATCCTGTATTTTAATCTTTTGCCTAACTTCTGAAACTGCCTACTAAGTAGTTGGTTCATGCACACATTACAGTGTCAGGCTGTTCCCCTTTCCCTTGCAGAATTGCCAGGGTAACCAAGGTACAGTTTTTGAAATGTGGACAAATGTCCAAGACCTTCTGAAAATTGCACCATTTTTGGTTAAAGTTAAGGAACAGAAAGGAAGTTGGTACACTACTGGGTCTTTAATATAGATCTCCAAACAGTGAAAGCGCTGTAGAGGAACAAATCTGTAGGTAAATTTCAAAGAAATGTAAGTATAATCAGTAACAGAATAAAGGGAAACAAGAATAAAGAATTCATAAAATCTGAACATAACATACATTAATCATTATGTTTCTGGCACAATGGGGAGCGTTGCTGTACTGATTCTGAATCTAGGGAAATAAGTCGAGCAAGTGGGAGAATGTTGGGGTGAAAGAGACCAATAGTATCACTAGGTTTAAGGTGGTAAATTAATTAAAGAATCAAAGATGAAAGTACCCTATTGGTGGAGAGCCAATTTCAGTAATTTGAGAAGGAATCTAGTTGCACAATTGCTTTGCAAACAAAACGATTGAGCAGAAAGATAGCAAATAAGAAATGACAGGCTTCAAGTTAGGGAGTGAGTACAAACTAAGCATATTCCCATCAGGAAGGAAGGTGGGTATCCAAAGTTAGAGAATGAAATGGAAATCAAAATAAAACAGAAAAATAATACATTATGGCAAATGTCAGCTGTAGCATATAATCAAATTGGGTAGAGTACAAATAATGTACGGAGGAGTTAAATGAGGAAATAACTCACAAGCTGATTAAAATTATGCATGTTGCCACTTACCACTCTATGATGACCTTTTCAGTCCACTTTCCATCTTGCTGCCCTTTATGGTATATATCACTGAATCTTTTCTATAGATCTCCAGCTAGTGAAAGCACAGTAGAAGAACAAATCTGCCCTCACCTGCCCATTCCTTCTTGAGCAGAATATACAAGCAGACATATTTTCAGATCCAGGAATGGGAAGTTACTAACTGGTTCCTTGTGACAAATCATACCTTGTCAAATGACAAGCTTTGAACTACCATGGCAGTGTGGGTTCAGGGCAGACCACAGCCATTGTGTTCCAATCTTCACCGCCAAGGCCTCGATACAAATGCCTCATAATTCTTTGTGCTTTTCCACCACAAAGTGGTGAACTAATCACGTAAACTCTGCAAATTAGGTTATTGCTTGGCTTTGAGAATTTGCATTTATTAAACAAATACATTTTTCATTTGGAAATGCTTGAGTTTATAAATTACAACCAGCATCTTAAAGACAAATTGCATCAGACTTTTGAGTGAGTTTTTTGAAGTAAGAAGGTGATCAGATGATGTTCTGTACAACAATGTCTGTAAATTAATGGTTAAAGGACTTGCATTGTATCTTTATTTTCAAAATGGTCTTGTATATACCCCTGTGATAGAGCTGTGGAAGCATTTATCTCAAAGATAAAGCTCTCCATTACACACAAGATATTTTGTACCTGCTACTGCTTGCATTTCACCTGGATTTTGTGATCAATGGCAAAGGCACGATGTTCACTGCTGACCTCGAAGAAAGCTGTATCTATAATGGATCTGTGATATCCAGGAACAATGACACATTTAGATTAAAGAATTCTCACAAACAAGATCAGGAAGTTAAAAAGTACTGATGATCGTTCATGTTTTAATCACCTACAGGGAGTAAAATAAATATTGGGGCATACGTATAGAGTTGAGATAGAATCTGAAATGCTGTAAACTTTTATAGAAGTATATATATATGTTAAAAAATTTATGGAAAATTTTATCATGGGATGGAGGGGAATAACTCTACAAACTTCTAAAATTAGTATTTCCAGTCCAAAGAAACTAATTAGGAGTAATTATGAGTTAGTATCAAGTTGAAGAATTCATGCACCACCTTGAATAAGGTTTCATTCATTTATGGTTTTTACAAGAAATACAATGTATAATAAATTGAAGTTCACATGAATTCACTCAATGTTGATCCCATCTTCAAAGACCGAACAGTGCATCCTGCAGAAGATCAGGGTATCACTGACAGCTCCTTCCACATTTCTGCATTTAACTCCACCTGTGCGGCACCACTGTCAGTTTTGAACACTAATGATGGTAAACACTGACAATTTCATGTCGTTATAACAGCAAATTTCAGGCCTATTGTATAGGTCTTAAAAAGAAATCTGAACTGAATGCTTCAAATCCTACCACTGTTTTTCTGAGCTATTAGCTTGTACAAATTTATTTTCAAAAGTCTTACTCTAATAGTTTTTTCTTTCCACAAGCTCAAATTTGCATTGTGTGAATAAAGATTCTTATTTTAAGATGTAAAAAGAAAATACCTTTTCCTACATTGCTTGACTAAAATCATCATTTGTGTCTTTGTATAGCTTTGTTAACTCTTATACGAACCTGAGAATGCAATTGACACTTTTCATAAAGCTGTCACTGCCATCTCAAAACAGGTACTATCTACATCTGTATATGTAGTTCCTACCACACTGAAGTATGCTTTCTGCCGCCGCCCCCCCCGCCAATTTCCAATCATAATTTAATTGCAACTTGGAATTTGTTTTCGTTCACACAGTGGTAGCACTTGAGGGTTTTTTTCATTCAAAAATACAAAATCTTTTTCGGGTGAAGATTTGCACTGACTATTTAATTTTCACTTCAGAACGAGAGAGCTTCACTTCAAATGTAAAATAAAAGCATTACAGCATGCAAGCTTTTGTTTATAATGATTATATTAAAAATGTCAATTTTTGTAATTTCCCAATACAGATTTCAAAATCTGTCTTTGTTCAGTCTGTATGTAAATTTGGTTAATTTGCACATCAGTGGGATTTGTTTTTGCCTTTTTTCCTTTTCTAACTGCAGTGAGGGTGTACCAAGACCACATGCACTGCAGTGGTTCAAGAAAGTGGCTCACCACCACCTTCTCAAGTGCACTTAGTGATCGAACTAGCCAGCAACACCCACATCCTGTGAAAGAGCGTTTAAAAAAAATGGTTACGAAGGATGTGAACATAAGTGTGCACATTTCTAGCAATCATATGGTGGGAATAGTTTAAGAATTTTGCTCAGAATCAGCGAAGCAAGTGTTTTAAGTGTTTCACATCAAAAGGACTATCTTTTATAGAAGAGAAACAGGCATTGATGCAAGAGCAGAATAATAAAGGGAATAATTCAAGTATGATACCAATAATTCAAAAATCATTTGTATCAAATGTTTAATTTGAGATGATGTGCTAGCTTTTTATCCAGCCGCTTCAGAGTGCCAAGGTGGCATAGTGGTTAGCACTACTGCCTCTCAGTGCCAGGGGCCTAGGTTCGATTCCTGGCTTAAGTCTGTGTGGAGTCTGCATGTTCTCCTCGTGCCTGCATGGGTTTCCTCTGCTGCTCTGGTTTCCTCCCACAGTCCAAAAAACATGCTGTTAGGTGCATTGGCCATGCTAAATTGCCCCTTAGTGTCTTCGGGCAACAGGGACCCGAGTTCAATTTCAGCCTCAGGTTACTGTGTGGAGTTTGTACATTCTCCTCATGTCTGTGTGCATTTCCTCCACATGCTCCAGTTTCGTTCCATAGTCCAAAACTCTGCAAGTTAGGTTGATTGATCATGCTGAATTGACCCTTTGTTTGGGGGATTAGCAGTGTAAATAGGTGGCGCTAAGGGAATAAGGCCTAGGTGTGACTGTTGTTGTTGCAGGCTCAGTGGGCCAAATGGCTGCCTCATGCGTTGTAGGTGTTCTATGTTTCCAATGAGTAAGGTAAACAATGATTAATTTTCCAGGAATTAATAAAAAAAACTACTAGAGTCAGCAACCTTTTTATCCAAACAGCCTTTTTAAAAGATATTTAAAATAAAAACTATTGGGATCCATAAGATGAAAATTTAACATGGTTGCATGTATTAAATTTATGTATCAATTTTTAAAAAATCAACTAAAGTGGACCTAACTCTGAATTGTGATTTTGTTTTAGCTTTGAACTATAAATGTCAGTAAAGTCATCTTTAAAATAAACTTTAACTGAAGATATGTAGAATGAAGACAACTTTTTCAGCTGTTGATTCCAGTGATTAAAAATAGCTTCTAATCTCACATTCAGAATAATTATCAACTCAGCTATAAAAATAATGTCCGTAACTAAAAAATGTATTCCTCTAACCAAAGGCATTAATTAAAACCCTGGTGTTACTATACCACTTGAGCAAGTTTATTTAGAGCTAATCTGTTTTTCGTTAAAATAAATATTTGAAAACAGTGAGGAGATTAAAGATTTAACTTTTATCCCCACAGTAAAACATAGCTCTTAGTTAATTTTTAGATTTTTTTTTCACGTTACTGCAATCACTGAAGAAGACAGTGGTGTGATAGTGTCATGTGTCACTCCAGAAGACCAGGTTAATGTTCTGAGGATGTAAATTCACATCACATCATGGCAGCTGATGGAATTTAAATTTAATTTAAAAATATGTACCTGAAGAATAATCTCAGTAATGGTGTCCATTAAACTATCATTGATTCTTGTAAAAAACCCATCTAGTTCATAAATGTCCTATATGGATGGAAATTGCCATCCTTACATGGTCGAGTCAATATGTGACTCAATCCATAATAATGTGGTTGACTCTTAACTGCCTTCTGAAATGGCACTAAGTTCAGGAACAACAAATGCCCCAGCCTGCAAAATCCACATCCCATGAAATAATATAGAAAAAAACCCCTGAAAAGTATTGAGAACTACACATAGATGTTAACGAGACACAAGTTACAGACTCCTGACCAAGCACTTTGCAGTTTCATACTGTGCAATTAGTAAACCTGTCACTGTATGCTTACGGGTGGACCAAAACTTCCTCCTTAGCTCAAATTTACAATCAAACTCTCCAATTTCCTTTTCATTGGCTTACCTCTGCTACTTTAATCTCATTAACTTGTTCCCTCACTTCCCTTTCTGAAGCCATGTTTCGATCTTCAAAGACTCATGATTCATCTCAAAGCTCTGTTCTCTCTCTCTCAAATCATAGATAAGCACATGCGTGTGTACAATCAGAAAATTCATTGTTTCCATCCTTTCAGTTCCACTTCCACCTTTCAATTATGAGATGGCCCTGGTCAAAGACACTGATGACATTTTCATGTGTGTTCTCTTGATCTTTTTATGGCATTCGATCAGATGGACCTTCACACCCTTTTCAGTCACATTCATTGTCCTGTTTCATGAAACTGCCTTTGCCTGATTCCATTCCTACTTAATTAGCATGCTCATTTCCAGAAATGTCATCCCTACCAACATCTAGACCATCAAAGGATTGCCCTAACTACCCTGATACATTTTTTTTGCTGCTACGTTTTGCTCACCCATCATTTCATCTATGTTGACCCTTTCTAACGGCCATAAATTTATCTTCAATTCCCACTAAAATAGTACCCAATTTCTGCAACATCCTGCCCTTTCTGCACTTGTCAATCTGCTATCTGGCTTTTTTTGTATTCTCAGTTTGCCTCATCATTGATGACAGAGGCATCAGCTGCTTTGAATCTGCTCCCTAAATGTCTATGCCCTTCCATCCTTTTTCTCTTCCTTTTTAAAACCACCATGACAGCCACCTTTTTACATTCTCCTAATCTCTGCTTCCATGACTAAGTATCTATATTCCCCCATCTAATTCCGTTTGTCAAGCATCTGCAAGCATTTTTACATTAAATATATGATGCTGCTGTGAACAAGGCATGGACAGATGTTTGATGATATTGTGCCTTTAAGAAATACATTTATCATCTTCCTTATAAGAAGCAGTGTTTTGTTGCAAGGCATCAATTTGTCTGGAAAAAAAAATGCAGCTCCATGCTGAGACTGTAGAATAATTAATGTTAGCTAATGTATGTTTGTGTAAATAGTTAATGCATTTGTGTTTACTTGATTTTCTCCCTGTGGTTTCAGAATAGAGTTTTAACTAGGTTGATAGAGACCAAGTCATTGCTTAATGGGAAGAAATAAGTTTTCAGGGAAAAATAGTTTTTCTTTCATTAAGGAAAACAAGTAGTTATTGCTTGATTCTGAAAGAAGCAGGACACATCTTTTTGGCTGTCTGGAGATTGGGAGCTCGAGGGCTTGCAACCCAAGTACAAGTATGTCAGCCTGGGTTTTGCTAACTTTATGAAACAAGAAAATGAACTATATTGATCAGATAAAAAAATGGAAAGATCTCAATACAAATACAAAATTATTCAAATATTCATGAGTTCTTCAACCCCAATTATATCTTTTGTAATAAATCCTCAGAGGTGGAAGTCTTTTCAACAGAATTCCTTTATTTACAAGATCCAATAACATTATACAGAGTGTTCTCAGTGCATAGTTTATATCTGGTGTGCAAGAGAAATTGACACTATTTAAGTGCAGACCATGGTGCTCCCTGATTGGACCATCAATTTGGCCCTTAATCAGGGAACTCTTTTGTTGTCCAACCAAATTAACCCAGGGCCCTTTATTAGGAACTCTTTTCCTTTGCCCAGGAACTCTTCTCCTGGACTTTAATCAGGGAATTCGTATTCAAGCAGCTAACCTCAATTGCCTGATTAAAGTTGTGACATCCTTATAAACACATTGAAATTTGGAAAAACAATTTACTATATCAATCTTATATTCTAGTATTCAAGGTAAGTGTGCAGTACATGTAAACCAGCTGACAAACTGTGGTCAGTCACACCACACTCCAAAGTAAATCACAGGTGTAACTAAAGAGATTCTATGGATTTCTTACCACCCATCAAGAAGCTTGTCACACTGAGCCAAAAGGTCTCATAGAAGCTCTTTCTCAAAAGGATTTCGAGTCCAAACATTTGAAGAACTCCCCTTGGAATTTTCTCCAAATGTTGTTCCCACTTCGACAGCTTCAACAAGAATCCAACTTTACATTTCCAGACTTGCCTTCCAAGGTTCCCTTTCCTTCAGATCTCAGGCAGTATTCATACTTCAACATCTAAACACATCGTCAGATTTTTGGCTATGCTAAGCAAATCATTATTAATCCAAACGGGTACTTTTCACTTGTGGCCCATAGCATAGAGTCATCAATTTTTGTAGTCCTCACAGATCTTCTCTCAACCCCATTTTGAGTCTGCTCCTTGTAGCTCGTGCTTTAACCTGGAGCATTTATTTCTCTGCTGTTTATCTTGAATCAGTGAGATCTATCTCTGATCTGGTCTTTGTCCCTGCCTGTAACTCTTCTGGGTCCTCTTTCTGTTCCACTCCCTAGTTTGGGATCATCTCCCTGTTCCTTTCCTAGTGTCCTACGGCCTGGATTACCTTTTAAATGGCATTCAGATCACCTGTGCATGTGTGCAGTACTGGTTCCCAGCGTAAAGAACATGCAAAAGATTAACCGCATGTATGCAGCCCATTTCCTGCCAGCACGTGTTGAAGGTCCTGGGGTCCACCAGAAACTATAGACCCCAAATTGTGATTCCAATTTAAGATGGATATCAGAGTTCATTGCAGTTGTTTAAAATGAATAAAATATCACAGAGCCTATTGGCTTAAATCCATGCTGCTTTTATCCTAGCATGCTGAGGAGAATATTGTATCTGAGACTGTGAAGTTGAATTCTTGCAAACTAATACAATATTGAACTCGTCAGTCACAGTAATATTGCTGCATGGATATACCATTGCAATTTTCACAATGTTTTAGTTTAAGCAATATCTATAAATGGGCAGTTAATGTGATTTTAATATGCTTCATAGGTTAAGGAAGTTCACAAACAGATGCAGTTACTTTACTCTGTAATCTATAAGCCACCAACAGTGGGAAGGATGTAGAGGCACAAATCTGCAAGGAAATTACAGATAGATGTACAAATTTCCCAAGTAGTTATAATGGTGACTTTCATTATTTGAATATAAATTAAGATGGTAGTAATCTAAAGAGAAGACAGGATCAAGAATCTTACAAAGTGGTTGGGAATTTTTCATACATCATGATTCCAGACGAACAAAAAAGGAGGCACTGCCTGATCTGATTCTTGGAAATAATGTGGGTTAAATAGACCCAAGTACCAATAGAGGATTGTTTGGGGAACAGTGATCATTGTATCATAAGGTTTACATTGGTTATTGGAAAAGGGCAAGAAACATTCTATAATAAGAATACTTAACTGGGGCACACAGCTTCAGTGGGGTGGGAGTGGATCTGGCTTAGATCAACTAGAATGAAAAGCTTGCAGGTAAAACAGCATCTAAACATCTTTTGTGTTCCAGAACAGAGGGTATATTTTTTAATAGTAGTATTATAAGGAAGAACCTCTTCTGACAGTGTGAGATTAGGATGTGGAATGCACTGCAGGTTCAGTTGAGACATTCAAGGGTAAATTGTATTATTATCTGAAAAGAAAGCATATACAGGGTTATGGAAGAAAGTGGTAAAATGTTCCTATGAAGAGTTGGTACAGACATGATAGGCCAAATGGTGTCCAGTCCTGTAGCAATTTTGTTATACGATTATTTAAAAACCTACTTTTTCCATTTTCATTGATTTTTCAAAATTCTACTTGTTAAAATTAGTCATTCCAAGGTTAAGCATAGAAACTGGATACTGGAAAAAGACTATGAATGGTAGAGGTGTAATTTGTGATAGGAATATGGTTGATATATATTCAAATATTTTTTATTTCGTATGTAGATTTAATGGAACTCTGCTGGGCATACATGCAGGTGGTAATAGAGGTTCTGGAAATATAACCCACTGAGCAAAAATTACATCAACTGTTTAAAGCATGGATCTATTCTTCTCTTTCAATACTCCATAATGAATCACAAATAGTCATCACTAAAAGGCTTAAATAATTCTAGACAACGTTGCAACAACCAAGTAGAGGAAATGACAGCAACATTGTTTACTTAAACAAGGATAGCTCATAGAACAATATGTTTTCCAATTGAGCAATTGACTCATTGACAAGACTGAGCAAGAGCTCTAGAATTAGATTGGCAGTCTCTCTGATTACACAACTTAATTAATTTTTACACATGAACTCTGATCTTGGTACTGCAGAAGGGTTTGAGAAGAACATAAATAGTAGCAGGAGTTAATCACCCTGCGCATCGAGTCTGCGCTGTTATTCAGTATGATCTCTTTGAGCCACTCAATTTGATGCTTGCCCTTCTCAACTTATAACCCTGCCTTCGTATCCTGTAGTTCTGTGTTCCTAGACGTAAATCTTCTATGGTGTTTTACACACCTTAGCACATCCACCAGGATCACATCTCATTTGGAGGGTGAAGCCACAGACTAATCCTCAGGCACTGGATTAGCCTAGTTCTGTTTTTCACTTGTTCTATTCAAGCTCGAGAAACAATGTTTAAGTCAATTGTACAGTTCCTGGCTGAGATTAGCTAACTTAACGTAGCTTGGAAACCGAGCTTAATACCTTTCTACACGGTGTTTATCGTCTAGTCATTGTCTTATCAGCTGAACCTTGGAGCACTGAAAAGGAGGCATTTATCTAGTTAAGCTGGATTTGAACCATATTGCAAAAGGACTTAGCAGCCCATTGACATACAGATTTTTGAGCTGCTGTTTTCCTCTTTCTGATGCTGAAAAACATGCCAAATATTGTAGAGTCATATCAGTCATACAATTTTTAAGTCTTAAGGTCTTTTCCATTTGCCAACTAACCTGGCTTTCTGAGTTGGTTTATAACTATATTGAAATGACAATTTTTAGAATTTTATTTTCAAAGTAGATGGTGAGAGCAGGAAACATAAAAAGGAAACGAATTATAAAAAGACTACGTTAGAGTTTGCCTGTGTTAAATCTATCGATGCATTAAAATTGATGCATGAATCATTTCCAGTATAAAGATTGGTAAACATCTCCTATGAAGTTTCAAATGTTGAAATGTCATCAGTTTGCTATCCCCACTGTTTAAAACACGTAAGTGACCCTTTAGTATGATTCTCCATTGCAGAGAGAGTACCAGCTGGTCACTATGGATCGCTTGTACAAGTTGATTAAACCTGCACATTAGGTAAATCTTGCGATGCTGCCTCACTATCACCTTTAAATCACCATGGCAGCTTCAAAGCCTCAATTTTTCCAGGTCATAGCCATAGCTACAGCCTCCAGAATGGAGTAATTGCCACTGCTCATAAGCCTCATTCTCATTTTTTTCCCAGCAAATTGATTTTTTTTTCTCAGTTTTTTCAAAATACTAAATGACCATAAACTGTGATTAGGTTCTGATTGCCCTTCTTCACTGTTTGTTCCTGCTAACCCCAAACTGGGAACTTTAAAAAAAACTAAAAGAGAACAGTGGTGATGACTGAATTAATTACACATCGATTGCAGCTCTTGCTGATTCTGAATTATGATCTACAGAATGTAGGAAATGCAGTAAGCTGAGAACCATATCCCATTTTGAATTCTTTTTACAACCAAAATTACATTTTTTAAAGTAAATTTAGTGTTTAATTTTAACCCTTATAGTCCTTGGATTTTGCTGATAGTTAAAATATGTAAATATTTTAATTACTGATACCTTGTAGGACAAAATGGACAACTAGGTTAGCATAACATTCATCATTTTAAACATTCACTCTCTGACAGCAGGATGAACAAGATGCAGAGCAACAACCTGCCAAGCCTCCTCCAACAGCACTTTCCAAACCCATGAGCTCTACTCCTTGGAGGGACAAGTACTGCAGACATGTAGGAACACAACTCTTGCAAATTCCCTTCCAACCTATGCACCATCTTGATTTGGAACTATATTGCTGTTCCTTCATTGCTGCTGAATCAGAATCTTGGAACTCCCTTCCTTACAGTATTGTTGGTGTATCTACTCCAGATCAACTATGGCAATTCAAAAAGACAACTCACCACCACCTTCTCAAGGACAATTACTGATGGGCAACAAATATTGGTTCAGTCAGCACTACCCACATCACATAAAAAAAATAAAAAAAACCTATGAAATAACAACATAATAAGTGAAATCAGGTGTGGGCTATTTAGCTCCTCAAGCCTTCCACATTATTAAATAAGATCATAGTTGATTTAATTGTGATCTCAACCACACTTTTCTGCCTGGTCTCTAAAATCTTTGACTGCTTTGAAAATCAAAAATTTAATTAAATTGTGAATATATTTAGTGACCTAGCTTCCACTGATTCCAAAGATTAACAGTGCTCAGAGAGAAGATATTCCTCTTCATCACTGTCTTAAACTGTGCCTAGTTCTAGATTCCCCTGAGAGGGGAAACATTCTGCTATTGAAACCCCTCTTCCCCTGAAGCTTTTGTTTCAACAAGATCATTCCTAATTCTTAGTGCCAATGAGTAAACTGCCAACCTGCATCATCTTCTCATAAGATAAACCTTTTATTCCAGGAGTCAACATATTGAATCTGTGCTAACTCCTTCAAATCAAGAATATCTCTCTTTTAAACAAAGAAACCAAAACTGTAGGCACTATTCTGGGTATAGTCTCACTAAAGTTGTAACAAGACTTCCCTATGTTTAATTTCCATGCCCTTGGAATAAAGGCAGCATTTAATTTACTTTCCTAATTATGTGCTGTACCTGCATACTTAATTTTATGGATTCATCATATATTTTTCATGTTCTTCAGATCCCTTTCTACTGCATTTTGTACTCTTTCTCAATTTAAGTAATATTTTGCTTTTCTATTATTCCTACCCAAGTTAACAAACTCACGTTTTCCTAAATTATACTCCATCTGCCAAGGTTCTGCGCACTTAATCAATCTCTATCTTTTTGCAAACTTCTTGTGTATTCATCATAATCATCACAACTTGCTTTCCTATCTTTATTATTTGATTTGGCTGCATTGTACTCAATCTCTTCATCTAAGTTATTAATATTGATTATAAATTGTTGAGGCCTCAGTTGATTCCTGTGGCGCCCCACTTGTTTCAGTTTGCCTGTAAATAGATAAATGACCTATTTATCACAACTCTTTTTCCTGTTAGTAAGCCAATCCTCTGTCCAGATGAGATAATGCATTTGGAGGAAGCAAACAATGTAAGGAAGTACATAATGAATGGTAGAATACTGAGAAGTGTTGAGGAACAGAAGGATCTTGGTGTACGTGTCTACAGATCCCTGAAGGTAGCAGGACAGATAAGTGTTTTTGTTCAGCTATCTACAAAGTGTCAATGAGTTAGATGAAGGATCTGACTTTAATGTATTCTAGATGCTGATAGTGGAAAGTTTAGTGAGAAAGTAATTGATAAGGACGACACAAAGAGATTGAGGAGGGATATAGACAGATTAGGTTAGTAGGCAAGAATATGGAATACGGTGTGGTAAAGAATGAGTTTATTTAGTTTGAAAGGAAAAATAAAAAGCAGAATATTTTTGAAAGGCTGGGAAATGTTTGCTTCCTGAGAGACTGAATGCCTTGTAGATGAATCACTAAGTTAACAAGCAAATTGGAGGACAAATAACATGTTTGTTTTCGTGACAAAGGAATTGGAATGGAGGAGTGAAATGTCTAAACTATAATTATGCAGGACATTGGTAAGGTACACCCAGAGCTGTTTGTACAGTTTTAAGTCTGCTAACCTAAGGAAGGACATACTTGTCCCAGAGTACATCAAGAAAGGTTTGCTGTATCGATTCCTGGAATGTTCTCTTCAGAGAAATTGATTGGAGCTTAGAATAATGAGATGATTTAGTCAGAACGTATAAAATTCAGTGAATTTACAGAGTATATACTGAAAAAATGTTTCCTCAGACTGGGGAATCTAAAATATAGGATCACAGACCCACAGTCGGGAATTGAGAGGAAGAGAAATTTTTTCCCTTAATTTGTGAACCTTTGCAGTTTTCTTTTCGTATATTTTGTACATTTTCTCTATACCTTAAATAGGATTCAGTTTCAGACAATTGTGCATTCAGTTTCAGGTCCCTAAAATGGGAGAGTTATAACTGAAGATGCCAGATTAGGCGGGAAAGTGGAATTGAAGTTGAGAATCAGCCATGATCTTTCTTCTATTTCTATTTCTTCTTATGAAACTGACAACCAATTTACAAATCTTGCATTCCTTTTTAAAAACAAAAAAAATTGTATTAAAAGTTACATTATTAATATTAAAATCTCTAAGCAAATCATCATATTTGTTAGGTGAGGCTTTCTCTCAACATTATTAACTAATGCTCAAAGTCAAGATCTCAGTTCTATGAACTGAAACTTACATCAAATGCGTGCTGTCAAAGAGTTTAAGTGTCATAGGAATGATAATTACCCTTCAACGGGATTTCACACTAAAGACCACAATGAATGTTCATCATATCCTCTGGCCTATTCAAAAGGAGATAAACTGCCACAATGTCAACGGACAAATATAAAACAACTTACTTACAAGATAGATTCAATATTGAATCTGTTGAACAATAACCTACCTATGCAAAACATAAGCTGCAAGAAGAGAGTTACATGCCACAGGATTCTATGCATCTGACGTGTAATTTATATGGCTAGTCCAGTTCAGTTTCTGGTGAATGGTAACCTTGAGGATGTTGATAGTGGGGGATTCAGCAGTAGTAATGCCATTGAATGACATGGAGCAATGGTTAGATCCTGCTTGTTGAAAATATTTGTTGCCTGGTACTTGTGTGGCACAAATGTTACTTACCACTTATTAGTCCAAGTATGAATATTGTTCAGGTCTTGCTGCATTTGGATATGGACTGCTTCAGTATCTGTGGAGTGGCAATCATCACCAAACATCCCCATTTCCGACCTATGTCGGAAGGAAGGCCATTGATGAACAACTGAAGATATTTGGGCTGAGGACACTATCTAAGGAGCTCCTTGAGCTGAGATGATTCACCTCTAAGCACCACGGCTGTCTTTCTTTGTTCTAGGTATGACTCCAACCAGTGGTGAGTTTTCCCCTGATTCTCATTAACTCCAGTTTTTCTAGAGCTCCTTGATCCCACTTTTTCAGTCAGATGCTGCCTTGATGTTTCTCTCATTCGCTTCTGAAATTCAGCTTTGTCCATGTTTAGACAAAATATCTCCTGAAAATCTCAAAGCTAATAAATTGGTTTTGAACAGTAGTCACTATTAGAATAAAAAGGAATGCAACAAAGAATTTTCACATAGCAGACTTCTATAAACAGCATCAGTTAATCAATAAGTGGACTTGATTGGAAGATAGTGGAATCAATTGGGTACCTCTTTTGCATACCTAACAATTAAACAAACTCAAATTAATTTAGGCATAAATTAGAAGGGCAGCACCCCAAAAAGGAAGGGGGGAACGGCCTGGACAAAAACCAAAATCGAAAGGAAACTTAAAACGTTAAATCAAAGTGTGACTGTAAGGATGTATAACGCAACTCAGCTCCTGCGGAAGGCATCAACTGTACGTATGGACACCACATACTTCCTTTCCAGGGACACCTGCTCTTTAAGAGAGTCAGGACAGGCACGATGGACTGCCTAGCTGCTTTCTGAGTAAATGATTGTATTCTATGACAAGGAGTCCAGGAAAATCCTCTTTCTTCTTTACACCCACCTCATGATGACAAATAAGACCTCAGTTTAATGTTTCCCTCGAAATACAGCAATTATGACAGTGCAACATTTATGGATTGGAGCTTCAATCTGCATCGTTCTGACTGAGCTGCACTTGCTATCGTAGGACCAGAGTTGAAAATATATGGATGTATTATTCAAGTTATTCATATACTATTTACGTGCAAATAACCTTTGCTAAATACTATAGTGCTAACATTGATAGTGCAGTATTCTAAAATTACGTTGATTACAATATTTTTTCCAATTTTTGAAATAATTGTTTGGTTAGAAAAATGATTTGAGTTTATTATTATAGAGGTTTCAACGACAGAAGATCAATATTATCAATATTAGATCTGATTCAGAGCTACAAATCCTTTTCCTAATCCTGGTCCTTTCCCTGTATGGCAGTATGCTGCCAAATGGTTGTATTTATTGATGTGGAAGTTGAAGTTACATTTACAGTTATATTTCCCAGTATACTGGAGGATCTGTTCTCTTGTCATCTATTCAATTGAGACAGCCAGTGTTTTTTTTTTAATAATGGCTATTAATAATTATCAAAGCATGTCCATCATTGCCCATTACTTGTATAGGTGGAAGAGAGACTATTTTCCCTCTTGGCCTTCAATGATGTTTGCATTAGCTCATTAAGCCCAAAGTAAAATAGGTATTTCAATTGCCTTATGAGTTAATGGCCTCGCTCGTGCAATATCATCATATTTGCTTTGTGGTTATTTTGACTTGTTTCAAACATTTATGTTCAACATCTGTATCACTTCCGACATTATAGTGTTTCTGGTGCAATGACTGACTGTTCTTTCATTAAAGACAGTGTTTTATTGAGAATACAAATAAAGATAATCCTTTGTTCAATTTTTAGCCTCTGCTAAAATGCTGATTGACATTTGTGGTAGGAATGCTATATTAGAGCTGGCATGCCTGAATAAAATTGTGTGCTCCTCCCCATTGCTGTCCATTAATCACAGGTGATGCCTATGTTTGTATCAGGTGACGATGTTTAGGCTTGGTTTCCTTGCCTCACTTTGGATAGCCTGGCATTACTCACTGTCTAGGCATCTGCATCAAGGATGACTTGAAAAACATTCCTGGAGACGTTGCTGCTTTCTGATAGGATAGGAAAGAAAGTTGACAAAAGTAAATTTATATATGTGAAGACATACAAATTATAACAACTACATACTTATATTGTACCTTGAATGTAGAAAAACATTCCAAGATACAATCATAGCACAGCGTCAGCTGTTATTTTGTAATATCAGGCCAGCTTAACTGATGGCAGAGTTGCTGAAACAATGTATCTCTGAGCAAACGCTCTTGCACAGGTACAGAGTTCTACTCGGCTTGATTGGCTAACCAGTATCTTCATACCAGCTATACTTAGTCTTTGGTCCAAATAGCCCAAGCAGGTCTTTGAAGAAGAAATAATAAATTGTTATGTTTATATGCTCAAGCAACCTGAAAATGTTTAAAATTAGTTTTTGTTATACACTCACATCAATCATTTTGTGGTAGTACCTTCTTGAAAATTGCAAATTAATCTATCACCAAATAACCTGTTTTGTTTGGTGTTGGACTGAGAGGACAATATCATCCAGGCACACTTCCTGCTCTTTGAATAGCGAATGGTTTACTTTGCAGCCACTTGACAAGGAAGGGGGCCTCAGTTTAATATCTTCTTCCAAAGAGTATGTTTCCAATAATGCCAGTCTATATTATGCAAGGTTCAAACTCTCGACATTCAGACTTTGGAAGGAAAGCGTTCTCATAAAAAAAGACGGACCAGACCAAGGAATTATACTTTTCAATCATATTTTTAGGTCAATAATTACGCAGAAAAATAAGCATTCTCTGTGCTCTTCCCATATAATTTTGAGAGTTTAGTACTGGGCATTTAAATGGAGAATACTTCAGATCTAAATTAGATTTTCTTTTTGAAAGTTCTTAAAATATTTTACTATTGTGCATCTGCCTGTTAATTAAGATTGATGGTATTCCATGATCTCTCCTGTCACGCTTTCTCCAATTATCCTACCAGATAAGTACTTAAAAGGCCCTTGAGTAACAGCATAATAGATTTAAATAGAAACCAAATGGATACGGAATTCACCATGAATTGCTTTAAATGGGCAATGTTCTACTGTTTTGCGGCAATTGTTATTATTCCCTTCCCTGTTGAAATGATGCTGTACTCATTTGTATGTCAGGGTAGAACCATGTCACGTACAAGGAGGGCCTTCATGTCATTACAAGCTCTGTGGGGGAACTGTAGACCAAATGATTAAATTACCAACAAGGTTTCATTTTTTTTGAAGTTTTTACCTTAACAAGAATCATAACCGACACAACTGTAAACATGAATTAATAGGCAAATTATACTTCAAATGGAAAGATAATGTTCACTTTAAAATATGGATACAACAAAGATACATCTTAATCATGATAACCCCGTCACTCCCTGCATAAATGCGGCATTATATAGCTACACAATTCTACAGTATGCTTCCATTATTCATGCAGCGTGAGTCAGGAGCTCTATTCAACAATAACTTTCACCGCCAAGTTTCGTGGATACGATTATTATCAGCAAGGCACCTACAAATTCTCTATCCCTCAGGTCAGGGCAGTCCTAATAGTGTAGTTTTTCTGAGTTCTTCAACCAAGCAGTAACATCCTGGTTCACAGTATAGCTACTTCTGCAAGTACACTCAGTCCTTTAGCATTTTCAAGCTATTTATATTGCTTTCCAGGTTTTAGACCTTTTTTGGCATGCCTACATGTTACTATCAAGAACTTCTGTCTTTTCTACCAAACAGGAAAACTGACTTTTTCCCGAGAGTGATTTGCATTTTCTCCTCAGGAAAGTCTGGTGTGTTTCTCTGTCTCGCTGCTTTCTTTTTGTATCTGCTCTTGTGCCTTCACACACCAGCTCCCCTGATTGTAGCTCTGCTTTGTGTGTGCCACCCACATGGTTAGTTTGTTGATGTTCTTTCTGTTGGTACTGCTTCCAAGTCAAGGATCCTCCTGTGAAATGGACCTGTATTTCTTGTTATCCAAGAAAGATACAATTGGTCCCTTTGATAGATGCAAACTCTCAAAAGTCCTTTTCATTAAGCGTACTTAAAAACAATTACAGATTCCACAGACATTTTAAAGAAATTCCTTATGAATTGTTTTCAGGTTAAAAACCATCACAATAATGTACAGTAGATAATCTAGTATACTAAAAACATTGTGTTACTCAGCCCATTGATTTACTATGGATGCTGCATACTTAATCCTTGCTTTGGGTGAGGAAAGATATAAATGAATTAAGTCTATAAATTGTAGCCGTGAATGTTTGTGAAAGAACAATTCATCGAATAATGTGTTGTTATCTATCCAACGAATTAAGTCAGACCACTGTCACCTCAACATACACTATGTAAATTTGCCTTTGATATGAATTTGTTCTGCGTCTTAAAAAACTATTTTTGGCAACAGTACGTGTATGCACTCAACTTCAATTATTCAAAATAGAAAACACAAAATTGCTGGAAAACAATTTCATGTACATTTCTTGAAGCTGCACAACTTAACTACTCTAAGCTGTTCATTTAATTTTTCTTTTACCAATTTTAGTTAGATACCCGACAACAATGATTACGCAAAGTACTTAATAGCTGTAAAGCACTTTGAGATATCTGAAGGTTATGATAGTTACTGTAAACCTATTAATTATTTCTTAATTAGCTAATAAAATATTAATGCAGTGCCAAATACAGGAATTCAATTTCAGAGCACCTATTCTTTGATTAAGGTATTTGTATTTTTATTTTTGTTGGAAATACAGGTTTTTGGTAAAAGTTCTCGTATGTAATGATGGATGCAACATTTTATGTTAGACTACTTATAAAGAAAAAGTACACTTGTAGTTAAGCTCAGAATTTTCTGCAATAAATCAATACAGTGTTAATTTATAATTGTATAACAGAATATGCTGGACCAGAATTTAACATAAAATGGACAATCCCATCATTTATTGGACTTGGTTCTTCTCAACCTAATTTCTGTGCTTTTGTATGACAAATTTTTGCAAGTGAGACATCGAAATGGTGTGGCTCCCTCTATATACAATCTGGGACTGCTTAAAGAAGGAAAGCAACTATGTACCTCCTTAACCAATTAGACTGACAAATAGTTAATGATGAGTTGGAGATGCTGGTGTTGGATTGGGGTGGGCACAGTAAGAAATCTCACAACACCAGGTTAAAGTCCAACGCATTTATTTGGAATCATGAGCTTTCAGAGCACTACTTCTTCATTAGACTCACCTGAGGATATTATTAAACTAGAAAGAGTGCAAAAGAGATTTACTAGGATGCTGCCAGGACTTGATAGTTTGAGTTATAAGGATAGGCTTGATAGACTGGGACTTTTTTCTTTGGAGCGTTGAAGGGCCTATAAAATAACAAGGGGCATAGATCAGCTAGAAAGTCAATATATTTTCCCAAAGTAGGGGAAAGCATAGGATTAAGGTGAGAGGGGACAGATACAAAAGTGTCTAGAGGGGCAGCTTTTTCACACAGGGAATGGTGAGTGTCTGGAACAAGTTGCCAGAGGTAGTGGTAGAGGCAGTTTATCTTTTATCTTTTAAAAAACATATAGACAGTTACATGAGTAAGATGGGTATAGAGGGAAATGGGCCAAATGTGGGCAAATGCAAGCAATTTGGACTAGCTTTGGAGTTTAAAAGAAAAAGAGCAGCAAGGACAAGTTGGGCCGAAGGGCCTGTTTCCATGCTGTAAACCTCTGACTCTATAAGTGGACGTACCCTAACTTTCTGTGATATGTTTACTCTATATCTATGATACAAGTGCGGTAACTTTACACCATTTAATCCATTTGACCAAGGAGCCAGACAGTGAAATTGTACTTTTATGCTGATTACAATGGAGCATCACATCTTTGACATTCTGAGCTTTTGTTTTTAAATGCGCATTTACACTTGCCTGAAGTTGCTGTTCTATTTGCACATAGTGATGAGTACCATTTTTACGAGAAATTTTGACCGCTATCTTTGTGACAGCCCTCAGTTGAGCAGACCTTCACTTGAGTTGAAATAGCATTTGTTTAGGCATTTTTGTAGATATGCAGCAATGGGTGGGAGCAATTGTGTAACTTTGGATACCCCCAGTATTTCAGCCTGTTAGATACATTGAATAGCTGAGTGTTGCAGACTATGTTCCCATAACTGCTGAGTTAGTTGACCTTAGCCAGAATGGTGGTTATGATACAAAGATTACTGTTATATTATCTCCAAAGCTAGTGTTATTTTACTGATACAGTAAACATTTTGTCACCAACTTAATGTAACTTGCTGCACCAGTGTTTGCATCATGTTATGAGACCATAAGGCAAAAGCAAGTTAAGGAGGAGCAAGTTGAATAAAAAAAATTACATTTTCTCATCATCCTTTTAAAGGAGACTTGATAGACATAATCAAAATCCTGAGGGGTCCGGACAGGGTAAATATTGAAAAACTGTTCCCTTTCAAGAGAATATCAAGGACTAGAGGACAATTCGAAGTAATGGGCTTAAGAATAGAGGAATTTTTCTTTCATCCAGAGATGGTTGGAGTCTGGAACGAACTCCCTAAGAGGGTGGTGAAGGCAGGTTTGATCGAGGTATTCAAAAAGGGAATTTTATTGCTGCCTGAAAAAAATGTGCATTGTTATGGGGAATGAGACTAACTAAATTGTTGTTTCGGAGAGCAAGTGCAGACGTTGTGGGCTGAATGGCCTTGTTCTGCACTGTAAAGATTCAGTGATTGAATCATCATCTGCTCTTCCTCCCTCCATCCCTCCACAATACAGATTGACAAAATCTATTCTCTGACAAATCTCACTAGTTCAGAACTTCTCAGAATTACAAAAACAATGGGGGATCTGGAGCCATTTCCCAAAAGCAAAGAAATTATTTTGAATCAACTTGAAGCTGCCCAGCCCCAGAATAGTTCACAGTGGGTGCAAATCACTATTTAATAACAAAACGGTCAATAATTATGTTTGCTCAATATGTAATTATCTTGCCAAAGGCTGTCACAGATCTTGTTGTTCAGAGATTTAGATGCATCCAACAGTGAAGGGAACTCGTAAATCTGAAATCAGAGAGAAACAATTAGAAATGTGTGAAGTATCAAAGTGAAGCTGAAGCTTGGTTTAGAAACTTTCCACATTTGGTGAACCAATGCATGTCTGAATCTTGTAATAACTTTGTTTTGCAATTTGTTTTTAAGATTTGTTATCACTGCACCAATTTGAAGTTGCACTGCTAAAGTAAACTTATTTTGAGTAGCTATCTTTTAAAGCCGTAGGACATCAGCTGAATGAGCATTTCTAGAATTTGAAGTACAGAAAACCTCTTTGTAAGAAAGAATATGACAATTATGTTAAATGACCAAGCAATACTATTGAGCTATAGTTTTTATTGACGGGCATGATTCACACAATAACTCTTTGGAATCATAATCCTAATGGATTCTGGAGAAGGTGAGAGGGCATGGGATCCAAGGGGCTTTGGCCTTGTGGATCCAGAACTGGCTTGCCGGCAGAAGGCAGAGAGTGGTTGTGGATGCGTCTTGTTCTGCATGGAGGTCGGTAACCAGTGGAGTGCCCCAGGGATCTGTTCTGGGACCCCTGCTGTTTGTCATTTTCATAAATGACCTGGATGAGGAAGTGGAGGGATGGGTTAGTAAGTTCGCCGATGATACAAAGGTCGGTGGTGTTGTGGATGGTCTGGAGGGATGCCAAAAGTTGCAGCGGGACATAGACAGGATGCAAGACTGGGCAGAGAAGTGGCAGATGGACTTCAACGCAGATAAATGTGTAGTGGTCCATTTTGGCAGGAATAATGGGACGAAGGAGTACAATATAAGGGGTAGGAGTCTTAGCTGTGTTGTAGAGCAGAAGGATCTCGGGGTCCGGGTCCTTAGGACTCTTAAATCGGCCTCGCAGGTGGAGGAAGTGGTCAAGAAGGCGTACGGTGTACTGGCCTTCATTAATCGAGGAATAGAGTTTAGGAGTTAGGAGGTAACGATGCAGCTCTGTAAGACTCTTGTCAGACGCCAGTTGGAGTATTGTGCGCAGTTCTGGTCGCCTCATTATAGGAAGGTTGTAGAGGCTATTGGGAGAGTTCAGAGGAGATTTACAAGGATGCTGCCTGGATTGGGAGGCAGGCCTTATGAAGATAGGTTGAGGGAGCTGGGACTCTTCTCACTGGAGAGACGTAGGTTGAGAGGCGACCTGATAGAGGTTTATAAAATGTTGAGAGGGATAGATAGGGTGGACTCTCAGAGACTATTTCCCCGAGCTGAAATGGTCACTACGAGAGGACACAGATTTAAGGTGCAGGGAAGCAAATACAAAGGAGATGTCAGGGGTAGGTTTTTCACTCAGAGGGTGGTGAGTGAATGGAACCGACTGCCGTCGGAGGTTGTTGAGGCAAACTCACTGGGGTCTTTTAAGAGACTTCTGGATGAGTATATGGAAAAGAATAGGATAGGGGGTTATAGATAGGTCTGTGGATTGGTAGATGTGATCGGCGCAACTCATGAGCCGAAGGGCTTGTTTGTGCTGTATTGTTCTATATTCTATGTATGTTCTATTATCTAATGGAAAATCCATTAATGCCTAATGGAGAATCCTAATCCTACTTCTTGCAAGATATCTGAGTAAGAATCCAGTTCTTTGTCTTTCGTGAACTGCAGACTGCTTTTAAATTGTAGGAATATTATAAAATTACACACTTTTTTATTTTAAACATGCTCATTTTGCCTGGTACAGTTGCAAAATTATATTTAAAATAATACAATTGCAACAAAAAAAGTATTTTGCACTATTTGCTCTTGAAGTCCATTTTTAAATCTTATCTATTTATCATTATCCTTTACACTCTAAGGAATGTAGGAACAGCAGCATTTGGTTGTAAATGTACGATACATTTTGTTAACACAAATTCCCTTTTTGTACACTAATAGGGCATATCATTCCCATTTAGATGGCTGTGATTGGGCTTTCTTCGGTTAGTTGTATTTTGTTATGTTTTGATTGAACTACAACTTCAGAGAAATGTGAGGTATTCCAGTCCTGAGGATGAGTAGCATTCAGCAAATAAAAAGCTATTTAGTGTCCTATCGCTAAAGTTTCAGTGAAACTGAGTTAACAAGTGACCTTATCATCAAAACTGATCAGGTCATTTGACCTGAAACATTAACTCTGATTCTCTCCACAGATGCTGTCTGACCTGGTGAGTATTCCAGCATTTTTTGTTTGTTTGTTCAGATTTGCAGCAAATATATCAGCGTTTAATTCATTGCTACTTCTCTTCCAGGAAAGTCTGCCTTGAAGTTCTCCTCTCTCTGATAGGATTTCCAATTCTCACTTCTATTTTGTTCATCTTCGCTTTCTATTTCCCTTGTTTAATAAGATATCTAACAGATATCCACTATTACTGCATGACCTATTAAGCTCTTCACTATTTTTTGTTTTTTATTCAGCTGTTCAGTGTGGCTGACTGGGAAAGATGTAGGATGTTAAGTAATACAATACTGTATTCAAGGGCAAGATCAGAGGGTGGGAGAAAATATTCTTGTCTATGGAGTTTCAATTTAAACTGTACCTGTGTTTCAAACCTGTTGTGGGCTGAATGGGTCAATGTTTTATCAGTTGTAAGTAGTCTTTGTCATTATTCTTCAATCAATACTAATTTTCAAGAAATTATCTTTGATCAAAGTCCAGGCAAGTCTCAATAATTGACTAAACTCAACTGTTCTGACCTGCAGCATTTATCATGCAAACTACACCTTGTACAAGCACTTAAGAACACAAAAATTCACAGAAAATGCTGGAAATTTCCAATACTTTAGTTAGCATCTGTAAAGAAATGTACATTAATGTTTCAGTAGGGCCCTTCAACAGAACTAGCACCAGTCCCTTCTCAGCTGTTAAACTATTTTTCTGGTTTCAATGGTGACTGCTTGCTGCAAAGTTGCTCATTTTCTGGCCATAAATCTTCAGCATTTGAGCATTTTGTTTACCATGCAATCAATAAATTATTGTAATTAAAACCTATGTTAATGTAGAGCAGCTAGTATATATGTTTGAGTGACTATTCTTTATGCAATATCATTTCTTTTGTTTAATTATAATTACTGTATCATTGTTGGCCATGTATTCAGAGGCCTCCAACTCTGCAATTCCTCTCTACTCTTCTCCACCTCTCTCCCTCACTTTCTTCCTTTAAGACACTCCTTAAAATATACATCATAGACCAAGGGTTTGGTTATCTGATGTAATATCTTTCCTTGAGACTTGGCATCATGTTTTGTATAATACTACTGTGAAGTATTTTGGGATGTTGTGTTATAAGAGCAATCGAATTTTTTTTTATAAGGCAAGGAGTTGAGAGCCCCTGTCTTAGATAACACCTTTAAACTTTTAATGCATATTATTAAATTAAATTTCCTATTACAATTTAAATGTTAAACTTTCTTTTCTTTTGGTCTTGGAAGTGAACTAATACAGTCTTCCAAAAATACTGCTGATCTTATGTATATGTGTCATCATATGGAGATGTTGAATGAAACATTATCGTTGCAGATGGATGGAAGAAATTGGAGGGAACTGGCTTCAGCTCTTCATTAACTTTGAATTCAGCTGAGAGATTTGAAAGAGAGCATCTTTAATGGCCAGAAAAGGAGTATTGCCATGACAACCAAGGCTGGGCAAATTAAAATTTCAGTTGTTTATAAACTTGATTGTCTCTCTTTAGCTAACTGTTGAAAGTTTTGATAAATCGTTGCACACTGCTGGCAAATAGTGCTCAGTACTACAGACTGACTGTCACAAGGCTTTGTGTGATTAAGATCATTTCACTGAGTTGCACATTTAATTCCGTAAAGTTTTATCTGAATGATGCAGGGAATTCAAATTACAAAACTAGTCTTTAAATTTTGCTATCAATCACTTAATATTGATTTGATTGAGCACATAAATCCAGTACACATATTGTTCAATTTGCTGTCTTGTAGTAGATAAGTTTATGGACGAAAAGGGAATGGTTTATGTTAGAGGGTCATTGCTTTTTCCTAATTGGTCGGCGCAATATTGAAGGTCGAAGGGCCTGTTCTGCACAGTAATGTTCTATGTAGTGGGGAAACATTTACCTTTTCAGTAGTTCTGAGTTTTGGGTCTTGAGTTGATTTTAACATTCTGTGTTCTGAATATTTAGATAGTGTTTCTTTATCCATAGTACTTGAGTGATTTCAGAGATTCTTGCTATTGATTCAGAAAAATTTAATTTGCAAATGTACATTATTATTTGCTGCATTTAATGGTGCTCTGCAAACTTGATTGGAATGTGAAATATTATGCGAGCATTGAATTACTGTATTCCAGTTTGGCTGTGTCAAGCATAAACTCTGATGAGATGCAGCAGAAACTCCTTTGTGCACATGTGTGTGCACTGAGTAATATAAGCTGAAATCTCATTAATTGTGTTCATCTTGTGTAAAGAAAATGGTGATCAGTTTGAAGTGATTCAGTAGTAAGGCACATTAGGACAACGCTGGGTGTTTGTACCTATATTTTATTGCTAAGAGTGCCAAAATGAAAGAGGCATATTAAAGCAAGCAGAAGTGAATGGATGAAAATATTATTTAAAACAGACTGCAGTTGCTATGCAGAAAGATTTTAATCTTCAGTTAGAACTGCCTATGTTAATTTTAAACTTGACCAAGAAAAGTACACGGCAAATCCCAAAGGTACAAGAATAGAATTTATGATATATGAATCATCCTCACAACCAGTCACTTGATCCTTGCATTGACATTCAAGTATCGGAGTTTTATTTTAGATGACAATCAGCAACAGAAATTCTAGCTCTGATCTTACGCCAGCCTCTCTCATTCATTTATGGGCCATGGGCAGCACTGCAAAGTTTATTGTTGACTCCTTGAAGTGATGGCGAGCGCCTTGAACTACTATAGGCCATATGAGAGAGGGAGTTTGGGAGTTTGGGATTTTGATCCAGCAACAATGAAGAAACATATGTACAAGTCTGGTGAGGCTCTCCGTTGCACCTTGCAGTTAGTGCAGTCAGTTGCACCTGTAGCTACGGTGCATCTGTGGCAGAGAACACAAATGTTTAAGGTGTGGATGGAGTGCCAATCAAGTCTTTATTTTGTCCTGAATATTATCAAGCCTCTTAAATGAGCTGCTTGGTGAAGATTTGTTAATTTAACATAGGCTTCAAATCAAATCTGCAGTCTTTCTGTTCAGTATGCCTCAGTGCCATATTCAGTGGTGAACTTGTATATTGGGTGATAATGTCCATTTTCTCCCATTTGGCTGAAGAAGGTTGTTTAGCTAAATCTTCCACTCCTTCAGATATCTGCAAGGCCTCTTACAGTAGCAGAATCAAAATAGCTAGCAAGCCAGAGCTCACGTTTCACAAAGTTTATGAACAGTTTGACTGGATAATTCTATCAATTGACCTTGGCATCTTATTGCTAACTCTATATGTAGCTACAACACTATCCAATAGTTAAAAGATGTGCAACTGTTGAAAACTTACTGAACTATTCCAGTAGTCTTGCAAATATATCAAATAATGCAAGAGCACTAACCTAAAATTGTGCCCATAAAACCCATAGTTTACATTAGAAATCTATTCAAAACTGCACAGTTGGAGTTGTGTATATTTTGATAATAAAACATGATTTGATTTATTATTGTCACATGTATTGATGTGCTGTGAAAAGTGACGTTTCTTCAGACAAAGCATACCATTCACCGAGAAGGAAAAGAGAGGGTGCAGAATGCAGTGTTACAGTCATAGCTAGAGTGTAGAGAAAGATCAACTTAATATAAGGTAGGTCTATTCAAAAGTCTGATGGCAAAGGGGAAGAAGCTATTCTTGAGTCAATTGGTACATGACCTCAGACTTTTGTATCTTTTTCCCAATGGAAGAAAATGGAAGAGAGGGGTTATTGATTATGCTGGCTGCTTTTCCGAGGCAGTGGAAAGTGTGGATAGAGTCGGTGGATTGGAGGCTGGTTTGCATGAAGGACTTGGATTTGTTTACAACTCTTGAGGTCTTGGTCAGAGCAGAAGCCATACCACGATATGATACAACCAGAAAGGATGCTTTCTATGCTGCATCTGTAAAAAAAAAGGTTGAGAGTTGTAGAGGACATGTCAAATTTTCGTAGCCTCCTGAGAAAGTAGAGACATTAGTGGGCTTTCTTAACCATAGCATCAGCATAGAGGGACCAGAACAGGCTGTTAATGATCTGGACACCAACACACTTCAAGCTTTCAATCATTTTCACTTCATCCCCATTGATGTAGACAAGGGCATGTCCTCCACTACGCTTCCTGAGGTTGATGATTACATACTCCAAAAAATTAACGGGCAATTTTAAGCAAAAAATTGATTTAATTCAATCAAAACTAGGATGTTCTTGAAAAACTGTTTGCAACTTAAATGTTTTAAGGACAATGACTTTTCTACTGTTTAATAGTCTGGTGCTTTTAGTTTTTTTTAATTCATACTTGCCATGTGGTCATTATTGACAAAGCCAGCATTTATTTTGTTCAACCTTATGTTTCCTTGAGAAGATGGCAGGGAACGTTCTGGTGAAGGTGTTCCCATAACGCCATTTGGTAGAGAGCTCCTGGATTTTGACTTGTAACAATGAAGGAGCAGTCTTATAAGTCTAAACCAGGATGGTGTGTGTATGTGAGGGAAACCTTAAGAGCTAATGCTGTTCACATGCACTGGCTGGCCTTGTTTTTCGAGGTTGTGCAGGTCACAAGTTTGTGAGGTGCCGAAGTACCCTTGGTGAGTCGCTGCAGTGTAGTCATGATATGCTGATATTGGAAAGAGTGGATGGTAAAGCCAGTGGATTGGGCATTGACCAAGTGGATTGCTTTGCCCTGGAAGCTGTACTCATCTAGGAAAGTGGAGAATTCAATTGGACTCTTGATCTGTGTCAAAATCTTTTTAATCTTATAAATGTACTAAATTTTCTCTTAGCCTTCCAGTATAAATAATGCTAGTATTTCAGAGCAACATTCTAGGTCCAAGTGGTCACCTTCTACACCTGGGTTTGAATCCTCCATATTGCTTGTGATGGAAAATCATTTTATTGATTACTGTCCTATCACTTTTTTTTCCCAGTAGTCTTTTGCTACTTATTTTTAATAATTCAATTGTGCTGAAAATACTTCAATCAAATTTCCATTAATGCACTTAGTTAATCTGAAATTACAGCTTTTCAAAAGAAATGATTTATTATTTTGCCAAAGCACAAAAAGCTATATTCCTACAACAAAGTTTTTGTTGAGTAAGTCATAAAAGAAGCACACAATATAGTTTATTTAAATGATGAAATCCTGTAAAGTTGGCAGTATAGTGATCTTGGTCCTGATCATAGAAGAGGTGCAGAATTAATGTAACAGTATCATGCAGCTACTTGAATTATTTGAAGTAATAATCTGAAATGCTTAATATACCTCCGTTCCTGTGTAATGATTTAGGCAGTTGGCAGAGGCTAACACACTCCTTTGAACTATTGTTTAAGTTAATCTGTTGACTGTGCTTAAAGGTTAGGATGCAATATCCTTTCAGCATAATTGAAGAGGCACGTGATCGTAATTGCTAATTGTAAGGAAATTGAATGTTTAAGTTTTGGATGTAGCTTGAAATATTTACTACATGTTGTGATGGCCCATGTGCCTTTTGGGGAAAGAAATCTTAGTTTATGTTGGGTGGTGGTCACTTTAAGAACTTGATTTCTTTGGGAGATGATTTCTTGTGGAAGAGGAACAGCTTGCTTCCAGGAACTATGATCAAAATATTTTGGAGATTATTTTGTTATTTGTTCATTCACAGGATGTGGGTGCCACTGGCTAACCCAGCATTTATTGCCTGTGAGAAGGTGGTGCTTAGTTGCCTTCTTGAATTGTTGCACTCCATGCGTTGTAAGTGCTCCCATAGAGTGTTGTTAAGAAGAGGCAGCTGTGTGTGTGTGTGTGGTGAGGGTGAGGGGGACACATCCAGAATTTTGACCCATTGTCACCATCCCTGCAGATAATGCTGAGCAAGTCAGAGAAAAACCTGGCTTGATAGATCTTGACTTGTAGAAACCATGGAGGAAAGTTAGAATAATAGAAACCTACAGTGCAGAAGGGGACTCTTTGGCCCATCAAGTCTGCACTGACCACAATCCCATCCCAGCTCTATCCCCATAACCCCATATATTTACCCTAGCTAGTCCCCCGACACTAAGGGACAATTTAGCATGGCCAATTCAAATAACCTGCACATCTTTGGACTATGGGAGGAAACCAGAGGGAACACACACAGACATGCAGAGAATGTGCAAACTCCACACAGACAATCACCCAGGCCGGGAATTAAACTCGGATCCCTGGCACTGTCAGGCACCAGTGTAACTACTGTGCCCTTGATGAACAAATTCACAGGAGATTACTGATAAACTTTTAATAGAAAGAATAAGACATTTATGAAACAAAAAAAAATTATATCAAACAAAAAGGTTGGAAAGATCTCAATACAATGCAAGAAAATGATTCAAACTCTCACCATTTCTTTCATCCCAGTAAGCTGTTACAGACAGAAACCCCATGAACATTTATACTATCTTTATACTAAAATTTCTTGCTTGGGCTGACCTAGTTGCAAATGGTTTTCTTCCAGCCGGTCTTTGAGCATTCATTAAATGCTTTTCCCCAGCTGGTATCTCTCCCTGATACACCCAAAACACACTCTAAACTCACTAATTCTTCAACTGCAAAGCAAGCACACGAGTTCCTTAAACTCAATCCTGCAGTCTTGCAGTATTTTTTCTCAGGCTTAGGACACTTCCCTTCCCTCTATGCCGTTTTAAATGAATTTCTTTTCTATCTTCCCCGCATCTGTGTGTCACTGAAGCATTGTCACTAGGCAACAACATGTTTTTTCCACTGTTGTATTTTTTCCCCATAATCATTGAACTACTTAGCCCTTTGTAACCCTTCTCACCACTTCAAGGGTTGCAAAACCCCCTTAAAAATGCATGTGTTCAAACAGTCAGGAAACCTGGCCTTTTTGCTAGGAAGCCCTCCAGACTGGCTGGCACCAAATTCACACAAAACAAATTGAAACTGAAACCACGTTCTACCTTAGCACGTATAAATATAAATTAAATTTAAAATTGTACATTTCGGAACATGAACCATACAAACATATGAATTAGGCCACTCAGCCTACCAGTCTGCATCAGTATTCAATAAGATTATGGCTGATCCGATTTCTCCCTCAACTCCACACCTCCGATAATCTTTTATTTCTTTGCTTATTAAGCATCTATCTACCGGTGTCTTAAAAATATTCAAGGACTCTACTTTTACCGCCTTTTGAGGAAAAGAGTTCCAAAGGCTCTCAGCCCCCTGAGGGAAAAAAAACTTCCTTGTCCCTGTCTTAAATGGGTGATGATGTAGAGATGCTGGCGTTGGACTGGGGTAGTAAGAATTTAGCAATACCAATTTTAAATGGGTGACTTATTTTTTTTTAAAAACAGTGATCCCTAGTACTAGATTCTTCCACAGAGGGAACACCCTCTCCACATTGGCTCTTTCATGATCCCTCAGAATCTTTTGTTTCAATCAAGTCTTAGTCTTAGTAAACTCTCATGAATACAAGCCTAGTTATCTAGCCTTTCCTCAGAGGACAACTTGTCATTGCTAGTATTAGTTTAATAAACATTCTCTGAACTACTTGCAGTTCCTTTAAGTCTTTCTTTAAATAAGGAGACCAAAACCATCCACAGTACCCCAGCTGTGGTATCTTGAATTCTTTGTGTAACTGAAGCATAATCTTCCTACTTTTGTATTCTATTCACCACATAACAAATGATAACATTCTATTAACTTTCCAAATTATTTGCTGTATCTGCATACTAACCGTTTGGAATTCATGCACTTGGACATTCAAATCCCTCTGCATTTTAGAGCTCTACAATTTTTAATTGTTATGCACTTTCCCACATTATACTTTATTTGGCAGATCTTTGTTCACTCACTTACCCCATTTATGCCTCTTTGGAGCTTCCTTCTGACCTCTTTTTAGTATTTGAAAAGGTGTGGGTGAGCCGCATTCTTGAAATACTGCATTCCGTGGCATGTTGTTACACCCAATGTGCTGTTAGGTAGTGAGTTCCAAGATTTTGACCTAGTGATGATGAAAGAATGGCAATAATTTCAAATTCAGTTGATTGAAGACTTGGAGGAGAGCACAAGTGATAATGTTTCCATGTGCCTGCTTCTTCTTGTTCTTCTTGGTATTTGAGATGAATTTTTAAGGCTGTCAGTTATATTTTGGCAAGTTGCTGCAGTCTGTCTAGATAATACTCAACTGTAGCCAGGGTGCCCCCCTGGTGGAGGGCATGAATATTTAGGACAGTGGATAGGGTACTTACAGAAGGATGTGCTGGCCCCCCCACCTTCTAAACTCCACTGAGTATAGACCCAAACTCCTCAACTGCTCCTCATGTGACAAACCCTTCATTCCTGGGATCATTCTTGTGAACTTTCTCTGAACCCCCTCCAAGGCAATTGAAACTTACAGAATACTGAGACGTCTAGATAGAGTGGATTTAGATAAGATATTTCCACTAGTGGAAGAGATTAGAACTTAAGGGCACAACCTCAGAGTGAAGGGACACTCTTTTAAAACTGAGATGAAGAGGAATTTCTTCACACAGTGGATTATAAATCTTTGGAACACATTGCCACAGAAGGTTGTGGAGGCCAGGTCTTTAAGACACTGATAAATAGGATCAATAAGGGGATCAAGGGGAGAAGGCAGGAGAATGGAGATGAGAATCCCATCAGCCATGATTGAATGGCAGAGCAGACACAATGGGCAGAATTTCCTAATTCTGCTCCTATATCTTATGGTCTTATGGTACCAATCAGGCAGGCTGCTTCGTCCTGGAGAAAGAATGTTAGTATTTCACTTATTCAAGCAAGTGGAGAGTGTTCTGTCACGTTCCTGATTTGGTCTTTATCGCCTTTGGTAAATCAGGATGTGCATTACTCAATACACAATCTTCTACACACATGTTATTTACTTGAGTCATCAGTTTGGTTTCTGGTCAATTATGACTCCTTGGGTTTTGATGGTGGGGTATTTGATTATGATAATCTTGTTTAGTCATGGGGGAGGTGGTTCGACTCTTGTTAGAGAGTCACTTGTGTGGTATTGACTAGCTCAAGCCTGAATGTTGTTCAGGTCTTACTGCTTTCAAACATGGACTCTTTTACTCGGAATTGTGAATGAGGCTAAACATTACAGTCATCAGCAAGTATATCCATTTCTGATCTCATGTTGGAGGGAAGACCATTGACAAAGCTCCTAAACATGCTTGGAATGTCCTGCATTGATGCCCTGGGCTGAGATAATTAACGTGCAACAATCACAATCATCTTTCTTTGTGCTGGCTGTGACTCCAGCTGGTGGAGAATTTTTCCTTTGATTCACATTGACTGTAATTTTATCAGAACTCTTGGCCCCGCATTTAGTCAAATGCTACCTGGAGGCTAAAGTCTGTCACTATCATCTCATTATTGAAATTCAGTTGTTCTTCATGTTTGGACTAAGGCTTTAACTTAGGACTTAATGAGGCCTAAAGTGAAGTAATCCAGACGTAATCCAAACTGAACATTGGTGGCAAGTTATTTCTGAGTAAATTCCACTTGGTGGCATTGTCAACAACACCTCCAATCACTTTGCTCATGATTGAGAATAAACTTGTGGATGGTTGGATTTGCCAGGTTGGATTTATCCTGATTTTTATGAACAGGATGTACCAGGGCAATTTTCACATTGTCAGATAGAAGTTGCAGCTGGTATATTGGAACTTCTTCAACTTTCTTCATATATGTTTATTCTAAACCAGTTTCTGAGTAGCAGTGATAGATTTCTTTGATATTTTCCTGCTGTAGGTTTATTGAATAACATGTAGGATGTGTAATCACACTTATGTTGATTCAGACAACACATTAACATGCTTAAATCTTATTTAAATGAAGAAATCCACAAAGGGTTTCCTAATTCTCACTGCTTCCAAAAGGTATGAGCTTCAGTATGTCCTGTACTGGGGAGGGATGAAACAAAAGTCACCAGTTTCTTGAGGAGGACACAAATCTCATAGAATCCCTGTAGTACAGAAAGAAGTACTGCCTGCAGCTGTTGTAGATGCGCCAAGTTTGGTGGCGTTTAAGAGGTTAATTGATAAGTATATGGAAGGGAAGGGAATGGTTTAGTTTGGAGGGGCATTGCTTTTTATTTTGGTCAGCACAACATCGAAGGCCGAAGGGCCTGTTCTGTGCTGTATTGTTCTATGTTCTATGTTCTAAGTCATTTGATCCATCAAGCCTGCACTGACAACAATCAGATCCATCCCTATCCGCATAACCCCACGTATTTACCCTGCTAATCCTCCTAACCAACACATCTTGGGATACTAAGGGGCAATATATCATGGCCAATCAACCAAACCTGCATATCTTTGGCCTGTGGGCGGAAACTGCAGAACCCAGAGGCAACCCATGCAGACATGAGGATAACATGCAAACTCCACATAAATAGTCACCCAAGGCCAGAATTGAACCCGGGTCCCTGGCGTTGAGAGGCAACAGTGCTTGCCACTGTGCCACTGTACCATCTGGGTAAAAGAGTTTCTGTCAGGTGCCACCCATCCCATCTGATGCACATTATAAAAGCATTGACAGATGTCTGGGCACACACTGGCCTGACACTTTTAAATGCTGCCTTGGGAGACATTGAGAAAATTGTTGACAGGAAAATATGCCTGTTTCATTGTTCTCCTGTAGCCTTTTAAGCTTGGCGTTTTAAAAAGTCCAGCAAATATTCAAATCTATTATTATTTCTTCTTTCTAGAGCTCAAGTTTTCTATTTACTGAATGTCAGATATGAGTTGCATTTAGTGGTTATCCCAATTCAATCTGTCATATTCGGATTATGCTCAAAAGGGTCATTGATAATACTTTACATTTGCTTTTTATGCTGACATCATGATTTCAACCAGAATTCTATGACTAGATAATACAGCAGTATATTGATTTCAATTATAACATTCCTATAAATGTTCCCTATGCTACCTTGTAAAAAATATTGCATATCATTCAGTCAATACAACTGGTTTTAGCTGTACAAGATTTTGATTACAGGTGAAGTGTTCCAGTTTGCTACACTATATCTGCAGTGACCTCCATTTCATAATGATTCCAGAATAATTGAGAAAAAAACTGCGGCATGTTAAGATCTGCAGCAAATGCTGTCACTAGAAGAGATTTATCTTGAAATTGTTTCTGTTTTAACCTTTCATCAACTATGCTTCTTAACCCAAACCTTTGGTCACATTGTTATAAGCTGATTGTTCTGTGTATCTAAAATGAGCTGGTAATTCATATTTACAGTTATAGATCAACTACAGTATATTTTGTTGTTGATTAATTTTCTTGTGCTTTTTTGTCGTTGCATTCTCTATTTTGTATGCGGCATTGAAACATTTTCAATAGTTTCTTTTGCTATAGAATCATAAACTTGGTATGGTGCAGAAAGAGGCCAATGTGTCTGTACCAGCTATTTGAATGAGCATTATGACTTGGTGCATTGTCCTGCCTTTTATGCAGTAACCTCCACATTATTTCTATTCAAATAATCATTTAATGCTGTCTTCCATGTCCAGATTGCTCCTGTCTCCAACACACTTCCAGCCAGTGTATTCCATGCCTGAACCACTTGCTGTATAAAAAGTTTTTTTTTCCCCACATTGCATTCACCTCTATTGCAAATTATTTTGAATCTGTGCCCTCTCTTTTCTGATCCTTTTCTGAGGGAAACAATTTCCATCTACTCTGTCCAGTCACTTCATGATTTTGAATATTTCTATCAAATTTACTCCTAGCCTTCTCTCCAAGGAGAGTATTGCCAACTTTCCAATCTCTCTTCATAACTGAAGTTTCTGAGCTTGGAACCATTCTTGTAAATATCTTCTGCACTATCTCCAATATGTTTAACATCTTCCTAAAGTACGATGCCGAGAACTGTACACTACTCCAGCTGAGGTCAAACTAGTGTCTTACACAAATTCAACATAACCTCTTGCTCTTGTGCTCTCTGTCACTATTAATCGTAGAATCCTACAATGCAGAAGGAGATCATTCAACCCATCAAGTCTTTACCACCTACAATCCCATCCAGGCCCTATCCCCATAACCTCATGCATTTACCCTAACTAGTTCCCATGACACTAACAGGCAATTTTACCACGACCAATTCACTTAACCCACATCTTTGAACTGTGGGGGGAAATTGCAGCACCTGGAGGACCCTGATGCTGTGAGGCAGCAATGCTAACCACTGTGCCACCGTGCTGCCCCACAGTGGTATAGTAAAACCTAGACTATTTTGTACTTTATTATTTGATCTCTCTATCTTTAATGAATTATGCACTTATACACCCAAGTCCCTGTGCTCCTGCACACTCTTTAGAGTTGTAAGCTTTATTTTTTTATTGCTGCTCACTGTTCTTCCTACCAAAATGAATCACCTCATGCTTTGTATTGAACTTTATCTGCAGTCTATCTGTCCGCTCGACCAATTTGTCTATATTCTTCTGAAGTTCTACATTGTCCTCTTCACAGTTTATCATGCTTTCATATTTTATAGCATCTGCAAATGTGCCTTGTGCGCCAAAATCTAGATCATTAATATACATCAGGAAAAACAAGGGCTCCGTTTCCGATTCTGACCCCTGGGGACCACCATTACAAATCTTCCTTCAGCCTGAGAAATATCCATTAATCATTACATTCTGTTTCATATTACTCAGCTAATTTTGTGTACAAGTTGCTACTGTCCTTTTCTTCCCTATGTTATAACTTTGCTATCAGGCTTGTTGTGAGTCATGGCATCAAATACGTTTGGAAGTCAATATCAGCACGTCACAAGTACTATTTTAATCAATCCTCTCTGTCACCTATTCACAAAAACACCAATAATGATTAAGATATTCATACTGGCTCTTACTAATCACCCCACATTTTTCTATGTGACTATTAATTCTATCCTGAATAATAGTTTCTGGACTCTTCCCCATCACAGAAGTTAAATTTACTAGTCTGTAATTGCTGGGATTATTCTTATTGCCCTTTTTGATAAAGGAAATAATATTTGCAATTCTCAAGTCCGCTGGCATCTTCTCTGAGTCTTGGGAAGACTGAAGTTGTGGTCAGTGCCCCTGCAATTTCTACTCTCAAAGGGCAAAGAAAATTAAAGCACAGGATCAGGTGCTTTGGCCCTTCAAGTCTACAACAACCATGCTGCCCGGCTGAAGTAAAATCCCTTACCCTTGGTGAGGGATTCCAATTCTATTCATGTATTTGTTGAGACACCCCTTAAAAGTCACTGTCGTATCTGCAAATCAAAGAAGTCTATCATCTCCTTGGATGCTGTCATTTGGTCTTGGTACCCTGTCAACTTTAGATAAATTGACAGTTCATCTAATACCTCCCCCTTATCAATTTTGAACCTTTCTAGTGACAGAGTTTCTTCCTGTTTTACCATGGCCTAGATAGCATCTGTTTCCTTGGTAGAAACAGATATAAAGTATTCATTTAACACCTGCTTCCTTGTGTAAATCTCCTTTTTGGTCCCTCAACGACCTCACTGCTTCTTTTACCATCTTTTTATTATGTGCTGTTAGGAGACTTTGAGATTTCCCTTAATGTTGGCTATTGGTCTTTTCTCATAATCCCTTAATGCTTTTCCTATTTGCTTTTTCACCTCCACTCTGAATCTTCTGTGTTCAGTTTGATTCTCAGTTGTATTTTCTACTTGCCATAAACACTTTTTTTTAATTTCTATCTCTGTTTTTCATCTAGGGAACTCTTGGATTTGTTTACCCTGCCATTCTCTTTTGATGAATATACTTTGTGCTCAAACCATTTCCTTTTCTGAAGGTAGCTCATGGCTCTGCTTTGGTCCTTCCTGGCAGTGTTTGGTTTCAGTCTACCAAGCATGCTTCCATTCTTGTTCCACTGAAGTCAGCTCTCCCCCAGTTAATTACTCTTACTCTGGATTGCCCTTTTCTTCCATCATTCTAAACTTTATGATCCAATGTTCATTGTCTCCTAAATATTGTCCAGCTGACAATTGATCTACTTAATGCATCAGCCCCTGTCAGTTTCATTTTGCCACCAAACTTTGGTGAGGTTTTACTATTACCATGTCTTATTGCCCTACATACCTTGATGAGGTTTTGCTTATTCTCCGAAGATGTGCTGAGGAACCCATTTTAGAACTTCACGGGCAAGGCTATGCACAGCAATTGCCCAGACCTGCAAACTTCCTGGAGGCAATTGCCCTGTTATGAATCATCTAAAAATGTGATTTAAATTGCTAACTCTGAATGGATCTGACAGGGTATGCCAGGAGTTAATCAGAGAAGATTAGAAGAATTAAAATAAACCACTTTTAATTTGTGGGAACTATTATAAAGAGAGTGGAAGAGGGAGCACACAGCTCTCAGTCAATGTTGTGTGCATTCAACATATACATTACTTTATATAAAGCCCTTGGTTTACTTATGTATGCTTCATTCATATTAGTAGAAAAAAATCTATGTAGATGGCAACAATGGAATATCGCAATTCAGTATGTAGCAGCAGTCAACAAAATATCTTGTGGGCAACACTCAGAACACCATGTGGTCCCCGAGCCACGGGTTTCCCACTATTGCTCCACACTATTGAGATAGTTGTAATTGATTTGGGCTAGTCATGTAGCCAGAATGTCTAACCCAAATCTTCTATTAAGAATGTGGGATGTACCATCATAGTGGTCAAAGGAAGCAGTACAAAGACATTCAGAGGGCTTCACTTAAGAGTTTTGATTTCAAGTTCGGGGAGAAACTTGCCCAGGATTGTGGACAACCAAATGAAAAATGGTATGGCCTCCTTCAAAAGCCATTGGAAAGTAAAGACAAGGAGAAAATGCCGTGTGAGGAAATCCCAAGCCTGCAGCTTTCCCAAAACTCAATATTCTGCAATGTACTGTTCAGTTTGCCTGCTAAGCATGCTCTAAATAAATAACTAAGACAGGATTTAAAGAAAACAAAAGAAGAAACGTTTATGTTGTACAAAAGTGTTGAGAAAACATACTGAGCACGACCTCGCTCGACCCAAACCAGAAAATATTGCCTGAGGTCAACAGACCGTCTTATTGTCTATCCCTCGCCCACTCTGATTTGTGTGGCGGATAGGGCGATAAAATTCTGGCGAGAGGCTCTCAGTCTAAGGAGGAATTAGCATTGAATGTGCTAGCCATCGCTAGTGCTATGCATCAATATTCAGTCACTCCACTGCTGAATGACCAGCCATTAAGGATGGAAGCTGACAGTGGGGCATCAGTCTCGCTCGTGCCAGGGACTATTTCAAAGGAAAAACTTAAACGCACTCCCTTGAAGCTGTCAAGGATAGTGATGAAGATGTAGATGTACATAGGTAAAGTGGTTCCACTGATAGGCCACACCAAAATTACGACAGAAACCAGAGAGTGCTTGTAGAGGGTTGTTTTTCAAACTGGAGACCAGCAGTGTGCTTAGGGAGCAGTGCTGGGTCCATTGTTATTTATCACTTATATTAATGATTTGAATGAGAGTATAGGAGGCATGGTTAGGAAGTTTACAGATGACACCAAGATTGGTGGCATTATGGACAATGAAGAAGGTTATCTCAGATTGCAGTGAGATCTTGATCAATTGGGCCAGTGGACTGATGAATAGCAGATGGAGTTTAATTTACATAAATGTGAGGTGATGCATTTTGGTAGATTGGACCAGGGCAGGACTTACTCAGTTAATAGGGAAAGTTACAGAACAAAGAAATCTAGGGGTACATGTTCGTAGCTCTTTATAAGTGGAGTCATAGATGGATAGAGTGTTGAAAAAGGTATCCGGCATGCTTGGTTTCATTGGTCAGAATACTGAATACAGGAGTTGTTGAAGTTGTACAAGATATTGGTAAGGGCACACTTGGAGTACTGTGTACAGTTGTGGTCACCCTATTATAAAAAGGATATTATTAAACTAGAAAGAGTGCAGAAGATATTTACTAGGATGCTATCAGGACTTGATGGTTTGAGTTATAAGGAGAGGCTGGATAAACTGGGACTTTTTTCCCTGGAGCATAGGTGGCTGAGGGATGATCTTATAGAGGTGTATAAAATAATGAGGAGCATAAATCAGCTAGATATTCAATATCTGTTCCCAAGGTAGGGGAGACTAAAACTAGAGGGCATACGTTTAAGGTGAGTGGGGAGAGAAACAAAAGTTTGCAGAGGGGCAATTGTTTCAATCACAGGGTTCTCAGTGTCTGAAGCAAGCTGCCTGAGCTAGTTGCAGAGGCAGGTACAATTTTGTCTTTTAAAAAGTGTTTAGACAGTTATATGGATAAGGTGGTTATTGAGGAATATGGGCCAAATTCGGGCAATTGGGACTAGCTTAGGGGTTTAAAAAACAAAAGGGCGGCATGGACATATTAGGCTGAAGGGCCTGTTTTCATGCTGTAAATCTCTATGATTCTATGCCCCCACCATCTCATTTTCAAGAACTAGGTCTGGCAGTTACGTGTAGGTTTGTTGCATATTTAAATTGCAGTTACAAATAAACTGCGTTCACTTGGATTCTTGTTTAGTTCGATCTCAGGAGTTGCAATTGCAATATTGAAACTTAATCGGTGATCTTTACAGTAAGTCTGAAAAAGATGTAGAATAAAAACAAAGTGCTGGATCAACTCAGTCAGCAAGGCAACATCTGTGGAGAGAGAAACAGCTGTAACTTTGTTTTGGAATTTTAAAATATATAGACTGTTTAAAGTAATTTGTGAATTAATATGCATTAAAAAGAATTTTAGGCAAGCCATTTGGAATGATTACAAAACATAATGTGACAAGAATTCAATCAAAAACTACTGAACAATTAAATGTACCCAAACTGTAGTATATCGTAAGAGTTTTTCATTAAAACACTAACTTATAGTATGTAAATACATATGTTTGCATCAGTGTTTACTGAGTTTTATTTGACACTTGAATTATTTGTCAGCTTTCAGTATTATTACATTTGGTTGCAATGCAAGGACGAGTTGTTGTACAACAGCTACAAAACTGCAGAATTTTCACATTGCATTCTGTAAATTACTGAAAAAAAGAAACTTAAGTTGCCAAGATTGACATTAGTCATGTTTACCGTTGAATAATTTCTGATTGTTGATCATGCTGAATTTGATCCTTTAACGTGAGTAAATTGTATTATATCACGTTACACATTGAGAGATTGGAATTGTATCCTCTTGGTTTTGACCTAGTTTGAAAGCTACACAATTAAAGATTGATTACTTTACTCAACTCTGCCATCTTATTTTTTGTAGCAAACGGAAAGATGATGTTTCAAATCCTGTTTATCACTAAGAACATAATAGATTTTTAAATAAAAGTAACTTAATGCTTAACTTCATGTTATATTTCAGAACTTCTGAGTGTAGTCACTGAAAACATGTCCTTTAAAACAATTCGATTGAAACTAAAGTAAGTTCAATTACCAGCGACTATTTTGGCAACTGTGGCTTGTTTTTATTATTTCGTAGGAGGTTAATGCCTAGGCCAGCATTTATTACCATCCCTAATTGACCTTGACAAGAAGGTGAGCTGCTCTCTTGAATTGCTGAAATCCATGTGGTGTAGGTATTCTCACAGTGCTGCTGGGAAGAAAATTCCAGGTTTTTGACCCAGCAAAAGTGAAGGAATTTGCAAATCAGGATGATGTATGGTTTTAGGGGAAGTTGCAGGTGGTGGTGTTTCCAAGCATCTGCTGTCTTTTCATTCAAAGTGATAGTGTTCACAGGTTTGGAATATACTGTCGAAGGAACATGTTTTTGTGCATCTTGTAGATAGGTACACACTGTTTGCGTCAAGAGTGGGTCGGTAGCCTCATTTGTATGATTGGTTCAGTTTCTAGTCACTAACCCACAGGATGCTGATATTGGGATATTCAGCAATGATAATTCATTGTATGTTATTGGGAGATGGCTCGATTCTCTCTTGTTGGACATGATCACTTCCTGTCACTTGTGTGATGCAATTGTAGCTTAGCACTTATCAGCCTAAACCTGGATGTTGTGATGCCTTTGGGTGGGAGAGGGATGGCAGTGGTGTTCTCTGGAACATTATCTATAAGATGATTCTGTGAGCATGACTAGTGTGTGGAAGAGCTCTTCCAATTTTAGCACAAGTTCCCAGATGTTGATAAGGAATACTTTGCAACATTGATGGGGCTGCATGTGCAGTTGTCATTTCTGGTGCTTGTATTGATGCTGGGTGGTCCTTTTAGTTTTACTCCTTTTTTCCTTTTCTATGTTAAGTTTATGTAACAGAGTAGCTTGCTAGACCATTTCAGAGCCATTTAAGAAACTTCTTCATTCCTATGGATCTGGAACTACACATAGGCCAGATCACATAAGGACATTAGTGAACTATATAAGTTAGTACGATAATCAATTTATGGTTGCTATCATTGAGACTAGCTTTATGTTTCTGATTTATTGGTTGAATTTAAATTCCACCAGCTTCATGTTGGAATTTGAATCAGTGTCCCCAGAGCTCTGACGGAGGGTCATTTAGACTCTAAACGTTGGCTGTATTCTCTCTCCACAGATGCTATCAGACCTGCTGAGGTTTTCCAGCATTTTCTGTTTCTGCCCCAGAGCATTATCTCTGTATTGCTAAACCAGTGACATTACCACAACCCCTCCCTTCCTTCCCCAACCCCACTTCCCTTTTAATAAAACGACATTACAATGAAACATGTGCTTCTGCAAGAGGGAGAAACTAAAAGTGTTTGTAGTGCTACAGTTAAAACTGTTCATTCTGTTTAAGCATAATAATTTTATCTTAGAATCTGTGAAACTATTTTTACGAGTTTACATGTGTTAAAACATTAAACAAACAAAAAACTTTACTTCTTCCCAAGCCCCATAGTTCTACCACCTTTTGAGTACTTTCCAGCAATTTCATTCAGTAGTGCCAGAAATGGGAGCCTGGCTGTTTTCTACACAGACCCACACCTCAGTCAGGCCTGTGGTTAGCTGGAAAGGAATTGGTATAAAAAGGGAACTTTTTCTGGCAGGAGTAATGCTGCTGCTTTGAGTGTGCAGTCACCTGGCAGTAAAAAGAATCATTTACAATATCAGAAACTCCTGTAATATATAATTACCATGTTTATAAATCTCTCTCATTTATTGAGTGTTTCCCAAACTTTCTCCCGGTGTGACTCCATTCAATGTCTCAGGCTTTGTAGAGTGAAAATTTGGGGAGTATGAGAGCTATTGAGTGGGGCTGGGCAGGCTTCAGTTGCTGAACAATGAGAGGGGAAGCTTCAGTTGCCGAGCAGGGAAGCTTCATTTGCTGGGGGTGGGAAACAAGAAGTGCTTAAGTTCTCATTTTTGTTTTTATCCAATCAAAAACCAAATTAATCCAATTAAAGTCCCTATGAGAGAGGCATTACAGATCCAAGCTTTCAAAACAGGCTCCCCATTTCCTTCTTGGGCTTGATCAACAAGATCCAAGCTGATAGGAGCTGGCATTACACCCCCTCCAGTGCTTGATCTGAGTTTCATCTTAGCCAAAAGGCCTGGGTTGCTTCAAATGAAGTCTCAATGTAACCTCATTGAGTTAGGAAGTGTAGGAAGAGGTCTTAAGTTCTTGACCAGAGAAGAGGTGGGAGAACAGGAGTTTAGTGTTGAGGGAGTTCATAGAAAGATAAGGTTTCATCAAAAAATGAACATTTTTTGGAGAGGTTTGTATGCACAATTGCTCCAGAATTGCAAACATGATTTTAATGCACCTGCATCCTGTCTGATGCAAACTTTTTGACCAGGAGCACTTTTTCTTTCTTTGTTCCTCTCTCTCTCTGTCCTCTCCTCCTCCTCCTCCTCTCCCCATCCCCCACTTCCATTAAATAAGATAAGACCTGTAGAAACCATCAGTACCGAAAAATGCAGTGCTGCTATCTACAGATCTGTATCATTATGGACCAAACACTTTGCAGCTAACAATTCATATTGCAGTCAAAAACATAAGCAAAATCCTAATTCTCAGGGGGATTCTTGGAACATCTGACAGGCACTTTTGGTTTACTTTATGCTGTTGTCTTGACTGTACAGTACTTTGTGTGGAAAATTACAGCTGACAGTTCTGCCCAATCAATATGTATTGATGTTTATTCTCTAATATTCCTTCATTTTTCTTCCCTTTGACCATCTATCTAACTAATCTATTCTTAAAAGTTGGCATGACCCTCACATCAATCACTGACTCTAGTAGTGCATTCCACAACTGTGTGTCTGTGAGTCTTGCATCTCCATCATGCCCTGTCCAAGAACATAATAGACTCCCCATCAACCAAGTCCATGTCAATGTAACATTAAACATCTGAGAAATCATCTTCTGTATTTCCTTCTGCTCTAACAAGAGTAGACCTGTTCTTCACATTTTTTGTTGGGAAATATATTGCAACCTTTCCTAATATTTGCATTGTAGAGAATCTTTGTTACATCATCTTAATTGCCTTAATATCCTTCCAACGTCTAGAGCCTAAAAACTATATATTACTCCAACTCTGGTATTAGTAAGGTTTTATATGGGTTCGTCATTGCACCCCAACTTTTATATTCTATATGTTTTGCTACAAAACTCAGTATTCCTTTATTTCTATGGCCATATCCATTTGAGTGGTTTCATTTAATGTCTTATGAATCCTAACAACCAAACCCTTTTCTGCTGTTCCACATATCCTAGTAATTGTCCATTCCGAGCATAAATGTATTTCTTTATATACCAAACAATACCTTGCTGATATTGAATTCCACCTATGATTCTGTCGACTATAACGGCTTATGGAAATGTCCTCCTCAAATTTGGCTATCCTCAAAAATTTGTCACCACACTCTCCCTACTCCACAGGGGAGACGGTCATGGCAAACCATGATTGTCTCCCCTGCAACCACCAAAACCCTACTCTGTGAAGACTGAGGTCAAACAAGACTGTCATTGCACCGCCCCCTTCTCCATCTTCCTCACTGCAATATTGCATCTCACCTCCTGCAAACTGCCCTCAGGCATGGAGATAATTTGCAGAATAGACAGGAACTGGTTCAATTTATGCTGCTTTCAATCCGAAATCAAAGTCACTCCAATTTCAGTCATTGAGCTTCAATATGCAGATATCTTTTGCAATTTCTCAGAAACTGAGCTGCAGGTCATTGTCAACTACTCATCCAAAGCATATGGGAAAGCATCCAGGAAACTAAGGTCCTCGTTCAACCAGGTCCTAGAACAAAACACTTCCCTCATCAATTAAGACTATTGGCAAGATTCTGGAAAATGTGCATTATTTTCCACATCTTAGGACCCTTCCTCAATAAAGGCAATCATAGATGAGGATCTTCATCTCATCACCAACAATATGCTAGCTCAGACTTTGGGAAATTTGGGAAAAAAGTATTTGATGTCCAAGATCTTGCACCTGAGATTTAAGTTTTAGTTTACTATGCAACAGTGATCCCAAGCCCTTTTATGCTGTGGAAACTTGTCATAACCTACATCAGGCACTTCAAAGCACACTGGAGAAGTACCATCAGCAACAAAATGAGGTCCAATAGCAGCATCCTCTCTGAAGCCAAAATGCATTGCATTGAGTTGCTTATCACTCAAATCCAGGTCTTCTGGAGTCTTGTGTCAACCATACAAACATGTTGTTTGCAGGTTGACACAAGACTGCAAAAAAAAGCTGCTCTGTTGGAAACTCCATCACAGTGGGGGAGTCCTAGGAGGAGAGTGGAAATGCATAATGGATGACTTCAAAGCATCTCTGAAGAGGTCAAACATCCCACTGACTCCAAGTCTCTGGCCTGCAACTGACCAGAATTGAGAAGGTTTATTTGGAAGATGCTGAACATGTTGTTTGTTATGGACGTGCAGAGGTGAAGCCGAAGTGTTGGAAAGAGTGCACAGATCTCTAAATAATTTATCTGCCTGACCCTTCAAGTATGCCCTGCCTCAAGTCTGTCAGTCTGCAAATTGCACATTCTGTATGTACAGTACATTTTGTCTGTATAACGTGCAAGAAACAAGACTTTTCACTGTATAATAATACATGTGATAAGAATAAATCAGATCAAAAAACTTATTAGCCATTTCAGAACCCATTGGAGTGGAAGCAAGTCATTCTCAATCCCCAGCATCTAAGAAGGGGAACCTGAGAACAGAGGTTGAAGTAGGAGTTAGATAGAGAATTAAAATGACAGAAATTAGAAACCCAAGCTTCCAATTGGGGATTGACAAAGGTCTCAAAATCAAGCTTGATCCTGACCTTGCCTAATGCCTGTCTTTTCTAACAGGGATCATTCAGTCAGCATTTGATTGGAAATTGGCAAATGAATTGGAATCACTTCTTGCATTTGTACTTCCCCTCGCACCCTCAGCCACAGGGACTCTATATACACGGTAGAACGTTCATCAATACTCCAGCTGAGATCAGTTCAATCAGGATAGAATGGAATATAAATTGGGTCTTTTAGTTTGAATAGCTCAGTTCATTGCTGACTTTACCAATTCTGACTTCAGGCAAACTGGCTTTGTGTGTTCAATTTGTTGCTTGCAGCCCTTTGAAGATTAAAATAAGTTGTAATGCAAACTGCATGAGTTGACTCTGAATCTTCTGGAAAGAAAATTCTTCTCAAATAGCTTGGTAAATTGCAGATGCAGGACTTAGCAGGTGGGTGCTAAAAAATAGCAGCCAGACAGCATGCTGAAGTCACTGGTTCTATACCATCCTGGATTATATTCATAAAGGCAGGAAAGGGGCAAGTAGCCCTCATATGCTAATCATCTGCTCTTTACACAAGGCAACCGCCCCCTGGCTCAGTAAGGGTGTTCCCTCTGTAAAAGAACAAAAACATACATATATATCAACCAGGCTATTTTATAATTTTTTTAAATGGACAGCCATGACTCATACCAGAGGAATTTCTGATCTTCAAAACCAGCAAGGACTTTGTTACCTTTAAAAGAAATGCTAATTCCCCCTTTGACTCCAAAAAATCAAATTCCAAAGAATTGCACTGATGCCATTTACATTTCTAAGGCAAAGCAGTGTTCCACGGAAACAGTACGTCGGCAGGGTTAAAAAGGAACCTGAGTCCCCAGTTAAACATCTCAAGACTCCAGACCTGGAAAAATGCATTCTTTGCCCAAAACCCAAGAGAAGTGGGACATATATCACATGACTTACCCCAAAGCTGCTTGACCTGTAATGTTGCTGTGTGAAAAAGCTTGTGCTACCAAATAAACCTGTTGGACTTTTACCTGGTGGTGTGAGATTTCTTACTGTGTTTACCCCAGTCCAACGCCGGCATCTCCACATCATGGCTGTGTGTAAACCCAGGCAGTCTACCATCTTCCCGCAAGCCAAGCAGCAGCAGAAAGAAATTGCTTTGCCCTCTTCTATGCTTTCTACACTGGATCATCAGAACTCTTGTATCAGCATCTATAAGATCTATTCATCTCTGTGTCTTCTTCCATCATGGAAGTCCTCTCTTTTGGAAAGACAGATCACCTTGCAACAGTTTCAGCCACTAATCTCTGAAGGAATACACTCTTGAACTTTTGATTCTGGACTCATGTGAAACCATAACTCTTATTATTACTGTGATTTTGCTCTGTACTCCTTATTTTCCCTTATCCTTTCTGCATTTTGTTTGTGTAAAATAAACCAGCTCTCTTATTTTACTTTATCTCAAGTTTGTTGCGGGGTTATTAATAGAGGATCTGATCACTTCAAACTGAAGGATTGGGAAAATATGCTACTACTTATAAAGGGGAAATACAAATCAAAAACGCTTTTCTGTATAGGGATGGGTAACAAAATCATGGCACAGTACTCCAAGTAATCCCTCTTCTGTCCATGACAAGGGCCTATTAAACACAATTGAGATCAACTGGCATTCATCCTCACCTTAGATACAAAGCCATTTGCTAATCTGAATTTAGGTCAGGAAATTCAGATTAGCAAATGGCTTTTAGGTCAGGAAATTCAGATTAGCAAATCTGAATTTGCTAATCAAATTCAGATTTGCTAATAAATAAATTCAGATTTATTTATTCTGAATAAATAAATAAATATTATTTATATTATATTATAAATATAAATAAACAAGGATAGAGGAAACCTCCATTTCAAGTTACCCTCAGTCATTCTTACTAGGCATTTCAGCATGCTACTGCTTTTCAGCTAGAAGAGCTCTGGCCTACCAGCGTCAACAGCCTTTCACCACCATTAATTGGTCACCCTGAAAAAATCACTTTTAATGTTTGTATTTCAAAGTGAGGGCTTCTGATCTGCATTTCAGTGAGATGTCCACAGAAGAAATGGTGTACTTGTTATTGGGAAGTAGCAGTGGGAATCTTCTATATTTATCCAGTTTAGGTATAGTGGTTGACAGTTATTGATCAACATGCTCCTTCCATATAACATCAAAGGAAAATGCATTTTCCATTAGATGAGTAAATTCCTAATATATTGTAATGGTAACCTAAAATTGGATGGAACTAGTGGATTGTTTTTCATGGAAAGAATTTGTATTTATACAGCAGTTTTCTAAATATCCCAAAGTATATCACAGGCAGATAATTTCACTTAAAGTGCACTCAGTGTTGTTTTGAAAATTTTATATATATTAGAAAATTTTCAATTTAAGGTTGTGTCCTAAATCCATGAAGTGTCAAATCTTTGCTGAATTTTTTCTCTGACAATACCTACCTTTACAAATGAGAGAATTAGTTCCATACAAAATATCTTGCACTGTTTTGCACTTAACTTTCTGTGTAATTAACAGGAGGAAACTTAATCCTGAGTGGGTATGTGTGATATGAATCAACTGGTTCCATTTCTCTGAACTTGCTTGTTTCATAACATTACATTTGGGAAGTTTGTTCCTTTAGTTCAAGCAGACCAATTTTAAAACTGAATTGGTCAGAATTTAAAAATCAGTTTAATTTTAATTTAATTTAAAATACTTGATGCTGATTTTAAAATAGATGATACATATTTTCACCTTCAATTCACTGGAGGAAACAATGTTTGTTTCAACAAAGAAAGGTAAAATTTAATTTCAAAGTATATAATATCCATCCCCTCCTCCCAAACCACTTGAGAGCCCTAGCACTGAAAACCAGAGACTTGAACATCTCTGGTGCTCAGTATTACCTAGAACATAAGTGAGGGGAATGAATTGTTCCATACATTTCTGTTATATACATTGGATTATAATACATCCAAACATTTGTATGCAGGTGAATTGAGACTTGCCCAGAACCTTTGACCATTCAAAATGAGCTGAAACTCTGCAGGATTTGGCTTCCATCCTAAATGCAGGTGATCCACTGCCACTGAGCTGTAAAGTTGTCCTCAGAACCTTCAGAGTATGTCTTTAGCTCAGTTTTCAATTTGTCTCAATTATCTCTGATGCTAAAGATGTTGTTGGTAAACCAAGTTTATTATTGTCAAAAAGATTGATCAAATGTAAAATTTCCAAGAATAAAATTGATTAGTTATTATTGTTTTGGGAAATGTACATAATCACTACATTACATTGGTGCCATATTTCAGTTTTTCATTTACTCCATGAAAATTAGATCTTTATAATGTTTAAATTCTATCATCTCTTCTCCCTTCCTTATCTTCTTCTTCTCCTCCCAACAATTTTGAACCTGGACTAAAATTATAGTCTAAATAGTTTGACTATTTGTTAAATTAGAATGGTTTTTAATTGATCATATTCATATTGCAGTAAATGGATACAGATTCTGCAGTTGAAAAATATTCTGTCGACGCCCAATTTAATTTTAAATGTGCTTCACTGTACCCGAGATGAGAATATTTTCTGCGGAAGTCTAGCTTAACCATATGCAGACATTTCTAGCCACAAAGGCCTTTCAGTTTGCTTCAAGATGCAAAGATCACTTATTTGGCTAAATTTTATGTTTGACATCCAGATATTTGGAATTTAAGTTACTAGATCATAATGTGCTCTTAATCCTGAACATTTGAAAAATTTCTTGAAGTTTTTGTAGTGCTGTTTTTATTTTTTAAACAAATTACAAATTATGACAATTGCACTTGCTAGAGTCCTGGACCTGATCCCCAAGGTATGTTATGAGGCCAGACTAGAGGGATATGGTGCCTGGAAGGATAGGGGGTTTTAGTTAAGTTGGGCAACATGGTAATGCAGGTATGAAGGGCTGAAGAGCCTGTTCCTGTGCTGTAATTTTTTTTTGTTCTTAGACCCCAACAATTCTTTTATTATGTCATAATTGTGTTGTGGATGGTCTGGAGGGATGTCAGAAGTTGCAGCATGACATTGACAGGATGCAAGACTGGGCGGAGAAGTGGCAGATGGACTTCAACGCGGATAAATGTGTTGTGATCCATTTTGGCAGATCCAACGGGATGAATGAGTACACTATCAAAGGTAGGAGCCTTAGCTGTGTGGAAGAGCAGAGGGATCTTGGGGTCCGGGTCCATAAGACTCTCAAATCGTCCTCCCAGGTGGAGGATGTGGTTAAGAAAGCTTACGGTGTACTGGCCTTCATTCATCGAGGGATTGAGTTCAGGAGTCAGGAGGTAATGCTGCAGCTTTATAGGACTCTTGTCAGACCACACTTGGAGTACTGTGCGCAGTTCTGGTCGCCTCACTATAGGAAGGACGTGGAAGCTATTGAAAGGGTTCAGAGGAGATTTACAAGGATGTTGCCTGGATTGGGAGGCATGCCTTATGAAGACAGATTGAGGGAGCTGGGACTGTTCTCCCTGGAGGGACGAAGGTTGAGAGGCGACCTGATAGAGGTTTACAAGATGTTGAGAGGAATAGATAGGGTGGACTCTCAGAGACTATTTCCCAGGGCTGAAATTGTCGCGACGAGAGGGCACAGATTTAAGGTGCAGGGAAGCAAGTACAGAGGGGATGCTAGGGGAAAGTTTTTCAATCAGAGGGTGGTGAGTGAATGGAATCGGCTGCCGTCGGTGGTGGTCGAGGCGAACTCGCTGGGGTCTTTTAAAAGACTTCTGGATGAGTATATGGGATCCAATGGGATTGGGGGTTATAGATAGGTCTGTGGCTGGGTAGGTTTTGATGTGTTCGGCACAACTTGTGGGCCGAAGGGCCTGTTTGTGCTGTAGTGTTCTATGTTCTATAAATATGATGGTGCTTCACTCCAAAGGTAACCCTACTGACAAATTAGGAATCTTTAATCAAAACAAGCTTTATTCACAATACAGCTTAAATATAACTCTAAAACAAATTGAAGCATCTTAACTTTTTACTCTTGAATAATAGTTAAAAATGAAAGAAAACGATTCTAATTTCTAATTCATCACTATTTCAGTTCCAAATAAACAACAGTCTTCTTAGACTCAAATGCCATTTTAAATATAGTTAGCAAACTCAGGAATACTTGCTATAAATTGGGTTAACACCCTTGAAGCTTTTAGCAAGTTTTTGATTTTCGGAGCAGCTTGCAGACTTCTGTCTTTAAACAATCCCAGCCAGAAAATCAAACAGAAAGCTGCTTCTCTTTGCTACACGCCTAACTCCTCTCATTAACCACATTATCCCATGATCCTGCGTACCTAAACCTACCTTCAATTCCTTTAATCAAAAAAACCCCAGGGGATCTTTTGTAAACTAGTGCCCACTAGCCCTCTCCTAAGTAAACATATGGCTATTCCCAGCTTTCTCAGCATTCGAACTTGCCCAGCATATGAGCTACATTCCTACCAGACAAAGTGACTGCCTGTAAAAATAATAGCACAGGAATATCACACGCATTTTAACAATTTATTTAAAGCAGCAGTAATGTCTAAAATATAGATTTAGGTTTAACCTGCATAGTTTAAACATACAACCTGCTGTCAGTGTATAAAGTGCATATTTTTATTTTTCTTGAGGTGTTTTTAATCTATATTCTTTGCATAGAAAAGCATTCAGTGCTTTGCTGAGGCAACATATTAGTAGTACAAGTCACAAAACAAAGCTGTGGTACAGTAGTATGCAGAAACCACAGCCTCCGCCCTTTCTGTTAATCTTGACATTTCCTTCACATTCGCAGTGGCAATTTTTTTTCTAATTCTAAATAACTTGAGTACTGTTCATTAATCATTTATAATCAAATTCAATTGGGAAAGCGTGCTATTTATAAAATAATGTGCTGAATGTTTAACTTTACTGTAAGCTATAGAAGTTAATTTTAACCATTGTATGAGAAACCTGCCTTGAACTGCATGTGAGCCTGAAATGATAGCTTTAAATAATTGAGCATTTTGCGTCTTAAACTCAAAGCCCACAACTTCCTGACTAACTGCTGCAGGCTTTTTCTTTTTGTTTGATTAGTCTTTACTGAGTGTATTTACATTTGGCACTGTTATGGTCAATTTAATGCTTGCTGCATTTACTTTTCAGAAACCAGACCCATAAAACCAACAGTAGAATTGTAGATCAATGAGAGTGTTGCAGCAGGGAGGAGAAATACTTCAGTATTTTCTCATTCTGATAGTGAAACCTAAATTTCATCACTGTCAGTTAGTTATGAAGTTGTATCAATTAGAGTTGGCAAGAGATCTGTAGTTATAGGCCGTTCTATTGTCAAGATATTATAGGATTATGTATGTGAGTAAAATTCATAATCCAACTATTCCACAGGCTTGCATATTATGTAGTCTTGGAGATCTCATTGTACAGAGGACATCATTACAATGGAAGAGGTATGATCATGTGATGTTAGAATTGCAATGAAATTTGGAAAAACTAGGACTTGGATTCACTCAAGTGGAAATGGTTAAGATAAGATCAATCAAGAAAATAACAAAATAACAACTTGCATTTATATAGCACCATTAATGTTATAAAACATCCCAAACACTGCACAGAAGTATTTTATAACAAAATCAGAAATTGAGTCACATAAGATATTAAGAAAGGGAAGACGTGGGTTTTAGGAAGTAAGTTAGAGGAGAAAGAGGCAGAGAAGCATCCAGATTAAAGAGGGCTCAAACAGCTGTGGTGTGATTAAAATTGGGGGTGCAAAAGGCCCAGAATTGAAGTAGAGTACAGATTTATCAGTATTGTAATGCTGAAGTAGGGTTCAGGCTAAGGAGAGATCTGAAAACAAGGATAAGAAATTGAAATCAATATTGCTTGTCTTGGATCCAGGAGTAGGCCAGCAAATGGAGGATTGATGGGTGAATGGGATTTCGTGCAAGTTATAGAATAGCAGAGTTTTGGATGAGCTCAAGTTTATAAAAAGAGAAAGATGAGAGACTCATTAGGAGAGCACTTAACAGTTAGTCACTGCCCTTTGAGCGTGTACGCAGCAGCTTGCTTTGCTGAACAATTGGATTGCAAAACAATTTGAAATTGTTCTTCAGACTCTGGTAATGAGTGCATTGGTCTTGATTGCTGACAGTTTAAAACCTCAAACTTATTTTTAAAAGATTGTGCAATTATTTTATTAACATTACATATATTTTGTATTATGTGATTTGATTGCTTCACATTTGGTGACCATTAAAATTCTATTGGATAGCACTAGAAAAGGCAAACTGATTGAAAGGCAGAGAGAAAAGTTCTCTCCCTTTCTGGCTCGCAAAAAGATGGGAAATGATTTATTGAATTCTGCCATGTGTGAGTTTGCTTGTTGCAAATGTTCAGCTCATTTTTTAAAAACTATCCCCTGTAACCCTCCCAGCCATTGGTGTTCACTTTTTTTTCTAGGTGATCAGCATTTTAAAAAAAACTAGGTGAAACATAATCAGAGCATTTTTTTAATGGAAAAAGAAACAAAAATAACAGTGACACTCTTCAATAGTACATCCCCAAAATAAATGGCTTACTTGAAAATTCAGTATTACTGAGAATGCTGATCAGGTTGAAATAAGATTAAATCCAATAGTATAACTACATCACCTGGACATTGTACAATGCAGTTCCTATTCCACGCTATCAAGAGTTTTCAGTGCTGTGGTTGTCTTGTGGGGAAGGGGGGAATGATGGGGGGGAGCGGAGACTAAAAGAGGATGTAAGTTGTTGTTTAAGTAATGTAGGTGAATCAGTGAAAAATAGTTTGCACTGTTTCTATGAAGAATTTTATTGTTGATTGGATTCTGTTGTTTTCAATAAAAACTATTAGTTCTGTTAATATTGCATTTACCACATCATAACCATTACTGAATTACAAATGCTATGAGATGTATGCACTTTTAACACTAATCATAGCTCTATGTCATTTAAAGTGAAGATTGGAATTATAGCCCTAGTGAGGTTCTGTATCAGATTTTCAGTCTTACTCTTCTAAAATCCTTCTACTCTTTTAATGTAAAATCTGCTTTTTATGTCTCAAGCCAGATCTCTGAATTGGGAATCAACTTGTCCCAATTTTATATGCAGAGTGGCATCACTGTTGGTTGACTATTATATGTGCACTGTATCTCAAAAAAGTGTACAGGTATTCCTGTTGCAGAAATGAAGATAAGTTCTCCCCAATCATAATAAATTCGCTCAACAGATATTTTAACTAAGTTAATCTTTTAGTATTTAAAATGCATGCTTTGGGAAGAACATATCATTGAATCATTTCATTAAGTGGTTATTACTAAAATCAGAGGGGATAATACACCAGCATACTTAATACACCAATAATACTTGAGGAAAAGAAAATTTACTGAAAAACAATACAGGTCAGCACTGGAGAGCAGAGAAACTAACCCTAGTTATGGATCTTCATGTTGATTATGAATTCAGTTGTGTCATTTGACTGGGTTTAACTTTTCCAGAATGGTAACCCATGATAGAATGGAGTCTGGCATCAGCTTACTGATGTAAATGAAGAAAGACAGCTGGGTGGGTCTCCAGTGCCAAAAGGAGAATCAAAGTATCTTGGTTGGTATAGCTTGTTCAGACACTTAACAGTGATTTACATGAAAAAGTTTGTCTTCAAAATGAAAAGACTTTGTAAGAGTTCAACAATGTTCAAGAAACTCAACATCATCAAGACAAAACAGCCTGATTTATCGGCACCAGATCTACCATGTAAAACATCCATTCCCTCCATTCAAGGGGCATAGTGGCAGTGTATCTTACCATCTGTAAGATACACTGTACAAACTTCCAAGCCTCCTTCAATAACAACTTTCAAACCTATGATTTCTGCCACCTAGAAAGACAAGAGCAGCAGATACATGGAAGCACAGTCATCTGCAAGTTCCCAATACACCCACACATTTTAGTTCCATTGGCGTTCCTTCAATATCTTTTAGATTTTGGAGCTCCTTCCCTAACATTACTGTGGATGTAACTGCACCACATGGATTACAGCAGGTACTTTATGTGGCAAATGTTACCAATGAAACATTTATGAAACGTCCTACCCCATGTATTTACCCTCTGAATCCCCCTGAGCCCCATCTTGGACACTAAGGGGCAATTTACCATAGCCGCTTCACCAAAACTGCACATCTTTGTCCTGTGGTAGGAAACCCATGCAGGCATGGGGAGGAAAAACCCTTTTATCCCTTTTTTTCAGTTCTGATCGTTTAAACGATAGTGATGGATGGTTTAATAGTTTAGAAATGGTGGCCCATATATTCAATTTTGAGAGGAAATTTAGGCTAAAAGTGAGAGTAGGCCTTTGGGGTTTACTTACTAGGGTTTGTACCACTCCCTTGATTGGCACTTTTAAAGCTAACAACTTGTATTTAAATGGCATCTTCAAGGTAAGAAAAAGCCACAAGATACTTCTCAAAGGCATATATCAAACAAAAATTAATGCGATTATGTAAGATATTAGGAGTAGTGACCAAAAATTTGGTCAAAGTTTTTCAAGCAGCGTCTTGATGGAGGAGAAGTAGGTGGAATGATGGAAAAAAATTATGATGTGAATCCTGAAGTATAGGACCTAGACTGCTGAAGGCACAATTGCCAATTGTGGGATGAAGGAAGGTGTGGTTGGACAAAGAGTCAGGATCAGCTTTGAGGAAGGAATTGAATGGAGGATGGATGTGTAGCATTGGCAAAGGTTACTCAGATTAAGAAGAGACAAGACCTCGAAGAAATTTGTTAATGAGGATGACAATCTTAAATTGGTGATGAGGGACCAAGAACCAATCCAGGACAGTAAGGGCATGTTTAGAGATGGGCTCTCGATAGTGCTAAACAGGATACAGTCAGCAGAATTTTGGGTGAAGCAAGTTTATTGCATCGAGGATGGGAGACTAGCCAACAGAGCATTGGAATAATTGAGTCTGGAGGTGACTAACGCATAGATTAAGATTTCAGTTTGTTGAGCTGAGGCAGAGGCAGACAATATTGTAAAGAGCAACACAGCACAGCACGGGAAACAGGCCCTTCGGCCCAACGAGCCCGCGCCGCCGTCATAACTTTATAGTAACAATTCCATTTTCTTATTCTAATTTTAGGTTATTCCTAATATGGAAGAATCTCAATATAGGGTCAATTTGTTTCCCAATCAGCCTAAGAGCGAATTTTTTGGGATGTGGGAGGAAACCGGAGCGCCCGGAGAAAACCCACGCAACCACGGGGAGAACGCGCAAACTCCCGCAGACCCTGGCCCAATTCCAAGTGTCTGCACAGCTACAGCGATAGTCACTGAGCTGTCATGGTGCCCTTCAGATGGTCCAGATAAAGCACTCATTTACGACATGAAGCACCAGGCAACCCGTGAATCAACATCCAAGAGCTGTCCTCGCACCACCTGCCGAATGCATGCTCCTTGTTGGTCAAGTTGGACTGAATTACCTGTGGGGAAAAAAAAGTCATAGTTAGACAGTCCTACTATATCCCTCTATCTGCATACCGCTCATGTGGCTGTCCAAGAGACCCTTAAACAGCCCTAGCGTGCCTGCTCCCACCACCTTACTCGGCAGTGCATTCCACACCCCCGCTACCCTTTGTGTGAAAAACTGCCCTCTAATATTCGTCCTATACATAGCCCCCCTCACCCTATGGCCATGACCCCTCGTCCTATCCATTTCTAAAGGTGGAAAAAGTTTACCTCCATTTACTCTATCTATACCCCTTATAATCTTATACACCTCTATGAGATCCCCTCTAAGCTGACGTCTTTCAAGGGAAAATAACCCCAGTCTATCTAATCATTCCTCATAAGACAGTCCTTCCATACCAGGCAGCATCCTGGTAAACCTCCTCTGCACTCTCTCCCAGGACTCCACATCCTTCCGATAGTACAGCGACCAGAACTGGACGCAGTATTCCAAGTGAGGCCTAACCAACGTTCTATACAACTGCAACATCAAACTCCTACTCTTGTATTCTATACCCTTTTCTATGAAAGCTAACATACTATACGCCTTCTTTATCACCTTCTCCACCTGTGAGGACCCCTTCAGAGACTTGTGAACCTGCACCCCCAAGTCTCTCTGCGTCTCTATGCTCCGTATAGTTTTACCTTTTATCCTATAATTCTCTTCTACATTTTTCCGACCAAAATGCATCACCTCGCATTTTTCCGGATTAAATTCCATTTGCCATCTATCTGCCCAATCTACCAACCTGTCTATGTCCTGTTGTATTGCCTGACACTGCTCTTCTGTACCCGCCAATCCAAGCATCTTGGTGTCATCAGCAAATTTGCTGATCTCACCACCTACCCCTACTTCCAAGTCGTTTATGTAAACCACAAATAGAAGAGGACCTAGTACTGAGCCTTGTGGCACTCCACTAGTGACAGGCCTCCAGTTGGAAAAAGAGCCTTCCACTACTACCCTCTGTCTCCTCCTCCCGAGCCAGTTCTCGACCCATCTACATACCCGACCCTGTATCCCATGCGCCTTCACCTTCTCTAGCAGTCTACCATGAGGAACCTTGTCAAACGCCTTACTGAAATCCATGTAGACGACATCAACAGCATGTCCTTCATCAACTGTTTTTGTCACTTCTTCAAAAAATTCCACTAGATTTGTAAGACAAGACTTCCCCTTGACGAAGCCATGCTGCCTATCCCTGATCAGATCGCAGCGCTCCAGATGCTCATGCATCCTGTCCCTGAGGATCCTCTCCATTAGCTTACCTATAACTGTAGTCAAGCTTACCGGCCTGTAGTTCCCTGGGTTATCCCTCTGACCTTTTTTAAACATTGTAGAGGTGGGACTTTAAACAAATGCCTAACAACAGGAGGAGACTTTATGAACATCTCAATTCTCAATGATAGCATAGGTAGAAAACAAAGGCTGAAGTTTTCAGCCATCTTCAGCCAGAAGTCTTCCTGAAGTCAGACAATTTAATTCACTCGATGTAATATTAAGAAACTGTTGAATGCACTGGATACAGAAAGAGATTGGGTCCCAACAGCATCCAGCTCTGGTGCTGAAAACCTTTGTTCGTGAACTAGCCATGCTCTATGTAAGCTGTTCTGGTTGGCCTCTGCCCAACAAAATAGTGAATTGTCTTTCTGCAATGTAGCCTCAGTCATCAGCATAACAATGGAAGATATGGTTTGCAGCACTATTAAGGGAAGCTTACCAATAACTATTCAACAGTGCACAGTTTGAGTCCTTCGGGACTACTCACCTCCAGATTTCACTACAGCCCTGATTAAACAGGGACAAAAGGGTTGAATTTGAGAAGCGGAATGAGAATGACTGCACTTGACACCAAGACAGCATTTGACTGAATGTGTACCAAGCAGTCTGAGTAAAATTCAAATCAATGAGATTAAAAGGAGACACAACATGGATAGAGATATAAAGCTAAAGTTCAATAATACACCTTTTGGTTATGGTTATTAAAAGTAACAGGCTGTAGTAATTGGAGGCCGGTTACTTCACAGGCCGAATGGTGGAATTAATGTACATTGCATTTTATTTTAATTGAATAAATCCAATAAAATGCATATTTTTTTAAACAAATAATTAAGATTTATTCAATTAAAAATAAAAAATACTTTTTGGAACAAGAAAGTTTAATGTGCTTCAAAAAGAAATGAAGTAAGTTGTTACCAATAAATGGATTCAAATTCAATAGAAATATACCATGGAAGACTTTGAGTAGATAGGCTAAAGGTCATCTTCTGTTCAGCATGTTAACAACATGTTACTCTGGCAACTCCAATCGCTGATCAGCAACAGTAATGTATTTCCCTGACAATGCAAGTTATAGAGAGACAATTGACCTGTTATTTTATCTGCTTTTGTGTCTGGCCCAAGTTAGCCTCTGAGGACCATAAGACATTGGTTTATTACTGCTACATTTTATAAACCAGCTGTTGAACTTTAAATTCAGTTAATAAAATCTGGAATTAAAACATAGTCTCACTAATAGTAACCAAGCAGCTATCATCAATTATTGTAAAAATTCACTGGTTGAGGTGGCAGGATGGCATAATGATACAATTATAGCAGAAAATGTGCTTTAATTATCTGGCCTACGTGTGACTCCAGACCAGTAACGTGGTTAACTCTTAACTGTCTAAATTGACCTAGCAAGCCATTAAGTTATAAGGCAATTAGCTTTCGGCAATAAAAACTGACCTTGCCAGTGATGCCCATATCCAAAGGAACGATAAATTAAACAAAATATTTGAACATTCTAAATAGCATCAATGCATTAGTTGAAATGATGCTGAGATTGTGCTTTAAATTCACCCTATTTGAGACACTATCATGTGAAATTCTAATAATAGATTTGCATGTTGAAACCAACCAGGGAACAGACCATTTTAGATTTGGTAATGTAAAATGAGACAGGATTAATTAATGATCTCATTGTAAGCGATCCTCTAGGGATGAGTGATCATAATATGGTAGAATTTCACCTTCTGTTTGATCATTGGAAAGTACTCTGAACCTAGTGGCTTAGACTTGAAGGCAGTTGGCACAAAGACAAAATTTGCTGAAGTGGACTGTAAAAATAGATTTAAAATTATTACAGTCAGTGAACAATGACAGACATTTAAGAAGATATTTCATGATTCTCAACACATTTATATCCCATTTAGAAAGACCATATAAGAAGGATATAATGATTGGCTAACTGAGGAAATTAAGGATGGCATCACATTGAAAGAAAAACCATTCAGTGTTGTGAAGATTAGTGGTAGCCTGCTGGTTGGGGAATATTTTAGAAACCAGCAAAGGATGACTAATCAAATATATAGGTAAAATAGATTGAGACTAAACTACAAAAAATATGAAAACAGAGCTCAGAATTCTCCGACTTCACCTGCAGTTGGGATTTTCTGGTCCCACTGCAGTGAATGGAGATTTATATGACTACCAAATGCTTTGTTCACACTGGCATTGGTGGCAAGGTGTCTGACATTAGAGAATTCCAGTTTGAGAATAAGCACTTCTACAAATATATTAAATGGAAAAGAGTAGCTAAAGACGATACGACTGGGAATTGATCAGATACAAGAAAATGGCAAAAACTTTGAATTAATAGTTTGTAACTGGCTTGATGGTAAAAACATTAAAAACATTAGAATAATAGTACAAAATGGGGGTGGGAGAAGTATCCTTTAAATCACTATCGCTAGAGAAAAAGTACCAGGCAAACTAATTAGGTTAGAGGCTGATAAATGTCCTGGAGCTGTTGGCCTACATCCTAGAATCTTAAAAGAAACAGCTACAGAAATGGTGCATGCATTGATTGCAAGGTTCCAAATTTTCCTAAATTCTCTAAAGATTCCAGGGGATTAGAATCTAAAAATGTAACACCACTATCCAAGAAAGACAGGAGACAGAAAGCAGGAAATTGTAGGCCGGTATGCCTAACGTTTGTCATTGAGAAATTATTCAGGAAATAGTAGGAGGACAATTAGAAAATCATTATACAATCTAACAGAATCAACATGGCCTTAATTAGTATTTGACAAATGTTTTAGAGTACTTGGAATATATGATAAAGAATGTGGATAAAATGGAACCAGTAGATGTTGTATGCTTGGATTTCCAAAAGGTATTTGATAGGTGCTACATAAAGGTTTCTACACAAGATAAGAGCTTATGGTGTTGGGGGTAGTAAATTTCCATGGATTGGCTATCTTAACGGGAAATGAAACAGTTGGGACAAATGGGTCATTTTCAATTTGACAAACTATAGCTGGAAGAGTGCCATAGAATCAGTGCTGAGACCTTAAGTATTTATGATCTGTATTAATGAATTGGATGAAAGAGCTGATTACATCATAGCCAACATTTGCTGACAGTGCAAAGATAGATAGGAGCACAAGTTGTGAGGTCACAAGGCATTTGCAGAAGGATCTAGTTAAGTGAAGTGATTAGCAAATTGTTGACTGTATCTACTTTTGTTTTTCTATTCTTCTAACTAAAAATTATTTTAATGGAGAGGGATTACAGAATGCTGCACTATGAAGGGATCTGGGTGTCCTTAAAAAAGAAATAGAATGCAAAAACATAAAGTAACATTTGTGCCACCAAGTACCGTGCATTGACCAACCTCAACAAGGAGAATCTAACCATCGTCGCTTGACATACAATGGCTTTACCATCACTGAATTCCCTCTGCCAACTTTCTGGGGATTTTCATGGACCAGAAACTGACTGGACTAGCCATATAATTGTGGCACGTAACTCACTTCCTGACTCCCCAAAGCCTATCCACCATCTACAAAACACAAGTCAGAAATGTATTGGAATGTTCTCTGCTTGCCTGGATGAGTGTGGGTCTAATAGCGCTCAAGAAGAACAGCACTCGAGAAGCTCAACACTATCTAGGACAAAACAGCTGCTTGACTTGTACTTCTTCCACAAGCATTCACTCCCTCTTCACTGACAACAGTGGCAGCAGTGTGTACCATCAACAAGATGCACTGCAGGAGCTTGGCATAGCTCGTTAACAGCACCTGCAAACCTGTAACAAATGCCATGGAGAACAACAAGGGCACCAGACACGAGAACACTACCAGCTGGAAGTACCCCCAAGTCGTTCATTACCCACTTAAAAATAAATCGCTTTTCCTTCATTGTTGCAAAATCCTAGAATTATCTCCCTGACAGAACTGTGAGTAAATCTACACCACAGGAACTGTAGAAGTTGAAGAGGGCAGCTCACCACTACCTTCACAAGAGCTGTTAGCAATGGGAAGCAAAAGTTGGTCTAGCCAGTGATGCCCATATCCTGTAAATAAATTTAATTACGAAGGCAAATGGAATGCTCTCTTTTATTGCAAGTGTAATGGAGTATAAAATGGGCAAGTCTTGCTGCAACTGCACAGGATACTGGTGAAATCACATCTTAGAGTATTGCAAACACAATTGGTCTTATTTAAGGAAGGATATACACGCAGTTCAGAGAAAGTTCACTAGTTGACTGAAATTAAGTTAAACAATTTATATTCATTGGCGTTTAGAAAATGAGAGATGATCTTCTTGAACATATAAAATTCAGAGGCGACTTGACAGAATGGATGTTTTCCCTCATTGGAGAATCTAGTTCAAGGGAGCACAGTTTCAGAATAAGTAGTTGCCCATTTAAGACACAGATAAGAAGCGACTTCTCTTAGATCATATATCTTTAGAATCTTGTGCTAAGGAAACTGTGGCAACTGGGTCACTGAATGTATTCAAGACCAAAACAGATCCTTGAAGAATGAAGGTTATGGAGAACAGGCAGGAAAGTAGAGTTGACCTTATTGAATGGTGGAGCAGGCTAAAGGGGCTGAACGGCGTACTCCTGCTTACATTATCTATGATCTTATTATTATTTAAGTAAAACCATTGACTAGCTCTGTTTGACCTGTTTTAGTGATGTACAACAAACTGTTTTGAGTCATAAAAGATGACGACCAGAATTCTCGGGTTTTTCTTGCCAGTGGGATTCTCTGGTCCTGCTTGCAGTGCATTCCTGCCAGTGAGTTTCACAGTGGCATAGGACGACATCATTGGGAAATCCCATAGATAGCAACAAGACCAGAGAATCCTGCTGCTGGAGAATAGCACACCACATTCCTCTGCTGGAACCACATGGCTGGGAGGCTGGAAAATCTCGCCCAGAAACCTTAATGTTCAAATGTACATTTAGTATCTTAACATTATAAAAAAAATTCCAATCAAATTAAAGCATCGACTTCATTGCCCAACTTCAAAATATAAATTGGTTGCCAAAGCTTAGAAAAAAGATTTAATTCTAAATTAAGAATTGCAGAGACTGACATGTAAAAAGGCACAGCTCAAGATGTTAAAGATTGAAATATTTTGAGCTGTGATCTAATGTTTCAAAGTTTGTACGCTGACGCATTATTTTACCTTTTAAAAATAGGAGGTAAGGAGCTCTGAATAGTATCAATTGCCTTTTTATTCAACTTCATTGATTCAAGATCTTAAAGACTGAAATATTTTGAGCTGTGCTCTAATGTTTCAATATTTTTATACTTTGGCACATTATTTTATCATTTAAAAATCGGAGGGTGGGAGCTCTGAATAGTATCAATTGCCTTTTACTCTATTCAACTTATTTCATTCATTCACTGATTCAAAGTTGTATTTAACTAGAAAATCTTAACCAACCTGTCATTATATTGGAACAGAAATCAATTGCTCCTCTTTAAATCAAAATTCATTGTTGGGCTTAGATTTGAGCAGTTGGGTTGAATGTTCTCATTTCCTCTCTCACGTCAACTGAATTGTTTTGAGTGTATCCTGATTTTCAACTAGACTAATTGACTTGTTTCAAAATTGATGGTGCCTTGGCCTTTTGGATCAAGCACATAAGAGGTCTCACAACACCAGGTTAAAGTCCAACAGATTTATTTGGTAGTACAAGCCATAAGCTTTCGTAGTACTACCCCTTTATCAACTGAGTGGGAATTGTATTCACAAACAGGGCATATATAGACACAAACTCAGTTTACAAGACAATAATAATCAAGATAATTGGATCAAGCCCAAGCTGGCAATGCCTTATTTTGTCAGCTTGGACCCTGTTTGTCTCTCTTATAGGGACCATGAATTGGATTCAATTTGTATTAGGTGTTTGGAGCAAGATATGTTCGGGCTTTCCTGGTCCACCCTGTGCATTGGCTTTGCAACTTTAGGAATGGAATTTTTTTTAAATTAAGTATCCAAATCTCTCAGTGGCTCCAATTTTCATTCAAACTTTCTACAAGTAATTGGAAGTGTACTTGAGTATATATGTACTTGTGAGTATATATTGTACATGACTTGATAATACAGGGTATCGCTTATTTAATTAAGGTATGTTTGATTGTACTCTGAGTTCCAAATGTTCATAGTATAACAAGACAGATTTCAATTAAATTCAGCAGCAAAACAATCTAGGGTTTGAAAACATTGCAATCTCAATCACTGCATAAAAAATGCATAAAACAGTGCGAAACTGGGAGTGTAGTTTTGAAAAGTCATTTTAACTGCTACTTAAAGCCTAGCTATCTTGCCTGGCTTTTCTTCTAGAAATAGTAAGGTTTAAGTTAAAGCCATGATACTGGAAAACTAGACATATCCAACTCTGCAGCAGCTGAAAAATCATGATAAGATTTCAGATGTAGACACTTGGTACTTTCAATTACTTCCAATATTTATAATACACACACATTTATGTGTATGTTATTTGACTTGCTATTCTAATTACAAATTGTATTGCGTGATATCAGTCTTCTAATTCCCTTTGATTTCCACGTGCATTTCATATTTTTCACATTTGCCGGCTAAATTGGACTCCAATCTTCTGCAAAGAGAATTGAATAAAGTACTGGGATCTGTGATCCACGTTCACATTCATGCTTAAAGCAAACAGTGCAAGGCATGAAATGCATGCGGGTTTAAGGAGTTTTTAGCCAATAGAGAGCAAAGTATTTCTGTTATTATGCACCATTCAAAATCAGGTATTGGTTCAAATTTCCCCACTTTTAATGGGGAAACAAAGGAAGGTAAGGTAGAGAAAAAAGAAACGGCTAAAAAAAACTCCAGAACAGGTCCTAAATTCCATAGCAATTTCAGTCAATGTAGATTCAAAGTGTAACTGAATGCACCAGGTGTTCTGAACATATCTGAAAAAGTACCACATAATAAATTTACTTGTAAAATAGAGGCATGTGGTAATAAAGAAATGCTGGCAACTTGTGTGGTTCATACTTGGCTAAGGAATAGAAAACCATGAATAATAATATTTGATTTATTAGTCACATGTATTATCATACAGTGAAAAGTATTGTTTCTTCCATGCTACAGAAAATAACATACTGTTCATAGAGAAGGAAACAAGAGAGTGCAGAATGTAGTATTACAATCATAGTTAGGGTGTAGAGAACAATCAACTTAATGCAAGGTAAGTCTATTCAAAAGTCTGACAGGAGCAAGGAAGAAGCTGTTCTTGAGTCAGTTGGTACATGACCTCAGACTTTTGTATCTTTTTCCCAAAGGGAGAAGGTGAAAGACAGAATGTCCAGGGTGCTTGGGGTCCTTATTTATGCTGGCTGCTTTACTGAGGCAGCAGGAAGTGTACACAGAGTCAATGGATGGGAGATATTTCTCTGAATGAAGATAACTATGCAATAGTGTTTTCCAGGGATTTATATTAGGATGTGTTTTCTTGTCGTAATTAATTCTGAAGTTTCCAGTTGATACAAAAGTTAGCACTTTAGTAAATAATGAGGAGAATGGTAGCAGTTTTGAGGAGGACCTAGACTGGTGAAAATGAGCAATCTTGATACAGTTTAATATAGGTAAGTATGAAGTGCTGCACTTTTGAGAAACAGCTTGGACAAGTAGAATAATCTAAATCGTGCTCTTTCGAGAGAAATGCAAGAATAGACGGTCCCTGGGGCACATAAATCACAAATGGTTGAAAGTAGCAAGGAAAATTAATAATATTTATTTGGCTTTGTAAGTAGAGAATTGAATGCAAGCGTTAGAAATGTCTTGAAAAAAATGCAAACGAGGTTTACCAGGATAATCCCAGTGATGAGAAAATTTGGTTATTTGAAGAGATTAGTGAAGCTGGATTTATTCTTCTTGGAGTAGAAAAGGTATTAAATTGAGATATTAAAAATTATGATGAAGTTTGACCAAGCCAACAAAAACAAATTGTTTCCTCGGACCAATAACTAAACATCATAGATTTAACATAATTGGGCAAAAGAATTGAATGGAAAATTAGGTATTTATTCCACACGGAAGCATTTTGTAATCTAGAACACCACTTGAAAAAGTGGTGGAAGCAGATTCCATGGCAAAGTTTCTAGGTAATTGGATGTGTATTTGAAGAAGACTAATTTCTAAGGTTTTTGTGGGGGGAAAAGTCAGGTTTTGGGACAAAATTGAACAGCCATTTCAAAGAGCTGGCATAAATATTCCTGGCTGATGGACTTTAAGATTGTATGAATCGTAGAACTGAAATCCCTGGGGTTCTCCCTGTTATATAAATTGTAGAGCTCCCTCCCATGGCAGAAAATCCTTATAGCAGGAATTTGCATGTTGTTTTACTTCAGATGCATTCTGCAGGTGCAATACGTGTACAGAGTACAAAAATATCTGTACATCTAGGAATGTTCCATCTGCATTTCTGCTGCTCTGCTCTGTTCCACAAAATACCCCACTGGCAAAATAAATTGTTACTGGTTATAATTGTGGCAGCCTTTGAATTTGGAACAAACGTTTGCATTAAATTTGATATACAATTATTTTGCTCACCTATTATCAAACTTATTTTGTCATTTCTGATATGTCTTTCCTGAATCACTGCCCTTCCCAGTTGATATCGTCAGAAAATTTAACATCTTTGCATTTCGTTTCTGAATGTATGTAAATCAAAATTATAGTAGTGCCACAAGTGAATGGAGCACGTCACTCAATGCTCTCTCCTACCCTGACATAATTCCTTCAATTAGTACTAGCATTTTCTATATTTTAGCCAATTTCTTCTGCATATGTTTTACCTTGAATCACCACAGCTTTGAATATAATTAACAACCTTTTCACAAATGCTTTAGATTAGTGTCCTGAGAGATGTATGTTTTGTTGAGATGAAATGTGCTCCAGGGTAACTTGATTTGTTCAGTGACCTTCATAAGGAATGGCAGAACGTTACAAACTTGTACGTTGCCACCAAAAAATACTAGCTCTTGACTGTAAGTGCATATGTAGTCACTACATTGCACTTGGGATGCTTAAAATATGCATCAATGAGCTAATTCTGGATCACACAGTGCCTTGGGAGAAATTATGTTTACTAAAAGTTCTTGTAGCTCAACGTGACTAGAACTACAAGAAACGAAAGTTTGTATACTAACATCACAATCATCCTATGAATAAATACAAATTTAATTCAACTATATTCTGAGGATTTTATTTGTTTCTTTAGTGACTGTATAATTTGATGCAATGGTGCAGGAAAGTCATCCCAGTCTGCCTTCCTACACTTCAACAGAATGGGTTCACATGGCAGTAATGGAGGTTTTCAAAGCATCTTACTTTTCTTTTGGAGCTGTTTAGATTTGAGGAAAAGATACATGAGGGAGAGAGGGATGTTCACGTGAGTTGGAGGGGTGAATAGCAAAATTGAACTGACTGTAGCAATAAAACTGCGACAGTGCATCATTCTGTATTGTGTTACAAATTGTAAAATGAAATATTAAGGACGCAGCTCATTAATAAAAAATGTTCTCTTCTGAACACTGTTTCTTTTTTCTTGCAGCTTTTCAGGGAAGTAAGAATAATGAAATGTTTGAACCATCCGAATATAGGTAAGTCATTTTTTTCCTATCATTTTGAGGATTTAATTGAACACAAAACAATTTTCTCCTGTTGAAATGTTCTTATTTAAAGTGATAGGCAAACCTACTTTGCCTCAAATCAGTTGAACTGATCTACTCTAACTCTAATTGGCTAGTATGCTTTGATATAGCTATAATAAGCTAATATGTTCGGCCCTATGTTTGAAGTAGAATTCTTGGTAGGACTATAATTGTTCAGCAAGGATTTATGATTTCAGTTATTATCGCTACTGAACAAACCAAGAAAGAGATTCGCACTTTAAACTCGAGACATAAACCATTTGTATAGTGTCCCTAATGTACATGTGCTCTTATTAGTACTGTAATCGATAGAAATGCTTTTCTTTAAAGTTTTCCTAAAATATAATTTGATGAGCAAGCCATCCTGCATTATTAACATCGTAATGTTCAAAACTCAGTGACCCGTATCTGCTGCTTCATTAAATCTCACTCGCCCATCCACCTCAGCCTTATTGATCTGCACTGGCTTCCTGACCAACGGATATTGAATTTAAAACTCTTGTCACCTTTGAGCCTCTCCATAACATCATGGGCTGGCTGTTTTGGAAAAATAAATAATAATCACATATTCCATTGTTCATACGTAAATCAGCTAACAAATTCATTGGATTGACAACATGCCATGCGTTGCAAGGTCTAAAAGTTTCAGATTGATACACCATTTGCTTTGCACAACTGGTGTCTTGACCTTGGCTTCACCATTATTTTTAAAATTTGCTGGATTTGTACTTAATTGCACATAAAACCTGTTACAGAAAGTCAACTCAAATTATGTAAACATCTTTTTAATGACATGATATTGCAGAGCCAATCCATTTCCTTAGCCTAAGAATTGAAAATTTTAAATGGTTGCGTCTCATTCATTCAAGTGGTAAATTAATCTTAGACATTTTTGAAGTGTCAAATATTAAATGCTATTATTTTCCTTTGTACCTTTGTCTTCTGTATCTTATTCTAATCTTTGTTTTCCTTTTTTAATCTCTCCCTGTCTTCCTCTGTTTCTTTTTTGTGCCTGATTTGACTAATTCACCTTTCTTGGATTTTCTCAATCTTAACTTGAGAAGATTTCATGGATACTGTTGATCTTGATGTAGAGATGCCGGTGTTGGACTGGGGTAAACTCAGTAAAGTTTTACAACACCAATTTTAAATCCAACCGACTTATTTGATAGTAAATTTGCGAGCTTTCGACTCTATGGCCTTCGACAGGCAAATGCCTGAATACTGTTGATCTTGCCATTGATTGTAGTTCTAGACACGCAATTGTCCTCGCTGATCCACTACCACCTTAACCTTTCAGCACACTACGTTGAAAATTAATTTTGAACTGAAGGGTGAAGAAATGAGTCATAACTAATGGAGTACACTCTGCTCTGGCAAAGTCTGACCTAATGTCTATAATCTATACCGACCTTGTGTCTCTTCTTGCATCGTTCAGTTCACTGATTCACTGCTCCCCTCTAATTCATCAGTGTTAATAGAAGCTTCAACTGTTTTGATCTTAATTTTTGGAGTTCCTTCCTTTATCCCCTCTGCCTCTCTTTGTCCCTCCACATTTGAAATATTCTCTAAAATTTAGTCATCCAAAGTTTCGGTCACCATGACTTGGCAATCTTACAATCTCTCAACAGTTGAATGATTTACCAACACAGTCTAAGTGTACACTTAGAAGGTGCCTGTGGAAACCTGTGCCTGCCTGTTGCATTGTTTTAAGAAAGGAAATAAAATGGGAGATGGGGACAGAATGTAACCAAATGGGATTGATCCAGTTTCAAGTAACAAGAATTTTTTTTTATATATGTGGACTTATAACCAGCTACACCCTGAAATTTATTTTTTTTGTCTTATATTCATGGAATTAGGCACACATCACATAAAATGCAGCAAAAATTCCTTAATGGTTGGACTGTACTAATTGTACAAAAAGAAGGATGCACATGTGATTAATGTTAAGATTTTTTGGTATGTAAACATAAATTTCAGTAGACTGTGTCAGTTGTGGCTCAGTGGGTAGCACACTTGCCTCTGATTCAGGTGGTCTGAGTCCCACTTCAGAGTGCAGAAATCTAAGCTGGTGCTGCCATGTAGTACCATGCTGTTGGAAGTGCTTTTCTTCGGATAAGACATTAACAGAGGCCCCATGTGCTCTCTCCAACTGACATGAAAGTTCTCATGGCACTATTTGAAAGATCAGGACAGTAGGCCTTGATCAATACTTATCCCTCAGTCAACATCCCTCAAACAGATTACATAGTCATTATCACATTTGCTGTTTGTAGGAGCTTACTGTGTGCAAATTGGCTGCAAATTGTACATTACAGCAGCAGGGGCACAAATGCTACATTGACTGAAAAGTATTTGGGATGCCCTGAGATTATAAAAGGCCCAGTATAAATAAATTTTTGTCTTTGCACAGTCTGGCTCAAAATGGAAAACAAATGTTATTACCGCTCTCTGCATAATGTATGCAGGTGATCAAGATAAGTAACTTTGAAAGCTATGTAATGGTGATCTGTTAGAGCTCTCTGAGAGCAAGACATCAGCCTATGTGATAGGTCATTTTTATGTTTTCATGTGTAGAAAGTTGCTTGAAGAGGTACTTTGTGTTTGAGGTCAGTTCACTCTATTTAACTGTATTGAGAATGGTGCAAGCATTAATATAAATCCCCAGCCAGAGAAAGCAACATTTATGTCTACTAATTGAAGGCCCTTCAGAATCTTGATGTTTCAATGAGTTTGCCTCTGATTCTCTCAAACTCCAGATAATCATTATATTGAGTATAATAATTCAAGAAGCCTGATTGAAAAAGAACGTAATTTATTACAGGAAAATAAAACCACTATTCAGACAATGAGTTCCAGCTGGGATACAGTGGAAAGTATTGTTTCTTGCCCGCTATACAGACAAAACAAACCATTCATAGAGTACATAGGGGAGGAGGAAAGGAGAGGGTATGGAACATTGTGTTAAAGCCATACGTTCATAAGATATAAGAGCAAAATTAGGCTGTTCGGCCCATTGAATCTGCTCTGCCGTTTGATCTTGGCTGATATGCTCCTCCTCCCCATTTTCCTGCCTTCTCCCATAACTCTTCAACCCATTACCAATTAAAAATCTAACTCCTCAAATTTAGTCACTGTCCCAGCATCCACTGCACTTTGGGGTAGTGAATTCTATAGATCTACAACCTTTTGGGAGTAGCAGTTTCTTATGTGTTTTAAATTTGCTACCCCTTATCCTAAGACTATGACCTCTCGTCTAAGAATGCCCCACAAGAGGAAGCATCTGCACCACATCCACTCTATTCATACCTTTTGTCATCTTATATACATCAATTTGATGTCTCCTTACTCTTCTAAATTCCAGAGAGTATTGGCCTAAACTGTTCAATCTGACTTCATAGGACAGACCCCCTCGATCAATCATAACTAGGGTGTAGAGAAAGATGAGCTTTAATATATAGTAGGTCTGTCGAAAATTCTGTTAGTAACAGAAAAGAAACTGTCCTTCAGTGAGTTGGTATGTGACCTGAGACTGTATCTTTTTCCTGACGAAAGAAGGTGAAAGTATGTCCGGGGTGCGTGGGATGATTATGTCGACTGCTTTACTGAGGCAGTAAGAAGTGTAGACTGAGTCAATGGATGGTAGAGTGGTTTGTATGATGGACTGGGCTATGTTACAACCCTTTGTAGTGTCCTGTGATATTGGTCCAAAGCAGGAGGCATACCAAGTTGTGATACATCTGAAAAGGATGTTTTCTATGGTGCATTGTAAAAATTTTGATGAGTCATAACAGACATGGCAAATTTCCGCTGTCTTCTCAGAAAATAGAGAGGTAGGTGAGCTTTCTTAACTATATTTCTAATAATCAAAACATTTTCACAAACTAAAATAGGATTGGTATCCTCACTCACTTTGCTTTTACAATCTATCTGGCCTCTACTAGCAATTTAAGTATCAATTATATTGTTTAAAAAATTTCAAAGAGAACTCTTTCAAAGTTAAGTACATTGGTATTGCAATATAGATGCAGATGGTGCTGAATCTAACAGGAAATGTATCAAAATCATGGGGTATATTGGTTCTTAAAATTTCCAGAAATCCCAATTTAAATTAACTGTATAACGAAAAGAATATAAATGGTTCAAAATTGTTTTTAAAGTCTGGAAATTCAATATTGTGGCAAAAACACATGTAATCGCTATTTTTCCCACATTTTGCATATGCATTATACCTTGCACATACAATTCATTTATGGCACCCATCTTCTGTTTCAGCACAATGCCGCTAACCCAAGCAGGAATTGATATCCTGTTTTAAGTGCAGCTGTCAGTGCAAACATGATTGTGAACTTTTGTGCTGACACAAACTGATTCCAGTCTCTAGAGTCATGTAAAATGTAATAATAGTGTTAAGCATTATAATTGTAGACCTTCATCAGATAATTATTTGTGCTCTACACTAAGAGGCAGTCTTGTAAATAAGCACTCATTTCCTCCAAACTGAAGCATAACCACTTACACATCTGATCAATTAGCATTGTCCAAGTTGATCAGATGCCTTTCTTGCTGTAATTCATTCACTGTGGAACTGGCAATGTTCAAGGCACTGTATAAACATAAGTTGTTATTGAAGTATAAATAGTTAATTTGTGAAAGTAAGTGTACATAGCAGTAATTGATATTCATCTAGCATCCTGTGTTTAATTTAAAATTACATATGGAGTTGTAATTCAATATTTGCATTGAAGTCAAAATAAAGTAAGGCAGTTTGTTGTTTTAACATGATATATTTTCTTATTTTTAATGCTCTAGGAAAGAGGGATCAGAATTTTTGGGAGGTGGGGCAAGTAGGCATCTGTCATGGAAGCAGCTGAAAGGAGAAGGTTCTGCAATAAAAATAGAAAATACTGGAAATACTCAGGAGGTCAGGCAGCATCTGCAGAGAATGAAACAGACTTATTGTTTTAGATTGATGAGTTTCATCAGAATTCTGAATATGTGTTTGGATGAGATCTCTTCTTTGAAGTAGTTTTGTTGACCATGGTGTTAATTTGGATGTAAATATTCTGTGTTTTTCAAGAAAGCAACGACCCTTGCTTTGTGCTGAATCCTCTTTTCAAATAAGGTTTATCTCAGCAGGATGATTTGAAACGTGAAGTGACACTTGGGTATTAAGAGATACTCTTCTGAGTTTAAGGTTAAAAGAAAGCACAATTTTGACAGAATGTACTTTCAGTTCACTTACAACTCTTTTTTTTTTTTACTTCAGTCACATTTGCTCAATGTACTTTGTAAGCCTGCTGATAATTTAAATTTAGATTACGTGTTTTTCTTATCTGTAGAACTTAAAGTTCGAAAGCATGTTTGATATTTTTGCAAGATTCAGGAAGAATGAGACTAGAACAGAAATGTCCCCAGTTATATAGGCACCAAACTTAAATTAGCAATTAAATCTGTACACTTCATGACCGTATTAATTGATATTTTTCCTTTTAAAAAAAACACTTTCACCACAACCATTTTGATACATTCTTTTCTTTGCTTCTTTTCTTCCCAGATACTCCCAATATGTTGTCCAGAAAAACATTTTTATTGTTTATAAATATTACCATCTTTCTTGCCACATAATATTTCTACAAGACATCAAATTTAGTATATTCACTGAAGCAAAATAATATTCTGGATGTATTTTCTACACTGAGAAACAGAGTTCCATCACAAGTTGTATGGAGTTGTAATTCAATATTTGCGTTAAAGTCAAAGTAAGGCAATTTGTTGTTTTAACATGATATATTTTCTTATTTTTAATGCTTTAGGAAAGAGGGATCAGAATTTTTGGGAGGTGGGGCAAGTAGGCATCTGTCATGGAAGCAGCTGAAAGGAGAAGGTTCTGCAATAAAAATAGAAAATACTGGAAATACTCAGGAGGTCAGGCAGCATCTGCAGAGAATGAAACAGACTTATTGTTTTAGATTAATGAGTTTCATCAGAATTCTGAATATGTGTCTTAAAATATTTTGCTTTTACCTTTTAAGCTTAAGTTAAAGTTGTTTGTGTTTTTTATCTGTGTTTGTCTTGTTCAAACATTTGCCAGTCTATAATTAGTACATTACAATGAATGTTTCCAAGAAGCGCCAGCCGTCTGAATGGTAATGGTGAAGAGGATATAGGCTGAGTAACGAATTATAATTTTGAATACCAAATGCAGGTGTTATTTTATGAACTATAATCCTGAATAAATTCTATGTAGAGTGTAAGTAATTTAAATTACAACTTTAAAAATCAATTTTAGGTAATGTAGCCATGTATATGAACCTCACATCTCTAATCTAAAACCATTTTGATTGTAACACTACTTTTTCCATATGCTGATGACATGATGGCTTAATATGATATAATCGTTGTAATGTAGTGCTCAAACAGTGATGCTCTTGCTTTCATAAGTTGAGAAAAAAATTTAGGGCTTTGTTGATGTCATTTTCCATTTGTCTTCAATCTTTTCTACTTTTTTTAATTGTTATTCTATATCATAGAATCCCTACAATGTAGAAGAAGGCAATTTGACCTTTTCTATCTGAACTGATTTTCCAACAGCGCATCTTACCCAGGCCTGATCTTCATAACCCCACATGTTTATCCTGCTAATTTCCCTAATCTAACCATCTTGAACACTAAGGGGCAATTTAGCATGGCCAGTCAACCTAACTTGCGCATCTTTGAACTGTGGGAGAAAACCGGAGCACTTGGAGGAAACCCACATAAACACAAGAAAAATGTGCAAACTCCACACAGTCACCCAAAGCCGGAATTGAACCTGGGTCCCTGATGCTGTGAGGCAGCAGCCCTAACTGTCCCACTGTATTGCCCTCAATTCTGATTGATACTTGTGATCTGTGGGTAGCAATAACAAGCTTTATACATTAAGATAAAAGCAAATTACTGTGGATGCTGGAATCTGAGAAAACAAAATGCTGGAAAATTTCAATAAGTTTGACAGTATCTGTGAAGAGAGAACAGCACTAATGTTTCGAGTTTGGATGACTTTTTGTCAGGGCATATTTTGATTGATGTGGTTCACATTCAAGCCAGCTTTTGTTAAGCATGTGGCCCACTTAAAATGATCAACAGGTGAAGTGAAACTATCCCAATACATTGTCAGCTATATTTTTAATTCACAAAGGCATTTTAGTTTCCTGTTCCATGGTGGCTGGTATTTTTCAGACACCTGACTAGTTTTATTATCTCAGCAAGAGTTGGTGTCTGATGCAATGCTATCTTAATTTAAATTACTTCAAAGCAAACTGTCCAGCATGAAGTTCTTGGATCTTAACCATATTTATTCTAATTGCCAGCAGTGATTGTGTGTGTGTGACCTGGAGGAGGATGGTTAACCATAATGGATTATAAATCGTCTAGTCACCTTATTTTTTTTCACTTGCTTAATATAGATTTTCTCCTCCTACACTCTGTCTCCCTTTATCCCTTATACTCTTTCTTCTCTCTCTCTTAATGTTACCCCTGATGGTTTACAGACTAATTTTTTTTTAACTGTCAGGACTGGCAATTATACAATCTGATCAAACTAATTTTGAATGTCAAAAGGTACCACAGAATTTTGAAGCTTAGAAGTAGACTCTGCCTAGCTGTGTCTGTGGCAGATCTTTGAAAGAACTATCCACTCAGTTTTTTCCCCTGTAAGTTTTTAAATATTTATTTTTCAGCTAGTTAACCACTTAGCTTTTAAAAGCAATTATGGATTTTGCTGCCAGCCATGCTTCTGGTAGAACATTCCATGTCACAGAAACCCTTTGTGAACAAAAAAAAATTCTCTTAACTCAAACCAAAATAATTGAATGTATTACCTTAGTGAACCTCTTCCATACCAAGCCATGGCTTTGATATCCTTTCAAAAATGTGCTGTCCAAAACAAGCCAAATAACAACTTAGTTTTAGAAATTTAAACAGTTGTAGAGTAATGGATATTATTTGAGCATGTTCAAGCGATATGTTATATTATGTAGTTTGGTGCCAAATATACTTGAAAATATTGAAATTAACTGTGTGTCCCAGTAATTGATCATTTTGCCAAAGGGAAACATTAGTAAAAATGTAGCTTTAAATTGTTTTGGTTTGCTTTGGCTAAGTTTCTATTTGAGCACATTGTTTTCTATCTGCTGAATTTAAAATATTAAGCTGCCCCAATATTTTAGCTAGTTGGGCCAGTGAGCAGCTGACCAACAGCAGAAGATGCCAGATTAAATCCAAAGTACATACAAATTTAGTTGGTTACTCGCCTGAGGTACTGGTAGTTATTTTACAATTGTCTTCACTTTGAGTAAAGGGGAAGATTAACTATGGATCTCATTCTTCATTATTATGTACTGTTTGTATTCAGCATTGGTTTGGTTGTGACGAATCTTACAAACATCCCAATGTTTGTGGTCTACACCCAAAAATTAAAGATGGCCATTTGGATGAAGGGACAGAAGACCAACCATATTCCAGCTTGGAATCAATGCCTTCAGAGGACAGAGACAGTACAGAATGTCGGAAAAGAGAAAATCAATTTTTTTTTTTTAAACATCAAACAATGTGCTGTTCTGACAGCTGAATTGGCACTATTTAAATAAATAATTGTTTATTCATAAATAAGCTGAAATTGAGCAGTTGAAACATCTTTTATAAATGTGTTGAATTTGATACTTACCTGAGCATATCAATGTGATTTTCATTTTTGTTTTTCAGTGAAATTATTTGAAGTTATTGAAACAGAGAAGACTCTCTATTTAGTGATGGAATATGCAAGTGGAGGTAAGTAGAGTTCAACCTAAAAAAACCTAATTTTATTTTGATTAACACTTGGTACTTTTCTGATTTAATGAGAAATAATTATGCCTAATCTTCTCAATGGGTATCATACAATGAATTTTGCCTGGGGAGTAAATTGATTATTCTGTCATCAGCCTGGTGAAACTTCCTACAAAACAGCAGTGAGGTGAATAATTAGTTGATCTGTTTTCTGATGGTAAAAACTGAAATGCTGGAAACACTCAGCAGTTCTGGTAGCATCTGTGGAGAGAGAAAGAGCTAACTTTTCAGGCCTGAGGGCTTTGTGAGAATGTGAAAAGTTATAAATGGTTTGAGCAACTATAATTAGAGAGGTGAGAGTGGGAAGAAGAACAAGAAGGAAGGTGTGTGACAAGGTGAAGAGTGGGACAAATTAAACGGGATTAGGTTTTGTGGTACAAAGCCAAAGGCAGCAATAATGGGACACTAAAGAAACAAAAAATGTGCCCGGAGTAAGTGTGAGACAGCTATCTGAACATAAAATTAATGAATTAAGAAAGGAACAAGGAGTGGGAAAACCAGTGAAAAGATGTAAAAAATATGGGGCAGAAGTTATGATGTAAAGTTGTTGAACTTAGCTTTGCCTCCAGAAGATTGCAAAGTGCCCATTGAAAGACCAGATGCTCTTCTTTGAACTTGTACTGAACCTCATTGGAACACTCACAGGCCAATGATGGATAGGTCAGAGCAGGAACAAAGTAGAGAATTAAAATGACAACTCAGGATTTTGCTTTTGGACAAAATGGTGGTGTTTCATAAAGTAATCACCAGTCCGTATTAGTCTCCCTAATGTAGAGGGGATCACATTATAAGCAGTCAATACAGTATACTAAATTGAAAGAAATAGAAAGTCCAGTTTTGCTAAGGAGTGGTATTTGGGGCCTGAGATGGTGAATAGGGAGACAGTAATACAACACCTGCCCTTTTATCTCCTCTCTTCTCACCAATGAGGGCCCTGCAGTTTTTTTCCAAGTGAAACTGTAATTTACTTGTATTTTAAATTTAGTATATTGTATTCACTGTTCACGATGTGGCCTTCACCATTGAAGTGTTCCAGTGAAGTTCACTGTAAATTTAAAAACCATACTTTATTTTTCTTCTGAGCACTTTAATACCTTATGGACACAACTGTGATTTTACAATCTTAAATGATAACTCATTTTGTTTTGTGTCCCTTTGTTGATGTAGTATTTTCCTCTTGTTTTGTTCTTAATTCAGTTCAAAGATATGCAGATTAGCTGGATTGGTGAAAGAGTAGGGTTGAGCTGACCCCTTTGAAGTCCTCTGACAGAGAAAAAGTGTCAATTTCACCTATGGGGAGGTCCATTCTCCACAGCTGTGCACTCAGCCCTACAAATCTGAACGTTCTTAGCAAGCTGAAAACTTTGAAACCTTTATTTTGCTTTGGATACTTCTGATCTCTCAATTTCAAACTGCATGACTTTGAAATAAGGTTCCATTGACAGCTTAATGGATTTCCTCTCAATCTCCAGTCATCTGTGCTTATTTTCATTTCCCTTCATGCTTGGATGCATCTCAAATACCTCCATTGTTTCTAACAGTGATGTTTAAAGAGACCCTAAGTCTTAGTGACATCTGTGGCTCCTTCATAAGGAATAAGTGATTCAATTTCATATTTTACAGACCTCTTAAGATGACTTGCTATTTAAGTGGTGGGGGAGACGATGCCCCTCTGTGTTGTGGGGTTGGTGGTGTTCCCCTGGATCCACGGGGTTCAGCATGCCAGCTGCACCCTGGTCATTACGAGCATCAAAGCCCTTTTGGTTCGTTTCCTGCTGGAGAGGTGGGTGAAAGCAGGGGGCTGGTGATTGGGCTGTCAGACCTGCTAATTGTATTATAATTAGTGGGTTTACATAATTGACGGATTATGGCCCTTTTTCTGCACCACGCCTATTCTCTAGGCCGTTGTCATTCTTGCACCCCCAAGTCTCTGGTCCTGTCTCCACAGATTTTTTTTTCAGATTTCCAGCATCTGCAGTATGTTGTTTTCTTTTTCTAATGGCCTTCGTTTTCTTGAACAAGATGTATTGGGATAATCACCAGGAAAATATCTTAGTATCATACTATTTAAAAACTATCTTTAATGCACCATGAATCATCAGAGTGTCAGTGCTTCATCCAAACGCCATTACCTCCTGGACTCCCACACTGCTCCATTGATGTGACCATTTGGATTATGCCAGTTCTGGTGTATTGAACCAATAATCTTCTGTTTAAGAGATACCAATGTTACAAGCTAAGCCAAAAAGGTAGCAATGTCAAGAAAGTGGTGAAAATGAACAAATTGGTTATTTAATGGTTTGTGCTAAACTGGTAAGACTCAGCTGGGAATGGATTTCATTTTCCCTAGTGCCTTCAGGATGAAAAAAGGAAGAAAATGGACTCGGATTTCATATTTTATATTATTGAGCATCATATTTTAGCTTTTCTTGAAATGTTTGGGTGTTTGTGGACTGTAGATATGCTGCAATTATTTCATGGATCAGTGAGATTTCCAACATTCAAGCCAAATAAAGGAGCACTTGGGCAAGAAGTTGGAAGAACAGCCTTTGGAACTATAACTACCTTCAAGACATTACGTTAAAGTAGGAAACTTTTTCCAGAAGAATATATATAAGCCCATTATATCGTTTATTTCGTGGCCTTACCTGATGATTTATTCTGAAAATCTATTTGTCTTTTTTTCAAATTTTGCTTGATTTTTTCCTTCCATCTCCAGTCTTTGTAAATCCTTTCTATCCCCTTGTGTTTAAAACACTTGCCAAATCAATCTTCAATTTGATTATCCTGGAATTTATTTGCCAAAAAGAACACAAACAAAACAGGACAGAGGTGGGGAACTGTGCTTAGAGCCCGAGGGAATGGCGGAGATCCTGAATGAATACTTTGCGTCGGTATTCACAAAGGAGAGCAACTTGTTGACAGCTCCTGTCTCTGAGGGAGCTGTGGACCAGTTGAGGGAAATATCCATACTGAGCGAGGAAGTGTTAGAGCTTCGAGGAAGCATTAAAACTGATAAATCTCCGGGGCCTGATGGCATTTATCCCAGGCTGCTTAGGGAGGTGCGAGGTAAAATTGCTGGGCCTCTGACGCAAATCTTTTGTCTCTTCTTTGGACACAGGTGAGGTCATGATGTAGAGATGCTGGCGTTGGACTAGGGTAAACACAGTAAGAGGTCTGACAACACCAATTATAAATCCAACCGATTTATTTGATAGTAAACTTGCATGACTTGCCTGAGTTAGCAAAAAACCTCACTTAGTGTGCTGTCTGGAGACAATACACATCTCTCTAACCTGTGCTCAGTGCTCCTTCCACTCACATTGTTAGCCACTTTAAGACTTGAAGGTTAGGTGTAAGGATTCACATTCTAATCAGCAATCTGTAAACTGTCTGTGCTGATATATGTGCAGTTGCAGACCAGAATACCTCATTCGCATGAAGAAGGCTACAAAAGCCAAAAGCTTGCAAGTTTACTATCAAATAAATCAGTTGGATTTAAAATTGGTGTTGTCAGACCACTCACAGGTGAGGTCCCAGAGGACTGGAGAATAGCTAATGTTGTACCATTGTTTAAAAAGGGTAGAAGGGATAACCCTGGAAATTATAGGCCGGTGAGTTTGACGTCAGAGCAGGGAAGATGTTGGAGAGGATTCTTAGGATGTATAGGCACTTAGAGCTTTACGATCTGATTAGGAATACGCAGCATGGCTTTAAGGGGAGGTCGTGCCTTATGAATCTGGTAGAATTTTTTGAGGAGGTGACATCAACGGTCGACGAAGGGCAAGCCGTTGATGTCGTCTACATGGATTTCAGTAAGGCGTTTGACAAAGTCCCTCGAGAGGTTAGTTGAGAAGGTCAAGGCTCATGGGATACAAGGACACGTAGCTAGATGGATAAGTAACTGGCTTAGTAATAGGAGACAAACAGTAATAGTGGAAGGGTGTTTCTCTAGCTGGAGGTCGATCACTTGTGGTGTGCCGCAGGGCTCGGTACTGGGACCTGTTCTATTTGTAATATATATAAATGACTTGGAAGAGGGAGTAAGTGGAGTGATCGGCAAGTTTGCAGACGATACAAAGATGGCTGGACTTGCGGATAGTGAGGAGCGTTGTCAGGCGATGCAGCAGGACATAGGCTGGTAGCAGGGACAGATAGATGGCAGATGGAATTCAATCCTGATAAATGCGAGGTGATACATTTTGGGAGAAAGAATGTAGGGGGGAGGTATATGATAAAGGGTAAACCTATTAAGAGTATAGAAATGCAGAGGGACCTGGGGGTGCAGGTGCACAAGTCTCTGAAGATGGCAGAGCAGGTGGAGAAGGTTGTGAAGAAAGCATATGGTATGCTAGCCTTTATAGGAAGGGGTATAGAGTACAAGAACTGGCCTTTAATGTTGCAGTTGTATAAAACATTGGTTAGACCTCATTTGGAATACTGCGTCCAGTTCTGGTCGCCTTACTACCGGAAGGACGTGGAGACTCTGGAGAGAGTGCAGAGGAGGTTTACCAGGATGCTGCCTGGTATGGAAGGTCTGAGTTACGAGGAGAGGTTAGGCAAATTGGGACTGTTTTCCTTAGAAAGACGTAGACTTAGAGGAGATCTAATAGAGGTGTACAAGATTATGAGGGGTATAGATAGAGTAAACAGGGTTAAGCTTTTTCCTAGGATGGACTCGAATAGCACGAGGAGTCACGGGCTTAGGGTGAGGGGAGTAAGATATAATTTGGATGCTAGAAGGAGTTTTTCACACAGGGTGGTGGAGATACGGAATGTGCTGCCAAGTGGAGGCAGGCACTCTGGAGTTATTTAAGAAATACTTAGATGGGCACGTGAACGGAATGGGAATGGAGGGGTATAGAAAACTGATTTAAAATAGGGATCATGAGCCTTGGGAGTCCCTGGGAAGTGTGTAAATAGATGATGATATTGTTGTACTTGTTTTTATTCTACAGGTGCTTTGGTCCACCTTGCCTAACAAGGGGCATACATGCGATGGGTCGTGAGAGGGCTGCTCTTGGATTTTTTTTTCGAGAATATCCTAGTGCTTCACATCGTTAGTGTACACTTAACCTGGACCATTTGATGGGCAACACGACAGCTCAGTGACTATCACTGTGCTGTGCAGATACATGGATTTGGGCCTGTGTCTGTGGGAGTTTGCGCATTCTCCCCGAGCTTGCATGGGTTTTCTCCGGGAGCTCCGGTTTTCTCCCACATCCCAAAGATGTGCTCTTAGACTAATTGGCAAAACAAGTTCTCCCTAAATTGTCTCAAATTTGGTTTTTAATCCATAGATCTATAAACATTGACAGGGATCACAGATAGAGGTGGGAACATGGGGGTGGCAGCGCGGGCTCGTTGGGCCAAAGGGCCTGTTTCCCGTGCTGCTTTGTTCTTTGTTCAAACACCTTTCTTAGAACTTGGATACAAATGTTGTTCGTTGTTTGTTATGCTGTCAACGGTATCATTATCTTATGCTTAGGTGGAAAGAATATTTCAACAGTTCTGAAAACGTGTTGATCAAGGCCTTCTACAGCAACAATGCTGCTTTTTTCTAATTTATATTCTATCTATCCACCAATGCAGTCAGAATTATGTTTTTTTTGGCTTAGCCAATTGCTGAGTTGATAGTTTATAGAGTTATCCAATGACCTGTAAATCTTTTTGTTGGTATCATTGTTGACAGCTCCATTTTATTCCTATGCTATCAACCAGCTTATTGACCTGTAAGATTCAAATCCTTATGAATCTAGTTGCATTATTTGATCTGCATGTATTTTGCTCTCATGGGGCCTCAATAATTGGGTATTAGAAAGGCTTACAAATTATTATATCGCTGGTAAAACTATACACTACATTGTAGTTTACATCCTCCATGGAGGATACACATTCGTTAAATCACCGTGGCAGATGTGGGAAACACTTTACGATGGTAGAATGTTAAATATTAAGAAAATTATTGGCATCTCACCAGGTAACACTTTACAAAAGCTGTTTACCTTTCCAGATATTTAGTTATTTAATTCAACAATTATACTAGGACAACTGAGGAAGGAAAACAAAGCAAGTAAAGTAGTAAGTGTTGGAAATTCTTCACAGTTTGCTGTTCTTATTATTGTTTGCTGTTTTGACTTTCCACAAAGTATATATCTGTCCAGTGCAGAAATATTAAAACATTGTTGGCAGTGGACAAAATGTGACTCAATTTTCATTCGTCTCATCCACTCTTCAACAACTTCATGAACTATGATTGCTCGATCATGTATTGAATGTAACAAATCTGTGACTTTTTCATGAGAACTCCAACATAATTTCCCAAGACACCTCTGATCTTAGCAACCATTAGATTAAAGAGAAATTGAGATCCTTTTACAGTTACTTAAATCTAACCTTTGTTGTGCACATAACATATTGAGGGGAAGATACAGTCATGAAACATAGTAACAGTTTCAAGCAGAACATCTTCAGTCCATTTAACCCTCCTAATCATGGTATTCTCTTGATGCTTTCCTAATAACCTTTCTTCAAGAAGCTGTCAAGCTCCTTCTTAAAATCTGCAGTCTTTTATTTCGTCACCTTAGTTAATCTTTTTCATGTGATTACCACACTTTTAGCAATATAATGTTCCCTTTGAATTTCCTGTCTCCTTTGCTCTTTATTTATAAATGTGATTTCGTGTTTGATTTCTGTTAATAACAATGCCTACTCAGATCCAATTTATCCAAATATTTCTGAATTTTATACTTTTCTACTCTATCGGCTCTTCATCTTCGCTGGATATGTTATATCCTTGAAACCCTGTGCCAATCGGTCTGCACATGGTTAACCCATTTTAAGTTAGTCCAGCAGTAAAATCCTAAACTTGGATCAGAACTGCCGTTCTGTGTCACTATCTTGGAAGTGTTTGTTTCAGCAGGCTCTGTTGCAGTGATCACATAAATAGAAAATGTCCAGATTTCTCAATGAAGACTAGATATTTGAATGAAACATTGGATGCAAACTTCAGTCTTTCAAACCATAGTTAAATATGGATCTCTGTCTTCAGGAAAAAAGAAAAATATAACACAGAGACCATGTGGAAGCTTCAGAGAGAATACGTACAAGGTTCACCAGGATGTTTCCTGGTCTCAGCGGTGTGAAATATGAGGAAGGTTGAATAAACTAGGATTGTTTTCACTGGAAAGATGGAGGCTGAGGGGAAACCTGATGAAAGGCACAGACAGATGGACAATCAGAGATTTTTCCTTGGGTAGAACTGTCAATTACAAGGGGGCATAGGTTCATAGAGGGGGAAAGTTTAAGGGAGATGTGCGAGGGAAGTTTTTCATGCAAAGAATGGTGAGTGCCTGCCAGAGGAGATGGTGGAAGCAGGCATATTAGCATCATTTAAAAGGCATCTAGATGGGTACATGTATATGAAGGGAATAGAGGGATTTGGAAAGAGGAAGGGCCTGTTCATGTGCTATAATTTTCTTTGTTCTTTCAGCGATCCATTGTTGGCAAGCTTTGCCTCTTGTAGGAATGCTATGTTTAGCCTATCAAACTCCATGTCACTGTTCTCTTGTGTGCATTGTTAACCAGCTGCATGGTGATGTCAATCCCTGAACTTGGCCTTGATGTTCCAGCTTGCCAATCAGAGTTTACATCTTCTTTCTTTTAGTAGTATAGAACTTGAGTATTTCTGAAAAAAACATATTTTGTTGAAGCTTTTGTCTTGCACTCATCAGCGCAATAATAAGAATACTAAATTGTAAAGGGAACAGCAATTTATACTATATGAGAAGAGAGTGCTGATGGGGTGGCATGATTGCATACTGATTAGCACTACTGCCAGGGACCTGGATTTGATTCCCAGCTTGGTCACTGTGCAGGATCTGCACATTCTCTCCATGTGTGTGTGGCTTTCCTCCAGCGCTCCATTTACTCCTACAGTCTGGAGGAAGTACTGGTTAGATGCATTGGCCGTGCTAAATTCTGTCTGTGTACCTGCACAGGCATAAAAATGTGGTGAGTAGGGGACTTTCTAAGTGACTTCATTGCAATGTTAATGTAAACCTACTTGTGACACTAATAAATAAAATTTTAAAAATTAATGGTTGGCAAATGGACTCTAGCAGAGGTATTGCCATGAAGAATGTACCAGTTAACTGATAATTGATAGTTTAGTGCCCAGCTTTGTTTAAATTCAAACCAAGCATATTAACTAATTAGTCAAGGCATTGCTCTGGAGAAGCAACCAGGGAATGGCTGTCACATATTTTATTTAGTTGAAAAAGATGCAATGTATATATACGTGTTCTGTCTGTCTGTAAAGGACAGGGCCCTGTGTATTAATATATGTAGCTTCCAGTGTGTGTCTGAGTTACTCAGCGAGCTCAACTGATGATTTTAAATTAATTGTCGGTATAAATCTTGGCTTACTCAGAATTGTTTAGCAAATGCTGCCCAAACATGGGATCACATCTAATGTTGAACACCATTTTGAGTTTTGCAAGCACAAGTTGTTTCCACAAAGAGGGACTGCAGAGGACTTGCAGATGAAGAGTCTGTGTTCTGACAGGGAGAGCCAAATGTTTGGCTCTCCTTTTTGCATTGCAATTAGCCAGCAGTGTAGATTGAAAATGAGAAACACACCAGCTCATACACTAGAGACTTCACATTGACTTGCTGAACACATCTCATATAATTGAAGTTACAATGTATCTTTAGTCCTAAAGGGATAGCCAGTAAAGTTAAAAGAGTTCAACTGTAGAACGCATTTGTATTTTTTGCAATCACAACATTGTACCTTCTAGAAAGATTTCTTTGATACCAATCATATGTGCTCATAGAATGTAATTTGCCATCTCAGTTTAATATTTCATGGAGTTAACTTCATTCAAGCTATCTTTCAGACATGATTTTCTTTAAAGAGGACTGCATTTGTAATTATTGAAGTTTTGTGTCTTTTTTTTTCCAGCAGTAGCTTTTCATGAACAAATTGCTGCTACACTTGCAATATAGCTATTTGTGTAATGGTTAGCCGTGACATCCTTGCATCTTTTGGGAGTGTGTAATCTTATCTTGGGATGGCACAGTGGTTAGTGCTGCTGCCTCACAGCATCAGGGATTCAGGTTCGATTGCACAGTGTCTATGTGGGTTTCCTCTGAGCGTTCTGGTTTTCTCCCAAAGTCCAAAGATGTGCAGATTAAGTGCATTGGCCATGATAAATTCTCCCTCAGTGTACTCGAACAGGCGCTGGAGTGTGACAAAGAGGGGATTTTCACAGTAACTTCATTGCAGTGGTAATGTAAGCCTACTTGTGACTAATAATAAATAAACTTTAAGTCTTTATTATTCACAATCAGTTTTCTGAACGTTATTGTTCTTACAGTTACCATCTCTTGACGTGATTAGATTAATGTGCACTGGTTTTTGTTTCATTTTGCAGCTCAGGAACAACTTGTTGTTCTGATATGGCACGTTAATGCAATCCAATGCCCTTGTTTCTAGCAGAGATACACCATTGCTTTCAAGAAAAATTGCATTGCATTGTTTATTTGACAATGGAACATTAAAGTTAAAAGCCTGGAACGTATCCCTTTTCTCAGATATGTAATAGATTTTTATCTGCACCATGCAGATAAACCACCTGTTTTGTGTTGTAAATAGGTCAATTTGAAGCTGTATTGTGTGTTTTGTAAATTGAATTTCACAATTTATGATGATTGGCACAATAAATATTGTTTCCCAAGTACAATTAATAGCTCCAGATATTGCATCCATATAACTTCTGTTAATTCAAGACCACATTTGCCTCTCATGGCTCCAACAATATCTTAAATCTTAATCCTGAACTCAGGGCATCTTCTACTTATTGTAAGGATATTTGAATTTTTACATCAGTCATTCTTATTTATCAGATAATTTAGTTTTGAATAATAGGACAGCCTTGAACCTTGATGAATTCATCGGATTTGAGTCCAACTTTATCCAGCTATTCTTGGCTGTATTTGAATTCAGAAATGAACGGATAGTATTCTCAACTCACTACAGCACTCATTTGTGTCTCTGACTTTCTTTACCATGTACCATCATAACAGAATATTTGCAGCAATAGTTTCCCTTCCAAGCCTCACTTCATTACCTCATTATCAGTCCAGTTTTCCTCATTTTCCAAAAGCTGGCCCTAGGTGATAATATCTGTAGGTATAAAATCAGTTTCCATATACATGTTGAAGCCAAATAGCTCTATCTCTATCACTTCCCTCAAACCATCCATTGCCTTTGTGCTTTCAGACCATTTGTCCAATATACAATTTTAGATAATCACATTGCTCGCTGACTCTTTGAATATACATCTGCAGGGATCTGTGCTGGGGCCTCAACTATTTACCATTTACATAGACGATCTGGAGGAGGGGGCTGAGTGTAGGGTAATGAAATTTGCTGATGACACGAAGAAGAGTGGAAAAGCAAATCGCGTGGAAGGTGTGGAAAGTGTGCAGAGAGATCTGGATAAGTTGAGTGAGTGGGCGAGGACCTGGCAGATGAAGTATAATGTTGGCAAATGTGAGGTTATGCACTGTGGTAGAAATAATACTAGAAGGGATTTTATTTAAAGAGCGAAAAGCTGCAACATACTACAGTGCAGAGAGACCGGGGGGTCCTTGTGCACAAATCTCTAAAACCCATCTGCAGGTGCAGCAGGTGACCAAGAAGGCGAATGGAATGTTGGCCTTTATAGTGAGGGGGATAGAATATAAGAGCAAGGTCTTGCTGAAACTGTATAGACACTGGTAAGCTGCAGCTGGAGTACTGTGTGCAGTTTTGGTCACGACATTTGCGAAAGAATATATTGGCCTTCGAGGAAGTGCAGAGAAGGTTTACTAGGCTGATACTGGAGATGAGAGGGTTAGCTTATGAGGAGAGATTGAATAGACTGGGTCTGTACTCATTGGAGTTTAGAAGGCTGAGGGAGGATCTTATAGAGACATAAGATGATGAAGCGGCTAGATAGGGTAGTAGTAGAGAGATTCTTCCAGCTTAGAAAGAATTACAGAACTAGGGGGCACAACCTTAAAATAAGGGGGGTAGGGGGGGAGTGCAGTTTAGATCGGAGTTGAGGAGGAACTTCTTCTCTGAGGGTAGTGATTCTCTGAAATTCTCTGCCCATTGAAATGGTGGAGGTTACCTCGCTGAATATACTTAAGTCACTGGTAGATAGATTTCTGATAGACTAAGGGTTCTGGGGAGAATGTGGCAAAGTGGAACTGATCCACTTCAGATCAGCCATGATCTTGTTGAATAGCGGGGCAGGCTCGAAGGGCTAAATGATCTACTCCTGCTCCTATTTCTTATGTTGTTATGCACTGAAATATCAAAAAATGAAAAACAGGGTTTTTGAGACAACACGCGATAGGAAAAGTATGGAGAGCAAGCAGGACAATACGACCAGAAAGAATCAAACTAGTTGCCAGAAGCTTCAGTCAGATAATGAGTATCCTGATTGCAGATTCATTCAGTTGTGCAGTTCTAAATGGAGGGTGTATGTCCACAGCATGTGGAGTGGACTGGCTAAATGGTTAAATGGATTTTTAAAATAAGGACGACTGAAGTAACATTAATGGATATGACAGTTTACTTGATCCTGTTTTGGTGATGGTAATATGTTGAAATCACTTTATAAAAAAAAAAGGTAATTTGATGTAAAACAGTAGGGGTAAATCACTTTATCAGTACTGATGTTGTATCAAGTGAAATGTCTTTTACACAATCCTTCAATTGAAAAGGCCCATATGAAGATTGGGCATGGAACATGATAATTGTCTTTGGGGATTTCATAGATTGGCAATTTACATAGTGAGGACATTATTGTATTCCTTTGACCTAGCCTCTCCAGACAGAATGTTAAGGAGGTATTAATGACAGCTGAGGATAAGTATTTAAAAGACAAGGAAATGATTACGAAACTGCACTATTAATTTGAACATCAGTCTGGCCATAGGTTTGGAGCTTCTGTAAAAGGACACTCGCTGAGGAATACACTAGAGGATATTTGTGTAAAATGTGCAGGAGAATGCCATCATGATTAGTACCTCAGGAATTTGAGGAACAACTGGGTGACCAGGAAATTAGGAAAACTAAGTGTGAGGACCTTCAAAGTACTTTTATTGACATACTCTCCATTGACTTCATGCAGCATTTTTGCAAGGGGAACAAATTCAAAGACAAATATTTTTAATGCTTCTAAAAGAAGCTGGAGGTATAGAAGGGAAATTATGGAACCTGCACAAAGTGTATTTACATCCTGAATGGTGCAACCAGAGTATTTTTCAGTTAGGCCCATCTTACTGAAAGCTGGTTGCCTTCAGTTAAAAGCAGATCCAGCAATGTATTATTGGAACTATGAATAAAAACTGGCAGGCATTTTTAAAATGAACATTGATGATTTCTTGTGGGGGAAATCTGTGACGTTTGTGATAGATAAAATTATGAAGAAATTCAAAAATTGGGCATCTGGAGCTTTTAACTATAAAGGACTAGATGTGAGTCAGACTAAGTTGGGAATAACTCTGCCTTAACAGTCTTGCTTAGAGAATGTTAAGATCCTAATAAATCAGGCCAGATCCTCACATGGAAAATCTATAACCAAAGAAGAAGCAGTTCAATTAAGAAGCTTAATTGGGCAATGCACACAAACTAGATTTGATATGTGCTCTGATGCATAAAAATTGAACACCATGCTGAAATATTCTATTGTTGAGGAAGCATAAAAGCAAATAAGGCATTGAAGAAATTAAGTTTAAAAGAATGTGCTCTGAAATTCAGAGACCCAGAAGGAATGAAATTAGCCATTTTTAGTAATGTCTCACATGCTAACTTTCCTGATGGGTATTCGAGTCCAGCAGGATTTTATGTTATTAGTGAGGAGGTGTGATGATTGTTGAAAATTATGTTGGAAATAAAAGAAAATAGAGAGTAGTTAAAAGCATCTTAGCTGCAGAGAGACTTGCACTGGTACAAGTGACCATATGGCTGTGTTTATCATGTATTTTAAAGGAACTGGGTGGAACTAAATAAGGTGGGCTTTCCTAAAAGAGGCAAGAGGAGGCTTCCACCTATTCCTGTCAAGCAGCTGAGTACCTTATACCTTCTTTAAGATTCTGGCCACTCTATTGATTGGCATAGCCTGGCTAATTTTTTTAATACAATGCTGCAATTTGCTAACAGAAGGTGGCTGTGTGTTACATCTTTTTTTATTGGCAAAATAACATGAATTATAAAATTATTAATTGCTCTGCTAACTATTTGAAGGTTATTCTGTTTGCAGGAGAGGTATTTGACTACTTGGTTGCTCATGGAAGAATGAAGGAAAAGGAGGCAAGAGCTAAATTTAGACAGGTATGTACTCCCATTATATGTTTTGGATGTTAATATTAAAAAAATGATTACTAAAACCAAAGATTAGTTTGAAGGACTTTGAGTAAATTCTGGCTAATGTATAAATCCACAAAGTAACAATAAATATGCTGCTTATCTTTAACTCTGTTTAGATTTCACTATATAGGCCACTAGCTTAATTCCGAGTTCACCTGAAAGACAAATGGGATTACGTGTAGCAACGTACAGTACTTGGCCTAAAACTAGAGCTGCAAAGGCAAATATTAAGTGGAAACAGGAAATGTATGGTACATATTATTTAATCTGCTGCTTAATTTTGGCATGTTGTCAGCTAATAAAAATATTTTGGAGTTGATTGCCATTCTTTTTTTATTCTCTTGAGAATTTTGAGATGAAAGGCAATTTCCTACCCCTCAGAAAATAAGACAGATCTTGATAATTCTAATATAATGAGGGCACAGAATTGAAGTATTGACTAAAATAACTTCTCCAAAATTTATTATTTGAGGCTCATAGAATTTGTGACCTTTCCATTTAATTTTATTTGCATTTTAATTATGAACACAAAAAATAGAAAAATTGCCGTTTTTAAACTAAATTATAGAACCAAAGTGAGGATGCCCGATAAATTTCTCTTGGCCTGCTTAAGTGGAAATCATTGCCAATCCAGCCATTTCGAGCAGAAGGCTAACTAAACAAGCAAAACTGGATTCTTAAAACTTAACATCCTGAAATCCTCAGGTCAGACAGCATCGGTGAAGAATTCAGACATTTAACGTGGTCTCTTAACAAGGACATTCCTCTGAAGGGTCCAGATTTGGAACATCAACTTGTCTGTTCTCTATCCAGACACTGCATGTCCTGATTGTTGTTTCTAGTTTTTTTTTCCATATTCCAGCATTTGCTGTTGTTTAGTTTAAGGTTCACTTCTTGTATACATAAAAGGTTTCTTTTCAACTCTTCAAGAGGTAAATGAAACAATTTTGGTCATCTGCTTTCCTTATGACTTGTGCAAGAATACCTGACTGAAAAACGCTATGTTTTGTATCTTAATATTAGTAATACCTGTGAAAATAGCACCAAAGATGGAATGCAAGGTTAAAAAAAAGTGCATGCAGAACACCATTCTGACTTAGGCAATACATAAACGTCCTGTATGTTCAAAATTAATTACTGTGTACTAAACATAATAGAAAATGAAGGGACTTCAAAATTCATGTGTTACAAAAATATTTGATTGCAGTTTTCTAGAAATATTGTAATATGAAGACCCTTCTCAAAACCACCTCTTTTGTTGTTAGCCTTCTCTCCAAATATTTCCTTCTCAAATTCAATATCCATTTTTGGTTGGTTACATGCCATGAAATGTCTTTCTACTTGAATGCAACAATAGAATCTCAAGAGGTTGTTGAATGTCAAAGGCAGCAGAGAGGATAAGGAGGTAATGAAAACCACAATTATAGGGGATGCTGTTTTTGACTGAACAATGCAATCAGTGCTAAACAATGTGGAATCTAGATGGGAGAAGTTTGAAGAAGAAGAGGAAGCAACAAATTTTCAAGATGCTGTAGTGTGGAGTAATTCAGAAATTAGGCAATAAGTGGAGAAATTGTTGAGATCAAGGGGGATTTTTTAATCTGGAGATGGTAATAGTAATTTTGCAGGAGGACTGTACTCGAGGATAGAAGTATGTCAAATTTGTCAAATTCACCGAGCTGTGAGTTGAGTACAAGTTGTATGGCTATGATGTAGGACCAAAGAGAATTGAAAGAGTGGATAGGATGAGATGAGTGTGTTCAAGACTGTTGGGTATGTGACAAAGAATGATGTGAATGTTGACTTGGTTGGATCGAAAGCAGGAAGAGAATTTGGAGTGAAGTGAATTATGTGAGGTTGCCAGAAGAGGAAGCATGAGCTATTTAGGTGATTTTAATTTTGGATGCAAAAGTCAATAAGTTTCTTTCAGTTCAAGTAGAAGGTAGAGGAGCTATGGGAAAAAAATTGAGATCACTTCTGTGATGAAAATGCCAGTAATTAAGCAAGTGTGTTAGAATAAATCAGTTTCCTTAGCTTTAATTTGCACATTGTAGCACCTGAGTTTGTGTCTCTATATCACGTTCCTCTAATCAGTAAATCTTTGCTAGTAAGGTCATTTTAGCACAATATTAGTATGCCATATGTTATCATAAAAATACATTGCTCTGTACAGTACAATTTTCTATTTACACCCAGATTTGCTTACTGTATTTAATTTTATTTATCTAAATATTTACTTGAACATTTGTTCCTGCCAAATTCAGTGTATATAGAACTGCATTTAGATTATTCTCTGCATCCTGTTTGCCTCCATGGTCTTCAGTGACCTTTTATTCACCCTGCTGAGAGTATGAAAACACATTGAACACTTTATGTAATACTGTCAAGGTCTAAAGGTCACAAAATGGTACATTGTATGGTTAAATGAAGTGACAGATGAACTTTGCTGCTGGACAACAGTAGTCTTTTGTAGCCATTACCTATTTTTTCTGTTCTCCTTTATCTCTTTGCTTTGAAATTCTGTTTTTTTTGTATTTGTATGGTTCTGTACTCCACTTTCCAGATTCTAAGGCTTTCATCCATTGTAGTTCCATAGCTAAAAGAACGTAATACAAATGATAAATAGTCTACAGTTCAAACCTATGTTTAGAAATGTTTAGCAGGGGTTCTTGGCATGACATGACAAAAAAAATCAGTTTGATTATTTATGGCAGAGTGTGACAGGCAGAAGTAACTGAACATTTTTTTTTAATTTTTGGTCAAAGTTTTACCACAGAATTTGAGCTCCCAAAGCCAGCTCGGAAAATGGGTCCTGAATCCATATTCACTAGCAGCAAGACCAGGTCATCAATTTTACCACTGATAGCCCCCTAAATGGCAGCCTCCTGGCCTGCATCAAATTCCAGGTAGCCAACATTCCCGAGATATCTGCTCAGTCAGAGAAGCAGGACCTCCAAAATCTCAGGAATGCCACTGGGAGAGGTGGTGCCACTACAGTAGGTCAGAAACCCCAGGGCCATTTCAGAACAGCAGCATCCTCCAACAGGTATGTGAAAAAAAATAAAATTTTAGGAGCCATAAACAGCAGACTCTGCTGGATGGAGAGACAACCCATCCTGATGGCCCATTGGTCCATAGGGATGGCCTCCCCTATTCCTCGGCCTCCTTTTTAAGCCAAGGAGCATCCATGACACTAGCAAAGTGTTGGGCCTTTAATTATTCAAATCAGCAACTTTTCTCATTGGAAAGTATCCATTCCACTCGCAGCTTACTGCTGAGAATCTTTACGGCAGTGAGACTGCTTTGAGGAATCATTCAGACGGATCTTACTATAGTTTTCCTGGTCATCCTTACTTCTGTTTCTGCAACTGGGAGCTGGTAAAATTCTGTCCTTTGAGGTTGACAGAAAAGAATGATAAGCTTGCATGTAATGTGAAGCTTTCTGTTAAATAAATTGGTGAAAGGATTTTGCAGGGTTACAATACCTGGTATCACTAACCAGTTGGCGTTTTAATTTGTAACAGATAGTGTCTGCAGTGCAATACTGTCATCAAAAGCAAATTGTACACCGAGATCTTAAGGTAAGTCCTACTTCAATCAAATGCAAAGTGGTCAGCTGATTGTAAAACACTAGATAAAATGCTATTGGGTTTTTGTATTTTATTGTGTAAAATGAAACTTTGATACCTTTTTTCCTCTTTCTAATTTGTATTTGAAGGTGACATTGAATTTATGTTCCTGAAAATAAAATTCTGGAAAAAGTTTACTAAACTTTCAGCCTTTTCCTTTTTCTGCGCTATTGTATCCTTTCTAATAATATAAATAATCTTCAAGCTCTGAGTGAAGCTACTGAGAAATGTACACCCATCTGCAGCATTTCTACATTCCTTCTCTCCAGTTGGACTGACTCCTATGTCCTGGTCCAGAGAAATCATGTGCAGGCTAGCAGAACTGTCTTTGGAAGTCCAGGATATGCTACTGACCTCTAACCAACCCATTTATTAGAACTGCTTTCCTCTGCTTGTCACCTAAAATCATAAGCCAAGTTTGGCTTGCAAGGTTGCCTGGAACTGAGAGGAAAAGTCAGCTCTACGTCTTATCTCCTTGATACCATTCAATGATTTAGATATATTTCTAATCCCAAAAAAAAGGGAAAGAAGGGTATTGGGAACAGGTGGGGAGGTAGATTTGAGACCAGGGAGAGATCAGGCATAATCTGATTGAATGGCGGAGCAAGCTCAAAGGGCTAAATTTGCTCACTTCTGCTCCAATTCTATGTGATAGATTTACTACGTGAAGTTCCATTAATGATCCACACTAGATTATCAGTCACTAGTTCAAATACAGCAAACTGCCTGCTTTGGGTATCAAATTATCAAGTCTGCCACAAATGGTTGGTTCATTTTTGAGCATCTTTGCCACATGTGAAATATTGGAGTTACCTTGATGTCAAAGAGGCCCTTTCTCCCATAAAGAATAGATTCTGCCCAGAAGCCTGAATTATTTATCACTATTATCTAATTTCTGTAAAGTTCCACTATGTCTTGCCTCTATTTAATTCATTTAACTGTTACATTTCAAACCAGCTGATATTCAATCAAACAGGGATTTGATCTTGCTTTCAGCTGTGATTTTTGAATTTCATTCTGCTGCTATAAGCAATGTTGAGGATTAAGAAAGATGCAGTGTTTACGTCACTCAATAGCACACAGAAAAAGTCCAGTCAATCAGATGTTACCCATATTTTTTATCCAGGAGATTTGACAGTGATTTCTCTGAGGGTGCATTTCCAGTGACAGGAGGGGAAGCTTTGTCTCAGGATGGAGACATTCTGTAACTTCCTCTTTACTGGTATCCTTTGCTAGTATTATCTGTGAAATTATCTTAAGGTAAAATTTTTCATCTCTGATACAGTTCTCTTTAAATAGGCTGAGGAAAGATTTTCCTGAATTGGGACGAAGCGCCTATGCTGGCGGAAAAACAGGAATGTTTCTCACTGATATTAGTAGTGTCTGTCAGATGGGATTCACTCACCTGAAAGATGCAAATAAAATCATTTTGAGCAACCAGCCACACTATTTTGAGACCAGGTTGCCATTTTTAAAGGGGTCCTGATTTCTGCACTGGGTAACAATCACTCACCAAAAAGGGACATCACGCTCCCCATGCTTCCAGGCATGAGAGAGACTCAAGCCACTCCTTCTCAGACACACAACCTTCCCTCCCCCATTCAGGTCCCCTTCATCCCCAGAGACTTCTCACTAAGGCTCCCTTCAAGCTGCCTGCCTTGGCAAGAGTGGGTTGAGTTGGGGGTTTGAGGAGGAAGGGATCTGAGTGAGGGGTCTGGAATGGTAGAGGAGCTGTGTGATAAGGGAATTGTGGGTGGCCTTTGGGACAGAAATGGGGCTCTGTGGGAGGAGTCTGAAGGGGGGACAGGAGCCTGTGGAGTGGGAGGGGGGTCAAATCAGATAAATCCCATGCCTGCGTGATGCAGAGGGGAGAGTGCCTCTTATTGCTGAGAGCTTGATGGTCCTTCCTCAACTCTCGAGGTCCAATATGTCAGGTCCTTTCTTGTGAGGACTTGTACCAAAGCCCACCCATTGCCGATCCTGCTGAGGAGGTGGATTAATAGCAGAAGGTATTTGAATTAGGCTTCAGGCCCACTAATTATATTTAAAGTGGTTAATTTGAATATTTATCTGGGAATCCAATTGGTGCTGCCAGGGGCACCAAACCAGTTTTTTGTTTGCCCAATTTTCTGGGCCATCCAGTTATTCACTGGGATATGGTGGGAGAATCCCCTTATTGTAACTGATATCCATTGTTTTATAGCTTCTTCAGGTTAACATTCAGGTCAATGGGTTATATATTTTTATTTAACCCTTGGGTGTTATGAAAGAGAGCTCTTATAATTAAACCTGTACTGGATTAGGTGACAGATATTGAAAACTTATGTATGTACTTATATACTTTTGTATGCATGTTTTTCATGTATAGATTAATTTTTGCTGTATCTTTTTCAAATGTAGGCTGAAAATCTACTGCTAGATGCAGATATGAATATTAAAATAGCAGATTTTGGCTTCAGCAATGAGTTTACAGTTGGCAATAAATTGGATACATTCTGTGGAAGTCCACCATATGCTGCTCCAGAACTCTTCCAAGGGAAGAAATACGATGGGCCTGAAGTAGATGTTTGGAGTTTAGGTGTCATACTTTACACATTAGTCAGTGGTTCATTGCCATTTGATGGACAGAACTTGAAGGTAACTCACCAGTTTTCTTTTTAGTTAAAAGCTCTTAACTTCATGAAATAAGTGACCTCGTAATTTTTTTTAACTTTAATTTACTGCCTAACTTTGTGTAATGCATTTGAAATCGTCACAATGAAACAAAAGCATTTGGGATCACTTGGTTACATCAGCAGTTAGCAATTCATGTTGTAGCCACTTGTATTTGTCCTCTATTCATTAGCAAGACAAAATTCATCATAATAAATTGATTGAAATATAAATAACTCCATCATATTATTGCATTGTGACTTTTCACATAAATTTTGTTTTAAATAGTAACAAATATTACACATTTTGCAGTTAACACTGTATGTCTTTGTTTACCGCAAGCTTGTTTAGCATCTTCTATGCAGAGAGGAATTTTTCCCTTAGCTTTAAGCAATGTATCAGTAAATACAAAGTGTTGGAAATAGTCTGCATGTCTGGCAGCATCTCTGGCGAGAGAAGCAGGGATATTTGCTTATTGTTCCCTTAAACAATGCAGTAGTCTTTATCTCAACTGCATTCAGTAGCAAGATACTCCCTGCTTTATGTTTTAAAAAATTATCCTAAACCCTCCTCAATTCATTAGTGACCATTTTAAATGGTCATTTCCTTCCTGAGCACAGTCTTTGATTACAAGCAAAAAGGTGAAAGATTTCTTTAAATCAAGGAAAACCATCTTATTGTATGTTTCTAAGAAGTTTGATTACATGTATTCTAGAGTCAAACTTGGCTGTATTGAATTATTTTTAAGTAAAATAATAATACATATATAAATGGGTAATTAATATATGTATGTTTGTTTGTCTATTTAACATTTTCTTTAAACTCTGCATTGCCGAAGGTCACTGATGATGAGATATTCGACTAAATTTATAGCCTTGAAAGATGCAACATTTGATACCTAAACTGTATTGAGGTGATCATTCTGCCTCCAAAGAAAAATTACAAATCTAAGCAATAAATCATTGCATAAATTATACTTCAGAGGCATTTTAAGTCTTTAATACTGACTTTTTGAATTTAATAATATCCAGTAAGATTTAATTATATTGAATTTTATATTAAAGGAACTAAGGGAAAGGGTACTCCGAGGGAAATACCGAATTCCTTTTTACATGTCTACGGACTGTGAAAATCTCCTTAAACGCTTTTTAGTGCTCAATCCGTCTAAAAGAGGCACGCTAGAGGTAAGAAACCCTGATTGCATTGCTCCTGTTCCATTGGAATAATAAAATTTTGTTATTCAGACATTATTGGTAAATGGCCTGCCTTTTCTCAAATACGCAGATTATGGTAGATTTATGTTGTTGGAACTGTCCTTAAAAATAGTACTTACTGAAAACATGGCCTTCTCACTCGTTTAGCTTTTGCACAGCTATAAATGTTTTAAAAATATAGTGGAGCCAAATGGACAAACTTGTTTTGCTATTACACACATCTTGCTACATTATATCAATATTTATATAGGGAAAGCATACATTTAGTTGGCAATAATGTAGCCACCCGCTTTTGTTTAAAAAAAAGAATCTTCACTTTCACATTGACGTATTTAAAACTAGCAGCATGGATACTGACACAAACCTAAAAGTAGAATGCAAGATTAAAGTATTTCAGTAAAGAGATTAGAATGAAAGTAAGCACTAGAGAAGGAAAAGAATGGATATTATATGCTGTTAATCAGCAAACCCACTGCACTGTATGTAAGAATAAACTTTAGTAGATTTTCAGCATTTAAACTTAAAAAAGAAACTGACTTCTACAAAGCTTCTATGCACATCTTTTTTCAGCAGAGCATTGCTTATTTTCTAATGATCATAGATTTTGGCACGCTAAATTCAAATAGTTATATGACATGCAGCAATAATAAATAATGTTTAGAAGGTTAATTCCCCATAAATGTGACAACATCATGCTTTGCAGGAAAATAAATGTTCAATTTTGAGAGTCCAGATAAATTAATTTGTGTTGAGTCCTCATAAATTCAATTTGATCTCAGTAATATTAGACTTTGATATTTCCAGATGCATGGAACACAGTCCAAATTTGATCAGCAGCAACCTTTGAGTTACAAATAAGTTCATTTGTTCCAAACGTAATCATTTATTTGCTAAACACTTAGTTGTGGTTTCCATTTTAATATTTTTTGTCCTGCTTGTATCGTCAATACTTACAACACATTTTTCATGGCTGTATTACAACTGAATTTGTTCATGAAATTTCACTCTAATCAGATTGTTTATCTTTGAACTTGAGGCTTTTACTTTTTCATCTTTTTGGTGTCTTTTTTGGTCAACATGGCAATTCAGAAGCTCTTATTAGTAAATCTACACTTTTTCATGGGGCGCACTGTTGAAGTACCCACAGACTGTATATAAATAGCTAGTAAACACGAAACTGCTGAGAACTTGTCCCTTTAAACCAGTCTCATTGTTAAAAGGCTTGAAAAGATTGTGTCTTGTTGAATAAGATGTAATTGGATTTATAGCAGCATAATAAGTTTATAACTACTACTGAAAAGTATTTCTGGCTCTGAAAAATCTAATTTTATATTTACAGAATGTTAAATATCTCTGTAATTTATGTCATTTTAGCTTCTATCTTACTCGTGTGTATACCCCAAGTGTGTATTTCATTATTTGCAAATTTTAAAAAACTAGAAGTGGAAAGATTTGGTGGTTTTCATAGAATCCAACAGTAAAGGATGAGGCCATTCAGCCCATCAAATCTGCATCAACACAATCCCACCCAGGCCCTACAACTATAACCCCCATGTTTACCCTGTTAATCCCCAGACACTAAGCGGCAATTTAGCATGGCCAATCCACCTAATCCACACACATTTCGGAGTGCGGAGGAAACCTGAACACCCTAAGGAAATTCACACTAACAGAGACCCAAGGCTGAATTTAACCTGGGTCCCTGGAGCTGTGTGGCAGCAGTGCTAACATTGTGTTACCATGCTGCCCTTTTGCCACCTTGCCATTTTACTTCCTGGTTTGCTGTGTACAAAAATGCTTCAGTGTGAATAGCTGCTTATCCTGTTGATAACATCACTGGTGGTGGATGCCAGGAGATCCCCTTGACTTGATCTCACATTCAGACTGACATCAGGAAAGATGAAGTCCACGCCATTGAGATCTCTAGATTTTATGGGCAATTTCTTTTTGAGGTTATAATATGTGCTGTTGCTTTGCCACTAAGTGCAAAATTCAGATCTAACGCAGTTCAACTCGGAAGTGATTTAGAAAGATTATCCAATGAGTAACTGAGTCATATGGATTAGGGGAGTTCAAGGTTTGAACTTCAGATTGTGGTGTATTAGTTGATCGCCTCATAAGTAATGGTATAACGTTACACAAAGCTTCTATATTATTATTGTATTCTGTTGATTCTCACTATCTAAGCTTAGATAAATGCACCATTTGATAGCCAGAATTTCTGCTCCTAAATATTATCCAGCAACTCCCTCCACATTTTACTGCAAGTATATTAATTTGGACATTAGATAAAAAGGGATCAGCATTGGCAATAATGCACTTCTAGTCACATAGCCTCCCAACAGTCATTATCAAATCTCACTCACTGGTAATGGTCATTCAGATGTGGTGCTGGCAGTGAATAATGCCAACACAATAGCCAAGTAAGGAGTCAGCACTTGAAATACTTTAATAATTCTTCTATGTCTAACACAATGAGCTGTTTATTTTGGGTTGGAAGATGGGGCGCCAAGTTATTATAGATAATGCATTTTGTAACAATCTGGTGGATGGGAATTTGTTGACCAAGCAGAGATTATTTAAAATACATCACTACCCCCTCTATTTGTTAAGTTGAAAGCTGTAATCCTGCCAAAAATGCAATCAGATAGAATTGAAGTGATGAACATTTTCACTGACGAAGCAAAGATCTTAAGTCTTACAGCATTTCTGATCAATACTTTCCACTGAAGAATAAAATTTGCTTTCCATTTAAAAAGATACTTAGTTGGCTTTGTCAGAAAAAGCAGCTAAGTGTAGGCTGTGCCAAAGAAAACCTTTTTTTAATATGCTTTGGAATTTTACATTTTGTTTTAGATCTTGTATCGTCCATCCTTCAACATGTGAAATATAAAGTGAAAAGCTTATGTGTTAATCTCATAACCTTCATTGTCATTTGATCATTTCACTAAATTGAAATTGCTGTCTTTTCCTTTTGACCTTATCTAACATTTATCGATAAACTACAGAACCAATGTTAAAATAATTTGTCCCTTTTTCCTCTTTCTGCTGCGATAAGTACCGAGACTGCACATTGTATCTTTACATGGCAACACACCAAGGTTGCTGCTTAGGAAATTTTAGAAACAAACTTGTAACACTAAAACAATTATATGTAACTACCAGCTTATTATATGCTACTTTTAATAATATAAATTTGAAATTCTGGCTCAAAACTTCTGCAATCATCGAAGAGTACCAGCTACGAAACAAAAGTTAATTCAGTCAAATCATATTGTCTAACTTTGCCATTTCCTTTTAAGGACTTGAGTGAAAATAATTTGGAGGTACAGAAACAAAAAGATGAAAACAAAAGTCATAATACAAAAAGAGATAAATATAACACAGAAATGCATGGAGAGGAAAAGGCTTTGGGAAGTAATAGTAAGCTTCCTGATGAGATAAAACAGGAACAGTAGAAAAGAGCAAAATAATTTGTTCTTGCAGCAATGTACAGAGCAACAAAAGCGAAGAGACAGAATCGAATGTAGTAATTAAAAGTGAGGAAACGGATGTAATCATGATATTGGAAACCTGACCTTTAGCAGTATTTGATTGGTAGTTAAACGTTGCAGGCTATAATGCGTTAAGGAATCTTAGGGCAGGAAGAAGGGATGTGAAGCAAGCATATTAATTGGAAATAACGAAAGTAAAGTATTCTAGAGATCTAAGTATTAAGAAAAGAATTGAAGTAAGAATATTATCACTAAGAGATGAGCAAATTAAACTCACAGGAGCTGATGTTGAAATCCAAGAGTACTGAATAGAGACTTTGCCTCAGTTTTAAGAGATGACTAAAAAATAAAATGACAATTGAAGAAAGGTCAGATCTCGAACAATGATGAGATAGAGTACAGGAAAGAGTTAGAGAATCTGGTGAGCTGGTGCAACAATAATAATCTCTCCTTTAATGTCAGCAAAACAAAGAAGATAGTCATTGACTTCAGGAAGCATAGTGGAAGTGCTCTTGTGTACATCAATGGGGGCGAAATGGAAGTGATCGATAGTTTCAAGTTTCTAGGTGTTCAGATCGCCAGCAGCCTGTCCTGGTCCCTCCACGCTGATGCTATAGTTAAGAAAGCCCACCAATGCCTATATTTTCTCGGGAGGCTAAGGAAATTGGGCATGATTCTCTCCACCTTTTACAGATGGACCATAGGAAGCATTCTTTCTGATTGTATCACAGCTTGGTATGGTTTCTGCTCTGTTCAAGCCCGCACAAAAGTATAAAGGGTCGTGAACAAAGCTCAGTACATCTCACAAAGCAGCCTCCCGTCCATTGTCTACACTTGCTGCTGCCTTGGAAAAGCAGCATCATCAAGGATTGTGTGCACTCAGAACATATTCTCTTCTATCTCATTCTGTCAGGAAAAAGATAAAAAATTCTGAGGACTCAAGAACAGCTTCTTCCCTGCTGCTGTTAGACTTTTGAATGGACGTGCCTTATATTAATTTATCTTTTTCTAGACTCTAGCTATAAGTGTAACACTACATTCTGCATCCTCTCTTTTCCTTCTCTATGTATGGTATGCTTTCTCCAAGTATAGTGCAAAAAAACAATACTTTTCACTGTATACTAATGCACGTGACAATTCAAATCAAGTCAAGAGGGCTATTATTACTTAAGTTAGAAAGAAAAGCAATAGTAGATAAACTAGCTAAATGAAAGGAGGACAGATACCCAAGTTCAGATGGATTTTATTCATGGATACTTGGAAGTAAACTAAGAGGAGTAACCAAAAGCATTGACAGATATATTACTCACTGGGAAGGAAATCATCAGAAAGGGACAGTGTCTTCAAAAAGAAAATAAACCATAATCCAAAGGAAAATAGAATAATCAGCTTAATGCATTAGTACAAAGAGATTAGAATTCTTGCTTAATGATGAAATATCACTGATTTAATTTTTAAGACTGGATTTCTTAACAGCAAGTTTAGATAAGATTAATATACTGAATGTGGCAGACGGATTTCAAAAGGTTTTCATGATGGTACTATGTGGGATTCATAACATCCAGGCATGTAAAGTCAGGGACGAGGCACTCAGGAAATAGAATCTGGGACAAGTGGAGCCTAGATTGAAAGATGGCTACGTCATAGAAAATGCTAAAAGTTAAGGATAGTTTCTCAAAAAGTGGGTAATAGCGTCCATATGAATCCAAATGTAACCGTTATTGTTCACTACTTCATGAATAATTTGGACATTGGAGATATGGGGCAGGATTTTCCTCCCTCTTTGTAGCATGTTATACCAGTGGCAGGATCTTTCCCTCCCTGTGGTTTGTTATACTAGTGGCATGTCTTATGGTCCTGTTATTATCAATGGGGGTTTTCCTTCAACACACTGCTCAACGCCGGAAAACCTGAGGTGGGGGTATGCTGTTGGCAGCACCGTAAGTTCCCACTGAATAAACAGCAGTAAAATATCGGCACTTGTGTCAATATTTGCAGTTATGTTGATTTGGGTTTTGAGTATAAAAGACTGATCAAAGTATAATAGGTAAACAGGATAGTAATGAATAAACAGGGTAGCAATGTGAATGGATAATTTGCAATTTAAATTCAATATATCAGTGTGTAGGTGGATACCTTTTGTTTGAAAAAATAAGGTCACCCGAATGAAATTAAATGAGTTAGCGGAACAAGGATATTTGTGAATAAATTGCTGAGGTGTACTGTACACAATTTTAGTCTCTATAACATAACAAAAAATATTGAAATGCTTGGAAGTGCAAGATGGTGCTAGCAAAATTAAAAGGCTATAACTATCAAAAATGTTTGAACAGACTGGGGTTCCTTTCTCTGAAAGAAAGGAGACCCAATAGAGGGATCTATTCCCATTGGAGACAAAATAGTCCAAAGCAAAGGGCTAAGTAATCTATTAAAGGTTTTGGAGAAATTACATAAGGTGGTGAGAATATGGAACATACTGTCATGAGGATTGGTTGAAACATATCCTATTGTCATAATTAATAGGAAACATAATGCATACGTGAGGGACAAGATGGGAAAAGATAACTAGAGTTGAAGAAAGCTCATGTGAAGTGTGAACAGTAGACCAGTTGGGCCAAATACAGCTGTACCCATGAAATAATTTTATGGTATGTCAAGGACAATTAGAAGTGGGCAATAAATGCTGGCCCAGCCAGTGAAGCCCAAATCCCATGATTGAATATGAAATAAGATAAAAATGTGTAAAACTATGGCTTGTTCTAATGTAACACAACTGAGACCAGTATTATATCAGTATACATACTACTGCTTGAAACATCATGCCTATAGCTACTGGCACAGAAACTTATTTTGGTGAGAAGCAACTTGATGGTTATGCAAATAAGTATACAGCAATTTGACTGTGATGACCCATAACTGATCTTGACCAGGGAGCAGTGAGAATAAGACAATGTATTTCAATGGCCAATAACATGGAGGAACCCTGTTCTGGTTGATGACTGTCCACTGATTCCTGTGGAAAGTATGCTATGATGGATTTCAGATGAGAGCAGATTTATACCATTCATCTCCATGATCCAGCAACCAACTGAAAGTCAGTATCTGAGCTCATAGACAATAAATATCTCTTGCTAAAATAGTGCAGCTTGTGCACATGGAGCCAAACTCCAAATGAATAATTTCCTTCACGTACAACGGGGAGAAATGATTAAAAAGCAACTATCTTATTGCTGTGTGAGTTTCAGATAAGCAACAACAACTATGGGTCAACCTTAGTTCCATGTCTTTTCACACAAGTGCATGACTGAGATCCCTTTGAACCATATTAAATTGAACTTAATCTTTATTCTTTGGATGCTAGCAAATCATGAAGGATCGATGGATTAATGCAGGCCATGATGATGATGAGCTTCGACCTTTTGTAGAACCAGATTTGGATATCACAGACTCCAAGAGAATAGGTGAGTATGAATCAACCGTTGTGCTGAGTTTGTTATTTGCTTCAGTAGCACTGAAGAAATATTCCAGGTTAAAGTTTCAAATTTCATACAGTTCAACAAGGAGCTCCCCACTTGAATCAGAGACATTCAACATAGCAAACACCCAAACTCAGCTTGGTTTTCCCATTGTAGAGGAGATCACATAATCAGCAGTGAAAAGTTGAGAGAAGGGAAGTAAATTGTTGTTTCACTTGTCTTTGCTGAACAGCTTGGTTAAGTTTGCAAGTGTAAACTCTGAGCTGATTGCTTGCCAACTTCATTTACCTCCCATTATGACCTCTCTGTTGCTAGCTTTCTACATTGTTCCAATGAAGCACAACAAAGTTCAAGGAACAGGATTTTATCCTTTAATTAAACTTTTTCGCAGTTCCAAACTGTACATTAATTTCAATAATTGTGGATTTATAACCATTACTGCCATAATTTTTGGGCAGTCAATGCTGGTAATGCCTTTGTTGCTACCTGTTACAGAATTTGTACGATCACCTTCTGTCTCTTTTGTTGTCTTCTTACTACATCCTTTTGTCTTGCTGCATCTCATACCATTTCAATTACTCTGCCTTCCACCTTATTATAGTCTTTCCCCTTTATTCTGACCTCCACTGTTTCCCACTTTTCTCTGATGCTGCACTAGGTAATAAACTGTTAAATGTGTAATTTCTCCCAGTTTTGATAAAAAGTCATTGGCATGAAAAGTGAACTTTGTTTATATTTCCATAAATGCTGTCTAATGCTGAATATTTCCATCATTTTCTGTTTTAATTTCAAATTTCCAACATTCATGGCATTTTGTCCTCCTTTAACTGATAATACATTTTATTCTTGTAACAATGTGTGCAGCATCTGATGAGGAGTAATTGGGACTGGACAGGAAAAATAACTTCTATATATTGTACTTTACGCACTGAAAGAAAAAATGTAGATTGTGCAGACTAAACAGCATTGTTAATTGTAATACATTTGAATTGTGAAACTGCAACCTATTTCATTCCTTTTTGTGACTATTATCTAAAGTCCCCTCATACTGTAACATGTTATAGTGTGTTCCAATTTATTTCTCTTATAGTTGAAATATTGTGAATTTGTAATTTTTAATTTCCTTATATAGAAACATTGAATGATTACGGTACAGAAGAAAGCCATTCAACGTGTTATGACCTAACAGCTCAGTTAGGTCCACTAACCAATCTTTTCTCCATAGCCTTGTGTAAATTATCTTTAAGGCTTCAATTGAATGTACCTCTACCACACTTTCACATGGTACATTCCGGATCCTAGCCAGTCACCAGATGAAAATGATTTTCCTCCTTGCTTCTATTCACATTCACCTTAAACCCGAATACTCTAGTTCTCAATCCTTCCGCCAACAGGAACAGTTTCTCCCTGTTTATTCTGATCGACTACTAATAATTTTTACACCTCTATCAAATCTCCTCTTAATCATTCCTCAAGGAAAACAGCCCTAGCTACTCCAACACAACTGATGTTCTTCATCCTTGTGAATCTTTCTGCACCCTCTCTAATATCTTCATATCTTTCCTGTAATGTGGTGTCCAGAAATTAACATGTACCACTTGGAGTGCAGCGGCAGAAAACATTGCACCACACCTTCTGGCAGGCAATTAGGGATGGGCAACTAATGTTGACCTAGCCAGCGATGCTCAAATCTTTTGAAGGAATGCAAAAGGTCTGACCCCCACTACTCTCTTTCCTATCATTCAGTCACTCTGTATTCGTGCTGCTACTACCACTTTTATTCAATAAGCTCTAACTTGCTTCTAAGCTTAACACATTTCATTTTGTCAGATTTTAAAGGCCATGTACACCACATTAACTGCATTATCCCTCATCAATCTGATACATCTTCTCAAGCAAATTAGTTCAACTCAATTTATCTCGGACAAATCAATGAATCCACATTAATCCAAGCAACTTAACTTTTAAAAATATATTTTTATTGAAGATTTTTAATTTTTTACAAATAACACAACAAACTCTCAAAGATGACATGATCGTTTTCAAATAGGAAGAGGCAAAAAAAAAATCAACACAGTTGGTTCGGATTATTTATTAAATCCAGCGCCACCCATCATATGAACAATGAAAGGATATATCGAAGAATGGGAGTTACAGGATAATAAAATGCAGCCACAATTGTCTCAGCAATACACACCAAGCTCACACAATTACAGGCGAAAGAGCTATACAACAAATGGAAAGCAAATCTTATATTGCTTACTCAACTATAAAAAATATAGGATATTAGCACAGGTAAAATGGTGGCTAAATTGCCAAGGATTTTCATGTCACACTTGGTCATGCACCAAAGCATGCTTCCCTCATTCCCCAGACACGTAGCAGATGCCAATGATACAGTACAATATCTTTTTCCAGAATATATAGTCCCTCTATCCCATAACAGAGGTGAATCAGAGATTCTGTAACCCTAACACAACTCAAATACAAAAAAATACACGAGCCCATAAGTTAGAGGGGCGTTTTCCTCATGAGGATTTGCATGGCCCTACTCATTACCTCCATATTAAACCAATGGTAACTTAATTTTGAACCTGATTTTAATTTCTAAAAGCTTTTCCACCATACTTCTAAATTGACATGTTTGTAGTTACTGGGTTATCCTAACACCCTTTTTGTAAACAAGGGATGACATCTGAGATTTTACCACTCCCCTGGCACCATCTCTGTATCTAAAGAGGATTGGAAGAATACGGTCAGTATCTTTTGCAATTTCCATTCTGATTTCTCTCAAAATCCTTGGATGCATCTCATCCAGCTCTGTAACATATAAACTTTTAACTACAACCATTTGTTCCTCTAATACCCGTCTTTATCAGCATTCACTTATGCAATGTCTTAACTATCTTTTTGATTAAGACTTGGGCAGTATTTTCTTTTTTAATAAAGATAGGGGCAGTATACCTATTTCATACTTCAGCCATACCCCTTGCCTCCAAACATAAATGTTTGGTCCCTAGTTGACCCCACTCTCCTTTTACTAGCATTTTACTGTTCATGTGTCCACAGAAGACTTTTGGATTCCCTTTTATGTTGACATAAATGTTAATTTGTAATTTATCCAATCAACTGAACAGAGAGCTACCTACTTCTGAAATGTTTTTGTAATATATATGTAAAATAAGATAAATCAGTACTATAGTTTTCATGAATACCTGAGCTCCCTGTTCTTAACTGTTTGCATTTAAGAAGAATTTGATTATTCGTTATACAAGTCACTTTTCATGGCCTCTGAGTTTACGTTAAGTTGTAACTCACATTACCATTCTGTTCTAGGGGAGGCACAGAGGTTAGCACTGCTGCCTCACAGCACCAGGGACCTGGGTTCAATTCCGGGCTTGGGTCACTGTCTGTGCAGAGTCTGCATGTTCTCCCCATGTCTACGTAGGTTTCCTCCAGTTTCCTCCCATAGTCCAAAAGATGTGCTGGCTAGATGCATTGGCATGCCAAATTTTCCAGAATATATCCAAACAGGTGCTGGAGTGTAGTGACAAGGGGATTTTCACAGCAACTTCATTGCAGCGTTAATGTTACCGAACAAAGACGGAACACTCAAATATGGCCTTAAGTTTTTCTCTACGTGAGTCATCTAGCCCTGGTGTTGCCTTTAAGCACTTCAAAGTTAGGTGGAGCATTGGTTAGATATAAAATAAGACTTCCCTCTCTTTCTTAAACTCAATATCCAGAAATAATTTCAGTTATGCAAGTGCGAATTTTCTACTTCTAATAACAGCTAATCTTTTGATTGTAATCAACAAAGCTGTTAATGTATGCTAAATCAAGCAGCAATGTGGATAGTCCTTAAAGCCAGCTGATGAATTTTTAGCCTACTTCAGGCCTTGGCCCTAATGACAGCAGGGCATCATACCAAACCATGGTTGTCTTTAAATAAAGTTCTATTCTTCTATGCAAGCTCAATGGTTTAAGAAAAGAAGGCAGGTGTGAAAGTTTAATATTTGTTTGTTTTAAAGATTACCAGTGACTTTCCAAAGGAAACGTGGTTTAAGGATGAGATTAAATTTGAAAGAATATATTGAAAGATAACATATTTTATCCGCCAACAGTTAGAATTGATCTGTCTGAAACTTACTGATCTCTCTTTTACAGATATAATGGTTGGGATGGGTTATACCCGAGAAGAAATCCAGGAATCCCTTGCCAAAATGAAATATGACGAAATAACTGCAACATATTTGTTACTGGGTCGAAAATCTAATGAGGTAAGCATAAAGAAAGAATCGGCTGGCATTTATACAGCCTCTTTCACAACTCCAAAATTTTCTAAAGTACTTAATAGCTAATGTAGTATTTTCAAAATGGTTACTGTTGGAATGTAAAGAAATGTAACTGCCAGTGCGCAGACTGGTTGCCTCAAAAACAGTAATGAGGTAAATTACCAGATAATCTTCTTTTGATTCTTTTCACTGAGGAACATACAACGATTAGAACACCAACTTACTCACACCTTCTCCTCTTAAATAATATCATTGAATCTTTTTAACTCCTACCTGAGAGAGCTACAGTAAGTTACTTTAATGTCTAATTTGAAAGGCAGTAACTACGCTAATCCAATAATTCTGCAATACTGCATGAAAGCATCAGTTTTGATTATGTACTCAAAACTCTGGAGTGGGACTTGAACCCAGAACTATCTTAGACTAAAATGTAAGAATGTTATCACTGAGCCAAGCATTCTTTGCAATCGATAATGACCAAAATAATATTGATTGCCCTAATTTTTATTTACATGACTTTAAAAGTTCTCCCATATTCCATATGCTGCCTAGAAAGCAGACAGGTGAGCCAATCATCCGTGAACTGATTTGCCCAATTAATTTCCATTTAATTTTGAAAATGCAACTTCAGTTACTTTTCACTTTTGCACAGCTAAGATCAGAAACTGAAAGTGAGAAGGATTGAATTTTCAAAAATATGAACAAGGAGCAGGTGTAGGCCATTCTCCAACAAGAGGAAACGTCCTCTCCTCATCCATTCTGTCAAAATCCCTCAGAATCTTTTACGTTCAATAAAATCATCTCATGCTCTTTTAAACTGCAGTGGATCCAAGCCTAGCTTGTCTAACCCCTTTTTCATATCAACCTGCCCATTCCAGGTATTAGTTTAATAAGCCTTCTGTGAACTGCTTCCAACAGATTTACATCCACCCTTAAATAAGGTGATCAATACTGTACACAATATTCTAGGTGTGATGTCACCAATTCACTGTGTAACGGAAGCATAACCTTCTTGTTTTTGTATTCAATTCCTCTTGCAATAAATGATAATATTCTGTTAGCTTTCTTAATTACTTGCTGTAGATGTATTCTTTTCTTTTGTGATTTCATGGATTAGGGCACCTCGACCCCTCAGAATCTCAGAGCTCTGCAATCTCTCCCCATTTAAATGATATGCTTCTCTTTTATTGTTCCTGCCAAAATAGACAAGTTTATGTTCTCCCATATAATTCTCCATTTGCCAGATCTATACCCACTAACTTAACCTATCCATATATTTTAGTAGCCTCCTTATGTTCTCTTGATAACTTATTTTCCCACCTACCTTTGTGTCATCAGTAAATTTGTCAACCATCCTCTCCATCCCTTTGTCCAAGTCATTTGTATAAATTGTAAACAGTTGAGATCCCAGCACTGATCCCTGTGACATACCACTCATAAATCTTGCCAACCTGAAAAAGACCCATTCTTGCCAACTTTCTGCTTATTGTGAGCTAGCCAATCTTCTGTCCATGCCCATATGTTATCCCCTACACCATTTTCCGCAAAATCATTTATATTTATATAAATAAATTATATATTTATTTATTTATTATAAGTTATAAATAATTTATAAAATTATATCAAATGCTCTCTGGAAATCTAAGTGCAGTGTACCACTGATTCCCCTTTTTCTATAACACTTTACTTCCAATAAGTTGGTTACATATGATTTCCCTTTCACAATACTATGTTGACTGCACCTGGTGGCACAGTTATTAGCATATCACCAGGGAACCGAGTTTGATTCCCAGCTTGGGTCACTGTCTGTGTGAAGTTTTCACATTCTCCCCATGTCTGCATGAGTTATCTCTGGGTACTCCAGTTCCCCCTCTCAGTCCGAAAGATGTGCTAGTTAGATGCATTGACTCGAACAGACGCTGGAATATGGCAACTATACGGGAATTTCACAGTAACTTCATTGCTGTGTTAATGTCAGTCTTACTTGTGACTAATAAATAAACTTTAAAACTTTTGATTACCTTGAACTTATCCAAATGCCTTGCTATAGCTTCGTTAACAATAGCCTCCAACATTTTTCCTTTAACAAATATTATGCTAAACTAGCCTGTAGTATATACTTTCCTGATTCTAACATGTTGTCTTCTTCCCATGTTTATTGTGGTGCCTCACTACCACTTCCCTAAGGAGAATTATGGATAGGCAGTAAATAAATGAATTTGACAGCAATGGTCATATCCCATGAACAAATAAGAGAGAAAGGAGAAATTAGCATTTCTGTTACTTAACATAAAACATAGAACATTACAGCACAGAGCAGGCCCTTTGGCCTTCGATGTTGCGCCGACTAATTAAGAAAAAGCAATGACCTTCTAACCTAAACCATTCCCTTTTCGTCCATAAACGTATCTACTAACCTCTTAAACGCCACCAAACTTGGTGCATCTATAACTGCAGCAGGCAGGACATTCCATACCCTTACCACCCTTTGGGTAAAGAACCTACCTCTGACATCCGTCCTATAACTACCATCCTTTAATTTAAAGCTATGTCCCCTCATGCTAGCTTTCTCCATCCTAGGAAAAAGGGTGGACAGTGATAGCCTATCTAAACCTCTAATCATCTTATATGTTCCAATAAGGTCTCCTCTTAGCCGCCTTCTTTCTAACGAAAACAACCTCAAATCCCTCAGCCTCACTTCATAAGACCTGCCCTCCATACCAGGCAACATCCTGGTAAACCTCCTCTGTACCCTCTCCAATGCCTCCACCTCTTTCTTATAATGTGGGGACCAGAACTGCACACAATACTCCAAGTGCGGCCGCACTAGAGTTTTGTACAGTTGCAACATGACGTTGCGGCTCCGAAATTCAATCCCCCTACCAATAAAAGCTAAGACTCCGTATGCCTTCTTAACAACCTTATCGACTTGATTGCCAACTTTCAGGGATCTATGCACATATACACCAAGATCCCTCTGTTCTTCAACACTATTAAGAGTCCTACCATTAGCCCTATACTCTACACATTTGTTATTCCTGCCAAAGTGAATTACCTCTCACTTTTCCGCATTAAACTCCATTTGCCACCTCTCGGCCCAGCTCTGCAACTTGTCCAAGTCTCTCTGCAAACTATAACACCCCTCTTCACTATCTACCACTCCTCCGACTTTGGTGTCATCCAAAAACTTGATCGCTGTTTTCAGAAAAATACGATTATTAGATCAATTTTCAAGGGACAAATTAGGGTAAATGCATGGGGTTAATGGGATTGTGGTCGGTGCAGACTCGATGGGCCGAATGTAGGATTTTATGATTCAAAGTCTTGGGATAGTTTGATTGAAGAAATCTGGTGTAGGCTATGATTTAAAACATAGTAAAATGCCATTGTTGTTATTGTGCTATATTACCCTGACTTAGCTTAAATTGTGTTCCCTTGTCTTACTAATACTCTGGCTTTACCTTTCCCACAACTTTCTTGTCCGTAAAATTATTTCTCAGGTGCTCATATTCCAAGCTGTAATATCCAAGTTTCTTATAACCTTGAGAAGCTCTTTGACAATGGGGATCAGCTCAGGGCTGTCTCTATAACACTTAAATCACTCATGTGTCTTGGGAACTAGAACTGGATGCAGTGCTCAAGATTTGGTGCAGCCATATCCACATTGATCACATTACTTCTGATTTGCATCTTCCTCTGTGGCTATGTAACCTAACATACTATTGACATTATTGATAGCTGCTCCATTGATTCAACTTACATATTCATGGAGTACATACTTAGAACACAGAACATTACAGCACAGAACAGGCCCTTCGGCCTTCGATGATGCGCCGACCAATATAAAAAGCAATGCCCCTCCAAACTAAACCATTCCCTTCTCTTCCATATACTTATCAACCAACCTCTTAAACGCCACCAAACTTGGCGCATCTACAACTGCTGCAGGCAGGGCATTCCACTCCCGAACCACCCTTTCGGTAAAGAACCTACCTCTGATATCCGTCCTATAACTATCACCCCTTAATTTAAAGCTGTGTCCCCTCGTGCTAGCTTTCTCCATCCTAGGAAAAAGGCTATCACTGTCCACCCTATCTAAACCTCTAATCATCTTATATGTTTCGATAAGGTCTCCTCTTAGCCGCCTCCTTTCTAACGAAAACAACCTCAAATCCCTCAGCCTCTCTTCATAAGACCTGCCCTCCATACCAGGCAACATCCTGGTAAACCTCCTCTGTACCCTCTCCAATGCCTCCACATCTTTCTTATAATGTGGGGACCAGAACTGCACACAATACTCCAAGTGCGGCCGCACTAGAGTTTTGTACAGTTGCAACATGACGTTGCGGCTCCGAAATTCAATCCCCCTACCAATAAAAGCTAAGACTCCATATGCCTTCTTAACAACCTTCTCGACTTGACTGCCTACTTTCAGGGATCTATGCACATACACACCAAGATCCCTCTGTTCATCAAGACTACTAAGAATCCTACCATTAGCCCTATACTCTACACATTTATTATTCCTGCCATAGTGCATTACCTCACACTTTTCCACATTAAACTCCATTTGCCACCTCTCGGCCCAGCTCTGCAACTTGTCCAAGTCTCTCTGCAAACTATAACACCCCTCTTCACTATCTACCACTCCACCGACTTTAGTGTCATCTGCAAATTTACTAATCCGTCCTTCAATACCCTCATCCAGATCATTTATAAAAATTACAAACAGCAGGGGCCCCAAAACAGACCCCTGAGGTACACCACTTGTCACCGAACTCCACGATGAATATCTCCCATCAACCACCACCCTCTGTCTTCTATCTGCTAGCCAATTCCTAACCCAATTAGCTAAATCACCCTCTATCCCATACATCTGCATTTTCTGCAGAAGTCTTCCATGGGCCACCTTATCAAACGCCTTACTAAAGTCCATATATACCACATCAACCGCCTTACCCCCATCCACCTCTTTAGTCACTTTTTCAAAAAACTCAATGAGGTTAGTAAGGCACGACCTACCCTTCACAAAACCATGCTGACTATCCCCAATCAATTCATTTCTCTCTAAATAACTATAAATCCTATCCCTAATAATTCTCTCCAATACTTTGCCCACAACAGAAGTAAGACTCACTGGCCTATAATTCCCTGGAAGGTCTCTCTTCCCCTTCTTGAACAACGGGACCACATTCGCTATCCTCCAGTCCTCCGGAACCACACCCGTAACCAACGACGACCTGAAGATCAGAGCCAGAGGCTCTGCAATCTCCTCTCTTGCCTCCCAGAGAATCCTAGGGTAAATCCCGTCCGGCCCAGGGGACTTATCCAACTTCAAACCCTCAAGAATATCTAGCACATCCTCCCTATCTACTTCAATACTTTCCAGTTTGCAACCCTGTACCTCAGTGTTCTCCACAACTACATTTACATCTCCCTGCGTGAATACCGAAGAGAAATATTTATTCAGTGCCTCTCCAATCTCTTCAGGCTCCACGCACAACTTCCCACTGCTGTCTATGACTGGCCCTAATCTTGCCCTAACCAATCTTCTATTCTTAACATATCTAAAGAAAGCTTTAGGATTCTCCTTAATCCTATCAGCCAAAGTCTTCTCGTGTCCCCTGTTAGCTCTCCTCAATTCACTCTTTAGCTCCCTCCTGGCTAATCTATAGCTATCCATTGCACTAACCGAGCCTTCAAGCCTCATCCTGACATAAGCCTCCTTTTCCTTTTAACCAGCAAATCAACTTTTTTCGTACACCAAGGTTCTCTTACTCGACCATTTCCTCCTTGCCTGACAGGGACATACTTATCAAGGACTCGCAGCAGCTGCTCCTTGAATAAGCTCCACATTCCAGATGTTCCCAGTCCCTGTAGTTTCCTAGTCCAATCTATGCACCCTAATTCTCTCCTGATGGCCTCATAATTACCCTTCCCCCAGCTATAACTACTGCCCCCAGCTTCATGCCTATCCCTATCCATCACTAAGGTGAACGTAACCGAATTGTGGTCACTATCACCAAAATGTTCACTAACTTCCAAGCCTAACACCTGGTCTGGCTCATTGCCCAGCACCAAATCCAATGTAGCCTCACCTCTAGTTGGCCTATCTACATACTGAGTCAAAAAACCTTCCTGCACACTTTGTACGAAAACTGACCCCTCTAACGAGCTAGAGCTATAGCTATTCCGATCAATATTAGTAAAGTTAAAGTCCCCCATCACAATTACCTTACTACTTTCACTCCTGACCAGAATTGACTTTGCAATCCTTTCCTCAACCTCTCTAGAACTTTTAGGAGGTCTATAAAAGACTCCCAACAGGGTGACCTCTCCTCTCCTGTTTCTAATCTCAGCCCATACTACCTCAACAGACAAGTCCTCATCAAACTTCTTCTCTGTCACTGTGATACAGTCTTTGACTAATAATGCCACTCCTCCCCCCCTTCTACCTCCTTCTCTACTCCGACTAAAGCATTTGAACCCCGGAACCTGCAACATCCATTCTTGTCCCTGCTCTACCCAAGTCTCTGAAATGGCCACAACATCGAAGTTCCAGGTACTGGTCCAAGCTGCAAGTTCCTCCCCCTTATTGCGAATACTCCTTGCATTAAAGTATACGCATTTCAAACCATGCCCTACCCCACCCGTACGCTGCTGTGTTTTACAGCTTTCCTCTATGACCCCCTTACTCTCATCCCTCTTAGCACCCCAACTACTTAGGATCCCACCCCCCCCCGAATCAGTTTAAAGCCCCCTGCATAGCCTTAGCAAATTTTTCCCCCCAAGATATTAGTTCCCCTCTGGTTCAGGTGTAGACCATCTCTCTTGTAGAGGTCCCACCTATCCCAGAATGAGTCCCAATTGTTCAGGAACCTGAACCCCTCCCTCCTGCACCATCTCCGCAGCCGCGAGTTCAAACATTCCCCCTCTCTGTTCTTCTCTAAACTATCCCTTGGCATAGGCAAGATTCCAGAGATAACCACTCTGCCAGTTTTGGCCCTAAGCTTCCACCCCAACTCCATAAATTTCTGTTTAATATCCCCTTCCCTCGTCCTTCCTATATCATGTGTCCCTACATGAAGTCCCTACTTAGCTTGCTTTTCTCTCTGTGTTCAATACTTCACACATATCTACATTCAATTTGATGTTCCAGCACGTGTATGCATGTATTTTATCCAACTCATTCTATGACATATGAACTTTCTCCTTAAATTCACTGCTTTTGCTGGTTTGATTTCATCTGTAAATTTGACCATTTTACATTGGACTCCTGGATCCAGGTTCTTATATAAATTAAAATCATAATAATGATTGCATTGAGCCCTAAGGCACCTTACCCTGACATAACCCCTTTAACAGGCACTAGTTAGAACATAGAACACTACAGTACAAACAGGCCCTTTGGCCCACGAGTTGCACCGAACACATCTATATCTACCAATCCACAGACCTATCTATAACCCCCTATCCCATTCGTTCCCATATACTCATCCAGAAGTCTTTTAAAAGACCCCAGCGAGTTCGCCTCTACCACCTCCGACGGCAGCCGATTCCATTCACTCACCACCCTCTGAGTGAAAAACTTACCCCTAACATCCCCTCTGTATTTGCTTCCCTGCACCTTAAATCTGTGCTTTTATACAATTATTTCCTATTGAAATAATAGTTATTTCCTATTGGCCTGCCAATTTCTTACCTACTTTTAATGTTTGTCCTGATTCTCTTCAAGTTTCAGTTTGACTAATTGTCTTTTGTGCGGAACTACATCAAATGCCTTTTAGCAGTCAAGGTGCTTGATAAATCTCAGGTTTTTCAGTCCATATTTGTTCAAATGTTTAATCAAAATTATTTCTGAGCACTCTGAATAGACTAGTTGAAATAAAATGTTAAATTTTCTGTTGCTACCTCAAAACCAGTTCTGAAATAAATGATTCCAATGCTTTCAAATACTTAATTTCATGTTAGTGTTTATCTTGGCATTGCTTTCATGCTTTTACGTTTATCGTAATCAGAAACTATTAACATCATAATCTGGCTTGACCACAGGGAAATCAAACACTGTAGAAATGAAATTCAGTCACTTTACTGAATTTGAGCCACTTTAACCCTGTTCTGTGGAATTGCTGTTGTGCATGTTCCTGGGGTTATTTTGTTTTTATAAAGGGTTTTTTTGAGATCTGCTGAGAGGATAAAGTTTGATTTAACAGCTCCTGTTAAAATAAATATATATTATGTATAAACGATAATCCTCCCATCATGATTGTATTCTTGCCTACATATGAGCATGGTCATGCAGAACTTTTAAACTAGTAAATGAGGCTTAGTGAATCCTAACTTCATTCTTAAATATGACTGCACCTATGGAGGTTGTAGGTTGTTAATGGCAGCATGAGTTTAATGAACTAATCTGAAACTTAGTTTTGTCTCATTAATACTTTAAAGGTATTTTTGATTGCTTCTCAACTAAATTTGCTTCATTGCCCTCTTAGTTGGAAGTCAGTGATTCAAGCTCCAGCAGTAACCTTTCCTTAGCTAAGATCAGGCCAAGCAGTGACCTCAATAATAGTACTGGACAATCTCCTTCTCATCATAAGGTCCAAAGAAGTATATCAGCCAATCAAAAACAACGACGGTACAGTGATCATGGTGAGTTCTCAGAATCATCCATCTTTAATTTGGTGAGAAAACTGGATTGTTATTCTGTATGCTAAATTAAATGAAGGTTTTTTTCCAAGCTATTGCATCAGAAAACATATTGTGCATATGTACACTAGAGCATTTTCTTAAATTTAAAGATTCCACCATTGTAAGAGCTGTGTAATTGTAGTGAATGTACACATTTAATTGAGAAAATGCTGCAGCCTTGTGATTGATATACATTAAATGTACATAATGAATTTCATAAGTTCTGAGCAAGACAAATTATATAATTAATTATAGATTGAAAAGGACATAATCAGAAAATTAACTTTTGTTTTTTGAAGCTGGACCCTCTATTCCACCAGTGATATCCTATCCAAAGAGAAGTCAAACTAGCACTGCAGATAGTGACTTAAAGGAGGAAGTTCAATCAAGGAAGTCTAGCACCACAGCTGTTGGGGGAAGAGGAATTACTCCTTCCAGCCCTAAGTTGGGAAGTGCTAACAACCCTAACAAAGCAGAAATTCCTGATCGCAAGAAGAGTTCTGTTGTAACTAGTGTGAGTATACCAACTCTACATTTCAAATGTATTTATCATTAGTTTTGCAGTATTGTATAGAGGAGGAGGAAATATAGTGGCTTATGTATATAGTGGCTTTCATAATCACAGGATGTGCTGAGCGTTTCACAACCAATTACAAGTAATTATAATGCGATAAATCGGATAAACTGTTTTGGTGATTTGGTTGAGATAAATATTGACTACACTACTGGGGTAATCCCTATTCGCTTTTGAAATGTGTAATTCTATATTATATATTCAGGTGAGAAGGAAAACAACTCCTTGGTTTACGTCTCACCTGAATAGCTTTATTTCTCAAGGTACATGATACCACAGTCCTTTAACTCTACATTAAAGTGTCAACAATGTTCTCAAGTCTTTAGAGTACATTTACAATACGCAGCCTTCTAACTCACGAGCAAGAGTACTGTCACTGAGCCCAATTGCCACCATTATTGCAAGTTATATGATTACAAACATTTTTTAATGAGGCATTCTCTAGTAATAGAGCAATGGCAATAATTGCAGAGAGTTACATATCTGAATTCCAGTCTGAATAAATAATGTTCAGTGCTTTTATCAAGTAAGCCAAATTGCTAAATCATCTTTTGTGGAAAGATTCAGTATCTGCTGGGTTAAGTCCACCTCCTATTTGTTAATTATTGAATGTTGCTGCTGCTGTAGAAATCTGTGTTTCAGATTATATATGATCGTAGTAGAGAAGCAATAAGGAAGAAATTGCATTATAAAATCAGCAGTGAAGCAGTTTTGAATGGTTTTGAAGAAATCAATGCTTACTTATCTATTATCAGAATAACACGGTGTCTGGAGGAATGGCCCGACGGAATACATATGTATGCAGTGAAAGAACAAATGTTGATAGGCACTCAGTATTACAGAATGGAAAAGAAAACAGGTAATTATTTAGTGAAAGATGTTTTAAAGTGGGGCAGAATTCATTTTATATTAGAGCAGTTTATCTAAACTAATTAAATAATATCCAAATGCAGCTGTGTTGCTATGATAATCTCATGTACAATATTTTAATATGTCTCTTACAATAGATCTTTTCATGTGCTGAAATAGCATTGTTGCCTAAAGTTACATTGGATATAGTACTGAATTGCCTGTAGAGCACGTTATCGCTTTGCAGTTTTAAACTGCTTTTCTTTTCCTGTCTTCTCTGTTATTTTAATTTAAAAGGTAAAATTGCAGCTAACTTCTTTAAACAGCATGGTGTTTGCTTTCTTTTAATTTGCACTTGTTCAACATTGTGCTCCATGTTGTATTCTGTCTGCTTCTGCCTCTATCTCAACCACACTTCATCACAGCCTGACAGAAATGTCTGCTTGTGCAACTAGTTCTGCGTCTGCATATGCATCTCCTCCTGCATCTACATCCGCTTCTACTACATCTTCCACTTCTGCCCGATTGCGACATCAGAAGTCAGTGTCCATGTCAGGCTCAGGGTATGCTACCAAGATGATGCCTGCAATAGACAATGAAGCTGATAACTTCCGGCCTAAGTAAGCAAAGGAGGATAATTCATTAAATCTATCTCCTGATTTTTTTTTTACTTGTTCTATGTTGGTTTTAATTTTTCTATATATGTATTGAAATCTGTAAGCAATTGCATAGATTAAACTACAATCTGGCTTATTTGCCCCATACTTGCTCAGTTCTGAAATATTTATATAAAATTGTAAGCCCATTTAATTGCAGCCATTTTAATACATGATATGATTAAATTAATCATTTGAAGTAATACATCAACCTAACAAGCAACAAAGTATCTGAACTAACTGCTATTAAAGTTACAAATCAGTTCTGATTATTTATTGTTAGGACTATAATTCTAAATATTGTATGTATAATGAAGAAGAGTGATAGTTCTTGCTTAGTTCTTAACCAAAGGGAACCATCTATTTACATTGTTGTGTGTCATTTATGCACACTGTAAGCTGAAGTAATTATTTTTGAGTTTCATTTGATACGCAATGATGAACCATCTGGTAATGAATTTGGGTGAGGTTTCTTCTCTAACAAGTTTCATAAATATGCCACTCTTGTCAATTTCAGTAAATAAAAAAGCTTTCGATGCTTAATTAAGTTGTTTGTGCTTATTTGCCAGAGTTATACTTCCTTGGGCAATTGTAGATTTGATTTTCCAATTTCATATTTACGGTGCAGTATTTTTAATTTTTTTGTTACAATTTGTGTCTTATCCAAGTCAAACTTTCAACAGTAGATAGCTTTGGTTGTTAACCTGTATGTCAGGAAAACTACCTACATAAACGTCAGTTGATGACAGTATTTTGTTTCTCAAGAACGAATATTTTGAGACCTAGTAGCGTATTGAGAGAATTTTTAATATCTAAAGTGCTATACAATAATATTAGACTTTCACTAATTGCTAAACACTACTTCATTACAGTAATTATGTTGTTTTCAAAAAAATGCATTTTTTTGTAGCACTGCACCAGGTCAGAGGACACCTGTGACCTCAACCCACAGTATCAGTAGTGCCACCACTCCTGATCGCATGCGTTTCCCCAGAGGAACTGCCAGTCGTAGCACTTTCCATGGTGGCCAGCTCAGAGAACGACGAAATGCTACATACAATGGACCACCTGCATCTCCAACGCTGTCTCACGATGCTACTCCTCTATCACAAACACGAAGTAGAGGTTCCACAAATCTCTTTAGTAAATTAACTTCAAAACTCACAAGAAGGTAAGTGTAATTATAAGATTTTGAATAAAATTGTAAGGTTATAACTTATATTTGGCATTAATAGAGCTTGTAAAAGTTTTTAACAGGCAGCCATTCCTGCTTTTTATTATTTTGACTAATTTAGATTGAACTTGGTTATTACTTGAAACTGAGCCTGCCGCTTAAAAGCAGTACAATAGAATTGTTACTGGTGTCAATCCAACATTGTTTAATTATGTTAGGTTTATATTCTGGTTGGTTGGCGTGGCCACTTCTATAGAATTTTTAATTGCTTAAATCATCAGCAACAAACAAAGAACTTGCAATATATTATTGTCTTTCAAATTTTCAATAGCTGTCTCAAGCTATCAATGAGTTATACATCAAGTATGGTCACTGTTTTTATGTAGGTAAATGTAGCAGCCAATCTGCTCACAGGAAATTCCTGCAAACAATTGGAATGACATAAGAGCATTGGCCAAATTATCTCCTCAGACCTGCTCAATCAGAAAGATCATAGCTGATTTGATGCAGTTTTAACCCACTTTACTGCCAGTTCTTCATTTCCCTTGCTTCTCCTGTCAGTTAAAAATCAGTCTAACTCTACCTTAAATATATTTAATGATCTATCCTCCAATGTTTACTGGAGAAGAAAATTTTCAACTCTTAACAACCCTCTGAGGGAACAAATTCCTCTTAACTTTTGCCTTAAATGGGAAACCCCTCTTGAGGGGAAATATCCTCTGAATGCGTACCCTGTCAGGCACCCTCAAAATCTTAAATTTTTGAATACAAGATCATCTCTCGTTCTTCTAAACTCAAAAGAGTATAAGTCCAAACTGTTCAACTTTTTCCCAAGAATTGGCCTCACAAATTTTCTGTGAACTGTCTCCAATGCAAGTGTGTCTCTGTTTAAGTAAGGTGACTAAAATTGCATGTATTACTCTTGGTGTTGACTCACCAGTCCCCTGTATAGTTGAAACAAGACATCTCTGCTTTTATTCTTGCTGTACCTGTATGCTGACCTTTGTGGTTCATGCGCAAGGTTCCTCTCTATGGTAGCATTCTACAGTCTCCATTTACACATTTATGTGCTTCATAACAGCAATGTGGTCGACTCTTAGCTTGCCTCTGAAATGACCACACAAACCACTCAGTTCGAGGGCAATTAGGATGAGCAACAAATCTGACTTTGTCAACAATGCTCACATCCCATGACATAACCAAGGAAAAAGGTCTAAACCAGATCATTAATCCACAACCTTCTGAGTCAGGTATAAGAATGGTTTGTGCCAAGTTGTTCCTGTGATGCAGGAAGTTTTGTAGTTAGTATTATTAGAGATAAAAATTGACTTGCATATTATACACAGCCAGTGAAGTACTTTTGGAGTGTAGGTGTTATTTTAATGCAATTATTGTATTAAATTGCTGCAAACTTTAAGAAGTATAGTAACTTGAATGGTGATTGGATAAAATGTTTTTCAAGCTCTACGTTGCTGTTTGTAGACATTTTCGTTTGCAAAACACTTCACCTATATTTGTCCAAATGTAGATTCAAAGCCTGCTTCTGAATTCCAATTATATTAATATTTGTCTACTTCCTACATTGCACATCTGTATTGCTAATAATTAATTAAATCTGTCTTCTGCCATTACGTAAGATTTTCTTGATGGGAAGCTCGTGTTTATGTAAGGCAGGCATGATTTTACAGTACAATGTTTGAAAAGGAAGAGAGTTTCCCATGAATCTTATTGAAGCAGTCATAACCAATTAAAGAAAAATTCAAAAGTACATATTCTGTCTGGAGATATAGTCTGTAATTGGAATAAATCAATCAAAGTGATTTGGTGAAAAATGCAAGGTATATTGCAGGCTATTTTGGATTTTTTCTGGATCAGAATGAGTTACTTTATATTGAATTTTGGTCTTTTTTGCAATGATGGATATAAAAATAGTAATTTCAGAAAGCTGTATATGACTAATGCACATGATCTTGCTGAGCCTCCTGGCAGATGTATTGCAAGTAATGACAATGGGTCTGCTCTATATATTCTGGTATTTAATTAATGTGGCAATAAGATGATGGACATTTTTGAGACATTGCATCTTTCACCAATCACAGTTGGCCAGTCATATAATGTGTTACAAACTTAATCAGAGTTATTTATGGAATATGGCTGAAGGAATGCATTTTAATAAATGGGATTGAGCTGGTCCTGACTGGTCTGTTGGTTCAGTCATACATTTCTACATGACTGGAATTTGAATTTCAGTTGTTGCTAGGCCTCGTGCAATGTCACGTTGCTATATCCTCTCATCATGCCATCTTTTTTATCACTGCTGTTTGACTTGGGCATCAAACATGCATTTTTTGTATAACATATGTTTGGGCTTTGTTTACATTTTTTTGCATCTCATTTTTTTAAAATTTAGAAATATGTCTTTCAGATTTCCCAAAAGGTAGGATTTAAATTATAATTGGCTTGATCTGCAATATCACCTGAAACCTAGTTTCTCATCCTTGATAACTCAGTAACTTCCTGCTTATACGAAAAAGTTACCCATGGATTACTTGGAAGATTATATACTATTAAATCATTAATAATGATGGAGAATGCTCTAATATGATTGCTCCATATATACCTGCAGCCGAGCATGCTAACCACCTACTGATAATATCAAATTCATGAGAATTAACTGAAGATTTGATATAATAATTTTGCTTTTTTACTAATGCACCAAGCATGAGTGGGGTGTAAAAGTTTTCAGCTAAAAAAATGTATGCTGTAAAATAACTACAGACTTTGGAAATAGATTTGTTTTGTAAACTGTGTTTGGTTGGGGAAGCAATTTCTGTGATTGCAGGACCAAAGTCTCTTGCAGGAATGATGATTTAAGATTCAAGTGGAGCAGCAAAATTTGGATTTCTGTGGCAAATGTTATAATTATGTTTTTCAAATATCCTTTTCAAAAGAGGGATGATTTGTCATAGCTTTTGGAAAAGATTTGCATTTTAGATTAAGGAATTTTTCTCTTCAATGAAGGCACTTCTTTGGATTGGACTGCATGTAACTCATGAGTTTATTTTATTGTAATGAGAAGATGTAGTCTTCATGTGTCTCCATGAAACCTATTATAGTGTCCGATCCATCTTTTTTCTCAAAGATTGGAATTTTGAAATGTTTTAATAAATTAAATGCATTATCCCAGCTCAAGACTGACATCATGCCATATTAGAACATATATATGCTTTACAAATTGTCATTACTACAGAAATTTCAAACTTTCTGCATTTTATTTGAAGAATATTTATTAAATGAATATTTATTAATACATATCGTTTTGCTCAAGAACTAGCTTTGGTATTGCGTCTTTCCCCAGGGTATCATTGTCCTGATTGTGTCAAAAAGATGATATGCTTTTGCTGGGCTACATTTAATGGATTAATTTAAGCAGAAAAAGACAATTTCTGCATTGCAGTAGACTTACTGTCTTTAGAACGCGGAGCATCAAGCAATTGAATTGACACTGCAAATAATTTTAACTAGGGATACTTTATATTCACTAGTTTAAATATTATGGAGTATATTAGTCTGATGATATTCAGAAGTATTATATAATTTTTTATCTAAAAGCTTAATACATGACTAAAAAGCTGTTATGAAGTAGGTCACGCTTCACAATTATACTAGAATTATTTGAGGAGTTAACTGAATTGGTACGCAAGGTAAGTTCAGTTGATATAAATTCCTTAGACTTTGAGATATTTGATCAGATTCTAAATGTGAAATTTATAAGGCGGATAAGGCTCATCTAATGAATAGTAAGTTAGCTGGTTGGAATGTAAACTGGATTAACAGTAGAGAGTACGAAGTAGTAAAGCTTCACAAATGCTTTAAGTTAGATCCTGGAGTTTGATTTTTAGTCGTCCTTGGGTATGCGATGGAAATAATTCTCTCAGGAGGCATTCGTTCTTGCACCTCTGGAACATGCTGCTATTCCCAAAGCAAGAGTGGGGGAGGAAGGAGCCGACAACCTGTTCACTTCCTATTAACAGCCTGTCAAGGTCTTTGAAGAGCTTGAAAGACTGGGTGGGCAAGAAGGCAGTTTTCAAATTACTGATTAGAAAAGGCAAACAGGCCACATTAGTATATAGTTGCTAGGATCAATATTGGGAGGCACTAAGTAATGTTTCCAGTAATGTTATTGAGTGAAAAAAGAAGAGGTTGTGTGCACAAAAGCACCTCTAGGGCCTCTTTGTTGACTGTTGGCCACTTGCCTGTGACTTGAGGCTGCTGTCCTGCCTGCTATATTCTGCAAGGCAATGGAAAACTTAGTAATGGCTACCATCTGCCTTTGAAAATTGCACACTGGAACCAGTTCCTACTTCTGGTAGCACTTGGCACCATTGATTGGGCACTAAGCTTGCCTCCAGCCCAATTAGTAACACTTAATTATAAAATAATGTTGCACTAGCAACACAGATGTGGTGTGGAGTCACACCTCTGAATTGAAAATGAAGCTTCAGGTGTACTGATGGAAGTCTACTGTGGTCTCTTCTCTTTCTACTGATTGTTACCTGTGATGATTCAGAAATTCACTGTGATCAGCTGACGTGAGGAGCTAAAAAGTCAAATTTATTGTGCATAATCATGAAGTTGTGGCGAGTACAAAAGGAAATGTGAAGGGTGGAAACTTGATTAGCTGCTTGCATTGCAAAAGTGGAAGGAAAAAAATTGGGTTTAGGTCTGATTGATTGAATGTATCGAATCACTACAAAGCTATTGGCTGTAACTTCCAAGCTCCCTGGTGTCATATTGGGGGGCACCCCAAAAATATGTTGGGGAATCCCTTTCGGAGGTTCCCAGGTAGGACTTGCATGACAGTTGCCAAAAATGCAAACTTCACTTTTGCTATCGTCCTGTGTTGGGAACCACCTGAAAGTGAGATTTAAATCATAATCTTCAGATGGTTCTGAAATTCGGATGATTACACCAATAGTTAACCAGAAAAAAATTAGGAAACTTCAAAACGCTCCATTGTGCAGACCCAGACTGACCGACCACCACCTCCCACCCCCAGCCTCTCAAGGGGCCTATTTGACAGAACCCCACTTCCACAGGCTTCTCCCCATCGTGGATCCAAACCGACCCCTGACACCACCTTCCGGATCTTCTGACCTCCCACCCTCCCCTAAATCCTATCCACCTACTTTAGACACTTTCTCCCTGGCCTGTGAAAGACCTTACATCACAGTGGATCTTACATTACAGTGGACCTTAAACTTGGTTTACTGCAGTTAGTGCCATAAAAAGGGAGGCATAGCCTCCCTCACTTTGACGTGGCTGGACTCCTATGCCAGGCCCAAGGGATGTGCTACACTGCCTGGATTTTATACAGTCTGAGTCAGAAGATCGAGTGAGTTAGGATCCAAAGAAAAATAAGATAAGATATTGAGGACAAGATGGCAACCTGTCGCTGATTGCTACTCCAAGGAAGTTCAGGCCCGTTATCACAAAGGTAAGCAGAGTTACAGGAAATACCTTCAGAGCATTTAACATAACCAAAACAAGTTACTCTAATTTTACATAGACTGTTGTTGAGAATACATTAGAAATATTTGTAAAATTCTGACACCAAAATTGAAAATGAGATGAATACATTCAAAAGAGGTGAGGAAAGCATGACGAGGACGATTCTGAAAATTAGAACTTTTGAAATGATATTCAAAAATAGAGATATAAGTATAGATAATAGAGGTGCAGAGTGATTCATTGATTAACCATTTGTTAAGGAAAAGAAGTGTGATTAAATGTTTGGTTAGGAGAGGATTGAAGTTCCAATAGAAGACTGAAAATGACTAAATGTTATGTCTGAAAATGACTAAATGTTAACACATTAGTTCCCAGGTGGCAGGACTGTGGAAGTTTCATTCCAAGGATAAATTGTCTAGCATATGAAGTTACAGGAAAAAAAAGAAAAAAACATTTCCTGGGAGATTATATGGGTTACATGGCAAATCGATTGGATTATGTGGATTGTACAGTGTGTGTGGAGGGAGGCGGGGCGGGGGGGGGGAGGAAAAGCACCAATGGCTCTTTCTCATTTCAAATATTCTTCATTTCAACAACTGTTTTTTATTAAATTTGTCTGAAAGCTATTGCCTTTCAGAATCATTTCATCTTGTTATGTGCAGTTGGCCCAGTTATTTGTATTCCTGAGGCCAACAGTTGACGAAATAGCAAGGATAAAAAGGTAAAGTAGCCATAGTCCCAAATAACCATCGGCTGCTCTTCCCTTTGAAAGGGGGAGCTGACTGTTGATTTATTTTGAGAATCACCACATCTAAGGCAAGGGGCAAGGTTGAAAAGGCGGGCCTTCATGAATAACCTCAGCCGGTATGGGAATTGCATCCACGCTGTTGACATTGCACTACATCACTAAGCATCTGTCCACCAACTGAGCAAACAGGTAGTGTAGACACAGTAATGTGTTTGTCTCCATGGAGGCAACAAGATAGTTTCACTACTGAAATTTTATATGGCCTTTCCTAGCCACTGAGGGAGTTACAGCACCAATGAAACAAGAAAAGAAATACTTGCATTTCTATTGTGTTTTTCACAGCTACCAACATCCCAAAATACTCTGCAGCCAATTGAGTACTTTTTGAAGTATAGTCACTATTGTGGATGGGAAATGTGACAGCTAATATGGATATAGTAAGCTCCCATAAACAATGACCACATAATCTGCCTTTCTCTGATATTGATTGAAGAATAATTATCAACCAGGACACCAGGGTAGCGCGTCTGCTGTTCTTCAGAGTAATGCCATGGGATCTTTTACATCCATCCAATAGATAGGTGGGGCCTTGCTTTAGTATCTCGTGCAAAAGACTGTACTTCCAGCAGTGCACCAGTCCTGTAATTTTTGTGCTCAAGCCCTGAAGTAGAAATTGAACCTGGAACCTTGTGATTCAGTGGGAGAGTGATTCCAACTTCGCCATGGTTGACACTGAAAAACAGAGAGCTTTATTAATGCCTTTCACACGTTCAGAACATTCCAAAGTGCTTTGTAGAAGCATAATTATTGTTGTAATTGTAGACGTAGTAGCCAGTTTGTGCATTGCAAGGTCTCAGATACAAATGATCAGTTCGGCTGTGTAGGCAGTAGTATTTAAGGAATTTATGTTGCCAGGAATACTGCTGCCCCCACCCCCCATAACCCTTCTCCCATACTCCCCCACCCCCCACCCCCCATAACCCTTCCCCCACCTGTTGTTCTATATATAGCATCATGATTCTTTATCTCTACTTACTAAGTACAAAGAGCTTCAGTTTAATATATCTGAAAGGCAGCACTTACTTCATTGCAGCATCTTATTGCTGTGCTGAACTGTCACCTGAAATTATGTGCTCCTAATTCCTGGAGTAAGGCTAGAACTCTCAGTTTGACCCAGAGGCAAAACTAATTGTTGCAAATAATAACTTAAAAGCAATTCTACAAATCCAGACATTTTGCACGCAGGTCAAACTAGCTACTACTAGGAAAAAAATCCCTGCAGTACTACCAGAAGAGTTTCTTCAGCAGTAGGTTGGAACTTGACATTTGTAAGCCATTGCAGGAAGCAGGCTTCTAATGCAGATTGGCCATTAAATTCAGTTGCGAATTAAATGTAATTTTTGCTTGTATCTTGCTTCTCATAGTGATATGTGCAATTAAATGATTTAAAATGTTAGAATTCTGCCAGCAATTTGAAACAATTCTTGTGTAAAAGCTTGTCTACTTTAGCCCTGTCCTTTTTTCATTTGTTTTTGTTGAGTACACAGTCATAAAAAAATTCTTGAATTTATATTATTTTTCATCCATTCTTTCCCCAATCACCTGTTAACACAATAAAATATCCAGATTTGAGAGGGATTTACAGACCAGTCAGAATTACATTTCTGAACACTTTTGATTTTAATGGAAGAAATATCCAGAATGATATGTTGCTCAAATATTTGATGATATTTGTAAACTATTCAATCACTGCAAACTATTTCATTATCACTGACCAAAGAAAATACTGGAAGTTTCTTAGTTATCTGCTGCAGTAAGCTCACTAGTGTTTTCACACTTAAATGTTGAAAGTTAGCTTTTTTTCATTAAAGTTACCAAAATATTATATACATTATAGGTGATAACTCCTGTTCATGAGCATAAGAACATTGAACATTACAGCGCAGAACAGGCCCATCGGCCTTCAATGTTGCGCCGACCAATTAACAAAAAGCAATGACCCTCTAACCTAAACGATTCCCTTTTCATCCATAAAAACTTCGTTATATTCCTATCTACTGACAAAGTTCATTTAGAACATCACAGGTGACTTTCAAATTTTCAATAAATTTGTTAATTCTACTTCCCAAGCCAAATTAAGTGAGGATTTGTTGCATCTTTTGTTTGTAAAATTAGTTTTCCAGGTTACTGATTTGAATTTTTAGAGCATATAATTTTTTTTAATTACAACACAGAGCAAAACAGTACATTTAAGAAGGATTGCATTATTTCACTATCATTTCACATCAAGCATTTAGGCTAACCTAACAGTTGAAAATCTCTCCCTCCACTAACATAATCTCAAGTGAAATAAGGTTAGTAATTGCCCAGCGCTATTCCCAATTCCTCACTCAAAATAGCTGATGTCTGAAGTAGAAAAATTGAAAGTAATACAGGCAATACTTAAAAAATGTGGTCAAGATACATTGTTAAAGATTTTGAAGGGAGAGCTCAATCCTGTATTGATCAGGCCATGCTTGACAAATGCTTAAATACAGTGCACAAATATCTTCTGTTTTTGCTAGGATTTTGATTTGAAAACAAAATTATTCTTTCACTTCTTCCTTACTCCTCCAAAATATCAGAGATCCATTGTATTGCTGCAATCTGTAGTTTGCAAAATTTTGCCAGCTCCACCCTTTTCTGCTTCAAAAAATGTGATTCATAGTTTCATAGATTTTCCTCATTCTCACTGCAGGATCTTGAAAGAATATATCATATAGAATATATATTAAAATGATGTGTCTGTTAATATTAGTAAAATATAACAGGAGTGTCTCTCCAGTTTTTATTGACCTGGAACCACAACAACCTCCATATCTGGATAATGCCCGCTTTCAAAAATGTTGCTTCTGACGTTTAAATTTAAGTGACAGCATTTCATTAATTGTTCTTACACGGATAGAATTCATTATACCAGGAGCCACCTGCCCAAATCAAAAATAATTTTAAATGTTATTAGTTTGTTGAAAAAAAGACTTAAATGATTGCTGGTATAAAATTCATTAATGTAATTTATTGAAAACATGTAATGCATCATTTGACCGTGCCATTTTTTTGTGAGGAATAACCCAGAGAGTGGGTTTTAATTTCACCATGGCAGTTTGAGAATCTTAATTTGGTTTCTAAAATGGGAAAAGGTCTGGTATTAGGAAAGTGACCAAGCTGTCACGTTGTTTTAAAATCCAACTGGTTCACTAATATCGTTTAGCAATCACACCAGCTATCCTTAACTGTTCTGGTCAATATTTAAATCCAGTTTCATACTAACATTCTACTTCCCACTGAAATGGCCTACAAAACTACTTAATTATGCCAAACTGCTCAATCAAAAAAAAACCTTTATCATCGCCAAGCAACTAAAAATGGGCAATAAATGCTGATCTTGTCAGCAGTTCCCACATCCCAAGAATTTGTTTTTTCTGGATTGATCAAATGCAAAGGAACACAAGGAAGGAAAAAGAATTAACGTATTAAATAACACTTTTTATGTCCCCAAAATGGTACAAAGTATTTCATGGTCTATTATCATCATAAATGTAGTAATTATTATGTAGGCTCATTCAGGAGCCATATTGCACACAGCAATGTCCCACAAACAACTTGTTAATCTGTGTTTTGGACATATTTGTTGCCTTCTCACTATTTCAAATGAGAGTGAGGCAAAGAGATGACAGAAGATCTGAAATAAGAGTAAAAAATAACAATCATAGAGATGGGTGGAACTTGCAAAGTTCTAAGGTTTTCTACAAAGTTGAAAATAAAGGCTGTATCTTTATTCAGCAATTGACAGACATTGCATACATGTGTAATGTATTTCATGCTACCACCAGTATTTGTCCTGAGATTCACTGCAAGTCAGTTGAATGGTTAATGCAAGTAGTTTGACATTACTGAGGAGGAGTGTAATTAAATAGCTATGTGCATCTTTGGTCAGTGATGAGGAAGTTCAGTTAATTTAGTTTTGTTCTAATTTTGCTTCAATCATAGGTAAAAAAGTGGGACCATTAGCACACAACATGCTAACATTTGTCAGACTGATTGATCTATATGTACAGTTTAATTCTCCAACATTTTTCCTCTTCTCAGGGTCACTATTGACCCATCAAAACGGCAGACTTCGAACAAATCAGTGCCCGCAAATACTCCTCAAGGATCAAAGACTGTTAGTAAGTCTTCAGCCTCTAAATCTTTCCTCCTCTTGACATTTATTTCTGAAATTCTTCCACATTTACAAAACCCTGTTATATGTTTAGAATTCCTATTCTCTTCCAGATCTCAGATGCAAAGGGCTATTCCACTGTCTATAAAGATAAATGTAATTGTAAGTTACAGTTTTTCAGACACTGTGATTCATACAAAATTATTTTGGAAAGTACTAAGAAATGTTTTAGATTATGATAACAGTTAGATTTAAACATGAAATTCCCATCTGAAAACCTGTTTTTTTTTAAAGAACTGGCATTCTTTAGTCACACTTTAGGATGTGTTGAATGTTTCTCTGTTGAGAAACCATAGTTAGTTTTAACATGTTGCGTGTTTGTATATTCTAAAGATTATTTGATTAGTCCTGAATGCAGACTGAAGGGATAAGTATGTGTTAGGCTCTAATTGTAATAAATTCATTGCAGTTGAGTAATAAAATATTTATTATACAGTTATTAAGGAAATGGTGCCTTGAACCTTAAATGTTAATTTGACTCTATTTTTGGTCTATATGCACTCAGTAGGAGATAAGTATGGCTTTTGTTTAATAGTTTGCAGTGGAATCAAAAGATGTATTTTTTTTCATTGTACTGTAATACATCAATTGACTTGTAGATTGTCAGTAAAGGATTAAGCAGCAATGTTGTGCATATGTGAATCTAGGTATAGGGTCTTCTGTCTGTTATATCAGATTTGCTTTCTATTGTGATTCAGATTACCTAAATTCCCTGTGTTGTATTATTGTGTTTATCAGTGAACTTGTCAATGATTATGAAGTACTCAAAAATATTATCATTGAAAGGATTGTTTCAGATATTACACTGAATATATAGGATGCCAAAATTGAATGTAGTAACAATGTTTTCTTTGTCTCTTAAATTGTTTTTGGAGCCAAATCTAATGTTAAGCTGCATTGCAGATTTATTGAGCCTGTAGGATTATCAACAGTGAAGGCATTTTTATCTATGAGCCTGTGCATTCACTACAATGTGTTCCTTATTAAAAATGCTAATATGTCTATTAAACTACTTAAGAAACTTAGAATTTAGTTCAACTTCCCACTAAACATTGGTGACAAAAGGTATTCACTTAAGATTAAGCATTAGCTTGTTGAAAATGCATTTGATTGCATATTGGAAATGAACACCATGAAGGATGGGTTCAATCTGAAAGTCAAATTTTATTTCAGAAAATTGACACTATAATTTTAATCCATATTTCTTTAAAACCAAATTATCCATAAAACATAGGAGCAGAATTAAGCCACTCGGTTCATTGACTTTGCTCTGTCATTGAATCATAGCTGATATTTTTCTCATTCCCATTCTCCTGCCTTTTTCCCACAACCCCCTGACCCCCTTATTAATCAAGAACCTATCTACCTTTGTCTTAAAGACACTCAAGAGGGCTTCCAAGTAATCTGTGGCAAAGAGTTCCACAGATTCACCACTCTCTGGCTGAAGACATTCCTCTTCATCTCTGTTTTAAAGGATTGTCCCTTTAGTCTGAAGTTGTGCCCTCTGGTTCTAATTTTTCCCACTAGTGGAAACACCCTTTCCACATCCATTCTATCCAGGCCTCACAGTATCCTGTAAGTTTTAATAAGATCCCTCCTCATTCTTCTAATCTCCAACAATTTCAAGCGAGAGTCCTCAACCATTCCTTATACGAAAGCACTTCATTCCAGGGATCATTGTTATGCACCTCCTCTGGACCCCTTCCAAGGCAGCATATTCTTCCTTAGGTATGGGGCCCAAAACTGCACATAGTACTTCAAATGGGGTCTGACCAGAACCTTATACAGCCTCAGAAGTACATCCCTGCTCTTGTATTCTAGCCCTCTCGACATGAATGCAAACATTGCATTTTACTTCCTAACTGCTGCTAACGTTAAGAGAATCTTGAACAATGACTCTCAAATGTGTTTCGGATTTTCTAAGCATTTTCCCATTTAGAAAATTGTCAATGCCTTCATTCCCCCTTCCAAAATGCATAATCTCACTTTTCTACATTGTATTTCATCTGCCACTTCTTTGTCCACTCTTCTAATAATCTGACCAAGTCCTTCTATAACCCCTTGCTTCCTCAATGCCATCTGTCCCTCTACATATCTTTGTATCACCTGCAAACTTAGCAACAGTGCCTTCAGTTCCTTCTTCCTAATTTGTTAATATATATATTGTGAAAAGTTGTGGTCCCAGCACTGACCCCTGAGGCATACCACTAGTCATCGATTCCATCCTGAAAAAGACATCTTTATCCCTACTCTCTGCCTTCTGCCAGTCAGCCAATCCTCTATTTCTTGTTCCATCCCAAATATAGTCAATTAAAAATCATATTACTGAGACTTTTTGTCAGTATGTTCCATCTTGACCTCTATAGCAAAAGTTTTGCCTATTGTTTTACTGATAGTAAAAATGTTAAAGGCAGGGCTTGTAATAACCCCTCTAACATAGATGGGAGAATTCCTGTTTCATTCTGTAAACCTGCTAATGGAATCTTGGTGACAAATGTTTTAAATAGTGTCATCCTACCCTGCATTGTTAATTTCAGATATAGTAATGATCTCACCATTTGGAGAGAATTCCAGTCCCACCGAGGCATCTAATGATAAACGTATTCATTGATTTGATAGCATGTTACACTCTAGTGGCCACTAAATGTCAATGTGTGTTCTGTATAGGTAGTGTACTTTTTAGTACTAATGAAATTTGAACTCATTTTCAAAGTGTTTTGTTTAGATTTTTATTTTATTGGGCTCCAGATTAAGTGTAATCAAACAAAAAACCTTACCAAAGCACACAATTAAATAAGAATGATTAGATTTCTGAGTTTCCTATTTGCCTTTGGTTTTGGCAACTGTATTTAATGCTAAGAATCATTATAACATGTTACGCTGGGAACAAATATAAGCATTGTGCATAGTTGAAGAGAATTCTGTATGATAGTTAATAGGTTGAAGCACAGATTATGTACTAGAATTTGATGACTTTATTTAAAGTTAACCATTCTGCAGATCAGGTAGCAGGTTTACATCAACAGTTTCATTATGACAAATCAAGTTTGAGAACATATTGATTCTAAATTAAATATAATAGATTTGCCATGATTGTCTTAATTCCAAATGTATATTATTGTGGTTTGCAGCAAGGTGTTATCTGAAAAACATTGGGAGGATTATATTTCTTACTTAATTTCTACTTTTAAATCTATGACCACGGAAATCCAAATATCAAAGGAAGATTTGTTGGTTGATTTTGGTGCCCGCATGTTTTGATTCATTTGTATCTATGCTAATTTTTACATGAATTGCAATTGTGTTTAAATAGGGGGAGAGATTAAAATATAACAAAAAAGAATAGTATGAAGCCCCATATGAGTGGTGCATTATCTTGAAATCTGAGGCTCCTTTTCAGAGAAATTTGTGTCTGAATAATTAATTTTTTGCATGAATTTTCAGCCTTGATTAAAACTGCATTAATTCTTTGTTTTGCCTTTATTTTCCCTTGCATTTTGCTGTTGCTTGTCTTCAGTGCATTTTTAATGATTTTGTAGTTTTAAATGGTACAAATTATTGGTTTGCTGCGATGTTTGTATGATTGGAAGCTGTAGAGCTATATGTTGCTGCCGATGTGTCAAATTACAAATTGTATTCAAAAGCAATACAATAGATTTCTACTAATAGAACTTGGGCATCCTTGGTTTCAACCCACTTTACCACATCATTGGTAATCTTTTATTCCACTTTCTGGACCTCCATTAAAACCTGAAACAAGTTGTTGACATCCTCATAACTTCTTCAGCTGAACTCACATTTATCTGTGTTAGGGATGTTATATAAATACAAGTTGTCTGTAAACCAGCTACTAGATTTCTTGCACTACTGCTCACTGGTTTTATTTAAAGCTGACTTTTACTTCTCCCTGCAGTTAGTGATTAATACCCAATATATAATTGTATAAAGTACAGTAACTTCCTGTTTAAGTTATACTGCTTTAATGTAATATAAATGATATGCTATTATCTGCTTTGTCTTTTAGCAAGTTTGGCATCTTGGCCTATGTAACTTCCTGTAACCAATAGGTTCCATTTTAAAGTGATCTCTCCTACTTATCACTCCTTCCGCTCCCTGCTCCTCCTAACCAACAGCCTCCTGCTCATTACCCTTCCCAGTCTCTGGCCCTCGCACTGACTGCTTGCTCACCCTCTCACTGGTTGACCCTGCTGCTCACACTACGAGTTCAGGAGAGGAAAGCAGCAAGTGGGAGAGGCTGTGAACAAGAGGAGATCATCCTTGAATCGGAAATAGATATTGTTGAAAACATTAACCTATTTTTTCAAAATTATTCAAATATAAGAATTTAGGGACATGCATGTAAATGTTTGTCTCTGATGAGAAGGTCCTTCAGAAGCTAACTATTGACAGCTTTTACATTGTAATGGGAAAATCTTGTTCGCTTAACATTGCATTTTGCAGGAACACAGCCACAATGTTAAGCGAGGAATTATGGTACAAGTGTTTTTAGGTCAACATGTTCAACATTTTCATCATTACTTTCTTCCACCTTCCCTGCACAAACATATTTACTTCCTCCTCATTATCACATGATATGTTTGTAGAAAGCTGTTCAAAAGGTTTTCATTCCACATGGCCTCTATTGTATTACGAGTATCATGAATAAATTACAAAGTAGCACTAAGCTTTTACAAAGTGTTTCATGGTTCAAAGTGTGTTTTTTTTCTACCAGGCATAGGAAAATGTATGTTTTCTGTCTGTATTACATATACGACTCTTTGGTTAGCCCTTGTGTATAACAGCCTACATAACACAAGCTTAAGAATTTTCTTCTTTCTTTACTCACTTGTGCTTTCGGATTGCTTTCATTGAGGGTCCCAACTGAACCTGAGAGAAACGGGAGATTTGAGGGCTCAAGGTGAGAATGTGTATCTGTTTAGTAAACATACTTCAAACAACCAACTATTAGCCTGCTAAAAATACATGCACTTACAGTTACTTGAAAATACAATTTCAGGAACTGTTGGTACTTTTTTTTTGATAAAATTATTGAAGTTTTCATTGACATTTAGTAATATGTAATATTTTAAGTATAACATAAGAGGTTTTCAGCAAAACCATCACTGATATTGTTCTACAAATTGAAGGCTGGTGGAAGAATGAAATCTATTATTGGTTTTAAATATTTTGTCATTGTTAGTCCAGGGTAATTTGAATAATGATTACAACCTAAAATTTGTGACTCTTTTTAGCATTTAGGACCTAGATTCAGATCCACTCCAGGTTGATCAGTTGTCTCCTTTACATTGCTGTCAGGATCCCACTGTCAAATTACTCATTTCCAAATGGAAAAAGCTCCTTGGGCCTACATGCTCATGAAAGAGAAATAAAAATGTTATAATAGTGTTTGACCTTCTGAGAGCTAAGTTTATCAACTAGTGTTTAAATTAAGAAAAGGAAACTGAATTCTACTCCTAACTCATGCCACATCTGGGAATACACGATGTTAACTATTGGTGTCCAAAAGGGGAAAGTGTTTCATTCAAAATCCTTCACTCTATTTTTATAAAAATGGCTAGTGTATAAATAAGTTCACCACATTGAAAATGAACAAGTACCCCCACAGTATACATTCAAAAATCCTTATAAGGAAAGTAGATTAAATTTGTTCTAAAAAGTAAGCATGAGGTGAAATAACTGCATGATAGGCCCACCCATCACCACAGCTGCAAACACCAAGACTAAGCAGTTGATAATGCACACATCTGGTAAGTGGCATAGAGCTTGCATGATTAGAATATCAAACTGACCGGTCTAACCTAAAAATAGGTCCTTCCTTCATACTAAAGGTGATTGTTTATTAAATGGTTTCTGTAGATATTGAAACCTGATATGACAGCTACTTGAAAGTTTAACCTGAACATGCAGTCACATATCCACAATTCCATGCATGCCTTAATTAGATTGCAGAAAAAGAGCAAGCAATTGCAATGCATCTGCTATTTATGCTGTGGACGCGCGTTAACAAAACACACACTTTAAGTAATAAATTGTGCTGCTTAGTGCAGTTTGGGAGCAGATTGTACTACTTGTTGTTTGTCTGCCGAGGGCCAAATGCATGATTTTGAGTTGCCTGATCACCAGCTAGTGATGCTTCTGGGAGTGATTTTAGCCAATTAAACTTTTGCTAAATCATCTTGCACATCAGTCTTTGATAAGCTGGGTGAATCCCTACCATGAGAGCACACAGTACCATCTGTACCTTTGTGGATTTTTCAGTCATTTGGTTTGGAGATGCTTCAGCACGGTTATAGTTTCCAACTTGGATGCCTGGCTGATCAAAAAATTGTTTTGCAACTCAAATTATCAGGTTGAATTTAAACAAAACTTATGTACTGTTATTTGAAACTTAGTAATGCAACTGTTTCACAATATCTAACTTGCTTGTTTTTGTTTGAATGCTGTGTGTAGCATTGAACACACAGCTCCACCTTATGGGCACAGCAGATGAATCAACTGAGCACTACATCAACAACATTTTTTGTTTTTAAAAATGTATTTATAAATATTGGGCTGTGTTTTTGAAGTAATAGTTGGAAGGATTAGTTGTTAGATATTGAATATTGCAGTTCAATACTGCAGTCAGTATATTTAGATACATGTCTTAGATTTTAAATGAAGATTTCATTTAACAGTGATGTTGTGCTGCATATATGCAAAACTGAAATGGGTATCTGTAAACTAGTGTGTAATTTGTTGCATTTTGCCACACCTTGCTTTCTCAGGAGAGGGGGTTCCAGAGTTCAGCTCCTCAGCTGATTCAAATATTAGGAGATAGAAGCAGCATTCACATTCTCCCAGGAAAATCGTAGACTAAATTTTATAAAGTTCCTAGTGTTACCAAAAATAGCTGATATTTTATAAACTTTGCATTGCATCATAATAGACTTTGACCTTAATTTGATATATTATTATCACACGTACTAGCATATGGTGAAAAGTATTATTTCTTGCATGCTTATATGACAAAGCACACTGGTCAAAGAGAAGGAAAGGAGAGAGCGCAGAATGTAGTGTTAGTCATAGCTAGGGTGTAGAGAAAGATCAACTTAATGCAAGGTGGGTCCATTCATAAACAGTGTGTAAGAGACCAGCTTCTGGAAATGGCTTGACGCCAGTGTCTGACACTTAGCCTTCCACACTCAGGACATGGACTCTAGGATATAGTACTACTTTGATATTGATACTCATCCAAAATCTTTTTGTAACACTATGAAAATGCAGTATCCAAAGGAAACAATGTAAATTATACTTAAATTTGCAAAACAAAACTTAATTTGAGTAAATTCATTTTCACATTTTGGGATGAGTGTAGTATTTTTCTATTTAGTTATATGAATAGCACACTGCAAAGCTTGAGAAACTAACCTCAACACATAGTTAGCTTGTGCATACTTGGTGACAGATTGCATGATATTTATAAAATAAAGGGAAGGAGTAGAAACAGCACATTGTTGTCCTATGTTAAAATGTTTGCCCAATTTTTTTTGTGTTTTTTGCAGTCGCAATGTATCTGGGGATCAAAAAGACGAAATCAAAGAAGCAAAGCCCCGTTCACTCCGATTTACCTGGAGTATGAAAACAACAAGCTCCATGGATCCCAATGACATGATGAGGGAGATCCGAAAGGTTCTTGATGCAAACAATTGTGATTATGAACAGCGTGAGCGCTTCTTGCTCGTCTGTGTCCATGGCGATGGACATGCAGAAAACCTTGTTCAATGGGAGATGGAAGTCTGCAAACTGCCAAGACTGTCACTTAATGGAGTTCGTTTTAAGCGAATATCAGGAACATCCATAGCTTTCAAAAACATTGCTTCCAAAATTGCCAATGAATTAAGGCTGTAAAATATGATTAAGCTATAGTTTCTTAAGCAGCATTTCATAAGTGTTTTTTCTGAACACTGGTGGAAATTTATTGAAGAAAATGTATAGGATAATGCTTATGCAATAACTTCTTGCAATTTCAGATCATGGTATTGTAAAAAAAAAATGGAAATTCTCAAGCTGCTGAGGGGATGGGGAAATTGATCAAAGAATAGATTTTCTTTTTTTTAAAAAACACTACAGCAGTCAGTATCCTACTACCTGAACAGCTTGCCCTTTCATCTGAGTTACTTCAAACATTTGTAATTGGCTCAGAATCAGTTACTTGTGAAACAAACTGAAAATTATCCATCCTATGTAAGTATGATTCCTGTATTTAAAACAAAACTGTTCCACTAAAACCCTTCTGGTTAAAATGTTATTGAATGGGAGACATGGGAATGCTCCTGTGCTTTCAAACCTGTATATCTTCCACTGTTAGTACTGATTCAGGTGCTTAGCTTTTCAAAGACAATGAATTGTAAGAAACAAATAAAACTCATTTTCCATCAGTTGTGTTTAATGGCCTTCAGACAGTGGAAGGTATGTACCTATGGGCTAGTTGTTTCTGTAAAACATATTATAAAACAAGAAGTTCTGCGAATGAAAGAAAATTTTCAGCTGTATTTAGGCCTGTGATGATATAAATTACCTGTGTTAAGCCAAGGGTGCTGTGATTTGGAAATGATTTAAGTACTGTAGATCACAGATGCTAAACTACACTTAGGATTTCTCTATTGTAGAAAATATCACCATCTAAGACTGTTCCTTAATCAATTAGGACATAAAATTATATGTTTATTGTTTTGGTTTCTTTACAGTAAAGCTTAGATTGGAAACAGTTTTGTTCGGCCGTACTTTATTTAGCTGTAAGTATTGTTAATACAGAATACAGTCTGTCCTGCACACATACTAGCTGAGTAAAAATGTTTGAGTCTGTAATTTAACAATTGGGCACTGCGGGACATTACTCATCTAAGTATGCGATTTTTATGTTTTTTTCAAACTATCAGCACTGTCCTTTGGAATGTAAATAATGTAACTTAGTTTTGCGGGCAGCATCATACTGTTATACAGTTTGTTTTTTTCATTTTTTTAATGTTCTGTAATGAGCCAGGAGTTACAAAATCAATGTAAGTTGTCAACATTTAAGGTTCACAACTCTTCATTAAAGGAAAAGAAACTAAAATATATTTCTGCAATGTCACATATCAATTTACTCACTGCAAAATATGCATGTAAATATCACACAAATATACCATCTCCACATTGATGTATTACCTGTATAAATTTTATTCCTTTTTCCCATCTTTCTACATACTTTGCTAACTAATCCACTAGCAACTAAAATAAAGGATAACACACAGAATTACATAAATCCAAACTGATGAAAGGAAGATCAAATATTTTTATTTTAGTTTTTCCAATCATTTGGGAAATCCTTTGTTTGTCAAGCATTAAATTAAATTCTTCCAGACATATAAAAAGGGCACTGCATTTCTACAAATAGTAAGGTCACTTCTTGTCTAGTTTTATGGTATAATTTGAAAAATACACTTCAGTTCTTTTTCTCGATTCTGTAACCTTATTGACTTGCTTAGTAAGGAATTTTCCTGTGGAATTGTACAATTTTAATACTTTTATTTTCTCACAGCTGGAAGTCATAACTGCTAGGTGTATTATTCCTCCACAATTCTGTCATGATTTGGATCAATACATCTGGTTTTTGTATTTGTCTGGTTGCGTAGTGGTATGCAACCATCTCAAACATGATCCTTCAGAATACAAATGAATTTTCTCATACATCAAAGGCCATATCTGCATCTCTTTGTTCTGCAGGAAACTACCTCTTCACTTGTATCCAGTACAAAATGTGAGGAAGGGAAGAATCAGAGGTGCACCAGGTAAAGATGAGAGGAGGGTGGAAATTGGAAATGTGAATGAAATTTTCCAGTTTGCAGTGAGAGCTATAGGTGCCAACAATACAGCCCTAAGTGTACCAGTAAAATAAATGAAAGAAGGGGCTTGTGTAGGACTGGAATCATAAATGTTTCACACATTTCTCAATATGGTAGGTAAAACCAGCCCCCATGTGAGAATTTACAGCAACACTTATTTGGAAGAAATAAGTGGAATTGAAGAAGTTGTTCGGAGTCAAAACAATCTCAGCCAGGCAGTGGGTGATGGTAAATGGGAATTGATTAGGTTTGCATTTGAAAAAGAAGTAGAAAGCTCTGATCCTGATGGGGGAATGGAATCCATAGTAAAAAGGAGTCATTCTGGGCCAGATTGTTGGAAACCATTGAAGTGATTTGTGCCTTAGAACAATCTCATATAGGTAGGAAAAAATTGTACAAGGGTAAATTGGGTCAAGATAAGCATAAATAAGTTGAGTGAGACTGAAGCAATGGGTCAACCAGACCAATCTTGTTTATGGATCTTGGGAAGGTAGAAGGGGCTATTTGGGAGGGGTACTGAGAGTTTGGAGGCAGTGGTGAGAATGTCTCCAGAGGATATAAGGCCAGTGTTGGTCTGGGGGAATTGAGAGGAAGTGTCAAAGAATTGGATTTTAGCTTACTAGGTAGAAGCCAATACACTAGTTAACTTTTCAGCAGGTTTGATAATGTTAGAACTCTGAAACTGGGGTACAGCAAGTTTCAGAGGGAGACAGGTTTGAGTAAAAGGAGCAGAGAAATTGAGATGGCCAGTGCCATGCTGGCAATCTCAGTGAAAAGATCTAGAGAGTAAGAGGATAGAGCAAAGGATCCAGCTGGAGGGCGAATGTTGAAAATGAGTGAAGGGATCCATTAAGCAGAGGAAGAGTTCTTGTTAAATAAACAGAAGTAATGAAAGAAGATTTCAGTGTTGTGCCAAGCTTGAAATTCATTAAGATGAGGACTTACGAAGCTGAGGTGTTTGCTGAGAATACAGTGATCAGATTTCAAGAGGGGAAGGTCAGAACGTATCATGAATATATGGCAAAAATTCTAGGAAGAGAGGCAGTTGGAGAGAAGGGGAAGGATCCAAATGGTTTATGTAATCAGTGTTAGTGAAATTTGTGATCTTTCACATATGCAATGAAGAATGACCAATGTATCTTTAATAACGAGAATGGAGCTACCAAAGTAAGTTAGAACTCTAAAGGTAGCTATCCAAATTCTCAAATGTTCTTTATTGAAGATTTGCAATTGTGAATATCATCATCTTGAACAGTGTAGTCCAAAGTGAAGGAACACTCCTTCACTTCTGGATTTGCAAATCCTAAAGATTTGCAAAATCAAAATAGACCTTTGAGCATGCATGCCTTCTCACCTTAGTAATGAATGATTTCCGAGTGGCTTAAAGGAAAATTGAACCTATATTGACTTCCTGCATCCAAACTATTCACAAAAGGGCTGGAACTATAAAAAGCTGGGCTAGTATTCTGGTTTATTCAAAATCTAGTGGATTTGCAAAATATTCTAATCTAAACTGAATGTTATGAAATATATTGTCTGAGTGATTGGTGGAGAGAAAGGGCTCCACTTAGTATCACGTGTGGCCTGGTTTTCCAAAACTAGTGTGTCCTTCCGAGTAGCAATATGACTCTCAATATCCTAGTTCACTCTGAGTTCAATGTGAACAGTACCCAGGTTATGATCAGAATTACTTTCTGCAAATGGAGCTATTTGAAAATTGCCACTCCCTGCAAGAATAAAACTTCTCTAAGTTTTCAAGACCCCATGAAATAATATTTGACTTTGACAAGGTACCACAAGATAGATTGTTGCATATACAACGAACAAAGAACAGCACAGCACGGGAAACAGGCCCTTCGGCCCAACGAGCCTGCGCCGCTGTCCTAACGTCTTAATGACATATAGAGACCAATATAGGGACAATTTGTTACCCAATCAGCCTAAGAGCACATTTTTGGGATGTGGGAGGAAACCGGAGCACCCGGAGAAAACCCACGCAACCACGGGGAGAACGCGCAAACTCCCGCAGACACAGGCCCAAATCCATGTGTCTGCACAGCAACAGCGATAGTCTCTGAGCTGTCATGTTGCCCATCTGATGGTCCAGTTTAAGCATACACTAACGACATGAAGCACTAGGCCACTCCTGAAGTAACATCCAAGAGCAGCCCTCGCACGACCTGCCGAATGCATGCGCCTTGTTGGTCAACAAGGTGGACCGAATAGCCTGTGGAAACAAATAAAGTATTTAAACAGTCCTCCTATATCCCTCTATCTGCAGACCGCTCATGTGGCTGTCCAAGAGACCCTTAAACAACCCTAGCGTGCGTGCTCCCACCACCTTACTCGGTAGTGCATTCCACACCCCCACTACCCTTTGTGTGAAAAAATGCCCTCTAATATTAGTCTTATACATAGCCCCCTCACCCTAAGGCCGTGACCCCTCGTTCTATCCGATTCTAATGGTGGAAAAAGCTTACCACCATTTACTCTATCTATACCCCTCATAATCTTATATACCTCTAATAGATCCCCTCTCAGCCAACGTCTTTCAAGGGAAAACAACCCCAGTAGTTAAATCTCAAGGGATCCAGGGTGAAGAAACCAATGGATACAAAATTGGTTTAATGACAGAAGATAGGATGATTGTAGAGGGTTGTTTTTCAAACTGGAGGCTTATTATCAGCAGTACCCACTGTTATTTGTTATACGAATGATGGTGAGTAAGTTTGCAGATTGGTGACATAGTGGACTGTGAAGAAGTTTACCTTGGATTGCAATGGGATCTTGAGCAATTGGATCAGTGGGCTGAGGAATGGCAGACAGAGTTTAATGTAGATAAGTGCAATGTGTTGTATTTTGACAGACTGAACTGGGGCAGGACTTAGTCAATGGAAAGGCATTGAGGAGAGTTCTAGAACAAAAGGGTACAGGTTCATTGCTCCTTGAAAGTGGAATCACAGGTGGACAAGATGATAAAGAAGGCATTCGGCATGCTTAGATTCATTGGTCAGAACATTGAATACAGAAGTCAGGATGCCTTATTGAAGTTGTACAAGATGTTGGTACTGTCACACTTGGAATATTGTGTATAATTCTGGTCACCCTATTATAGAAAAGATATTATTAAACTAGGAAGAGTGTAGAAAAGGTTTACTAGGATGCCATTGGGACTTGATGATTTGAGGTATAAGGAGAGCTGAATAGACTGGAACTTTTTTCTCTGGAGCATAGTAGGCTTAGGGTGATCTTTTAGAGGTTTATAAAATAATGAGGAACATAGAAAAGGTAGATATCTTTTCTATATCTTTTCTCATAGAGGGTCTAAAACAGGAGGGTATATGTTAAAAGTGGGAGTAGAGAGATACAAAAGGTCTAGCGGAGTAACTTTTTCACACAGAGGGTGGCGAGTGTCTGAAACAAGTTGCCAGTAGTAGTAATAGAGCATTTAGACAGTTATATGGGTAAAATTGGTATAGAGGGATATGGGCCAAATGCAGGCAATTGACACTGGCTTAATGGTAAAAACTAGACAGCATAGACAAGTTGGGCCGAAGGCTTGTAACCTCTATGACTCTTGGTAATGAGATTCATTTTCTTAAATTGTTTTTATCCCTTGCCTACGCATTATCTAGGATCAAAAATTAAGTTTTAAAATGTCACAAATAGACTTGCAGAAGATTACAATGAGATTACTACAGAAATCCCTTAGTTGCCACACACTGAAGTCTGTTCGGGTACAACTGAGGCAAAATATAGTGTGGCCACTGCACCTAACCAGTGCATGCTTTGGATTGTGGGAAGAACCCCAGGTAAACACTAGGATAATATGCAGACTCCGCACAATGACCCAAGCAGGGAATCAAATCTGAGTCCCTGGCGCTGTGAGGCAGCAGTGCTGACAACTGATCCACTGTATTTTTAACTGATTAAGTTGGTAGTTCACAGTAGAATGATGGATTTATGTGTCTCAGACAATGAGCTTTTCTACTTCAAAACTATGCAGCAAAACTGAATCCGTGCTAACCAACCATGCCTTACTCTTTGAAGCAGCACAATCCATTGTCAATGAAGAACTATTTTTTTTACATGGTAGGAGCAAAAGCTAGGATGAATGTCAGATTGAAACAAAGTATTTAGTGAACTATTACTTTTAATTACAAAGTAATTAGTGAACGAGTACTTTGCCTTGGTATTCACGGTGGAAAGTGAACTGGGAGATTGCACTGCAGGTTTGTGGCATACGGAAAAGATTGAGTATGTGGATGTTAGGAAAGAGGATGTGTTAGACCTGTTAAATTCTATCAAGATAGACAAGTCGCCGGGACTGGATGGAATGTACCCCAGGTTATTGTGGGAGGTGAGGTAAGTGGTTGCAGAGCTCCTGGCGATGATCTTTGCGTCGTCCATGGAAACGGGAGAGGTTCCAGAGGATTGGAGGATTGCGGATGTGGTTCCTATCTTTAAGAAAGGGAACAGGGATAGTCCAGGAAATTACCGACCGGTGAGTTTGACTTCAGTGGTTGGTAAGCTGATGGAGAGGCTTCTGAGGGATAAGATGTATGAACATTTGGAGAAGTTTGGACTGATTAGAAATAGTCAGCATGGTTTTGTCAAGGGCAGGTCATGCCTTACGAGCCTAGTTGAGTTCTTCGAAAATGTGACTGAACACATTGACGAAGGAAGGGCGGTGGACGTAGTGTACATGGACTTTAGTAAGGCGTTTGATAAGGTCCCACATGCAAGGCTTCTGGAGAAGGTGAGAGGGCATGGGATCCAAGGGGCTTTGGCCTCATGGATCCAGAACTGGCTTGCCGGCAGAAGGCAGAGAGTGGTTGTGGATGGGTCTTGTTCTGCATGGAGGTCGGTAACCAGTGGAGTGCCCCAGGGATCTGTTCTGGGACCCCTGCTGTTTGTCATTTTCATAAATGACCTGGATGAGGAAGTGGAGGGATGGGTTAGCAAGTTCGCCGACGATACAAAGATCGGTGGTGTTGTGGATGGTCTGGAGGGATGCCAAAAGTTGCAGCGGGACATAAACAGGATGCAAGACTGGGCGGAGAAGTGGCAGATGGACTTCAACGCAGATAAATGTGTAGTGGTCCATTTTGGCAGAAATAATGGGATGAAGGAGTACAATATAAGGGGTAGGAGTCTTAGCTGTGTTGTAGAGCAGAAGGATCTCAGGGTCCGGGTCCATAGGACTCTTAAATCGGCCTCGCAGGTGGAGGAAGTGGTCAAGAAGGCGTACGGTATACTGGCCTTCATTAATCGAGGAATAGAGTTTAGGAGTCAGGAGGTAATGATGCAGCTCTATAAGACTCTTGTCAGACCCCAGTTGGAGTATTGTGCGCAGTTCTGGTCGCCTCATTATAGGAAGGATGTAGAGGCTATTGAGAGAGTTCAGAGGAGATTTACAAGGATGCTGCCTGGATTGGGAGGCAGGCCTTATGAAGATAGGTTGAGGGAGCTGGGACTCTTCTCACTGGAGAGACGTAGGTTGAGAGGCGACCTGATAGAGGATTATAAAATGTTGAGAGGAATAGATAGGGTGGACTCTCAAAGACTGTTTCCCCGAGCTGAAATGGTCACTACAAGAGGACACAGATTTAAGGTGCAGGGAAGCAAATACAAAGGAGATGTCAGGGGTAGGTTTTTCACTCAGAGGGTGGTGAGTGAATGGAACCGACTGCCATCGGAGGTTGTTGAGGCAAACTCACTGGGGTCTTTTAAGAGACTTCTGGATGAGTATATGGAAAAGAATAAGGTAGGGGGTTATAGATAGGTCTGTGGATTGGTAGATGTGATCGGCACAACTCGTGGGCCAAAGGGCCTGTTTGTGCTGTATTGTTCTATGTTCTATTGAATGGTGTGGAATTATATCCTATGTCATGGTCGGATCAGATAAGCTAACGAACTTTCAATCATATTTGCATCTACTATTGGATCCAGTTTCTTGATAACCTCTTACAATATATGGAAGGCTGCTGTTTCAACATCATATTGTATGCTAGCTTTTGGCAAGGGTGAAATGTGACATCTTCATTGAAAATAGCTTTGAAAATAACCTCAAAATAGGTGAGTTTTACTCTATCTCACTTTAGCTACGTTCTGGCACACTGGTGTCCTGTCAAAATGTTAAGTCCTCCTGCCGTGGTTTTTCTGACACCGTTGAATTATTACTCCAAGATAGATGGTTTAGGGTGCACATATGTAATGAGACAAGAGCCTGGAGGAAACAATCCAATGTAAGCCTAGCCCCAACCATGTTTAATCTTTGTCAGTGATCTGCGTCCAACTTTGTTTTGGAAGTTCATCTATGCTGCAGAAATGTGCTTTGCAACTCGGGTTCAGATTATTTCTGAATTAGAGGCAATACAAAATGATGTTGCAAAGCCGGCCCAGTACTGTAAAACATGGCACCAGAGACCCAGGTTTGAATCAGCCTAGCTGCAACAAAACAGCTTCCCATACATTCCACCTCCACTATGTCAGCACCAAAAAGAAACTCAGCATCTGCTTGAATGACAAGCGACTGAATCACAAACAGCATCCCATTTATCTTGGTGTTGCCCTTAACTGAACACTGATATACAAAACACATCTGAAGAGGACAGCAGCAAAGATTTAAATGAGAAACAACTTCCTCAGCAAATTTGCTGGTTCTTCATGGGGTGCAGATGATCAAACTTAAGGACTTCAACTCTTGCATTTGTTGAGTGCACCAATGTAATACAACTTAGCTGGAGTGTTTCGGCAGAGTTTAAACTAATATGGAAGGGGGTTAGGGGATGAGACCGATAGCTCAGTAGGCAGTGAGATTGGGAGCAGGATGGGAGATAGAGTAAGCTTGGATGAGAGGAAATGCATCAAGGAGAAGGAGGTTCCGCGTGGGCTTAGAGTCTGGAGTGCATCTGTTTCAATGTGAGGAGCATAACAGGAAAAACAGATGAACTTAGGGCCTTAATGTTTGCACGGAACTTGGATGTGGTTGCAGTGATGGAGTTAAAGGAAGGGGAGCATTGGCAGCTGAATATTCCTGGGTGTGATAGAGGAGGGTCCAGAAGAGTTGAGGGAGTGGCGTTGTTAGTTAGGGAACACATCACAGCAGTGCAGAGGGAGGACAGTATAGAGGAGTTAGGAGTTGAGTCACTGTGGGTGGAGTTGAGGAATAGGAAGGGGGCAATTACTATGTTAGGAGTGTATTATAGGCCACCAACAGCCCGCAGGCAGTGGAAGAAGGCATATGTAAAGACATTTTGGATAAGTGCAGAAAGAACAGAGTTGTTATAGTGGGAGATTTTAATCTCCCTGGCATGGATTGAAAGGTACCTAGAGCTAGGGGTTTGGACCGGGAGGAATTTGTAAAATGTGTACTGGAAGGCTCATTGGAGCAGTATGTAGCTAGTCCTAGTAGAGAGGGGGCTATATTGGATTTCGTTCTGATTAATGAGCCAGGTCAGGTGGTTAACGTTGTAGTAGGGGAACATGTGGCTAACAGTGACCACAATTCTGTCTACTTTAGGATACAGATAGAAAAGGATGCTTGTTGCCCTAGGGGCAGGGTGCTGAATTGGGGGAAGGCTAACTACAGTCGGATTAGGCAGGAATTTATGGAAACTAATTGGGAACGGTTGTTCAAGGGTAAGTCCATGCTAGGCATGTGGGATTCTTTCAAGGGAATACTGAAAATGTTGCAGGAAAGATATGTGCCGGCTAAGAGGAAGGATGGGAAAGGTAGGATTAGAGAGCCATGGATTATTAGGGATATTGAGGACTTGGTTAGGGAAAAAAGAGAGGTGTATATTAGGTCAAAGCAACTGGGAACGGAGAGAGCGTTGGAGGAATATAGAGAGAGTGGGAGGGAGTTCAAATGGGGGGTTAGAAGGGCAAAAAAGGGGCATGAAATGGTTTAGGCAGATAGGATTAAGGAAAATCCAAAGGTTTTTTACTCCTACGTTAGGAATAAAAGGGTGATTGGAAGAAAAATCGGACTTCTTAGGGACAGAGGAGGGGAACTGTGCTTAGAGCCTGAGGGAATGGGGGAGATCCTGAATGAATACTTTGCGTCAGTATTCACGAAGGAAAGGGGGTCTCTAAGGGAGCTGTAGACCAGTTGAGGGAAATATCCATACTGAGGGAGGAAGTGTTAGAGCTTCTTAGGTAGCATTAAAACTGATAAACCTCCTGGGCCTGATGGCATTATCCCAGGCTGCTTAGGGAGGCGCGAGATGAAATTGCTGGGCCTCTGACGCAAATCTTTGTCCCTTCTTTGGACACAGGACCTGGAAATTATAGGCTGGTAAGTTTGACATCAGTGGTAGGGAAGCTGTTGGAGGGGATTCTTAGAGAAAGGATGTATAGGCACTTAGAGCGTCGTGATCTGATTAGGGATACGCAGCATGGCTTTGTTAAGGGGATGTTGTGCCTTACGAATCTGGTAGAATCTTTTGAGGAGGTGACAAAAACAGTCGACAAAGGGCGAGCTGTTGATGTCGTCTATATGAATTTCAGTAAGGCATTTGACAAAGTCCCTCATGGGAGGTTAGTTGAAAAGGTCAAGGCTAATGGAATACAAGGACAGGTAGCTGGATGGATAAGTAACTGGCTTGGTAATAGGAGACAGAGAGTAATAGTGTAAGGGTGGTTTTCTAGTGGTGTGCCGCAGGGCTCAGTACTGGGACCTCTTCTATTTGTGATATATATAAATGACTTGGAAGAGAAAGTAAGTGGAGTGATCAGCAAATTTGCAGACGATACAAAGATGGCTGGACTTGCGGATAGTGAGGAGCATTGTCAGGCGATACAGCAGGACATAGATAGGCTGGTAGCTTGGGCAGATAGATGGCAGATGGAATTCAATCCTGATAAATGCGAGGTGATGCTTTTCAGGAGAAAGAATGTAGGGTGGAGGTATATGATAAAGGGTAGACCTATTAAGAGTATAGAAACGCAGAGGGACCTGGAGATGCAGATGCACAAGTCTCTGAAGGTGGCAGAGCAAGTGGAGAAGATTGTGAAGAAAGTATATGGTAGGCTAGCCTTTATAGGAAGGGGTATAGAGTACAAGAGCTGGCCTTTAATGTTGCAGTTGTATAGAACATTGGTTAGACCTCATTTGGAATACTGCATCCAGTTCTGGTTGCCTTACTACCGGAAGGACGTGGAGACTCTGTACAGAGTGCAAAGGAGGTTTACCAGGATGCTGCCTGGTATGGAAGGTCTGAGTTACGAGGAGAGGTTAGGCAAATTGGGCTGTTTTCTTTAGAAAGACTTGGACTGAGAGGAGATCTAATAGAGGTGTACAAGATTATGAGAGGTATAGATAGAGTAAACAGTGGTAAGCTTTTTCCTAGGTTGGAATCGAGTATCACGAGGGGTCACGGGCTTAGGGTGAGGGGGGTAAGATATCATTTGGATACTAGAGGGAGTTTTTTCACACAGAGGGTTGTGGGGGTATGGAATGCGCTGCAAGTAAGGTGGTGGAGGCAGGTACTCTGGAGTTATTTAAGATTTACTTAGATGGGCACATGAACAGAATGGGAACAGAGGGATATAGAAGACTGATTTAAAATAGGGATCATGAGCCTTGGGAATTCCCTGGGAAGTGTGTTGTCTAACAAGGGGCATACATGTGATGGGTCGTGAGAGGGCTGCTCTTGGATTTTTTGAGAGTATCCTAGTGCTTCACGTCGTTAGTGTACGCTTGAACTGGACCAGTTGATGGGCAACACGGCAGGTCAGTGACTATCGCTGTGCTGTGCAGATACATGGATTTGGGCCTGTGTCCTCGGGAGTTTGCACATTCTCCCTGTGCTTGCGTGGGTTTCCTCCCACATCCCAAAGATGTGCTCCTAGGCTAATTGGCAAAACAAATTCTCCCTAAATTGTCTCGCGAATTTGGTTCCAATGCTTAGTTCTATAAACATAGACAGGGATCATGGATAAAAGTGGGACTATCAAGGTGGCAGCGCTGGCTCGTTGGCCGAAGGGCCTGTTTCCTTGCTGTTTTGTTCTTTGTTTTTTGTTCTTATCCCCTATTCATCTTAAAGATATCCAGCTCAACACAACAATGCGTATCATCCTGGGTACCCGTTGATTAAGCCAACTTGCCTGGCTACTAATCCTGAGCAATATCACATAAGGAGGGAGATTGAAACACGAAAGCTCCTGGAGAATGTTTAGATCAAGCCAAGCCTGCCACTTCCCAGGAAGCTTACCAATTTACCTGCAGCTTGCTGGCCTATGTGCTGACCACCATGCCAAGTAATAATAACAGAGGCCCTGTGGCAAAAGAAATAGAATCAATACGCCACCATTAAAAATCACTTATTCATTACAGATCCCGGAACATGCCCATCTGGCTTCAACAGGCTATGCCAACACTGGCTATTCCTCAACTACTTCCACACTGGCCAAGTCCTTTCTGCAACATATTGGCACAGGTGGAGCTTTGTAGGGAAACTGGACTGCAGCTGTTGGTACACTCTAATCATTGACACACATCATTGAAGACTGCCCCATGATAAAGTTCAGTAAGAATTTAGCAACACCAATTATTAATCCAACCGATTTATTTGATAGTAAAAAAGCGAGTGTTGAAAGCACGCTTTTTTACTATCAAATAAATCGGTTGGATTAATAATTGGTGTTGCTAAATTCTTACTGAGTTCTTACCACCCCAATCCAACGCCGGCATCTTTACATCATGATAAAGTTCAGCAGAAGGCTTAAAGAGCTTGTTTGGCCACTACAGAAGCTATTGTTTAGCAGTTTTTTAAAAAATGTACTAATATGCACCATTCTGTCTTTTGGTTAAAAAAGTATTCTTTGGCCCATCTGATTTTCTATTCAATTAAAATATGCGTCTAGCATTTATAATATTGATACAATTAATAAGAAGACCAATAAAAGAAATGTTAGCAAAGGTAATGTTTATTCTTCAAACCAAGAGACTGCAGACTAGCCTCACTAACCAAATTCTCCACCCCAACCTTGCGTTTTAACAGGAGGCTGATTAATTTTATAAACGTTCCCACTGTTAATCCAGATTTTCCGTATTTGCTGCTTTGTGCCTCCTGTAATCTTTATATGGGGCTAGAGTACAGTATCGAGTTGAGCTATGAAATAAAATGTCATCTACAAAGAGTCAAAATAAATTGTTCTGCAAAATACTGATAATGAACAATGTTGAGGATTGAATATGAATAGATGTGCAAGAGAAATGAGAAAGCAGAGATTTTTCAACAATATTTTCATATAATGGGGAAACTGGTGTATTTAGATTTTGTCCATTAAAATAATATTAAAGATCCTCTTGCAAATTTCCTGCATAAATCCTTTTCATCACTCAAAGTTCTTTGAAAAGATGGTATGTTGAATCTGAGCATGAGCTGCATGATGAGTGATAGAAACTGAATGCCTTTCTCTCTCTGCTCTCTTTGTCTATCTCATACTTAGTGATTGGGAAGAATATAATGCCCTGCCCTGTGGCAAGTTTGGTGGTAGGGACATTTAATCAGGAGAGGGTGGAAGGTGGGAAGCCTGTCACCTTCCCGCCTCCACTCTGATTAAGTGAATGGTGAGAAAATAATTAATGCTTCATATTAACCCAGCAGCATGGTGGAGGGAGGGGTATCGTGAGAAGATCATATCAGGCAAACTAATGCTTGTAGGCTTCCAGGAAAAGGAGGAGGGAGTGATCCCTCATTCAAAGGTCATTGATGGACTCAGCTTTGCAAAGGGGAAAGATTACTGAGAGTCACTCCCTTGCAATCCCCATCCCTCTAACTATGAACTTGCTGTCACTCATCTGTGGCCCGAGATCCAGGATCAAAACTGGACCCCAGGTATGTGTCATAGCAGCAGCAGTCACCTCATCAGTGGTAGTGCTGTTTATTATAGCTGCGGGGCTTCAATTAGCTGGCAGATCCCGGCCAACAGAGCTCATGCTCTGGGGATCCTTGATCCTGAAGAAGGTCTGCTACTGTCCTGAGTAGCACTTAAGTGGCTTTTCCTCAGAGAGATTATATAGGGCTCCCCATTAGCTCTCTGGCTAAGATCCCTCATTGCTTCCATTAAATTCAAGTCAATGCAATGCTGTCCTATGGCCTATTGCCTCTGGAACTCATCACCACAGCTACATGAATCACATGGGCATTGTATCCAGGTAGATATAAAAAATAACAAAGTTATTTTAGAAAGGATCTATCCTTTAGATCTCCAATTCCACTGAAATTAAATAGACAGTTTCAATTTGAAGTTTTTATAAAGCTTAACATTCCAAACGCCTTCCTGAGAGAATAACACTACCCAAGTTAGTACAGATGTTTAACCATTGTCTACAGGCATAATTTGTATTTAATCAAGGAAATGAAAGTCTTACACAGCTTCATATTTACACTGCCTGCAATACAAGTGAAGTTCAAAAAATTGAGGGAGTCCAATGAAGTTAATGACAATTTGAAATTTGTTTGTTCCAAAATGTTTCAATGACATTGTAAAGTTTAAGAAGTTTGATATTCTATTTCTTAAATCAAGTTTGTTTCATAATCTCTTGCCTGCAGCTTTATTCATTATATTCAGTTAAATACATTTCTTGGTATTGTACAGTTAGCAAAGTCAACCCTGTACCAGTAGTCACAGTGATAGGCCTCTCACTTTTAAGTTGCTTTGGTTATAAGATCTTACCTGCAATCTATGGGATTTTCCTTGTATTCATGCCAATGTACTTGGTACATTGTACCTTTTGCCTATTTCCCCTCCCTCACGATTTTGTGATAGCAGTAAAACATTAACCCAGTAACTCCATAGAAACAACTGATTGAAAGTGATTTGAATTAAAAGCTATAACACTGATCCTGTGTTTTATTTACTCATTCATTGAATGACTTCGTCTCATCAACTTTCAATTCGATTACATCCATGTATTATTCACTTAGCAACATGTGCAGATGCGTTAACACGTGTGTATTCATTGCAGTTCTGTGAATACTTTATTCCAGTGAAACCTTGCATCTCACAGTAAAAAGGAGTCCAAATCACAGATCTGTACTTATTTCATAGACTAAGAAAAATAAATTCATTCAACCGAAGCTTTATTTAAAGCAAATGATAAATTGATCGTGTTTTGAAAAATGTTACTGCCTAACTTGTGGCACGGTGACACAGTGCTGCCTCTCAGCACCAGGGAACCAGGTTCACTTCCAAGCTTGGATCACTATCTGTGTGGAGTCTGCACGTTTTCCTAGGGTCAGCATGGGTTTCCTCTAGATGCTCCAGTTTCCTCCCACAGTCTGAAAGATGTGCTAGTTAGGTGCATTGACTCCAAACAGAGTGTGGTGAATAGAGGAATTTTACAGTAACTTCATTGCAGTGTTAATGTAAACCTTACTGTGACACTAATAAATAAACTTTAACTTTTAACAGAAATACAGGAAAACTCTGTATTTATCAAACTAAATTAAGACATGTTCAATTGTCTTTACATTTCTGTATTGAAAATTTGCTAAGTAGAAATTTAAATTAAACTCTTCAACCTACTAACACCTGAAATAAAACCTTTGTTACAAAAGATTATAAAGTTTGGTTAACTTTTATCTATTCGTACCTTTCACATTGTGCATTTATTCTCGAGTCTTATGTCCTGTTTATTTTAGAAACTCTTTGCTTGCTTTAAATAATTCTCATTGACGATAGAAAAATAATAATTCAAAACCTAACTTATATTCTCTGAATTATGATGCTATCTCATCCAAGAAGGACTATACAACAAAGCAGTGATTTTGGACTTTTATGTTAGGAGTAGAAATAGAAGAAATTTTCACTCAGTAAAACTGAAATGAAAATAATAATTGATTGTGCACAGTATTATTGTGTGAAAACTCATCCATTCCAGCAAATATCTCCTAGTGCTTGCCTTGTTGAAACAAATAGGTCAGAACTGTAATGTCAAAATTAATTTTGTAATGTCAAAATGTCATCCATTAATTCAGTAAAACTGTATTATCACAAACTAAAGTTACACTGACTTATGTATTAGCTTTCTAGTTTTTTTTTCTCTCTGAAAACACAAACTGTGCATTAGTCATTATTTTCTAGAGCAGTTTGAATGTGGGAGCTGTTCCTTTATATTGGGAATGTAAATATCACCATTATTTAAGAAAGGAAGGATAAGAAAAGAGACTACAGGCATGCCAGTCTAATGTTGAAAATCGGGAAATAATTTGAATCCAGCATCAGAGACAGATTGACTGAGCATTTAAACAAATATGAACTGATCAGAAGAAAGTCATCATGGATTTGTAAATGACAGGTTACGATTAATTTAACAGATTTTCTCGAGGGGATCACTAACATGACAGACATGGGAAACCCTATGAATATCGTCTCCACTCAAAGAGGTTATTAGCACACAAAATTGAAGGTAACTGTGTGTTGTAACTAATGATCATTTAGGAGGTAGAAGACAGAATGGTAGCGGCATTTCTCAGGCAGAAGTGGGTTTTGCTTGCCATCCCACCCCACATTGCATGAGTTGGGCAGCAACCACCACACTTGGAAGAAGCCGGTATGCCCACATTCAGTTGGTATGCCCACAGCCATAACATGCTGCCAATGAGTTGAGGGAGCACAGTGAGGGAGTTCCACCCTCAGCTGGAGGAAGTATCACCCTCAAGAGTCGCCAACCAATCAGATTAACCAACAACTCCAGCTGTCCCAGTGGTGTCAGAACTCAGCAGTGGGCATTGCAGGAACTGCGAGGAAACCCACAGATGAAGAGAACATGGATCCCAGAGAGCGATGAGGCTGAGATATTGGAGTGGGATGGGAGAACTGGGGAAGTAGTGTGAGCAACCTATTATTCCAGTGAGTTGGTTTGATATCAAGTTCAATTGACCGTTAATTATATCACAGAATTATTACAGTGCATTAGGAGGTCATTCAACCCAACATGTCGCACTGATTCTCCAAATGAGCAATTCATTAGTGCGATGCTATTTATTTAAAAATGGTGGTTATGCTGCCAATGTTATGGAGTGGAGCTCAGACATTTGGGCAGAAAGTTGGTGGATTCTTCTTCCCTCATATTTTACATGTCCTGCCAAAAACATTCTCAGTGGAATATCCTAAAATCCAGCCTTAGAAATAAAAAGAATGTATCTAATTGTTGGATGTGACAATTGATGTCCCTCAGGAATCTGTACTGAGGTCTTGGTTTTCACCATTTATATCAATGAGCCAGGTGAAGAAATAGAGAGCTGCCTATTTAAGCCTGCAGATGTCACTAAATTAGGAGGCACTATAAATTGTATAGATGAGAGCAGGAAAATACAAAGACACATGGGTTAAGTGAGGGGTAAAACTGTGATGGAAAGAATTTAATGCAAAGGACTGTAAGGTCACCCTCTCTGGAACCAAGAAAGTGACAGAATCATAGAATGAGGCCATTCAGTCCACTGTGTCTGTGCTAGCTCTCTGCAAAAGCAATTTACTTTTGTGCCACAAGTCCTAAAAAATGTTATCTTTTCAAGAGTTTATTTAATTCCCACTTGGAAAGCCACAGCTGAATGTTAGGTGATTCTTCTTTTCCCAGAGAATGGTGGAGCTAAGGAGCAAGTCCCTGAACTATATGGGAATGCTAATCCACTGAATACCTTCAGGAAGATGGATATAATCCATCTTAGAATCTATGTGATCTTTTGGACTAGTTTTGACAGCCTAATAGGGTCGGAGAGGAGTTTTGCCAATGTCTTCTCTAAATGACCTGAGTTGTATCTGGACCTAAGTAGATGGAAAGGACCTATATTGTGGTGCACTAAGTATCTCAGCCATGTATAACAGACTAGATTGTCATGGCATTCTATGAAGCCAATCATAGCCAGATGAATTCTTACTGTCCCATGTTTCTTTACTCACAATGGGGGATATACTCACAGGAATAAAGCTTAAGCTTTTGTTTTCTTACAGATCTATTACAGCAATGGGAGTTAAAGGATGATAAAGAGGAGGAAGACAAGGACATAATGAGAAGGAGAAATAAGAAGGCAGAACTTTTCTTCTGCTGGACTATAATGTATTGAAGATGTCAAGGCCATAAGAGTCCCATAAGCAAGATGCTACCCAATATCCCTCTGCTGTACCTTCCTCAATCATGCCTGCTGTGTCCAACCAGGTAATAGAAAGTGTAAGTGGCAGTCAGAATTAAATAATTCTGGATTAAAAAATAGCAATTAATCTACTTTTAATGAGGAAATAAAGAGGAGAATGATATTAGCATTAAAACTAACCTCAAACGGGTTAAGGTCATACAAAAGCCAATGCAATGCCATGTTTAATGATTATAGTTTGTAGAACAGAAAAATCAAGACAAAATAATAATCCTATATAAAATTGAGTTACTGTGCATAGTTTTGGGTTCCGCACTATAGGAAGGATGTTGAGACAATTGAGAGGGTGCAGTGCAACATACACTAAGGTGCTAGCTGATATAGGAAATACAAAAACAAAGACTTGAAACTCTGGAGATGCTGTTCTTTAAGCAGAGAGGAGATTGTGGTGATGGATAAGTTTAAGATGATGCAAGGATGGGGCACAGAGCATAGAAATAGGCAGTTGAACTGACTCAGGAATTCAAAACATTGAGATAGAATGAAGATGTTTTAACATGGCAGGTTACAAATCTGCAGAATGCACAGAAGTTAATGAATGAATCATGAGGCCATGGTAATATTTAAGAATAGTTTAGTAAGTGATTGATGGGAAGATGGGATAAAAAATATGATTGTGCTGACAGATATGATGAGTTCTGTGCTAATATGGGGAATAAGCACTAATATCTGTATAATATTGTGACTCAAAGCATGGAGGAGATAGAGAAGTAGGAAATATAATCTTCACGATGGAGGTTGAGAAGAAGGCTATCTGTGACTGTTGGAGGATGCAATTCTATGGAAGCCAGAAAAGGAGGTTTAAGTACGTTCACATCTACACATGTAAGATGTGACTCTAGAGTCTATAGCATTCATTTGCAATAAGATCAGGGAAGTCTAAACTTTGATGGTTTTGTTGACATAAATGGGGCATGGAACAGCCTCATTGCAAAATAAAAAAATCCTACTTCTTGAAGGTGAAGACAGAAGCCATGGTGACAATAGGTGTAAGATTTATAACAGTGCACTTTATACCAGCTTTCAGATCCTGAGAACTATGATACAGACTGTTTGCTTTTGAGAGTTTTCAGGCCAGCCCACGGAGCAGTGGAACACAATTCCAGGCTTGCAATGGCTGTAGACAACCTGCATGAAGCTATCATTTCTCAAGATAATATCAATTGCCATCTCTGAGAGCCCTGCATGAAGTAGCTTATAAGAGATGCCTAGACACAAGCCTACAGCAGCTCCCTCCCCGGTTCATGTTACCACAAATGGAGAACCATCTAAGCCTTCTCAAGTTCAATCAGCCACTTGTTGTACAAAAGCATCTAAATGTGTCTAATCTTTGTGAATGTCTGCAGTGGTTCAGTTGGTGGCAATTCTCATTTGGGAAGTTGTGGGTTCAGGTCCCACTCCAGAGATTTGGGCACTAAAACTTTGGTTGACACTCCAGTGCAATATCAAGGAAGTGCTGCACTGTCAGAGATGCTGTGCGCAATTTTAATCACCCATTCATCCCACACTCCATTTTCAGCAAAGACAGAGAATTTGACAACAAGCCAAATCTCCATTCACTGCAGCAGGTTGGGAAAATTCCACTGGCATGAAGGGTCAGAAAATTCCAGCCTCTATCTTTCAGATGAGTTATACAGGTGGATGTAAAAAATCCCATGGTACTATTTTAAAGAAGTGGAATTAATCCCCAGTGTCCTGGCCAATATTTATCCATCAACCAACAGGACTAAGAAACAGATAAGATCATTTTGCTGTTTTTGGGAGCTTGGCTGTTGTGTTTCTGACATTTCAACAGTGACTATACTTCTAAAGTACTTCACTGGCTATAAAGTGCTGTGGGATGTCCTGAGTTTGTGAAAGGTGTTATTTAAATGCAAGCCTTTCTTTAAATACTTCTTAGGTAGCATCCGAGGGAAAAAAAACTACAAAAGGAGAGATAAGGATATGATGACCAATAAATCTTATTGCACCTTTGCTATAGGATAATGTTAGTATGGACAGATTGGGCTGCACGGTCTGTTTCTGTTTTATAGTTTATATGCCTTTCTTAATAGTTCCTTCAACAAGTTGGCTCCAAATTAAAGAATTTCCAAAACTATTCCTCTTTTGTTTCTTCCTGAGTTATCCCGGGTGTAACAGGAGTGTAAGTCATGGGATTTGAGGATTGAAACAATGTTCCTGCTCATTATCATTTGCAACTTAATTGCCAACAACATCAGCAGATACATGTGTGGAAAGGCCTCAATTCACATCCCAAACTAACTTACAGTCATTCCGGGTACAAACAGTTCCAGCACCAAGGGTAACCTCCAAAAATACCAGCACACTCATTGCCGAAAGCAGCGAAAAATAATTCAGGGCACTTGACTCAATTAAATCTTTCCAAACCTATTGCTGTATTTTTGATGTTCTCCATTTGGGGGTGCTACAAGCTACATTGTTTTTAACTTGTGACCTTGTCACTGGATATTTTTTGTTTTCTACCTGAGAGCAATGTTACTGCATGAAAATGTTTCACCTTCTCACCATGGCAACTTTAACTACAGAATAGACTGGAAAAAATAACAACTTTGCATCCTCTTTAAATAAGCAAGCAATTAACTAATGCTGCACCAATGGTTGTGAGTATAGTGAATGAACATTTGTAATATTGGTATGTGGTCTGTCATGAATGATTGAAAATAGGAATGATATAAATGGTCCAAACAATCCCAGGCTTCTATTATCATCCCCAAGCAGCTCACATTTATTGCCACTATTGTAGCCCAGCAAATAAATCAAGACAAAACTATGACAGGCAAAATATAGAGTTCGGCATTAAGAACTTGAGCACCGTTATTCTTTAGTTAGTTCCAAGTGTTCCCTACTACTGGTACTAACTAACTGGCTAACTGGTTTTCCAGAATTTTCATTCAACCCTGGAAAATTCAATATTCAGTATTGAATGGGATATTGCAATTATTCACCCTGAAGCCCAGTCTGGTGAACAATCACGGATGAGGAATCAAAGAAATGAAATTGGTACGTGAAGCGAGAAGTTTCTAGCTGGAGTCAAACAAGGGTGTCTTTGATGCCATTGACACCCAAGTTGAAAAATATTTCTCACTCATTCACTAACCAATCTTAAGGACAAAAGAAATTCATTGTCTCAGCCTTGTTCATTCTCATTTTCCTTTCTGAGATTGTGAACAAGTCAAACCCGACAAAATCAGCAATCTCTTCAGCCACTTAATATGTAAAAGTCCCTCCAACTCTAGTTTCAGTCTGTGTGTAATACTAAAACTTACCTGGTCAAATTTACCAATGTTATCATTGTGACCATAACTATTCTGTCTACCATAACCTCTTTGCTGCCTTTACTACTCTGTTATTCTCTACCTTTTCTTTTGCGATCCACTCTCTTGATCCCACTCCTACCTGTTTAATCTTCTTCATTAGATACTCTATGCTATCGAGGCCACTTTGAGTGCACCTCAAGATTTCATCCTAGACCTATTTCTCTTCCTATGTATCTGTTGCCCTTCAGTGATATTATCTACAAATATGGAAGCAAATGAAATCCAACGCTGTAACCTTTACATCATACACATGCCAATTAGAATGGTTCATGAATGAAATGAAAAATTTCAACTCAGGTGTCAACAACATCAAGGAAACCTTTGTTTGATTCCAACTAAAAACTTCACACTTCGAGCATGTATTTCAATTCTTCAGTTTCCCATCCATGTTCACCAGACTGAGTTTCCTGGTGAATAACTACAATGTCCCATTCAATACTGAACAGAGTTTCAAAACCCAGATCCAGTCCATCAACAAACTGCTAACTCCCATCTGGAATATCACGCCCCTGTTGCTCACTGCTGATCACCTGACTTATTGTTGTCCCAAAGCTTAATTGTTTCCATATCCCCTTCAACTGCACACACGTTCCAGCTCACCCAGAACTCTGAAAGTGTGTTATATCATAAAACATTCCTCTACACCCTGTCCTCACCTATTGATCAACATCAAAATCCATGACTTTAAGTCTTTCATTGACCTGCTGTAATCTACTTCTGCAATTTGCCTCTTCCTCCTTTCTTCCAATTCAAGGTCCTAAAGTTTATCCTCTCCTTCCCTTCACTCAGCTATTGGCTCTGACTTCTGGAATTATGTCTCTGAACCTTTGCCCTCTGTCTCCGCCTGAGCCTTCAAATGACTCCTCAAACTTATCTCTTTGACTCTGTTTTCAGTCATTTCCCTTACATTTTGCCCACGCAGCAGTTTAGTGCCTTGGGCTGTCATAGTGAAAGTCACTATGAACTGATTTTACATGACCTGCTGCTGGAGAAAGCTGCTTCCTAATGAATGCAATTTCCTTCTGTCTGCTTTTTTGAATGATAAACTTCAGGTCTTCTCTCAAGATTCTGTTGGGTTCAGTGGGGGTAATCTTGACATTCAGTAACAGTGTAAAAATTGGTGCAAGTACATCAGCAGCCCAATAGATCTCTCTCGACTTTTATTTCCATTAAACCCCCTGAATGTGCTCGTTATCAATTTCCATAAAATTAGACATCATCCGATGTATAAACTCTGAAGGTAATTAATTATTGCACTTCAATTAATTGAAGTTTGGATCTTAGGAAACTTATGAACACACAAATTAGGAGCAGGAGTAGGCCATTCATACCCTGAAGCTTGCCTATTCAATAAGAATAGTAATTCCATAAGATCATGGCTGAGCGAATTCCACATTCCCATTTATCCCAATAATCTTGGATTGCCTTGCCTAACAAAAATCCATCCATCTCTGCCTTAGAAATATTCAATGACCACCCCCATCTCCACAACCAGAGTTCCAAATTTCTTTATTTGGTGGCAGTGCATGTAACCGGTCTGATGTTAAGTTCTGAGCTCTGAGTTAAATTTCAGTTAGGATCAGAAAGGAGTCAGTTCAGATTGGTTGGTCAACTGAATTGCTTTCAATTGAATTAGAAGCAGGACTTGCTGCTAGTTTTGAGTTTCCCATTTACTTTACAATTGACATTTCCTGAACAAATCATATTTGGTACTTTACAGAAGCATAAATATCCCTCAACTCAAACATTTTATTAAACAATTTAATTTACAATTGCCTATTGTTCCAAATTGATGAAATGAGTATAGAGTAACCATTAGCATTTGAACGTCATTGGTTTGACCTTAAAGCTGGTCTCCCAAAGAGCCGGAGGTGGAAGGAGTGATCAAACACAAAAGGGAGCCTTTGTGAAATTAAATCTCGGGTTCCCAATTTGCATCTATTTATGTCTCCTAGTAACAGTGTTGCCAGTATTTGGTCACAGATAATAGGAGACAAGAGCTAACCTGTACGTATGGTTAAAGATTAACCTCATAGACCATTATTTTTAGTGGGCTCTCAAGTAACTAAATGTGTGTGAAATCTACTCTGTTTAAGGAGAAATCAAGTGTTCTTACATATCTATAGATGTATTATGTAATTTGCAACTATATAAAAATCAGGGTGCACCAAACTCTATTTATAATTTATAAATAACTATATTTCTATAAAATTCACACCCACCATGTTCACTAAAAGTAGAGTAAATGAAGTGTATATTATACCATTGATTCATATGGCACAGGGAACTTGTAGTTTAATCCCTGATCTGTGCTGAATAATCTCAGCTGGGACAGTGGTTAGATGTCACAATTAGCTGGACCAAGATGGAACAAAACAGAAGCGGGCAAAGGTCCCACTACCGGTTGCTGTCCAGTGAACAGGATGTGTGAATTGGACTCAGTTGTGATTTCAACGGAAAACAAAAATAGCTCAGTAATACCCAATGGATTCACATGAGCTCCGAAAGGGTTATTACATTCTGCAAAGCAATATCCGACATTCGTCACTGCCTCAGGAAAGAAGAATTACAGGTAGAAATCATTGAGAAAATTACATGAAAAGCTAATGTAATTCTGTTACATTGCACTAACTGGGCATTTAATGCCCTCCCCTGTGGCAAGTTTGGTAGCAAGGAACAATTCATCAAGTGAGAGGATTGCAGATGGGGACCCTGCCATCCTCCTGCCTACCGTCCCAGTTTAAGTCCATGATAGGAAGGACCATTGATGGCCTTCTCGCTCCACCATCCATTGACACCTTAAAGTGGACAATTAATGCCTACCTAAGGTCTAGTCCTGTTGCTGCTGGTATTAGCACAGCTGTGAGTGGGGGCTCGCCAAGTGGGGAGCACAACAAACAAACCTACACAGCTAACTGGCCAGCTTGCAGTTGGGTGGGCATTCTCATTCAAAGGCACATGGTATGATTGAGGGATCCAGCAGGGAGAAGCAGAAAGCTACCTTCTGCCCCTATTACAAACCATCTCCCCCCACTCATAACCAACACTCTGCCATCACTGAACTGTGATCTTGGATCCAGTGATGATCCTAGGCCTTGGGTAGATGTCAAACCAGCAGCAACCATCTCCTCCCCAATCACAGTGCTATTCAATATAGCTGTCAATATCTGATTGCCTGCAGATCTTGGCAGGTGGGATTCCACTCCTTGGGGTCCTTGATCTTGGGAAAAGCTTGCTTCTGGCCAGTTAAGCAACACTTAATATGGTGGACCTTTCTAAGAGAGGTAACACAGGGCTCTGACCTCCAGCCAATGGGCAGGACACCCATTGATTCCATTCCAAAGTACAGCTTACAGCTTTGATAGGGTAACATGGTGGCACAGTGATTAGCACTGCTGCCTCATAGCACCTGGGTTCAACTGCCAGCTCGGGTCACTAACAGTGCGGAGTTGGCACATTCTCCCTGTATCTGTGTGGGTTTCCTCCAATTGCTCTGGTTTCTTCCCACACTCCAAAGGTGTGAGGGTTAGGTGGATTGACCATGATAAATTAATCCTTAGTGTCAGGGGGTGAGCTAGGGTAAATGCATGTTATCAGGGTCTGGGTGGGATTGTGGCCAGTGCGGACTCGATGGGCCGAATGGTCTCCTCCTGCACTGTGGGATTCTATGATTAAATACCATCCACTAATTTATCCTAAAGAGAAATTCTGAGTACTCAACACAGAAATGAATTAAATCATTTTTCTGAAAGCAACTAAATGAAAATGGCTGTAGAAATACAGATTCAGACTTCCCTGAAGTAATAAAAACTACTTTCCATTAAAGATCCCTGAGAAATCTATGAGAAAAATGCTTAGTAAACTTTGTTTGCTAAATTAAGAAACAATATAGAACAATGTAAGTCATCATGTTGAAACGCACTATTGTATCATTTGATAAAATATAGCTTACAGCTTTGATGGCGATTCTGCCTTCTCCCATCCGCCTACCACTCCATTATCAAAATTACTCAACTCTGTTTTAGTATAAAGGCAATCTCCCTTTATTGTAAGTGCTGCATATTACTCTTTTATCTAACCTGAGTTGTGATGGATTATTTATATAACTAATCAACTGCAATATAGTTTACACTTATAGTTTGCGAATCGTCTAAAACTCCATTTGAAGCCAAGTTAGAGGCAGTTTTTAAGAACAATGTCCAAGAAATCTCAATGTTACTTGTCGGTTCTGTTCCCATAGCAACAGGTCAAGCTTGAATAATGGCTCAGAATGACTTTAATTTCTGTTGTGTTTTCAAAGGCTTATTAGGTTACTTCATTCCCATATTAAGAATTTAAGTAGGCAATAGTACATTTGCTAACATTTATAACCCATTAACTTTCATCCTTTCTTAACTCAAACACCTGAGGAACAAAAAACTGGTTATATTTGAGCGACAGTTTGTATTAATGATAAAGCAACACTTAGTTTGAAATGGGCACAGAAAGTAATTGGAACAAACTCCACTATGTTGACATGAATTCAGAAATCAGAACATTTGGGAGTGACAATGCAGCTACATTAATTCCTACCATTTTTCTAGTTTTATAATAGAGTAACAACCACATCATGTCACAAACCTTAACAAAAAAAATTGCAACACCCTTCAGTGCCAACCGATGGGTGAAAGTTGTGACCTGGATACTGCATTTTACAAAGTAGATTTTAAAATATCTTGTTACATTATTGTGAGCAAAACTTAGATGTGGAAGGAGATTAAAGTTATAAACTGAAATTTTACTTCTCCGCCCACCACGGGAATCAAAGCAGGTGGGTGAGGGGGCGGGGACGGGGACCATGGAAAGATCCATTGATCGCAGGTGGGACTTTATGGTTTTGGGATGAGTGAGGTTGGAAAATCCTGCGTGTGGTGCCAATAGGGTTGTATTTTTGGATAATTTCAGTTGATCTGGCTCACGTGCTAGGCCAGACTCTGAGGCTGCACTGTCGCTGACAGTGAGTTTGAGCAGTAAAGTTTATTTATTAGTCACAGGTAAGCTTATATTAATTATATTAACATTGCAATGAAGTTACCATGAAAATCCCATAGTCGCTACACTCCAGCGCCTGTTCAGGTACACTGAGGGAGAATTGAGTATGGCCAATGCACCTAACCAGCACATCTTTCAGACTGTGGGAGGAAACCGAGCACCCAGAAGAAACCCACGGGGATACGTGGGGAGAACGTGTCAACTCCTCACAGAGGGTGACCCTAGCTGGGAATTGAACCCAGGTCCCTGGCGCTGTGAGGCAGCAATGCTAACCACTGCGCCACCATGCTGCCCTGCTTTGTGGGTTAAAGTTTATCAGCCATCCTCATGGGAAAACAGGCAGCTGAATTCGCTGCTGACCCACTCATCAGGATGGCAGGAGGAGGCAGTGGGTGGGCCAACTGAGGCCATTTTGAAGTGGGCAATTAACGTCCAATTAAGGGCCGCATTTCACCTCCACTCCAACTTAACAGGCAGCGAGAGAGGCCTGCAATCAACATGTAGCCTGGTAGTTTTAACCCTTCAGGTTGTTGGTTAGTAACATCCTTTCCAATCAGAGGCACCTGCACACATTTTTTGCCTCCCTACATCGATCTTTCTCTTCGCTGCTCTGTCCTACCCACTCCCACCCCCTCCATACCCCTCCCCTCCCCCGCCTTACCAGGGCCTGCCAACCAATCCTGGCAAAATCCCAGATTGATCTGGATTTCAGGACAGGCACTGTTTGTGAAGAATAGCTAAATATTTAACAATATAAAATACCACAAGCATTGAAATTATATTGTGGAATACTGTCATGCAAACAATTAATGTATTTGCTTGAAATTCTTTTATCTCTTATTTGAGAATGGGTTTAGTGTTTCTTTGATATTCTTTCAAGTTCCTTTCAGCTTCATCATCTCCCCATTATCATCCATTTGAAGTTATTATGTCACAAAAGCAAGATTTTATATAACAGAAAGGAGTCAGCACACTAAACAGAAACATGCCTTTTAAAATAGGTAAGCTTCTTACACCAGGCCAAATTGAGGCAGATGCTGGAAATCAGAAATAAAACAGGGAATGTTGGAAAGTGGGGTGGAGTCAGTGGAAAGAGAAGCAGAGTTAGTGCTTCAGAACTGTTTTGATGAAAGGTCATCAACCTGAAATATTGTTTCATACTCACCATGGGGTGGGGGAAACAGAGGGTGAGGGGCAGGGGGGAAACAGAGGGTGAGGGGCAGGGGGAGAAACAGAGGGCGAGGGGCAGGGGCAGAGGGGGGGCAGGGGGGCAGGGGTGAGGGGCAGAGGCAAAACAGAGGGTGAGGGGCAGAGGCAGAAACAGAGGGTGAGGGCAGGGGAGAAACAGAGGGTGAGGGGCAGGGGAGAAACAGAGGGTGAGGGGCAGGGGGGGAACAGAGGGTGAGGGGCAGGGGGGAAACAGAGGGTGAGGGGCAGGGGGGAACAGAGGGTGAGGGCAGGGGGAAACAGAGGGCGAGGGGCAGGGCAGGGGGAGAAACAGAGGGCGAGGGGCAGGGGGGGAGGGTGGGGCAGGGGGAACAGAGGGTGAGGGGCAGGGGAGAAACAGAGGGTGAGGGGCAGGGGGGAGAACAGAGGCAGGGTGAGTGAGGGACAGGGGGGGAAACAGAGGGCACAGGGCGAGGGGGGGGGAACAGAGGGCGAGGGGCAGGGGGAGAACAGAGGGCGAGGGGCAGGGGGGGAAACAGAGGGCGAGGGGCGGGGGGGAAACAGAGGGCGAGGGCAGGGGGAGAAACAGAGGGCGAGGGGCAGGGGGAGAAACAGAGGGCGAGGGGCAGGGGGGGAAACAGAGGGCGAGGGGCAGGGGGGGAAACAGAGGGCATGGAGCGGGGGGAAACAGAGGGTGAGGGACAGGGGGGGAAACAGAGGGTGAGGGACAGGGGGGGAAATAGAGGGTGAGGGACAGGGGGAAACAGAGGGCGAGGGGCAGGGGGGAAACAGAGGGCGAGGGGCAGGGGGGAAACAGAGGGCGAGGGGCAGGGGCAGAGGGCGAGGGGCAGGGGGAGAAACAGAGGGCGAGGGGCAGGGGGGGAAACAGAGGGCATGGAGCGGGGGGAACAGAGGGTGAGGGACAGGGGGGGAAACAGAGGGTGAGGGACAGGGGGGAACAGAGGGTGAGGGACAGGGGGGAAACAGAGGGTGAGGGGGGGGAACAGAGGAGGGACAGGGGGGGAAACAGAGGGTGAGGGACAGGGGGGAACAGAGGGCGAGGGACAGGGGGGGAAACAGGGGTGAGGGCAGGGGGAAAGAGGGCGAGGGGCAGGGGAGGGGAGGGGCAGGGGCAGAGGGAGGAGGGGGGAAACAGAGGGCATGGAGCGGGGGGGAACAGAGGGCGAGGGGCAGGGGAACAGAGGGCGAGGGGCAGGGAGGGGCAGGGGGGGAAACAGAGGGCGAGGGGCAGAGGGGGAAACAGAGGGTGAGGGGTAGGGGGAGAAACAGAGGGCGAAGGGCAGGGGGGAAGCAGAGGGCGAGGGGGGGGGGAGAAGCAGAGGGTGAGGGGCAGGGGAGAAGCAGAGCGAGGGGGGGGGAAGCAGAGGGCGAGCGGCAGGGAGAAAACAGAGGGCGAGGGGCGGGGGGAACAGGGTGAGGGGTGAGGGAAAACAGAGGGCATGGGGCAGGGAAAGAGAGGGCAAGGGGTGGGGGGAGACAGAGGATGAGGGACGGGGGGAAAACAGAGGGCAAGGGGCAGGGGAAACAGAGGACAAGGGGCGGGGGGAAAACAGAGGCCGAGGGGCGGGGCGGTGGGGGACAGAAGGAGAGGGGCAGGGGGAGACAGAGGGCGGGGGAAACAGACAGCACAGGACAGGTTCCAAATTCCCCTCGGTGGAGAATTGGTTCAAGTCGAGATTTCCATGTGGTTCGGAGAAAATTAAGGATGGCGGATTGGCTGTCGAAACTGGAGGACCATTTGGAGGACTTCTGACTACAGAGATGTTCCCGGCTATAGTATAAGGTAAGTATTTGGGAGGGAACCTCAAAATGAAAGTGCCTTCTCAGCCACTTTAATAAAAAAAAACACAATTAACAGCCAGGCCTTTACTCTTGGGGAGGGAGTAGGGGTGGAGAAGGTGGAGCAAGATCTCCCTCTCCAGGATAGCCATTGGCTGTACCACAATTCAGGAAAGCAAGGGCTTGTAGAGCTTCCAGGAACATTGACTTATAATTTAAATGGCTAATGGAATAGCTATTTCATGATCGTGATGTAGACCATGATGTAACAGTGACACCAGCAGTCATGCTAAACACAGGGAGAGAGGATGGAACAGTCTGAATTCATAGAGACGTACCTACTCTGTTACAAAAATACATATAGGCCGGAATTCTCCAACCTCTCCCGCAACTGGGATTCTCTGGTATTGCAGCAGTGAATGGAGTTTTGGCCAAATGCCAAATCCTCCCTTCTTGCTGGCGGCAGGGGCGGAGTGAATGAGATCGGAGAATCCCAGTCATAGTGAAGAAGATGTTAGTAAAGTCACTTTCCCAGGTTAAGACTACGGCCTCCCTGGAGATGATTGTCCACACATACCAATAGCCAGCAACCATGCCACCAGTATACCAAGCAGGCACCATGGCCTACCACTCAATGCCTGCCTCCAAGAAGTGATCTGCACCCATCACGTCAGGACGCTGGAGGCCAGCTGAATCTCTGCTCAACAAAGATCTTAATGAACCTAAATGAGTGTTTCGGTTTGTGGAGACAGGAGGCCTTCCCAGATCCTGAGCTCACATCTGACAAGATAGCTAACGTTGGGAATGAGTTAGGAAGCTGGCACTCCAGCCAGCCTCCTCATGTTTGGGTCTTCTCTACCTCTGTCCCACACTAGCAGGACCCAAGAATTCAACCCATTACCTTGGCTTTCTCTTTCCACAGATGGTGCCAAACCTGCTGAGAATTTCTAACGCTTTCTGCTTTTATACTTTTATCTTTCTTCCCTTCTCTTTTTCTTTTGAGATACAAGTCTAATTGCTTTTTAATAAGATTTGCACGGCTCACTTCAATGACTTTTCTTACTGTTTTATAACTATTGAACTTTTAAGAAGAGCCATTGGAATTTTTACTCCTCACTTCCTGATCATGTTTTGTGTGTTATTTCAATAACTCCTTATACTGATGGCCAACTTGTCTGAATTTATTCTTCAAATGTTTTTGTAACCTTGCAAACATCAGCTAGGCCACTTCAGTGTCTCTCCTCCAAAGAAAATAAGGCCTAATTCCTTAATCCTTCTTCATAATTTAAAGTGCGGGGAAGCGAAATTCTTCTCAGGGTTTATTCCCAGCATTAATAATATTCTCTCCATAAGAAGTTGGCCAACGTCTTGAAAAGGGGGAAGAAGAAAGTCCTGCTTTAATTAAAACTCTAATATTCTGCTATTAGAATCCATTAATAGTTCTCCAAACTATGTACACTGCTGTCTAGTCCATTATAACTCATAGAATTTCTTTATGATCATCTGGCTCCATTTGACACACTCATAGGCCAGAAAACTGCACTCCCCACCATGAGTTTTTAGACAGGGGCTGAATGTGAAATTGAAAGGACTGGGTTCCTGCACGCCCTGAGCTGACAATGATTTTACACGGGGGCGGGCAAAGTCTCGGATGTGAAGCCTGCCATTTCCTCAATTGAGGCCGTTAAATGGTTACTGAAGAGTCATTTCCTGCCTACCCTCAATTTTCAGGCAGGCAGGAGGATTGAACTTGTACATGAGGGGATAGCTGAATATCAACAGGTACATCTCGGGTGAGAAGTGAGGGGTGGAAGGCAGGCACTTACATCAAAAGCCCCCTTCTGGAGTCGGATACTCTTACCCCTCGAATCTGGTAGCCTCTGAACCTCCCTTCACTTCTCCCCAGACTATCCCTACCCTCCCCAGCCTGGGATGCCTTAAACTTACTTGGGTCCACAATACCTAGACTTAGTCTCAAGCATCCTCCTGTATTTATTCTTCTGTGCATTGCAGTTCAGTTGCTATAGGGACTGGTCAATCAGATTGACTGGTGATTTTCTAAAGTGGGACTTCCTCCCGAGTGAGGGGCATACAGCTCCCTCACTGGAGTGGAAAATGACCGCAGGGACCCTCAGAGTTGGCAAGGATGGTGAACAATTCAGGCTCACCATCTTTGGACTCTTTACTTCTGTACCATTTTAACACTAAATCATCCTTTCCTGCTTAACAAAGGCAAAGGCTAATATTACCTACCCACAGTAAAAGAAACATTAACAGCAGTGTTTCACAAGCAGACTTCAAGTCACTCTAATTAATTCCTTTGTACCAAGCTTTCTGAAATTCCAAAATAACACTGAGATTTCATTAATTTTAGTCCACATTTCCTTTAAATATAATTAATGTATGTTGTCAATAATAAGTACAATCTTTAAAGGATCTAACCTTATAAAACTATATATTTTGTTATTTGTGTATTATGTAGATCCTCCTCATTTATCGCTGAGCATTGAATGTCAAATTTAAGCCATTTATCTTTCTCTTTCTGAAGAAATACAAATGTGAACTTGATTCCAGAATCCCACAGTCCTTTTTAAGTTGATTCATATATTCCTTCATCTGGCATATCTATTTTAAAGTCCTTTGCTGTATTCAAAAATGTGCCTCCTGATTTTGTTCTTCATAATTTCTTAACATTTTCTTTGCTCACTGTTATAATTGACCCTATCCAAGTTATCTACCTTACAATGTCAATTTTAAATTCCTTCACATGATGTGGGCATAGCTAGCTGCTGACTAGACCAGCTTTTAATGCCCATTCCTAAATGCCGTGAAGAAGATGTTAGTAAAGTCACTTTCTTGAACCACTGCAGTTTCTGAGGTATAAGTACACCCAGAGTGCTGTTAGAGAAGGAGTTCCAGGTTTTAACCCAGCAACAATGAAGAAACAGTGTTATATTTCCATGTCAAGGTTTGGAGGCAAATTTTTGGTAGTGATGGCTTTCCTAAGTATATGTTGCCCTTGTCTTTCTAGGTGGTAGAGGTCATGGGTTTGGAAGGTACAATCCAATTTACTTCCATGATTTTGATCTTTTTGGTGTGCTATAAACTACACTACTCTGCATGCAGAGTAGATAATCTATAGATAATCAAAATGTGATGTCTACAGAATCATTTTGTGCAAAAAAAAAATTCTGACCAACAACACAGCATATCGGACTGTTCACTTCTCTGCCAGGGCAGACTGATTTCTGCCACTATTTCTGAGCTGACTTTCATAGACAGCATCATGCTACTGAACCCATGACCCTCCTGTGTCACCATCTTGGTTCAATGCTGTGCCTGGGGTTGGGAAGTACAGGGGTCTCCTTCCTCTTGGTGCTACCCAACAGTATCTCACTGTGCTGTGAGATGCCTACAACCAACACTGCAAAGGTCCAAAGTTTGACAGGGGATGAAGTGCAAGGGGAGACTCTGGGTGATGGTCTGATAAAAGAGATAATGCGAAAGGAGGGCTGTTCAAGGAGTGGGGGTAAGGTGAGAGTCAGGGCTCACAATGGCAGGGAGAGGGACAAAATAGAGAAGATGAACATGAGAAGGTAGAGAGAAGACTGAGGGGAGAGAAGCTCGACCCTGACAAATCCCACAAGGAGCAGTCAAAGGGATATCACATTGGAAGGGAATGGATGATGACGCCTGATATGCAGTGGGTAGAGGTCCAAGTGGGGCATGAGTGACTTGCAAGTGATGAGCTCAGTGAGAAGCTCTTTGAAACAAACTTTTTCTTGAGGCTGCCAGCCTTTTCCTTTGGGTTGCTAACATCCTGTACGGTCTGATGAAGATGGGTGGGCTGGAGAGATGAGAGTGCTGGACCGGTGTTTAGATATGGTGCTGGGGTAGATGGATCAGCTGTAAGCCCAGCGAGAGATTCAGAGGGGAGTTTATCTCTGCATAATTAATTAGGTTCCAAGCAGAGAACCTGGTGTGGGACTCTGTCATTGTGGCCAATGGGAAGGGCATTGTTGGAGCTGCCTGCCATTGCACTGAATCTCAAACTGGGAGAATTCTGCTCAATATCACATTTCTTCATTGTCACTGGGTCAGAAACCTTTCCCAACAGCATGGACTGCAGTGGCTCAAGAAGGTGGCTCACCATTACCTTCTCATGGGTAATCAAGAATGGACGTTAAAAACTGGCCCTTGCCGGCAGTGCTCAAACTCCATGAACAAATATAAGTCTTAAATGGGATGTTTCAAAATCTTTTAAATCTATCATTCCAATACATTCCAAACCTCCAATCAAGCTGATCTTTTTGTTACTGTATAGGAACCAAATCACTTTATATTTACAACTGTTGTTGGATGTGGCACCATCTCTCTTTAAATACTCCACAATATCAGTTGATACTCAGAACTTAGAAAATAATTTCTCGCTCTAGTCCCCTGACACACTGGCTAGCATACGTCAGATAGCTTCATGGTAGCATTATCTTAACCCCAATTATTAATCTCAAAACTAATTGGAATAGATGAGCAAATAATCCCCTGAGTCACTGCAGGCCCAGTACCACATACCAAGCATTTCCTCCCAGCGCTGCCATGACAACAATACTTATGCACAAGATATCATGACGTGGAAAACCAACTGGAAGGTCTTTTTAAACCTACCAGCGCCCTGAAAAAAACAAACAGATAAGTTAATTTGGGAATTTTTAACTATCTGCTTTGAGGTTGCCAGTTTCCTACTGCCTGCAGTGTTTACCTGTTCTCTTGAGAAAAAAGCAAGGATACTTGATTGAAGCCAGCATTTTCCTTCGTTATACATATGTATGTCAGGTCCTGGTAGGCTAACTGAATGCAGAAGAGGATTAGCCCCAGAAGGTCACTTAACAAAAGGTACAAGTTGCTTCCTTTCCTGTTTGTGACCGGGATTCTCCTCGAGTCTCCAGGAGAAAAGGTTACATTCCTGTGATCCCAGACACACACACACATGCACACACTCACGCTATCATCACCCCACCTCCCCCCCAACCTTCCTGAACACAAAGCCCCCACACAATGTTCCTGTCACTTAATCCCACTACATGCCTTGAGTGGATTGGAGGCCTCGCTTCCCGTCTACTTCTGTCTAAAACAGAGGGGAGAGAACTGGCAGCATATTAATCATATCCAATGGCTTAACTAGTTTGGTCTTGATTCCTGCAGCAATGGGGTGAGTTTGAAACTGGACGCCATGGTGTGTCAATATGCTAGAAGTTACATTAACCATTGCATATTATAATCAAATGGTGCTGTGAAATTATGCAACACTTCTGATAATGTATAGCCAGAAGAGAAGTTGAATTGCACCAAGAGATCATCAGTTCTATTAACCCGCATGAAATAGAATCCCTTGTGCAGAAGGTTTAAAACCATATTAAGATTATTCAATGAGCTTGCATTCACAAGGTTGCAACAAGACATTCAATTTCACTTCTTTATATATTGGGTGGACAGTGATAGCCTTTTTCCTAGGATGGAGAAAGCTAGCACGAGGGGACACAACTTTATATTAAGGGGTATGAGTTATAGGACGGATATCAGAGGTAGGTTCTTTACTCAAAGAGTGATTAGGGAGTGGAATGCCCTGCCTGCAGCTGTTGTAGATGCGCCAAGTTTGGTGTCGTTTAAGAGGTTAATTGATAAGTATATGGAGGAGAAGGGAATGGTTTAGTTTGGAGGGGCATTGCTTTTTATTTTGGTCGGCACAACATCGAAGGCCGAAGGGCCTGTTCTGTGCTGTATTGTTCTATGTTCTATATTGCTGGAATAACATCAACTCCAAGGTATTTCATTTCAAGGAATAATGGGATCCCTATAGTGCAGAAAGAGGTCATTCGGCCCATCAAGGCTGCACCAACAACAACCCCACCCAGGCCCTATCTCTGTGACTGCAATTCCCGTAACACCAAGAGACAATTTAACACGGCCAATCAACTTAACACTGCACATCTTTGGTGTGTGGGAGGAAATCAGAGCACCTGGATGGGGAGGGAGACATCGGCAGTGGCCAATTCCCAGCCAAAGCTTTTTCGCGTCAATGGATCCACGCTGAAAATCAGCAAAACGGTGATATGAATTTATTAGCATACCTTAACATGTCATTAGTGACTCCGTGACTAGAATCTCCAGCCTCACTAGCATCTCCCCCCACTCTAGTGTGACATTATACTGGAGAGGTTTACAGCAGCTCTATAAAAATCAGAACCTGGTGTGGCAGCATTGAATTGCAGTAAGGAGGCAAGTGTTAGAACATAGAACATAGAACATAGAACAATACAGCACAGAACAGGCCCTTCGGCCTTCGATGTTGTGCCGACCAAAATAAAAAGCAATGCCCCTCCTAACTAAACCATTCCCTTCTCCCATATACTTATCAACTAACCTCTTAAACGCCACCAAACTTGGCGCATCTACAACAGCTGCAGGCAGGGCATTCCACTCCCTAATCACTCTTTGAGTAAAGAACCTAACTCTGATATCCGTCCTATAACTCATACCCCTTAATTTAAAGCTGTGTCGCCTCGTGCTAGCTTTCTCCATCCTAGGAAAAAGGCTATCACTGTCCACCCTATCTAAACCTCTAATCATCTTATATGCTTCAATAAGATCCCCTCTTAGCCGCCTCCTTTCTAACGAAAACAACCTCAAATCCTTCAACCTCTCTTCATAGGACCTGCCCTCCATACAGGCAACATCCTGGTAAACCTCCTCTGTACCCTCTCCAATGCCTCCACATCTTTCTTATAATGTGGCGACCCGAACTGCACACAATACTCCAAGTGCGGCCGCACTAGAGTTTTGTACAGTTGCAACATGATGCTGCGGCTCCTAACTTCAATCCCCCTACCAATAAAAGCTAAGACTCCATATGCCTTCTTAACAACTTTATCCACTTGACTGCCTACTTTCAGGGATCTATTGACACATACACCAAGATCCTTCTGTTCCTCAACACTATTAAGAGCCCTACCATTAGCCCTATACTCTACACATTTATTGTTCCTGCCAAAGTGCATTACCTCACACTTTTCCACATAAAACTCCATTTGCCACCTCTCGGCCCAGCTCTGCAACTTGTCCAAGTCACTCTGTAAACTATAACACCCCTCTTCACTATCTACCACTCCACCGACTTTAGTGTCATCTGCAAATTTACTGATCCATCCCTCAATAACCTCATCCAGATCATTTATAAAAATTACAAACAGCAGGGGCCCCAAAACAGACCCCTGAGGCACACCACTCGTCACCGAACTCCACGATGAAAATCTCCATCAACCACCACCCTCTGTCTTCTATCTGCCAGCCAATTTCTAATCCAATTAGCTAAATCACCCTCTATTCCACACATCTGCATTTTCTGTAGAAGTCTTCCATGGGCCACCTTATCAAAAGCCTTACTAAAGTCCTTATATACTACATCAACCGCCTTACCCCCATCCACCTCTCTGGTCACTTTCTCAAAAAACTCAATGAGGTTAGTAAGGCATGATCTACCCTTCACGAAACCATGCTGACTATCCCCAATCAATTCATTTCTCTCAAAATAACTATAAATCCTATCCCTAATAATTCTCTCCAATACCTTGCCCACCACAGAAGTAAAACTCACTGGCCTATAATTCCCAGGAAGGTCTCTCTTCCCCTTCTTAAACAATGGGACCACATTCGCCATCCTCCAGTCCTCCGGAACCACACCCGTAACCAACGAGGACCTGCAGATCAGAGCCAGAGGCTCTGCAATCTCCTCTCTTGCCTCCCAGAGAATCCTAGGGTAAATCCCGTCCGGCCCAGGGGACTTATCCAACTTCAACCCCTCGAGAATTTCTAACACATCCTCCCTATCTACTACAATACTCCCCACTTTGCAACCCTGTACCTCAGTGCTCTCCACAGCTACATTTCCAGCACTCTGCGTGAATACCGAAGAGAAATATTTATTCAGTGCCTCACCAATCTCTTCAGGCGCCACGCACAACTTCCCACTGCTGTCTATGACTGGCCCTAATCTTGCCCTAACCAATCTTCTATTCTTAACATATCTAAAGAAAGCTTTAGGATTCTCCTTAATCCTATCAGCCAAAGTCTTCTCGTGTCCTCTCTTCGCTCTCCTCAATTCCCTCTTTAGCTCCCTCCTGGCTAATCTATAGCTATCCATTGCACTAACCGAGCCTTCAATCCTCATCCTGACATAAGCCTCCTTTTTCCTTTTAACCAGCAAATCAACTTTTTTAGTACACCAAGGTTCTCTTACTCGACCATTTCCTCCTTGCCTGACAGGGACATACTTATCAAGGACCCGCAGCAGCTGCTCCTTGAATAAGCTCCACATTCCAGATGTCCCCAGTCCCTGTAGCTTCCTAGTCCAATCTATGCACCCTAATTCTCTCCTGATGGCCTCATAATTACCCTTCCCCCAGCTATAACTACTGCCCCCAGCTTCATGCCTATCCCTATCCATCACTAAGGTGAACGGAACCAAATTTTGGTCACTATCACCAAAATGTTCACCAACTTCCAAGCCTAACACCTGGTCTGGCTCATTGCCCAGCACCAAATCCAATGTAGCCTCACCTCTAGTTGGCCTATCTACATACTGAGTCAAAAACCTTCCTGCACACTTTGTACGAAAACTGACCCCTCTAACGAGCTAGAGCTATAGCTATTCCAATCAATATTAGCAAAGTTAAAGTCCCCCATCACAATTACCCTACTACTTTCCCTCCTAATCAGAATTGACTTCGCAATCCTTTCCTCAACCTCTCTAGAACTATTAGGAGGTCTGTAAAAGACTCCCAACAGGGTGACCTCTCCTCTCCTGTTTCTAATCTCAGCCCATACTACCTCAACAGACAAGTCCTCATCAAACTTCTTTTCGATCACCGTGATACAGTCTTTGCCCAGTAACGCCACTCCTCCCCCCCTTCTACCCCCTTCTCTACTCCGACTAAAGCATTTGTACCCCGGAACCTGCAACATCCATTCCTGTCCCTGCTCTACCCAAGTATCTGAAATGGCCACAACATCGAAGTTCCAGGTACTGGTCCAAGCTGCAAGTTCCTCCCCCTTATTGCGAATACTCCTTGCATTAAAGTATACGCATCTCAAACCATGCTCCACCCCACCCGTCCGCCGCTGTGTTTTACAACTCTCCTCTATAACCCCCTTACTCTCATCCCTCTCAGCACCCCACCTACTTAGGATCCCACCCCCCCCCCGAATCAGTTTAAAGCCCCCATCATAGCCTTAGCAAATTTTCCCCCCAAGATATTAGTCCCCCTCTGGTTCAGGTGTAGACCATCTCTCTTGAAGAGGTCCAACCTATCCCAGAATGAGTCCCAATTGTTAAGGAACCTGAACCCCTCCCTCCTGCACCATCCACGCAGCCATGAGTTCAAACTATCCCTTTCTCTGTTCACCTCTAAACTATCTCTTGGCACAGGCAAGAGTCCAGAGATAACCACTCTGCCTGTTATGGACCTAAGCTTCCACCCTAACTCCATAAATTCCAGTTTAATATCCCCTTCCCTTGTCCTACCTACATCATGTGTCCCCACATGAACAATGACTTGGGGCTGACTCCCCTCACCCTTAAGAATCCTAAAAACCCGATCTGCGACATCCTGGACCCCAGCCCCTGGGAGGCAACACACCAGCCCTGAGTCCTGTTTATTACTATTTACCCTCCTATCTGCCCCTCTAACTATGGAGTCTCCTATAACTAGGCCTAATCTCTTATTCCCCCCACCCACCTGAGCATTCTCAGCAGGCTCACCCCCAGAGACCTTCTCCCTTTGGTCAGCTCCAGTTGATTCTTCCTCAACTGTAGCCTCCAAGACAGAAAATTTATTTTGGAGGGGAACAGCCCCAGGGGATTGTCTCCCCGATTGCTTCTTACCCCTCCTCCTAATAGTTACCCAATTATCCCTTATAGGAGTTACAATCTCTTTGTTACTCCTGCCTATATCCTCCTCAACCTCTCGAATTACTCTGAGCTCCTCTAATTCCAGCTCCAGCTCCTTAACACGATCCTCAAGGCGCTGCAAATGTGCACACTTCCTGCAGGTATAATCAGCAGGAACACTACTGGTGTCCCTTACCTCATACATACCGCAGGAGGTGCAATGTACTACCTGCACTGCCATCACTGTTACTTTAATTTGTTATGAAGCTGCGGCCCCCTGAACTGTGGGGGAGCTTCAATTGGAGCTGTGTCCAGGGGGTGCAATCCTTAAGGCTTTCACTCAACAAGGGGGAATGCTCGCAGGCAGTGGATGTGCACGAGAGCAAAGTGCTATGTGTGTGAATGGGGAGGATGGGGAGGCTGGGAGGAGGCCAGTGATGTCCAGGTTACTGGGGAATGGGGAGGGCAGCGATGTCCGCATCACTGGGGGATGGAAAGACTAGCGATGTCCAGAACCCTGGGGAATGGGGACGACAGCAATGTCCAGGTCACTGAGGGATGGGGAGGGCATTGATATCTGGGTCACTGGGGGAAGGGGAGGCTACAATATCAGGGTCACAGGGGGATGGAGAGATTAGTGATGTCCAGGTCACTGGGAGATGGAGAGACTAGCGATGTCCAGAACACTGGGGAATGGGGAGGACAGCAATGTCCGGGTCACTGGGGAGTGGAGAGAGAAGCGATCTCTGAGTCATTGGGGAATGGGGAGGGCAATGTTGTCTGGGTCACTGGGGAATGGAGAGACTAGCAATGTCCAGAACACTGGGGGATGGGGAAGACAGCGATATCCAGGTCACAAGAGGATGGGAGGATGAGCACATCACTCCTTCATCAATAAAACTGTATCTTTGAAAAGTACCTGTACAAACTGTACACTCACCTGAAGAAGAATCAGTGCTCTGAAAGTTCGTGACTCCAAATAAGCCTGTTGGACTTGAACCTGGTGTTATGAGACCTTTGTTAACATGGTATTCTATTTGATAACCTATAGTTTGTGAGAAATTTGAAATAATCCAAACTAGTCTTGACTATAATAAAATAATTTTAATTAGTAAATATAAAAACAGAACAAAATATCAAATTCATTTTACAGCAATGGTCATTTCTTTAAAAAATTGAAACTGTTTAGATTTTCACTTGACTGATTGCAAAACTGAATATGAACAATAAAATTAAATATCAGTACAAAAGTGCATAGGTTAACAAACTAAATAAAACTATGAAATATAAAAGTTATATAAATGATTTGAATACAAAGCTTCACACACAAAATCAATTTTAATTAATCAATCACAATGATGTAACAAAAACAATGAATGTTTCTTTTTATAATAAGAACTTAAAGAAGTTACTTCAGAGAGACCTGGGCTCCTATATTAACTCAGAGCTGAGTTTGAAGTAGAGGTGAGAGTACAATATCTGATAGGAAACCTACAAACACCTCCATGTTTCCGTTTATAGCATTTTAATGCACTGCCTTATTGTAACTTTACTTCTGAGTTTGATGCAGGGTGATACAATTTCAACTGAGTATTTAAAAGACCAATTCAAAGACAGGAATTTGGAAGAGTTTAAACAGAGAGAGGGATAAGTTTCATCATGGATAGGAAGTCAAAGACTGCAACTCAATTTAGTGAAACATTGCCTACTGCAGTGAGGAGTGGGAGAGAAACATCCTTCCTTAGCAACGGTGGTAAGAAATCAACTACTGTAACAAAGGAAGTGTCGGAAGATGGCTAATGAGGTTAGCAGCAGAAGCATAGGGTTGTGTTTTCCTTGCGAACTTTGAAAGGCTAAATGGGATCCCAAGTTTGGCAGCAAGATTGGCAACACAATATTCCAGAAGACCACTTCCACCTTTGCCATGCTAGTAAAGTTGGCCCAAAGAACTAACAGCTCCAGTCTCTTTGCAACCCCACTCAGACCACAAGGATGCTTCCATGTTAAGGCCTTCCTTTCACTGGCTAACACAGAAGAGCTGCACTGAAGACTCCTGCAGCCGATAAGAACATTGGAATATACAGAAAACCATCTGCAGGTTTGAAGATAGCCGCAAGTGTGGCCTTTCACCATAACCCCATCACTGTGGCATAGAACATCTCTGCTGACCCACTAACATGTTGCTGGGAGGCCTCCTCATTTGAACTTTGCACACTATGGCTGCGGGTGGTGGTGGGGGGTGGGGGTTGCTATTGAAGACAATTTTAAAAAAGCCCTATGTGGGACCATCAATTGAACTAACCGGTTACCAGTTCACATATGGGAAAGATCCCCAGTGGAACATTCCATGAGGAATGCATTGGAAGCCATGATGACGTCTTCTCTTTTCCCAGCCCCCTTTCTCCATCCCTATCTTCAGGATGCCTGGAGTATCCAACCTAGTTTTCTTTCAGAATTCAGTGCAGGGACTGCTTTAATGACCTAGTCAAGGAAGGGAAAGCAAGTTCTACAATCTGTTTTGCACATACCATACCCTCTCACTCTACTGTAACAAGCCTATTCATTGTCTTTCACAGGCATTTACCTCTTGTTCTCAGTCTGTGCACTTTGTCAAATTCCTATGTATCCATTTAGCATTGCCTCTCACCCCTGAACCTTCTGCAGTTCTACCCCTCTTCTTAATAGTCAGGCACCAAACTGCACATACGCCTTTGCAATCAATCACACGTCTGTTCATTCTTTCATTCAGCAGCAAAAAGCAGAGATGACAAGGGGTAGGGAGAGACAATTGACACCTCCTCCTCCAGCACAATCAATATCTGACCTGCTACCTTTTTCCCTAATGACCAAGTCTGGCATTGTACAAGTGCAGGTGGAGCAGTTTTTGTCACAATCACCTCAGTGTCCAATACCCAAAGGGCAGCAACCAAGAGCATCTCATCAATCAGAGCAGAGAACCAAGCAGCCTACTTACACCTCTGCTGAAATCATGGGTTGCACCATATATGAACAGTAGGTAAAAGATGAACAAAGTTCTGTATCAGAGCAAAGTGTTGAAGAATATTGTTTGTTATCATTCTGCATACTTTCACTAATGAGTACTAAAAAGCATATCCAGCTGTGACAGACGCTCCAGTGCATTGTGTGCTTGCTAGTGACTCCCACAGTGGCATATCTGATGATTATATAGCTGTTGTGGTTGTGCTTTTGAGGCCTACTGGTAAGGCTCCCTCCTCACATCATTACCCATGTTTGATAGCAGTATCCTTTGTCTCTTTGCTGGCCCCCCTTTTAAATTTGCCTGTTAGTCTAGACAGACCAGGGAGGTTGGACTGCCAGAGGATTAATGCAAATATACATAAACCTTTGATCATCAGCTAAACATTGAAGGAATCCCTTACAATTTATGAATAATCCTAGTTCATCTGATTGTGTACAACTGTCAAGTACAGTCAATGATACTCTGCATCAGTTAGAGTCACAAACTAGAATGCCTGTTCATCCTGGTTGCAAGTGGACATTATTGCCTGTCTATTATGGAGTTGCTTTATACATTATGGCAGCTGACTTCAAAGATCCTGCAATTCCTTCCAGCAGCTACTGGTAGAATTTGGAAGCAAAGAAGCCGAGTATAGCAATCACTCTCCCAGCCACTGGAATCGTGTGTCAAGAGATCAATTTTTAGGAGATTGCAGGTGTCTTCCTCCGGGTGATATGACAATTTCGGCTTCCGAAAGCTTCTTGTCTTTCAAGATGTCAAGGAAGCTGAGCCCTCACCTGAACACCCAGTTACACCAATAGTGCCTCATGTGAGTTCCTCCCCTCCACTGCTCCCTGCTCTGCTTATCACCTGCAGGTTGTTGTTACTGATAGCTGCTGTGGATGCTCATCTTGCTCCTCATCTGAAGTCTAATCTAAGGCATCTCTCCATTCAACCTCAATTTAGTATCTCAAAAAGTGCACAAATTAACTTCTTGCCACCAGCACAGTCAACAAATGCTTTGCCATTTGGGAGATTAGAGTGTGGCTATGAGCACTCAAGTGCTTATTGCTGTCATGAATTTTTCCTCTAATGAGCCCCATGAATTACCATTCTCTTTGCACCTTGGTTTCAATGGTAAGTTTCATGGAGCCCAGGAAATTCACGCAGACATCATTTAGTTTAAATACCTGTTAAATACTTTGATTTAAATTATCAAATCGGTACATCTCCTCGCTGGAGGATGCCATAGACCCACTGCCAAACATGCCCAAATCAAACTTGGGAGTCACCGTCTCTTTCAGGTCACAAAGACATTTTTGACAAAGTATACATCCCCTATTTGAACTTAAATCTTAGTGTTCCTTAATGTTAACATTACCCTCCCCCACCACCACCAGACCTTTCATCATTCAAAGTGCATGGTATACTCACTAGTACACTGAGATTAAACAACCACAGTGAAGGTCAGAAGGTTTGACCTGCAAACCTCCAAGAGGTAGATATATCAAAATTATTCCAAATCCTGGTGATACCAATAGGTCTCCATCTTATAAATTCATATCTTCAATCCAGTTCAGTAATTATTGCAATCTAATTCACACAAGTGCTTTAATTTTCCAAATAGTAAGAAAAAAAATCGATCTCCAGTTGAGCTAACATTAGAGGTTTAAGTTCAAAATCAATTTGGATACCATCTGTAAAACAAAATAATAATATTAATTTCTGGACTACTTTTTAAATCATATAACTCTTCCTTTTCTGAACTCTGGTAAGTTCTTAAGTGGCTAGCATAGACACAACTGACCAAATAGCCTCCTTCTATGCCATGACCCTCTTCCCATGTTAGCTAGATAGATTGACAGTACAGCAGATTGACATAGAAACACATGCTAAACCTATAATAGTTGGATGTAGATTGTTGCCCTTAATGTCTCATGCTGCAAAACATCTAATCTCAGCCGAACTATTCTACAATAGTAAAAATGTTTGCTGGCCTGTCCTATTACAAAGAATTGGTGCTATGTAAGGGGAATCAAATCAAAGGTAAGTTTGAGCAGGAAATGGAATACACTTGCATACTTTGACTTTAATACTTCTATAATTGCAACATTAATTTAGTGAAATAAAATATTAGGTCCAGCTGCTTATGAATGTAAGCATTCAGTGCCAGATCTAAATTTGAAAAGATTGCATTCAAGTTATTAAACTTAACAAAGCTATATTGCTTGCGACCATTTAATTAATAGCAACATAGTTAAATTTGCATAAAGTGTCCTCCCTGTATTCCTCAGTACTTTCAAGAGTGGATTTGCATCATAATTCATGAAGAGCTGCACAGGAAGCATAGCACAAATATAAAGATGTTGATTACACATAAGAACGTCATTTCCATAATATCCATTTTTTTTCATTCCTAACCACAACTACTAAGGTAGTCTCCCTCAACATTATAGGATCAAACCAAAGCACAGTGTATCTACTTTTTCCGAGCAGTGAGTAGGCTATCCTAAGTAAAACAAGGTGAATGATTTTATATGGTTGTGCTGGGCAACCTAGGTTAGTGAACAGGTCATATGAGTGGCCCTCCTTCATCCAGTGGGCCACAGGATTGAAACCAGGTTCATTAACTATGGCCCTAGAATAAGATTGAATATATTTAATACGTGCCAAATATTTCATAATAAGTTATAGAAAATGCTCAATCATTCATATATTAATAGAATTGTCATTCGCTCCAAACAGCAAAAACAAAAGAAATATGTACACTTTGGAAGCAGAGAGAGCGTACGGCTCTCAATCATTGTTGTGGGCAATCTGCATGCACCTCACTTCACATGATCTTGCTTTATGTGTGCATCTCTTCAGTTATACCAATAGGCAAAAAGCTATGCAGAAAGAAACAGCAGAATGTGGCAACTCTGCTTTTGGGCAATAGTCAACAAAATGTCTCATGGGCCGCAAGTGGCCCCTGAGCTGCAAGTTACCCACTACTGTTATACAGGAACAATTTATCTAGTTTACTATAGCCAGAAGAAAACTGCCACTCTAATGTAATTAACAATCTTTGTTATAACTTTGCGAAACAAATGTTTCTCCTTCTTTAACATACCACTGATTGCATGTCTCTTAATTTTAATGACTTGAGAGATAATAACCTAACAAATTTAAGCCTACCTTAAAAAAATTGAATGTAAAGTACAGCCCTAATATAATTAACTGAATATTAAATTCTTCCAAAGCAAAGTTTAGTTTTCTGAAAAGTCACCCTAGTTTTTACTCTGTTAGTTATTGTATGAACTTGCTCCAGAAAAATATACAGAGGCAATGTTGTGATATCTTATGACAATTAAAGTTTATCAGTGTAACCAAATATGCATTTTGAAACTTGAAGTTGATGAACTAATTTAGTATCTTGTATAGCTCCAACATTTTGTTGACAATATCTAACTTATCACAGTACTGAGAGCAAATATTTTCAACTTACTTTTAGATAATGTTGCAGGTCTTTGATTGCTTTCTGGAAAGTTGTGGACGTATTCTAGACTCAAATATTCTGTGGGAAAAGTGAAAAACTGAAAATACAACCTGTTATGTGGTCATTTATATCATCATAGAATCTCTACATTGCAGAGGCCAGTTGACCCATCCTGTCTACACTGATCACAATCCCACCCAGGCCTTATCCCCATAACCCCACTTACTCTACCAGCCCCCTGACACTAAGAATCAATTTAGAATGGCCAATCAACCTAACCTGCACATCTTTGGAGCGTGGAAGGAAATTGGAGCACCCAGAGGGGAGAACGTCAAATTCCACACAGTCACCCAAGACCAGAATTGAACACAGGTTCCTGATACTGTGAGGCAGCAGTGCCAACTATTCCCTGATTCAGATATTTCAGACTACAGTATGAGTAATTTGAGATGAGACATATGGTAGGTGTGCTATGCTTGGGAGGAATAGTTTAAGACCTTCAACCTCAAGGGGATTGTTTTCACCTCAGTTTTGGGTTTGCCGTGGACTAACTTATTGAGATTGATTGTCATGAATTGTCAACAATTCAATTATTGTTGCATCATGTGAATATTAGGTAAGCAGAACACAAGCACCTTTGTTCTTATCTCTCCTGGCTTGCATTCTCAAACTCAATTGGTGTTGAAATGACATCTGAGTGTTCACAAATGTAGTTTAAAGTTTGTAAATTGGAACAAATCCCAATTTCTAACATTACAAAATGGATCCATAACTATGCATATGAGCATACAGACATTTATAGCCATACTGAAGTTGTTTATGCCACAACTCCTAGGAGGGGTGACCTGCAACTCCTAAGTAACTTGTTATAAGATCCCATGTTGCAAATTAATTTTTATTCATCCCCCCCCCAAGTTATGTTTGGGAACAGAACCCACTTTTAGAAGCTTATAAATTTGCAGTGAATTAGCTACAATGTGGGACAGCCATCCATATTAACAGAACTTCATTGCCTATAATCAACACAATAAAATCAAAATCATCAGCTCAATCATAATTAGTGAATTTAAAAAATTGATACCAGTTCCAGATTCGTTCAGAACACCATTTTGATGATCCATCTACAATTCTGTTTTTGGCAATAAACTAGCATAAATTTCATTTAGGAGCTAAATCTCTCAGAATAAAAAGTGTTACCATAGAGACTTAACTAGGTGGTATATATTATAAATCATATTTTTGATTTGACATACATTGGTTGAATGTCATGAAGTAACATTACTGTACAGAGTTACTATATGGTAATGTGTTACTTATCTAACACTCAACCAATGCATGTTGAATCAAAAATATGATTTATAATATATACCATCTGGTTAAGTCTCTATGGTAACACTTTTAATTCTATGAGAGATTTAGCTTTTAAAAGCAGTGAGCTAGTAGCTGATAACTTAAGAATGAGGAGGACTCTACCTTCTGGCCCCTCAATCCCACTCAGTAATATTATGGCTGGACTTGCTCATTGATTCTACTTTCTTGTTCCATCTCATTAAGTTTGAGACAAACATTTAACCCCACAATCTTGTAAGTCTCTTCTGTATATAGTAATGTAGGTATATTAGATCCATATTACTGGGATAATGATCCAGCTGAGTTAGAATTCACTGACAACTGGGCAATTTAAATTGATTAAATAAATATGAAACTAAAGAGCTAGATTTGGCAATGGCAATATGAAACTATTGGATTGACACAAAAAAAAACCCTAGTTTCCTTTAGGGAAGGAAATTTGCCGTCCTTGTGTTATCTGTGTGCAACTCCAGAGCACAACAATGTGCTTGAATGGCTGCCCACGGAAATGGCTTAGAAAGTCACTCAGTTGTCTTGAGGGTAATAAATACTGGCCTTGTCACGAACATCCACATCCCATGAATGCTTAACAAAACAATACTGATGTTGGCTAATGAATACTGCATAACAGCATAGGAACAAATTAAATATCTGCAGGATAATAAACTTCCAAATGGATGGTCATGACCACAATAAAAGATATTTAGCTTGTTATTTGCCAAGAGTAGCATGTGTGGGCAAAAGAAGTGTTGAAATTTTCAGTTTTGCTTGCACATTTCTGCAAGACAAATCTGGAAAATTCTTGGCTGCTTTAGGATAGGAGTCATATGCATAATTTGAAAGCTGCATGAGGCTTTATTAAAAACAGGATCAGTGTGAGCAGAATGTTCATCCATTTGGCAAGACATGATAAAATTCACCACATTTTATGTTTTCATTTTTCCAAGTCAAGGTAGATTAAAATTCAAAATGATTAGATCACCACAACATATTTAACCCTTAGTTACAGCTACATAATTTAAATAAAAAAATTTAGAGTCCACAAATTTATCATGTCATACCCAACATGGACAGAAAATACTTTGGAAGCCACAAAAAGCAGTTATTAATACCAGATCTTTAACAACACTTCAAAATACAATAAACAAATCATAGATCATGATTCAGATATATTCAGTAGTGATGTTAAGAAACTGTATAAAGAATGCAAATTGCAAGTCTTGAAATGGAGGTGGAAGTTATGCATTTCTCAGCTTCCCATTAGTTTCAAGTGTAGCATGATGATTTCTCAGAAGTAACACAGATTGATGCTAAGTCATTTCAGCTACTAGAGGAAGTCTCAAGCTTATTCAAGATAAATGTTGGGCTGCTCAACACAGTTTAACTCTGGACTGTATCATTACTTAAATGTTTAATATTGATGAGTAGAATTAGTAAATGGTTTAGTCCTTGAACCCAAGAGGTCCTGGCAGCTTGGCACCATAAGACTGTATTAACGTGGACAACTAGAATGCAACCACAGTCTATAGAGGAGATGAATTACAAAAGCACAAATGAGTTTTAAGTCACCAACAGAAGGCCTAACTGATCTTGAAATTCTGACTAGCAAAGGATGGGGAGAGGAGGAAGAGAGTGTCAAAAAGTCACCCTTTAATCTACCTTCAGATATCATCATACTTCAAGTAGTCTTGCAATTGTTTCATGTAAAAAGAAATAGTTGGTGCAGAAGCACAATTGTGTTTGTGTTTTTTTTTAAAAATTGAAAGATAGAAATAGCTTGCAATTAGCACAGGATTTCCTTACTGAAACAACAACTACCTGGCCAACTGTACAGCACAAAGGTGATAACAGGCCAATGACCTAGGATCTTCAAGTAGGAGTATGAACACAGTAGATATAGAGAAAAGTGTTTCCAGAAATAGCTCCCCATAAAATTACCAAACAAATCCAATAAGGAATAGAGGAGAAACTTCAACTGGGGTCTTCCAATCTCACTGAGGTTTATGGCATTTGCACGGCTCACTTGGTCCTGCTATGCAGCAGGGGATGACTTTGGGAAGAGCAGAAGATTCTGCTAATGGCAAAGGCTGGAAAATCCTACTTAGTTCCATATTCAAACCAGAATAACATTCAGCCACAAGTGGTACAAGGCAAATAGTGTAGGAAGAGAAGGCTGCAGTGACAGGATTAGATGAAGGTGCCAGGAGGCTCTTGGAGCATAAACACAGGTAAAAATCAGTTGAAACTGTTTATTTTGTTTATGTATTGCATCAGAAGAAACCATTAGTCAATAATACAGTTTACTCCCATATTTTAATTTGGATGTTGATGCATAGACCTGGTATAAAAAGTTTAGACGGGAAGCAATTTAGATATCAAAAACCAAAGTAATGAAAATGCAAGCTACAATAGTTGACCAAGAGAAGCTTAAGCAAGATTCTAAGAAAATTACTGTGCACTCATTTGTAGGGAGCAAAGTATATTTATTCATTTTTAATCCATCAGCAACAACAATGTAATGATAATTTCAAGACTACTACATTTATGGAAGGTATTTTGCTAAAGGTGATACTTTTCCCAATCCATCGAGATTTTCATAATATTATACAATATATCCAGTGAATGGTTTAGAGGTTGTTTGATAAAGTGACTTTACTTCTGAGCTGGGATAAGACCATCAATGGCCTGACCCTTTTCAAGGCATTTCTCCATTTCAATAAGCAGCTTGACACCATCGATCACCATTTGAACCAATTCAACTTCAGAGAAGCCCAGACGGTCAGCATTGGAGATATCAAAAACACCGCCAACTGCAGCAGTATCAACACCACCTGGCAACGAGAAGCAACAAAACATCAGTCACACTGCAGAACTGCAAAAGAATTAATAAAAAAGTGATTTGTATAGAAATGCTAAGATTTGACAAGAAAATGGCAAGTCATGCAATCTTCCCAGCCCTCAAGCCAGAAAATGTCAGGAGGCCAAAAATGGGAATCTCTTCCCAAGCTATTCCACCACCCACTGCCACTGCTCCCCCCCCCCCCCCCCAACGTAAAAATCAGGGAGCATGCAAGGCTGATTACAATATGGAACTCAGTATCTCTGTCCATTTGCGATCCCAGAATGCAATTGTCTGGGCTCGCTAATGTTTCTGACACTGCCAACGGAGATCTACACCACCAGGGATCACACAAGATCTCCAGTGATGGGGACCAAGTGTGGTGGCCTCACTGATGGGATCAGAGGCCATTCAGGTCCTCTGGAGGTTGGGAGAGTGTCCCTTGGGCAATGCCAGCCTGGCAGTGCCACTACCAAGAGGCAAAGTAAGAGAAACTCTTAACCAGTTCCAAGTATACTGGCAGATTGGCACATCACACTGACCCCTCTCAGCAGTCTAATGCCAATCTCTGGTGTGATTAGGCCCTCCTGCCAGTGTAAATCCCCTGAGCTGCACACAGAGTGCCAGAAATTCATTTTACCAAACTCGCTAAAAGGAAAAACTCCCATTTTCTCATTTGTTGAGCACCTTGCACCCAAGATATCTAAAAAAGTAGGAATTAGTTATAGCAATACATATTTTAAACTGAAGTTCCTTTTAAGGCAGTGATTTCCAAAGGCACGTTTTACCTTATGGACAATTTTTTTTAATGTTCAAAACTTGGTGGAATAATGCCCGGGCATGCCATGAAAATGTATAGAATATAGAAAGGAAAATAAATACTGTAAACCGTTGCTTCAAAATATCCTAATAGAGGCTGAAATGAATCATGCTTTAAAAGGGTGTGTTTAAATTATAAAATAAAAATAGCAATTCAAAATTCTACTGGGAAAAATGCCCAATTTCAAGTGATAATCTAAACAGAACTGGTTTAGGTTTATTCAAGAGAATCCAAATTTGGCCTCATACTCAATCAATCTCTTTCTAAAGGATGACGCAAGCAACCCAATGCACAGATCATGCCCAAATACTAATGCAAAAAGAGCACTTTTAGACCATTTGCAAACAAGTGTTTTTGAAGTCACAAGTGGGCTTGATTAAAAATTCCTGTCCATCCCACCTCAGGTAAAAATATACAAGTTGCTGTTCAATTCTCATTTGTTTCTTCCATTCTTTGATAGCAGTTCAGTTGTTTACCTTCAACAGACAGAACTAGCAAGCTAGGCACACACAAGGATCAACATGCTGCTGCAAGGAGAAGTAATCTAGTCTGCACTATAGAGCTGGACTTAAACCCCCAATCCCACACCTGCAAACGTACGGACAGTGGCCATGTAAAATCCAGTGGGTGGCCATTCTGCCACACCCCAATCTGACATGGAGACAGTGGCTTAAGCAGTAGGGATTGGGGTGGGAATTGAGGGGGGGTGGGGGCAGGGGCTGGGCAGGATTTTTTTTTTCAGTTGGAAGTCCCATAGTATTGTTTAAAAAAAGGTCCATCTAACTATTCAGAGCCCCAACCTATCACTTAAAATCTTGGAACCCTCAACTGGCATCTTGACCAATCCCCATACCACTTGAAACTGAATTCTTAGTGAGGTGAACATTATATCCAGCTCAGCTAGAAATGTGTATTACCTATATCAAAGTAACATCAGATTACCAGGTCAAAAAACGTTTACCAGATTGCTCAATGCATATATTGTGTTGTAAAGTCTTCAAAAAGTAATTTTCCATTCTGTGATTATCCAGGTTAAAGTCCAAAGTTTAACTTTCAAAGTAATTTTTCAGTTTCACCATTGTACAAAGTGTTACAGTATCATTTGCAATTGAACTCAGAATTCATAATTAGAGATCATTGCATGGATGATCAAGGGTAGTCAGTATTAACTGAAGTAAAATTGTTTTTATACAGGAAGCTTCTAACAAAAATTGAGGCACATAATAAAAGCAAGAGAAAATTACTTGATAAACCAAAGATTAGAGTTAATGGCTACAGTTTGGTGTGGAACATAGTTGGGAAGCATGAAACTGCAGGGATAAGAAAACTGGTTTCTTTGGCAAACGGTGAGATGGCCTGCTTTTCAACATGTGGGAAAATTCAGTTTGACATGAAAAGGTGTGAATGAATAGATCTGGGGTAATGAAACAAGAATTATCTATATTCAGTGGAAAGATCTTGATAAATTATGTGCAGAGATAAACCTTGGGTTATTCCCTGCAAGTGATAAACAAAGAAACCGACAGCATTTTGAATGAGAGAAGAGCAAAGAACACATGTATAAGATAATGATTAGACCACAGTTACAGCACTATTTGTAATATAATAGAACATTCAAAATTGCAAAGGTCATGAATAAAGCCCAGTCCACCACTCAAACCAGCTTCCCATCACTGACACTATTTACACTTCCCACTGCCTTGGAAAAGCAGTCAGCATAATTAAGGACCCCCATGAACCCCAGACATTAGGGAAGAAGATACAAAAGTCAGAATCACATACTGACTCAAAAACAGATGATTTTTTTCCCTGCTGCTTTCAGACTTTTGAATTACCTTGCATTAAGCTGATCCTTCTCTACATCTTAGCTCTGATTAATAACACTATATTTTGCACTGCTTTCTTCTCTATGCTTTGTCTGTATAGCATGCAAGAAACACTACTTTTCACTGTATACTCAGACGTGACAATAATAAAAGGACATTATAATCGTACAAATAAAATTCAATTATCTAGAAAATATTTATTCTTTAGATATTTTATGAAGTATATTTTTGCAAAAATAAAGATTCATTAGATAAATCTCAGTGGCGAGAAAATAGTTGAATAGATTTGTGATATTGGGATTAATGCAAATGAAAAAGGTCAAGATAAAAACCTATTTATTCTGGTGGTGTCAGTTACATGAATAGTCTAGTGTTTTTAACCTTGTTAAATTTAGAGAAAAGTCAAAAAATGATTGTACAGAATTACTGGAGCTTGGAACAGTTACTGTTCTGTCTTTAAAAGGAGAATTATATAACAGCAGCAGAAAAAAAAAAAATGTACAACTATGGGGAAAGGATAGTGTTAAAGGCACCCTAAGCAAATGATCAGCCTTGCATCCCCCAAATAACTTTCAAAGAAAAATAAATAGGTTCAACATTTAGAATTAGACTAAAAACATGGAAAAATATTATAGATTGTACAGAGTTACAGCTCTACATTTTTCACAGGATATGCACATCATGCATCATATGGCTCACATGCAACTGGACTGTTCCAGTTTGATTTTGTGCACAAAGCTATACAGTGAGCTAGATTATATTCATATCACTGGTTTAGAATAGTCATGGAGATGTACAAGTCAGAAACAGTATGAGAAATATGAGATTTTGGGAAAGACTGCAATGTAAATATATGAATGTCAGTATATGCGCATGTACACCAGTAGATCTGGACATTTCATTCCCACTGCTGAAGCTTTTTTTGTATCTTTTAGTTTAGAGTCTTTAGCTGCTTTCAGCAGTCACCTATGGTTGCACCAGTCTTGCTGTGGGAAGAGAAAGGGACAATGGGACTCAGGTTAGGTTGCTCTAGTGAAAAGCTGGAATTGACAGTGGCCTGATTGCAATACAAAGAGAATACCAATTTTTGTACTGTTTGTTTAACATTCAGCCACCACTGACTATATTGTTGATGGTCTGGTGCTGAAAAGATTCAATATGGTCCCCACCAATGGGGACCAGACATGGTCATGCTGGGTGGGAGGAAGAGAGAGATGAAACAAAGATCATTGAAACCTCAATAGATCAGGGACATGGCTGGGTAGTGCCCATGATAACTGTGCTGAGGCAGTGCTAAGGGGGGCACACAGGGAGGTGGTAGTTGACAGGAGGACACCTATTACACTTGTATAATGCTACTACCCCCTACCTCCATTCTTTCCAGCATGAAAAAAGAGTGACCAACTCCATCTGTACTCACGCAAATTCAATGTGACAGAGTGCAATAGCTGACGACAGTTTCCTGTGCACCACAAACTGTCAACTCAACATCCAATTGTTGCTATGGAAGTCTGCCATCATTCAAAGTTAGTTTGGTGCCTGGCAAGCTGAGACCACGGTTGGAGATATGAGAGTTTAAGAGCTCCATGATCCATGAAGCAAACTGTCCTTTCCAGGAAGGAACATTAATTTTTCTATCACCACCACTCAGCCAGTACCCAAGTCCAGATAATGCAGTGCTCAATCAGGCTTTCTAGGCTTAGAGTTGCTCGAGGTGATTGCAGATGCTCTTGCACAGTCTCCTCCACTGAAAGTCAGCAGCTATGCTGCAATCACTGGATAGCACTGCACTGCAGCACAGACATAAAAAAAATACACACTGTGATGGGGCATGCTTTGAATTACAAATTTGGACTGGAATGGTTATTTGCTCAAGGTGACGTTGCAATGCTTAGATAAAAGGTGATGGGGATTGAACTGTTAAGTTCATGCATTTCCAACCAAAAAAGGGGTTATCTACATTCCCTCCTCTCCAACAGCTCACGGAAAGAATTGCACACCTTGTGAGATGTGCAACATGCAGCAAGCCATCATGAAGCTTGACATGCACTCAAGTACAAATCAGCTCCTCCAGAATGGTCCAGGCATTTAAAGTGTTGTTTCAGCTCCCAGTGATGTACTCAGATCACATTTTGCGTGGTAGCATGGTTTGTCATTGGCTAGCCCTCATCACAAAGTAGCCACCATCTACCTTGCCATAGTGGCTCAAATGCAGCTAGCACATCCATGATTGCTGCCAAGGTACTAAAGCATTGTCCTCAAGATTTTTTGTCCATCCTACTGAGGATGCAAGGAAAGAATACTGAATGGTATCAGACAAGATTGACCAGCAGCACGTGGGGACATCGGTCCTAGTCTAGAACATGCATTTGCTTTGCCTGTTTCTCTCACAAGAGAAAGAAATCTAATTAGGTCTCAGAGGGGAGAACATTACTGAATTCCTGTAATTAAGAGGAGCAACCTACGAGATGTTGCAAGCATCTCCAGCTTCAACCTGGAGAAACCAGGATCAATGCCACAGTAAGCCTCGCAGCAGTTGCCAATATCAGCTCTACTGAAATTCCTTGTTCAAAATTTATTATAGAAGGGAGCTTCCATCATCGTAATTACAAGGGATAATTATTTGAAGCACAGCCCAATCACTTCCCATTTTTAATTATATTTGGATAGGATAGCAGTCTAGAACTTTTGTTATATTGTAGCATAATATGCTCAGGTTTTTGTAACAATGTCACATTCATAACGATTGCATTATGCTAGCAGTCCAGCACTTATTACAATGTAGTGCATTATTTCAAATTCTGCAACAGTATACAGTTAAAGTCTAACCCACCTGTACCACGCTTCTGCAGTCGCAGTCTTTTCAGAACTTCACCAAATTTATCATGTTTGCTGAGATTGGGAAGTTTCACATGGACACCAGCACGGAGGCCTGTTCCCAGGTTAGACGGACACGTCAGGATATAACCAAGGTGCTCATTCCACATAAATGCACGGCCATTGTTTTTGAAGACATTTTCAATCTAGAATGGTTTAAAAAATTGTTCAAAAAAGGAAAATACACCAATTTTGCCAGCTTATGAAATGTGCTTGTCTGTACCTTTGTTAGTCCAGTGCAGAAACGGGTGAAAACTTCCTTCATGTTTCCACCTTTTTGCATGGATATTACTCGAAGATGATCTTCTTCATTTACCCAAACTAGGAAAGTCTTATTGTCATTGTGCCTAGAAAATATGTTTAATTTGGATCAACATTTTGTACAAGTTGCTTAATTGGTTATAAAATCACTATAAGTTCAACTAAATAGCTTGGCTTTTGATAAAAGAACTCAAATTCATGGAATCATTGACTGGTTACAGCACAGAAGAGGCCATCTCTGCAGGGGTAATATTGATAATCCCATTTATCCAAGTTTCCCCATATCTCACTTCAGGTAATTATCCAATATCCTTTTTGAAAGCCAAAAATAAAATTTTACCTCCACCATAATCTAGACAGTGTATTCCAGTTTCTAACCAGTCAATACATTAAAAAAAAAGCACAAGAACAGAAGGAAATGGAGAAGTAGATCATATAGCCCATCAAGCCTGCCCCAACATTCAACACACTCCTAAGAATCATGGATTCTTGTTCCCTGTATCCTTTGATTCCATAAGCCAAATATCTATCTGTCCCAGCCTTAAAATGATACAGCTTCTACAACTCTGGGGCAGAGAATTCCAAAGATTCACAAACTTGAGTGAAGTAATTTCCCCTCATCTGTCTCAACAAGACTGTGCCCAGTGTTTTGAGATTCCCCTAACCAACAGAAACAACCAATCTCTATCAAGCACCTTCAGAATCTTGTACATCTCCATGAGATCACCTCTCAGTCTTCTAAATGCCAGAGAAAATTGAGTCAATTTGTTCAAGTCATTTTTGGTTCTTTTGCTAAATCACATTACATCTATCATTTTGAGCCTTCCACCAATAGAAACAGTTTCTTCACAGCTGCTTTAAACATGTATGATTTTGTGCACCTCCATCCAACATCCTCAGCCACAACTTCTCCAATCCAAAACCATTCAAAATGATTCTGTGCCCTCTTCCTTCAGGCAGAGGTGTATGATAATGTTACCAGACTAGTAAATCAAAGGCCCAGGTTAATTCTTTCATAGAATGTGGGTGTCACTGCCAAGTATTTGTGGACCATCCCCAATTGTTCTCAAACTAAATGGCAGTCAAGAGTCAACCATGTTGCTGGGGGTTTGAAGTCACATGCAGGTCAAACTGGGCAAGGACAGCAGATTTCCTTCCCTAAAGCACATTAATAAATTAGATGGATTTTTACAATAATGGTTTCATGGTCATCATTAGATTTAATTCCAGATTTTTGGTGAAACTTAAATTCAATATCTGCCATGGTGGGATTCAAACCCAAAACATCAGGTACCAATACTACTATACTACCACCTTCCCTTAGTTAATGCTCTGGGAACATGGATTTAAAACCCACCCTGAAAGTAGGTGGGAATTTGAATTCAATTAAGAATCCATTAATTATAAATCTGGAATTTAAATTTATAGTTTCAATAATGGTGCCAATGAGATTAGTGATTGTTGTAAATAACCACTGGTTCACCAATTCAGGGACATAAAATCTGCTGTCCTTGTTACTTGCAAAATGGTCAAATCAAGAGCAGTTAAGATGGGCAACAAATGCAGACATCAATGATGTTCACATCTGAAAGAACAGGATACAGTTCTGAGGCCAAGGAAGTATTTTGGACAGATTAATCATTACTCCCCTGCTTCTATATTCCTTTTCCTTTATTTATAAAGCCCAGAATTCTGTACTTATTGACTAGTTTTTCCAACTTGAGATATCATCTTTGATAACTTGTACAAATGTCCTAATGGTTCCTTTGTGCTCTCCTTTAGCATTGCACCATTATTTTCATACTGCATTCATCACTTTCTGAAGTGCATCACTTTGCTGCATGGAATTTCATTCTGCTACATGTCTATCCATGCCCTCTTGAAGTTAATCAGTTTCCTCCTCAGTTCAAAGTTATGTCATCTCCAATCTTGTGCACTGTAGAGCCAAGACTGGGTTATTAACTATACAAAAAAGTCAAGAAAAGTAGTAGCCCAAATACAGACCCCTGGGGAGCCCCAATATATACGCTCCTTCAAATCTGCAAAACAACTGTTCACTACCACATTCACTCACTCAACTTAGCGTTCATACTGGCATTGTCTCTTTTATTTCATGAGCTTCAACTTACTGACATGCCAGTTACCCAACCCATTATCAAGTGCTATTCAGAAGTCCACGGACACCATATAAATCTTCAACTCACAAAAAAAACTTAAATCAAATTAGTTAAATATGTTTTGCCTCAACAATTCCAAGCTAGCTTTACTTAATTACTCCACGTGTCAAGTGTGTCTCTCTTGGATTATTTTTAAAAGTTTTAGCAGCAAAGGTTAAAAAGGCCCATAGTTCTGCATTTATCTTTACAGCCCTCTTTGGAGAAGTGTGACATGTGCAATTCTCTGATCTTCTGGCAGCATTCTCATATCCAAACAGGACTGGAAGACTATGGTCAGCACCTATACAATTTTCACCGTTATGTCCCACGATCCTTGGATGCATCTCAGGTGAACCTGGTGTCTTCTCAACTTAAGTTTTTGTTTGTACAATCTACAATAAACAGTACACAATGAGAAATTGGGTATTTGCATTTGGACTTACACCATACATGCCTATTTTCATTGGGGCAGCTACAAACAAAATGAAATCTAAAATGGGCATTAGATTTGGGCATTGATTTTAGTGTTTAAATAAGAGCAGACCTCAGTTTGCCAGCATAGGTTGGGGGGAGGGGAAAAAGAAACAAGATATTCAAGTTTAGAAAATATTGAACTCACTGTAAGCCCTTATTAGATAGCTGCATTAAGGATCCAGCTATAGACTACTCAAATCATAAAGCTAGGAAAATTAAGCTACATTTGTATCCACAAAGAGAAACCACTGACTTCAGCATAAAGCTATTGCAATGCAGTAAAATAGCCAGAATGTGTAATGTAGAAAGATAATTGAAAGTAGACATTTAATATTAGTTTAAATGAAAGACCAGCAGCAAAGCTTTCTATGATTCTCAAGTGAACTCTTCCAACCTACCTTCACTTCAAGCAATTGCCTTTATATACTAAAGATGGACTTCAAAACCACAATCTTTGCACCAACTTCAGCAGAATATAGAAAAGCACTTTAGGCTAACTTCCCTTCTGAATTTCTTGAGAGAATTCCTGCATATCAGTTTTAGAAGCTCCATTAATTGTTCCAATATGCTAAAAGAGAATCGGAATTGAAGCAAACGGAAATAATTTAAAATAAATTTGTATTTTCATCTCAGTCTCTGCAAGAACTAACCAGATGCCTCTGCCATCAGGCCAGTCACGTCCCATCCCAGAGGCCAGCAGCAGTGGAGACACAGGTTTGTCAAACAGAAAGTGGTCATCAATTAGAGTTTGCTGCTCTTGATCAGTCATACTCTTCAGGGCATAGTATTTTCCAGTAAATTCTCCATCCAAACTTCCCAGACCTAGTGAATAATACACAAAAAAAATTAGCCCATACTAAAATGTTACGACTATAATCATTTCCATTGAGGCTTCCCAAAACTACTAATTAAACAAAAAGTTCAACTGTGCTAAAAAAGTTGCAACTAATCATTAACAAAACAGAATGGTTTGACTACTTTTGTACAAGAAATCAAAACCACTCAGTGGGAAATGAAACACAGATGGACAAAATGCTAAATTTCAGAATTCCCAACAGTACTAATAGTAAACCAAATGAATACCATAGACTTGTGTTCAGAAGGCTACAAGTTCAGATTCACTAAGCTCAATATTTATCAAATGAAAACATTTGCAGCTCTGTAAAATAAGCAACGGGCATCACTACGAGATCAATTTGCAGCTGTGTAATGCACACTTGAAAGTTTTATGCCTGGGCAAAAGAAGGGGAATCTTCAGAGAGAAGCAATTTGGGCAGGGATGGCGGGGGAGGGAGGAGAAATCTTAGCTTAAGATCACAAGAGGCTGTGTCATCAAGAACTTGAGTGTTGGTTCATCCTAGTGTAAATGGTGGTGCATTTAAACTGGTAGAGTAGCAAGAGATTCAGTTTCAGAAATGTCCTCATGATTATGATGTATATAGGCCAGGGAGCCTACAACCCCAGGCTGGAATCCTCCTAGAATTCTACAAAGACCATTGAGGAGGTCTGCATCACAAGGAGCCCAAGGATGGACACTTGTTGATGACACCATATTCAATGGTACAGGTAATGACCAGAGGCACACAGACCTTTGTTCCTATTCTCCTCCAGCACCCTGTTGCTCTCAGTGAGAAGTCATTTTATGTGCAACACTGAATCATGCATAGTATTGCAATTTAGATGAAGTGTTGGAGGAAGGTGGAGAGTCCATGGCTATTATTTCATTTGGAAAAAAAGATCATTCAACCAAAATTTGAGAACCACTGATCTAGATCTTGCCTACTGAAAAATCCAGGAAGTTGCAGCAGAAAAGTGGCCAGATTGAATGCCAGGCTCCATCTTTCTAAGCAATTTGGTGGCACCTTAATTTTTTTAAAAAAGTTGTGCCAGCTCTCCAACTATTCAGGACATGAACCCAGCATGATCCACATTTCTACTGTTTGGTATATAACATATCCAATGCTCACAAGTATAGACTCCCCAAAATTTGCCAGGTCCCTGTGATGGCCAGAAATATGGGAGCTCAATGCCTTATCCCACATCCCTTTAACCAGATTTAGGGTAGATGCAGTTCGCACCACAGCAGATTGTCTGCAGAAACACTGATGTACACATTTGGTAAGGAGCATGTATGGGGCTAGACTGACCTTCAGCCTCCAGAACAATCCTGGATCTTAGTAGATAGTAGTTAGTGGGAATATTATAGTTGGTCAAGCCTAATGTTTTCATGTTTGACTTTTGAGGAAAAGTGTATCTATTTTGGAAATTATCCACATTGGCATACTATCCACAATTCCAAATGGAAGAACTGGAAACAAACTTTTGAAAATACTAAGTTAGTAACTTTGGTCTGTAGCCAGAAACTGTCCCATTCTGGATTAGAGGAATGTGGAATAATTCTCCCCTTCATCCCTTGGGTTATTAGTTCTATTTTATATTCTTCAGTCCTAGGAAGAGCCAAAAACAAAACAAGAAGTTTAACTCATTTAAAGTCACTTTATCAAAGACGTGAATCATTTTATGGAAGTGTAAAACTGCCAAAATATTCTTTCATTTTCATTTCAATCTAGTGATCTTCTGAACTACTGAAGTTTTGTTTTAAAACTTGGAGTAAATGGCTTCTTAGCGGGTCATAGATTATTACTTCTAGTCAACATCAGCAGCATCTTATTGTTCACCTCATTTGTGCTACATTTTGTACTTCAGTCCAATTTTTATTGCTGCCTTTGCCTATATGAGGAAATTTATCTGCTGATAGCCAAGATCTTAACAGGGTTTTCAAGCAGGCTGTGGAGAGAGATTCAATCATTCAAATTTGTTTCTTTACAAGAAGCAAATACAAAAATATATACTTTGAAGGTGTTTTTCTTCCTTTTTCCTGCTTATAAAACAGATATCACCACATCCATGCACATTGATTCTTAGAACTAAAAACAGCCATGTGTTCCAAACATTACCAATTTTAACAAGAAGTCACAAGCTTAGAATGCAGACATTCATTTCCATAAATGGTTCAAGAATGTGGATTACATGTTTTGCAGGCATAGCATTTGCAGTTAACTGAAACATTAGTTTAGCCTGAAGTGGTTCTCAACTTGAAATTGTTTAAAGGAAGTGTACTGAAAATGTTAATTCCAGTTCCCATTTTAGGTGAGACCCATCTTGTTCTGATTTGTCTCAATGAGCAGCGACGTTAAGTCAGAAATATTCCTTTCTGGAGGGATGAGGAAGAGAAGTGTGCAAAGTTTAAACAAAAGGCTTTCCAAAGGGAAAGTGTTGCTCTATGTTAGTATAATGCTTTCTTTGGGTGTGTAAAACAATTGAGGGTCACTAGGATAGGGTTCATACTGATCAGAAACTTAGATTTGATCATAAACTTATGATCATAACTCATTTCTGAGATTATACTTGTACAAGGACAATTCAGATTAGCTTTAAAGTGATTCATTAACGCACCACACCCATCGGACTTTACCTTCCTCAGCAAGTTTCTCAATGGCACGACGCTCCCCTCGACTGCAGTGTGGGGGAAGGCAGAAACCACATATGCTGCGCCCTGTGCGGACTCGACTACTCAACACATAGTTGGAATCCAGGTCATCACCACCCTTTTTCAAAAAAAAAAATTAAATTTTTATTTTTTCCATTTCCATGTGGTTTTTCCAATTAACTATTGCAAGAATGAATTGATGCAAGTATCCTTGCCAGATTGCATCAGTTAACTGGAATATTTTAATGTCAATACACAAAGGAAAGTTATACAAGTTGGCTTGGTCTTTTGGTACAATTCCAATTCATAACCCTATTAGGCAACAATTATGTTGATGTGCATGATGTAGGAAAAAGGAATACCAGTTCACAACCACCATTAGAAGTTGGCCAAGTGACACAAGTGTGGGCTTCAGTGTTCTTAGTAGTACAGGATCACAATGGCAAAACACAAGCTTACATCCTCACACATGAAAGCTATTGCTTTTAGCTGTACTATAAAGACGTCAATAGCTCCTTCCCAACACGTTTCCACAGCGACATGCTAGCAGAAACAGCACCAAAAGAGAATCTGGTCACTATCACAAAGCCACTTGTGGGATCTTGCTGTGCAAACTGGCTCTTATGTAGTCCAAGTATTTAATTGATTGTAAATTCTGGGGATGTTCCGAGGTCAGGAAAGGTACCAACAAAACTTGGTATTTATGTTATAGCTACATAAACGACACAAGCAGAGTACATATGCAAATCGTCAGCTCAAACTCATATGTTGCCAGTCCCATTACAAAGCTTCAGAGGCAGCTGGAACAATGCCTCCTGGTGCAAATTCGAAATAGCAAGAAGCCCTCCCCCAAGAATGTGCTGATCCTATTTTACACGGCAGAACACTTACCAGCAGGCACCCAGGCAAACTCAGCCCACTGGAGGCAGCACCGAGTTAAAACCTCTCCCGATTTACATAGCAACGGTTTCACGTTGAGTTTATTTCTCATTCCGCACTGTAATTCAAGAAAATGATTCCTCACCTTGAGGTTTTCATAGTTAAGATCAGTTTTGTGCTTGTCAGTAGGTTTGTAGCCACCGTGACGGTCTCGAATTACTGGGTCAAAAAGTTCCTTGAAAACTTCATAGGATTCTTCATCACCAGCAACACAACCTACTGTCATAATAAATGGGTGACCTGTACAGGGAGAAAAAAGGGGGACAGATCGCTCTTAGTCGTTCCGTTAACTGATACGTGCAAGGTTAATTATTAAATCAGCCGTTCAGTGTGAGGAGCTGTGTTTACTTCAACTAGAAGACAAGCATAAAGCAGCATGGTTTTCAAAAATATTTGAATTAACTTTTCGTTTTGACTGAAAGCAACTTTTCCAATATGATTGGGATGCATCACTGGCCATCACATCTTCTAACGTATTTACAGTGCAATACACATGTTTGCAAAGGCATAAAAATATCAAGTGGTTATATCACCAGGGGCAGTTTTACGTCTGTGATAAACGTGTGGCGATTTATCGCAGACAAAGCATCCCGAAGTCGACCATCAGATTGGGTGGAGAGACTTCATAATAATCTCAATGTAAAATGTTTTACCGGGATTATCAACCCCTGTCTGAATTACATCATCCAAAGTGAAGCCACTGGGGGTGGATTTGTTTTGGAGTTTCTTGTAGAGGTCCGGAGTGAGCACCTTGGCCATGTGGTTGTTGTGTTTGCTCAGGTCGGGAAACTCTTCCTGGGCCGACAGTCTCTTTATCTTTAGCGGGGCCATGGCGGGGGGAGGCTCACAGCTACACGGAATGAAAACCAGATACAACAATGAGACGGATCCCACATCACATTCGCCATCCACTATCCCCCTCTTTTACAGAAGGTCGCTGACCGTGGAGATCTCAATCCATTCGGGGAGTGAGATAGTATTTGAAATTCATGAGGCTAAAACCAATGATAACCATTTAAAAAAAAGAGGATTTTCGCTTTTTTAAAAAAAGTTACCCATCCTCGCTGCTTTAGTTTGTAGGCAGGCTATTAGCACAGCCCACAAAACAAAGTGGGGGCTTGGGTCAATATTTTTTCCCCTCTGATTTCTTGGTGGCCTTTTGAAAGCAGCACCTTCTGTAAGCAAGGGGAAGAGCAGACGGCTCGTCCGAATGCGGCTTTTACCTGGGTTGTCAACCCCAGTCTGAATGACATCGTCAAGGGTAAATCCGCTGGAGGTCTGCTTATCTCGCAGCTTGCTGTACAAGTCCAGGGTCAGGACTTTAGCCATGTGGTTGTTATGTTGGCTTAAATCCGGGAATTCTTCCTTAGCGGAATATTTCATCTTCAGAAGGTTGTGACTGTTGCTGAACGGCATGGTTACTGCTTTACTGCAATACAGACAAGAGGGTTTTTATGCATACACAAATAAATCCGATTTAATGCGGATTCCCGGTGCTAAGATTTTGAAAATGTTTTAGTCCAACTGATGTAAATAATGCTCATTAAGAATTTAAATTGAGTCCCATTTGCAGATTTTTAAAACAAAACATGCCATTCAGCAAGAATGCGAGTGAATTCGAAAACTGAATAATCCGACATTTACAAAGTGCTTGAAATAGATGATCTAAAAGCAACTTCTGGGTGAATGCGGCAGTCTTTTGCATCTTTTAGACGCTCTAATCCCCTCACAATCCGAGCAATGACTAAACACGATTTAATGTGTTTTTAAAATATAAATCTCAACATTTAGGGACCCTTAAACACTTTTTTTTTGCCCTTTTCGTCCTTCTGAAGGAATACATTGCCGATTAATTAATAATAACCTCTTGACACCCGCGTTACAGAAGATCTTATTGGATTCTCAAACAACTTTACGTTTACGTAAATTCCTCATTCTTCCGGACCCTTTTGCATTGTATTCCAAGCAGAATTTAAGGGCAATTGAAGTACAGCAGTTATGGGTTAGGTCCAGATGTCACAGATTAAAGCCAATGGATTAGCACAAATACCAATCGTGATCCTTTCCAATACAAGTAGCCGGCTGGGGGTGGGGGGGGGAGCTTTTCTTTCGTTTTAAGTGCAAATAAACGATATTTGCATGCTGATTTACAGGTGAAAAACATTTTATTAACTAGGAAATTGCTATTGAGATAGCAGAAGGTCCATAAAGCACCACTCAAAGATATTTCTTCAACACTGTTTTAGTAATCAATGCTCAAGAGGATTCTTTCAGAGCCACCATGCATCCAAATGGATTTTTCCCCCCCTAGGTCGGTAATGATGAGCACTTGATCATTAAATTAACAGTACAACCATCGCTTAAAAAAAAAAGCCTTAGTTAATTCCGAAACTAATTTTAATTCTGCTTCTCAAACGATATCTAATTTATTTAAATTGCATATATTTAATTTGCATTTCTCTTCATGCAAATAAAGATATATGACTTCGAAATTAAGAGCACAGCAAAAATAAGAATTTGCAATTATATTGTAGCGTCCAGTTCTTTAGTTTTCCACAATGACCTTACCTGGATGATAGGAATTTTGGAAGAAACCGGTTTAATTCTCAGCCTGAGCTGGGTTTTTTTTCCCCTCTGCCTGTGTCCGCACCGCACTGATTGGTGTCCAGCCGCTCCGCACCTTCCCATTGGATTATATAGCGCAGCGGAGCCGTGCTCCCATTGGCGGCTGCGTTGCAGCCCCATTCACCAGACGGCCTGTCAATCAAAGAGCACGGCTGGCGGGGTGGCGACGTCATCACCCGGTGCCGAGCTGGGTGACGCGGTCAGTGTGCGTCCAGAGATCATTTGGTGGAGGTGAGTTTTTCCTTCTGGCTTCCCTTCATATGGTGGTAGAAGAGGCTTTTGGAGTCAGGAGTGCTGAAAGCCCGTAAGGTTAGCCAGGCATTCATAGAATCCCTACCGCGCAGTTGGAGGCCATTCGACACATCGAAGTGTGCGCCGACCACTATCCCCCACATTCTGCACCTCCACGTGTTTATCCTACTAATCTCTTACCCCCCACCCCCCCCCAACACTAAAGGACAATTTAACATAGCCAATCAACCCGATTCACACACTGGGGGGGGGACCTGTAGTCATGATGTGGAGATGCTGGCGTTGGACTGGGGTAAACACAGTAAGAAGTCTGACAACAGTCACATAGTTTTACTATCAAATAAATCGGTTGGACGTAAACCCGATGTTGTCAGACTTCTTACTGGGGTAACCTGTAGCCATGGGGAGAATGTGCAAACTCCACACAGATAGGGACCTGAGGTTGGATTTGAACCTGGGTCCCTGGAGTTGTGATGTAAAGATGCCAGCGTTGGACTGGGGTGGTAAGAACTCAGTAAGAATTTAGCAACACCAATTTTAAATCCAACCGATTTATTTGATAGTAAATCTGCGAGCTTTCAATCAAATAAATCAGTTGGATTTAAAACTGGTAATGCTAAATTCTTACTGAGTTCTTCCCTGGAGTTGAGGCAGCAGTGCTGTCCTTTCATTAGGCTGCAGATTGGCCCTGGCCCAGAGTTGCTACTTACGTGCAGGAGGACCCTACTTGAAGCAATTGGGAGTTATTATTGTCGTGGCTTCCCCCCAGACACCAAGTCTACACCTCTTTTTTAGGCCTCTGTGACACCCAGGTTTGTGTTCCATTCTGCATTTGGGTTTAACTGTTCAGAACTGGGAGCTGTGGATCATCACAATCAGCAGAGTTCAATAATCTGCACATTTATAGACTACCATTACCACCAAGTCAAGGGATTATTGATTTGCAAGAGAGTATATGGGTACTATATTTTGCATCCTCACCTTTTCCTTCACTATATACTCTATGAATAGTATGCTTTGTATAGTAAAATAATTTTTCACTATCACAATACACGTGACAATAAATCATTGCTGAGTAGCAAGAGAATGAATCAGCAACCGTGCCCTATTGCCTTAAAAATGAGGCAGCAACCTGGTGAAGTTACAACATAGCCATATACATGCCAAACAGCCAGAAGCAGCATGTGACACATATTACAAAAACGATAACTGGGACTTTCTGGTCTTGCTATAGAGGATATTGCAGGTCAGTTAAAAGTCCTTTGACATTGTGGGACTAGCTGATCTGGTAGTAGGTGGGGCTGGAAAACCCCATCTAGTGGATCAGATCAATGCTCTGTAATCCTGCCACACCTAGTAATGAATGGTGGTGAAAAATTAACCCAATGAGAAGACTGCATAAAGATCACCATCATTAATGATCGGGAGCCCCAGCATGTCAGTGCAAAAGATAAGCTTGAAGCACTTGCAATTACCTTCAGCCAGATGTGTTAAGAGGATGGTGCATTTCTGAGGTCCTGAGAAACCAACATCTCAGTATTCAGTTAATTGAGTTCACTGCATGTGATATAAAGACAATAGATACAGCAATGGACCCTGACAACACCCCAGCTGCAGTACTGATGAAGGTGCCCAAGAACTAGCTGTGCCTCTAGTCAAAAAGTAAGACAAATCCAATCTGGCTAATTACTACCCCACCAGTCTACGCTGAATGATCAGCAAAGTCATTAAGATGTTGACATTGCTATCAATTGACAATTAATCCGAAACAACCTGTACATGATTCTTAATTTTCTTCTGCTGCAACCATTTGGCTCTAGGTCTCATTACAGCATTGGTCCAAACATATATAAAAGAGCTGAATTCAGTAAGTGTGGTGAGGGTGACTGCCCTTGCCATCAAAGTAACTTTTGCTGCTGTGCCATCAAAGAGCACGAGCAAAATTGAAGTTATGGGGTTTTGGAAAATTCTCACTGGTTGGAATTACACCCAAAATATGGGAAGATGGTTGATGCAGGTCAATTACCTTCAATTCAAAACACCATTGCAGGAGTTCCTCAGGGTGGTGGTCTAGCCCTGATTATTTTCAATTACTTCCTTCCATCATTATGTCAGAGGTGCTTTTTTTTTTATTCATTAGTGTCACAAGTAGGCTTACATTCACGCTGCAATGAAGTTACTCTGAAACTCCTCTAGTTATCACACCGCAGCGCCTGTTCGAGTACAGCAAAAGGCAATTTAGCATGGTCAATGAATCTAATCTGTACACCTTTGTACTGTGGGAAGAAACCAGAGAACACAAAAAACTTGCAGACACCACACACAGTGATCCAAGATGGGAATTGAACCTGGGTCACTGGTGCTGTGAGGCAACAGTGCTGACCACTATGCTGTCTTAGGTGATGTTGCTTAATGATTATACTATGTTCATTATCATTTGTAACTCCACAAATTGTTTGTGCCTGCGTACAGAGAGATGTAGATAATATCCAGGCTTGGACTGATGAGTGAAAAGTAACCTTCATGCATACAATTGAAAGGCAATGCCATTCTAAAAAGATGTAATCTAAGTAGTGCCCTTTGACATTAGCTTTGCTGAATTCCCCTACCGTTGACATCCTGGGGGTTACCTTGGCCCAGAAACCTAAATAGACCAGCCATATATAAACTGTGGTTCTAAGAGCAATAAGAATTCTTGCAACACCAGTTTAAAGTCCAACCAGTTTATTTAATAGTAATCCCACAAGCTTTTGGAAACTGCTATTCCTTCGTCAGGTGTATGGAAGGTTTTGATCAGAGAAAGGCATATAAAGGTACACACAGTTTACAGAATACTGACTAGAATGTAAGTCTTTACAGCTAATCTGCTATTCAAGTCTTAAAGATGCAAACAATGTAAGTGGAAATAGCATTAGGCATAGGTTAAAGAGATATGTATTGTCTCTAGACAGGACAGTAAGTGAGATGTTGCAATTTCAGGCAAGTTATGGGGGCTACAGATGGTGCGTCATGAACCCATCTGTAACCCTCATGACTTGCCTGAAATTCAACATCTCACTTATTGTCCTGTCTGGAGACAATACACATCTCTTTAACCTATGCTTAATGCTATCTGAACTCACATTGTCTGTGTCTTTAAGACTTGAATAGCAGGTTAGCTGTAAAGACTCACATTCTAATCAATATTCTGTAAACTGTGTGCACCTTTAAATGCCCTTCTTTGATCAGAACCTTCCATACACCTGACGAAGAAACAGCTTTTCTGAAAGCTCGTGGGTTTACTATCACATAAGCTGGTCGGACTTTAACCTGGTGTTGTGACACTTCTTACTGTGTTTACCCGTTTAATGCCAGCATCTCCACATGATGAGTTCCAAGAGCAGATCAGGAACTGTGAAATCTGTAGCAAATAATTCACCTGACTCCTCAAAACATGTCCACCATCTATGACACAAGTCAGGCATGTGATGGAGTACAGTCTCTATTTGCCTGAATGAGCTGGAACAACATTTGAGAAGCTTGTTCAAATCCAGGGCACAGCAGCCCACTTGATCCACCACTGGAGCACATTAGAAACATGATGTACAAAGTGCACTGCAACAGCTTGTCTTCTGACAGCATCTTACAGCCTCGTAGAACAAAGGCAGCAGATACTTCTCACAGTTCATCAACTCTGCAGTCAAATCCCTCCACTACTAGTTTTAACTTATTTTATTTGAAACCACTTCAATTAGTTATCTCTTATGAGCAGTTTTCTGTATAGCTTTCATTTGGTTTATGCTTTTTAGTTGTGTTATGTAGTTGCTCTCATGCTTTGAATTCTTCCTATTGACTAAATGTGAGTTTAGATTTAAGCAGTTCACTGACTTACAGCTTTCACTGGCCTGCAAACTACTGTTTCTGCTCCTTTGCCACAGCTAAGATCCAGTTTTATTCCATTTAGAAATATAACTGTACATATTGCTCATTTAATGCGATTTCCCAGAAATGCATGTATCTTGCTCAGTGTGCCTTGAGTACCACAGTGTGTTTTACAATAAAAGTGTTTGCCTCTTTACACTCTTGAGAAGTAATTTCATTTTGACTATGTTCATTGCCAGACTGTCCTTGAGTTAAGGAATTATTGGTAAACCCTGAATTTCTATCTCATTGTGGTAAATTCATGTGCTGTCCACAAAATGCTGTAGAATGGAATTCTCAATTAAATTTAGTGCCAGGGAGTCCCAGGTCAGATATGACATGTCCAAAAGCAGAACAGCAATGTGCCTTCAATTTTGCTAGCTTAACCACCAACTCACATGTTCCGTCTTTGCGTAAGAGAGTCATTTCCTTCAACAATTGTGTCAAATTAAGGATCTTTTCTTGAGAAATTAAAATGAAGCTGCTTAAGTTCAATTCACCTAACAGCCTTACAATCGAAGTATGTGGAAATATTTGTCCTTTCAACTTGAATTGGATTTGACCTTGAAGGTGAATAGTTTCGTAATTCCATGCAATAGGTAATTTTATAAGAGAAAATCTTTTCCCAAGTTTACGCAGCTATGAATTGGTTTATTGTTTTGGGTTCTGCCTGTCGGATAGAACATCTTCAGTACAATTATTCTGTCCAAGTGTATCATCTCGTTTATTGCTGAGATATCCTTTGCCCCCATGATGTGCTCATTTTTCAATTAACCATATTAATATACTTGCAGGGTTTGGTTACTTATGATTGCAGTGTATTTAACATTACAAACATCAAAACTTAATCAAACTTAGCTGTCTATGAATCAATGCCTTGCCAAATTTGTGTCATACTTCTCATGCTGACTAGTGTGTTGAATTTGAAATATTAAGTGCATGCCAGATGCTATTACTAAATCTTCTCACAGTTCATCAACTCTGCAGTCAAATCCCTCCACTACTAGTTTTAACTTATTTTATTTGAAGCCACTTCAATTAGTTATCTCTTATGAGCAGTTTTCTGTATAGCTTTCATTTGGTTTATGCTTTTTAGTTGTGTTATGTAGTTGCTCTCATGCTTTGAATTCTTCCTATTGACTAAATGTGAGTTTAGATTTAAGCAGTTCACTGACTTACAGCTTTCACTGGCCTGCAAACTACTGTTTCTGCTCCTTTACCACAGCTAAGATCTAGTTTTATTCCATTTAGAAATATAATTGTACATATTGCTCATTTAATGCAATTTCCCAGAAATGCATGTATCTTGCTCAGTGTGCCTTGAGTACCGCAATGTGTTTTACAATAAAAGTGTTTGCCTCTTTACACTCTTAACCTTATTTACACATATGTTGTGAGTTGGAAGGTAATGAAAGATAATCTGTGTAATTATGTACTGCAATGCGAATGACAAAGTTAAGCGTCATTCATTGTGATCCAGAAGGAGGCCTCTCACCTGTCCAGCCCGTGTCGACTCTGTGGAGCAATCCAGTTTAGTCCCTTTCCCTGCTCTATCCACGGAGATGTGCAAATTCATCTTCTTTAAGGCCCATCCAATTTTCTTTTGAAATCATTGATTGTTCCCTTCCATTATCATTATAATATGTTTCAAGTTATTTCCATTTGTTATGTAAAAGAAAATTCTTCCTTGGAACACTCCCACCATATTTCTTGCACAGAATCTTAAATTCGTGAGCTCTAGACCTTGTATTGTCAGCTAATGGCAGCCCATTTTGTTTGTCTGCTTTAATTTAAGGTGATCATGTAACTCAAGTGATTTCTAAAACACTTGGGATGTGGGTATCGTTGACAATTCCTAGTTGCTCTTGGGATGCAAATGCTAGATCTCCTTGAGTTGCTACTTTCCAGGTTGTGAAATTGCTCTCTCAATACGACTTGAGTAGAAAGTTTCAACCTTCTGATGCAATGTTAATGAAGTTATGAGAATATATGCTTAAATCAAGATGGCATGTGACTTTGAGGTGATAGTATTCCCTTTCTTCTTCTGTTTTTACCTTCTACGTGGTGGAGGTTACAGATTTGCAAGGTGTTGCTGAAGAAACCTTGGTTAAGTTTTGGCAGTGCATTCTATAGATAATATCGCAGTTGAGTTGACCAATGATGCTAAAGAGGTGCTCAAACTATTGGATGGGATGCTGACAAAGTTGTCTGCTTTGCTTGGTCAGCATTGTGCTTTAAGTGGTTGTGCCTCTATTGCGATTTGGGCACACATTCTTGATGTGTGTCTGACAGACAAGACTTTCCAATTCCCAATATTTCAGTTCAAACTGCAATTCACAAGCACTTAATTGTTGTAGAAATGCACTTAAATATTGTTGTGAAGAATATTGATCGACAGGGAATAACTAATTGCTTTATCAATTTCAGCTATTTAAAATGGGAGTTTTATTGGACAAAATAGTCACAGTACTAATTTGATTACTCTCTAGGGAATGCCATGAGAATCTTTTACTAAATTAAGAAATGAAGATTTGGAATTTTTTTCATAGCTCTTGAAATGAATAAAGATTTTTCCAATAAACTTTGTACAACAATATTGTTAAAAGGTTTGCGTGATTTCTGGCCTAGTCTAGGTATGTTAAATTTATCCAGATAAAAGAGTTCAGTGTACTGATTATTTATTGAAGCTGTGGCTGTTGAAAAAAGAGAAGTAACTTCCAGCTGGTCTAATACAGTACAAATGTCATCTCAGAACATTGAAGTAAGGGTTTTTTTTGTGTTGAATGTGAAATTGAATTTTTGAACTGGGGTGCCCTTGTAAACTGTGCACGTTGTGCATTTAATAATGAATGTATTTCTGACTGAATGCCTACCTTCCTATAAAAAGAAAGTAGCATCACAGCACTAGCTTCCAAAATAATTCCTGCAATGTTTGAATATTAGTGCATAATATACATGTGGTGTATTGATCCTAGCAATATTATATCCTTTTTGGCAGAAATGATTATGGAACTGTTCCCAGCAGTGAAACACTGAGGATTTAGTGTTTAAAAATAGGTAGCCTCACACAGGGTATAATCCATTTATTGTAGTTATTAAGTGCCCAATCCAATTGAATACACAACTTCAACAATACATTTTCAGAAACAGCAAGTGTTTTTCTTCCCTGAGTGCATTCCATACAACTGGTTAATTGTACTAAGAAATCAGTTGCTATACACTTATCCTGCATTAGTATCAGCAGCCTCTACTGCAGTTCTGTTTGCTCTTGGCATAGCTTTCAAGGCTCATTAGGTCGCTTTTTGGATAAGATCAAGCATTGGATCAAGCCCAAGATGGGGTGCGGTGCCTTATCTTGTCAGCTTGGATCTTGTTTGTTTCTCTTGTGGGGACTATGAATTGGATTCAGTTTGAATTTGTTTTTTGGAGCCAGCAAGGAGATGGATTTGGATCAATCTGCATTTAAGTAATATTCTCCATTTCTATTCTTCCTGCCAAAGTAGTCAAATTGATGCTTTCCCACATTATGTTGTATCTACTGTATTTTTTTTATCCACTCCCTTAACTTGTCTATATCCCTTCACGGATGCTCTGTCCTCTTCACAATTTTCTTTACCATCTATCTTTGTGACGTCAGCAAATTTAGCTATTGTACATAGTTGAGACCCACTGGGAATCTACTGGCTCGATTTTCCAACCCAAAAATGACCCATTTAATCCATCTCTGTGCTTACTGTTAGTTAACCAATTCTCTATGCATTCTAATCTATTATCCCCAATACCATGTTGTGCGGTAACCTGTTATATGACACCTTATCAAATGCAGTTGTATATCCAAATACACTACAGATACAGGTTCCCATTACTGCTGGTTACTCCTTCACAGAACTCCTATGAATTAGTTTTATGAAAGGGAAATAGAGTTTGACTATGTTGACTCTGCCTGATTGTACTATGATTTTTTTTTAAAATATCTCCTATTACCTCAATATTGGATTCAAGCATTTTTCATATAACCATTGTTAGGCTAACTGGCCAATAGTTTTCCAGCTTCCTGTATCCTTTTTTGAAAAGAGCTGTTGCATTTGCAGTTTTCCAATCTGTTGGGGCTGAATTTTGGAACCCACTTCTTTAAGATCCTAGGATGCAGGTCTTCAGATCCAAGGGACTTTTAGCATTTAATCCCGATAGCTTCCCAAAATAGCTTTTGCCTAGTGATTGATTGTTCTAAGTTCCTTCTTCCCTTTTTCCCTCTTGATTTTCAACTATTACTGAGATGCTTTTCATATTTTCTACAGTGAAGGCTCGTACAAAATACCTGTTCAATGCTATTTCCTTGTTCCCCATTATTAATTTTCAGTTTCTGCCTCCAAGGGACAGATGTTAACTTTAGCTAGTTTCCTTTTTTATATACTTATAAAATCTCTTACTGTTTGCTTTTATATTACTAGCTAGCCTTCTCTCATACTTTAATTTCTTCCTTTTTAAAAAAAAGTCATTCTGAGTTGGTTTCTGAAATTTCTCTGATCTCACCTACTGTTAATCTTGATAATATTGTACATGTCAACTTTTATTCTGTCCTTGACTTTCTTGGTTAGCCAAGGAACAGTGCACCAATCTCCTAGTCTTTCTCAATGAATAGTCAATATTATAAAAATGTTTTTAAAATCTACAATTGCAGCATTTGGGGCCAGATACCGAACTTTTTTTATATAAAACAAAACTGCTGTTCACGATGAGATAAAATGAAGAGGAAAGGCTGTCTTCATACGATCAATAAGATCATTTGGCTTTTTGCAGTTTATTTCTCACCTTGTTCTAAGCAGTTGTTCACATGCTTGTGTTTGTGTAATGATTGAGTTTGTCATTTGATGACTTCAGAATATTTATTAGGTTTCTTTCCTCATAATCTGGAACAGCTGTACAGAAGTAGATTGGAAGATTGGTATTGTAAGCTGCGAATTCTACCAAAAACTATACTTCAACATATGTAAACCAAACGGTACGTTTAATATGACCTCAGCTGGAGTGGTGAACGGTATATCAAATGCCACTTTCAAAGGTGGACCAGACAAGAATGCCTCTTTCATCACATCAGCTTTACTATCTGGCTTTGCTCATTGATGAATAGCTCAAAGATTTAATGGCAGTATGTTGAATTTAGATGAACAATCTTAAGAAAAAGTAATGAAGAGCAATTTATAATTTGTCAAGGAAAATTGATTAGGTGGTTAACTCCTAATGCAACACTTGCTACTTAGGAAAATTGTCAGACAGTTGGGAAAATCTGAAGGTCTGCTTAAATGTTTCTGCATCAGCTAAAGAATAGTCCACAGAACTGCTAATGTAGCCCAGCATCCTGTCTTCATTATAAATCTTTCAATTGAAGTTCTGTTTTGATACTAAGCTTGCTGAACCATAAATCCCAACTATTCCTCATGCTTCATTTAATGCTGTACTGCATTTTGAGACACTGATAACTCATTTTCTCCTGGAAAACCAAACACAATTGCCATAATTCAGTAGTTACATCACAGTTTTATCTACTAATGGGCTTAATGAATGATCCAGTAATTCGAGGATGGAGCTTTCAAGTTGTTAAAACACTTCAGTCAGTTCTGATTTCTGTTGTAGCATAAAATAAACTAGAAAGTTTGTTGTTAACAAGTTCACCAAAGCAACACCTGTTATAGTAAAACTGTATGTTAGTTCTTGTATAGATTCAATAGATGTATTTAAAATAATTTTTGTTCTGGAACAAAATTGGGTATCTGTTTGAAAAATAGGGCACAAACTTGTGGTTGTGATGTGTTTCTTTTTCTCATGTTGCCACTGGATGGAACTGAGATAATTTCAGTGGAAAAGGATTATTTAAATTCACTCAATCTGGAAAACCCAGAGACTTCATCTAACTAAGAGGAGTTCAGTTGATGTACCAGCATTTCCCTTAATGAATTAAAATGTTCATCAGCATTGTACTTTGTACAATGAGTTGTACAGATTAAGGAAATAATTAAATTCAGTTCTGAGTTATTTTATCACAAGCTGGGGAAGATAGGGATGTTAGTTTTGTTTTATTGGTCAGTGAAAGCCAATAAGCTCTTGTGATTGCTATTCAATAACCTCCTAATAAAAACACGGATGTGTTGATGTTGGCTGAAGGTAGACGTGAGCTCGGTTGTGATAATTCTACTATTAATTCCACCCTGCCCCAATTCTCAAAGGGTAAAATAACCTGCCACATTAAAATTTGTCTTTAAGAGTGTCGTGGGGAAAAGCATTGGAGGTGCCTGGCGTCTCTGGAGCTGTACCCAGCAAGGAGGGAGAGCAGCAAGTTAATTATCAGCAGCTCTAAGTAGGTCAAGGATACCTGAGAACTTCACTAATTGTCCAGCTGCATAATTCAGTGTATCAGCTAGTATCTGCACTCTCACTCTCTTTTTAGAACTGCTGTTGTATTGGCACTTTGACCGGGCTAGATTTACTGCCTTGGTGTGTTAAGCAATTGTGCCAGTTCAGAAATGTTTTCCCACAATTCCTGATGGACATTAATGGAGATTAAATTATCATTTGCCATTTTGGCTCTATCATTTTAAAAAAAATAAATATTTAATGTAGATCTTAGTTGTATTGCTGATATCAGACCTGACCTGAAAGATTGAGAAAACTGGGCCTATATTGTTCTAAAGTTTCAGAGAATAAGAGGTGATCTCCTCATCGAAACTTATAAACTTCTTACAGAGTGGATGTAGGAAGGATGTTCCCCCTGACTGGTGAGTACAGAACCAGGGGATTATGTCTCAGAAAATGGGCCAGGATATTTGAGGATGGTGAATTTTTGGAATTCTTGACCTCGGGTGTACTGTGGAAATTCAATCAATGAGTATGTTCAAGACCAAAATCTATAGAATTCTGGAGACTAACGACATTGAATGGGAATAGAATGCGAAAGTGGTGTTGAGATAAATCAGCTGTGATCTGTTTGAATAGCGAAAGAAGCTTGATGGGCTGAATGACTTATTCCTGTTCCTGTGATCCTTGTATGATTATGGAAATGAATTTTTGGATTTTTGTGGGGTTAGTAGAATCCTTGAGGTTCTCGGAGGTCACTTAAGGTCATTAAGTGACATTTAGGATATGAATTCAAAATGTTGGGTAGAGTAACTTCGTTGCTAACTGCCTACACGAACATGTGCACTGAGCTTGGTTCTCTAATGCTTTTGTTATTTGAAACATAAACAATGAGACAGTATTGAGGGGAGTAAGATGTAGGATTCAAATAAAAACACAAAATGGTGAAATATGAATGATGTCTGTTTGTATATTTATTGGCTGCTTTGCCCTGTCACACATCTGCTCTGGAGATTACCAAAGATTTTTGCGTGCACCCAGCTTTGCCTGGCTTCAAATTAATATTTCTGGAAACGGATATTAGTAATCTTAGAGGCAGAAAGTCATTTGCACATTCCCAAAAGGCTTTGAAAACCATGGTTTTAACTAAATTTGTGATCTATTACCTTCTTTGATACATTAAAAGAAAAAGAGCAGAACTTGCATTTATGCAGAAGCTTTATCATGTCTTCAGCACATCTCATAATTCTCCATGTTCAGTGAATAACTTTTGAAGGGCAATCACTGTTATGTATTATGTAAGCAGAAATGGCGACCAATAGCACAAATCAATATACAATTAATTGAATAAATTACTATGTTGTGAGTTGTAGTTCAGGAAAGAACATTAATCTTAGCTCTGGGGAGCTCTGTGTTATTTGAATAATATCATAGGACCTTTACATCACTGTTCCCAACCTTTTATGCTAGAAAAGATTTTGAGGCACATCTCCTATTTTCCTGAACCAAACTGTCCTCTTGCAAAAAACCTTTACCTCTAAAACCTTAAAACATGTCAAGCCACCATTTAATACAATTTTCTTTAGTTTAAGTGAAAGCCTTATCATTGTATGTCAAATATCTAGGGCCTGTTTCTCCTTTTCTTAACTTTATCAGTTCCTGTTTCTTGTCTCCTTCCCTTACTGGAAATTTCATTTTTTTCTTTCTCTGCCTTCATTCCTGTTTGTTTTTTTTTTCAACTTCTTTTTCTCTCCCAGGCTTTTGTGTCCTTTTGTGTTTCTATTTTTTGTGCAGATCCTTGGGGCCTTTGTCTCCAACTCCATATTTGACATCTCCAATTCCCAAAGGATCTAGGATTTTCTGTACATTTGTAAACTAGGAAAGGGCCCCACATGCGCAGTTCTGATTTTTTTTATATCAGTTAGGCCCATGAGCATGCTGCCAACCAATATTTAAAAATCTGAACCATGCATGTGCAACCCGTTCCCAACTAGTGTGTGCACTGTTTGGATTACCAACATCAAACAATCCAAACAGCACACGTGTGGCTCATTCCCAGCCAGCGCATGGGGGAAGGCCCAAGGTTATCAAGATTTGGAGATGCTGACCGCAAAGCGGAAAATGAAGATTAGATTTAGTTTATTAACATTGATGTTTAATCGGTTTTGAATCTTATTTTGCGGCTCACTTATGGAGCTTTTGCCGTGGCACACTGGTTGGGAATCTCTGATTTAAGGTGTCTCAGTTGGGGGGCTCAGTTTAACAACAGATTCAATCCTTCTGATGAGGCAGCATTCTCTTAATGCTGAACTGGAATGTCAGCAAGCCTATGTTTGCTGAAGCTGTAGAATGGTTCTAGTATACAGTGTAGATCTTGGTGGTATCACTCTGCTCTCTGTCTGAAGGTTGTGGGCCCAAGCCCATTCCAAAATTTTGACCTATAGTATAGGCTGATATTGAGTGTTGCTTTCTTGGATGTGTCCTTTCCTGAACAAACATTAAACCAATTTCCTGTCTGTCTACCGAGATGAATGCAAGAGTGGCATTTGGTGAAGAAGGGTTCTTAGGCTATCCTGACAAGCATTTATCTTTCAACGAACAATTTTTTAAAAAAAATTCAACAAACATTCAAAAACCGTTTTGAGGTGTTGCTGTGTGGAAATATAGGCTTTGTCTATAATTGTAACTCCACTTAAAATTACAGATATTCCAAAATAATCTAAGGTCATTAGAAAGTGATACAACTAGAAGAGCTTTCCTCCTTCAGAATCAGAAAGAAATCAGTGGAGTCACACATTTTTCTCCTTTGCTCTCACTGAAGCATAGGCTTGCTAGCTGCTAATTTTGCTCATTTTTGTGTCTCTAGCACCATTTACTTCGTGCACAGACTAGAAATTTGGGGAGTTCATCAATTCTTGGTGGAGGAAATATTTAAATCAGCTGTACATAAAGTTTGGAAAACAAGAGCAGAATTATTTTGTATGCTAATTCTATACTTGAATCTCCAACTTATCTATATTGTACTTGTATGCTGTTTAATTATGCAGTTAATTTTCATTTTGGACCATGAAATGAATATTCTTGCAAAAAATTTATTTTCTGAAACTTCCATCCCAACTGAATATTTGGTTAAAATCAATGTATCTATTCCAAACCAGTTTAACTTTCCTACTTGTATTATCTTTGAAATATTAGTGTCTCATTAATTTTGGGTGTTAAAGATGCCGGAGATTAGTGTTGTTGCAGCCCTTGTGCACTTGCCTTCATCCTTAAGCTGTTTGAGCCTTAGATAATAGACATTGGATTTCCCTGCTTACTAAGATGAGATTGCCTATTCTTTAGTCAACAGTTCCAACTATTGAGCTATTTTTTATCAGATGAACCATTAATTTTCTGGACCCAAAAAGACCTGTCACTTGATCATAGATCAAACCTATCCAGTGCCTTCAAATTACTCAGTCTCTTCTCCAAACACCATCAGTTGTTTTTTTTTTGCCAGTTTGTACTGATTTCCAAAAGATGGTGTATAGGAAGATAGTGCTAACACTGAAGAAAAACATATCCAAAAACAATGTGCAATTGGTCAGCAGGCATTGAAAGAGAAAATTAAAGCCAACGCACATTTCTCTGACACTGCACTTCAGTATGTGGGGTGCAGGTGGACAGACATTACACCAGTTTAGAACACTTGATGTGTTTAGTAATTTGTTCTGAAACTGTCAACATCACTTTGGTAACAATCTAATTTATGCCACATTGTATTTAAATCTTTCTTCTAGTGAACGATTTCCTTTAATCACCTTCTCAATGCCCTTCATTATCAGGAAGATGTCGGCATGCTCACTTCAAAGTTCTTTTTGATATTTTCCTCTACATTCTGAAAGGTGAAAGTATCTTTATTATGAGATAACAAGTCTACAAACAGATCTCTAAATGGCATCCAACCAACATCTCAAAAAAATGTTACCTTCTAAATTCTATTCAGTCCCTGCTGATGTGAAGTAGTGCCACATTTGCCTTTTTTAACCACAGCTAAGCCCTCCTGATTTGGGCAATGAAGGAATGGTGCACTGCAGCCCCTATTTCTCACCTTTGTCCTCTATTCAATAATGCCTTTGGCTAACTAATATTTATCAATCTCTGTTTTAAAATTAACAGTTCTATTTCAACCAGGATCAATTTCTATTTGTTGAAAAGAATTCCAGACTTAGATTGCCCTTTGCTTGAAGTACTGTTTCATAATTTCACTCCTGAAAGGTCTGGCTCAAAAAACCTAAGTCCTAAACTTATCAGCTAATGGAAATAATTTCTCTCAATCTATCCTATTAGTTCTCTTAGTATCATGAAAACTTTGATTAACCTTCTCAATTCCAGGAGTAGCAATCCTAGTTTATTTAAACTCTCTTCATAGCTTAATCCTGGATTCAAACCTATTCTACGTTTTCTCAAAGACCAATATATCTTTCCTAAAGTGCAGTGCCCAGAACTGCTCATAGCACTTAAAGCGTGGATTATTGAATTGTAGAATTATTTTACAAAAATTCATATTGCATCTGATACCAATTTAAAAAATCCAAATCCTTCAAAATATATTTGTACTGCTTCTGCAATCAAAAAAAAATTGTTTTGTTTATCCCTTGGTTCAATTCGATATAATTAATACAATTGAAATAGCAAAGGTCTAAATACTAGGGCATTCTTTTAATTTCTATCCCACCTGAAAAGTTCTAACAAAAGGCTATTGATTTCCTTTTTTTAAAGTCACTCTAATAAATTGGGAATGTTTTGTCTACTTCAGGTATTAATTATTGATGTAGAACTTTGTAGAGAGCATTCAGGAAAATGAAATTTTTTGTTCGCCAATTTTTCAGTGCCCTTTCTGGGCTGGTATTGGCTAATTGCTGGTTCCTTTTAGTGTTAGCATCATTTTGTATTCATCTCATTTATGAACCTTGCCATTTGGCATTAGAAGCTAATCACCTATGTGCATGGGAAAGTGGTGGAATTAGGTATGTAGATTAAATTCCCATTAATGTAACATTGATTTTCTTTCTGGAGTGTATTTAATTACTTTCCTATTTCCGAATACCTGTTCCAAATTTGGCAAACTTGCATAAATATTAGAGTATCAATAATGTCAGTCCCATTTTCTCTTTAAGATTTATTTGTGTAAATTGGCTGGCACAGGTTGTTTATCTATTTTCAGAGCACTTGAATATGTAATTACATTTTTATTTGCGTAGATTTTCCATTCCTGTTGCTGAAACTCTGACATGGTAAACTGCCCTTCTTTCTAAATAAAGATAGGTGTGGGTTAGACTATTTACTTACTTTTTCAGCCCCTGGATGCTTCATTGCCAATAGCATGGTTAAATGGATTGATGCGTCCTAACACTTTTTTTCCAAATATATGTTTATAGTAAGTACCGCTCCAAATTTTCAGAGTTGCTGTAAAGCGTCTTGACTTTTAATCTATTTTTCGTATTACTGATTCTACAGGCCAATCCATTCCTATAAAACCAAAAAGATGATTGATTTGGATATTTCAAAACAAATTTTTTGATGTTAGCTGAGGGAAAAATGTTAGCCAGGTTACTGAACTGCACTAACTTACCCTTTCCATCCCTCTTTCTCACTCATTCTACATTCCAGCCTGCTAATGGCAAGGCCAATTATAGAAATTCCATTGTAGCCTTGAATGAGATGGGCCAGTAATGCAGATCAATAATCAGCTTAGGCATTCCTAGAGCATCAGATTTACTTTTGCCCTGAATAATGTATTTGCAAATGAATTGTGTTGTTGTAAAGAGTGCCCGTTTTTCTGAATCCATGTAAAATCCTCTAATTGTGAATTTAGATCTGTTCCACTATAGTGAAGTAATAAGAACAAACATTGAACTTATTGATGTAAGGGTGCTATTCTGATGTTCTTGCCTGCTTCAATGTTTTTCCTAGGTTGTGACGATCATTGCATTCCATTCTCACAATGAGTTTTGTGGAGTATAGAGATGTTATTCAGAATGGTGACACCGCCATCGTCTTCCTAGGCCACGATTCAATGTTTGCAATCAAAGTTCAGCAAGGTGCTGCAACGCAGACCAAGTATGGTGCTATCAAACACTCAGCCGATCTTATTGGGAAAAAGTATGGGTCAAAGGTTACATGCAGCAAAGGTGGCTGGGTGTATATACTACACCCTACTCCAGAACTCTGGACTGTGACGCTTCCTCATCGGACACAAATCCTCTATTCTACTGATATCTCTATGATCATTATGATGCTAGAGTTGAAGCCAGGATCTATCGTCTGTGAGTCAGGTAAGTTATTTGAATAATATAGAATCTGAGCATGCAGTTTTTCACTAGGAATGTTAATGCATATTGTAAAGATAGCTAAGTTTGTAGCATGGAAGAAATGTTGGCACTCTTCAATGCATGTCCAATCTTCCCTGGATGATCAGATGCCTTGATTTATTTGCTCAACTGCTGTATTTAATTTTTAAGCATGGCTGTTTCCTTAATTGGAGATTAATCTGTTTTTCAAATCTTCCCGATGCATAATGGTAGAAAATGAGTAATCCTGTATTTTTTGATGTTTAAGAATATGAAAACTCTTGCAGAAATAACTTGTTATTCGTCTTGAATAGCACATATACAAGCTTTGGGGACATAATTGTATATTATTATACTTTTGAACTCTACCATCTACATGGTTAGGTAGGTATTTAAAATGTCAAGGCTTCTTCAAAGAAGAGCAAGATCACTTCTTCTCTCAAATCTATACTATTTATATCTATATATGTTTTGCTGTTGCAGACATTGCCTTGGAGAGGAATGGAATATAAAAGCAAGGAATTCTCTTTACAATTCTTTAGGACGTTGAGACCACGTCAAGTGTACTGTGTAGAACTTTATTCTCAATTAATAAAGGATATATCTGCATTGGAACCTGAATCTTCGAGGATTCACAAGGCTGATTCTAGAGTTGAAAAATTGTCTTATGAGGGAGAGATAAGCAGGTTAAAAGTTTAGAAGGATGGGAGATGATCTTATTGAAATATATTAGATACTAAGGGGGCTTGACAAGCTAGATACTGAGATTTTTTTGATGTTAGCTGAGGGAATCTAGAATTAAAAATAAGGGGTCTCTCATTTAAGATGATAGACAAGGAAGAATTTCTCCCAGGGATTGTTAATGCATGAAATTATCTTCTCCAGAAAGCAGTAAAGACTGGGTAATTGAATATACTTTAAAGCTGAGTTAGACAGATTTTTGATTGACTAAAGAGTCACGAGTTCTGGGTCTCAGGTAGGAGAATGGAGATGAGGTCATGATCTTATTGAAAGGCTCTGTGGGCCAAATGACCTACTTCTATTTCTTATGAACAGTTGTTCCATTTGACTGCAGGATAGCCAGTGCCCTCAAAGTAATTCATTAACTGAAGTGCTTTGAGATATTTTACTATATAAATATATTAGCTCAAGAGGACGTAACCGACCCTACAAATGGATATAGATAGGTTAAGCAAGTGGGCAAAAGTATGGCAGAATAGAGTATAATGCGGGTAAAATGTGAACGTGTCCACTTTGGCAGGAAAAACTGCATGTAATTTATTTGGAGAGAATGCAGATGTCTATGATATAGAGGGATTTGGGTGTCTAGGTATATGAATCTCAAAATGTTGGCATGCAGGTACAGGAAGTGATTAGGAAGCTAATGGAATGTTGGCATTTGGAGAATTGAGTGTAAATGTTGGAAAGTGTTGCTGTCACAGCTGAATGGAGCCTTTGTGGGTCTTCATCTGGAGTGCTATGTACAGTTTTGGACTTTTTACTTAAGAATATAATTTCATTGGAAACAGTTTAGAAAAGTTTCACTTAACTAATTCCTGGCATGAAGGGATTAGTGTATGAGGAAAGGTTGAACAGGTTGGACTTGTACCCATTGGGGTTTAGACAATATTCAAACATATAAGATCCTGAGGGATTGTGACAGGCTGGGTGCTGAGAGGATGTTTTTCTCTGTGGGAGAGTATAGAGCAAAGATACATAGTTTAAAAATTAAGAGTCTCCCATTTAAGACAGCAATGAGAATTTTTTTTCCAAAGAAGCCCATGGAATGCTCTTCCTCAGAGATACATAGAGGCTTGGTCATTGAATATATTCAAGGCTGAATTACACAGATTTTGGTAGCCAACGATGTCCAGGGTTAAGGAGTTCAGATAGATGGGTGAAGTCAAGGCCACACTATTATCTTACTGTGGGGCCAAATGACCACCACCTGCTCCTAGTTGTGTAAGTGCCCTGTGCCAGGAATCTATAATCCACTTTACATTTCATCAGACTACTCCATTTGCTTTTAAATTTTAGCATTAATGGAGTCTGATGTGAGAACTGGATTTAACTTGCTATCAAAGGTGCTTGGCTGTTTTAGAAATTTTGATTGGGGGCAAAATATTATGCTTTAACTTTACTGCACAATGGTTAGCACGGCTGCCTTACAGTGCCAGGGACCCAGTTTCGATTCCCGGCTTGGGTCACTGTCTGTGGAGTTTGCACATTCTCCCTGTGTCTGCGTTGCTTTCCTCCAGGTGCCCTGGTTTCCTCCCATAGTCCAAAAGATATGCAGGACAGATGAATTAGTCATGCTAAATTCTCCCTCTGTACCCAAACAGACACTGGAATGTAGCGACTAGGGGATTTTTATTGTAACTTCATTGCAGAATTAACATAAGCCTGCTTCTGACTAAAACTTTACTTTTACTTTGAAGATCTAGTTAATTGATTTCATGTGGAAATCTGACATTAATTTTAGGGCACGCCTTCAAAATGCTGAACACTATTTGAGAGAATTAAATTTTTAAAGACTTACGTTTTGCTAACCAGCTGGGTGTCTCAAAAGTGCTTGCAGCTAACAGAGTATTTTTGATATGTAGTCATTTAAAAAAAAGTAAATTATGATTTGAACTGCAGCCTCAACTATGACTCTATAAAAAAAATTAGATGCCTTGAAAAAGAAGGGAATTTAATGGGCCCCATTTTGCTGTGACAATAATGGTGAGACTAAAAGTTCTTACTGTTATTCACAAATTGGACAACAATAATCAGTGATAATGTGCACATTTAACTTTGAAATTCCTGAAATTGCTGATTGAGATATGCAGCCTCTCCAAAAGCTGCATGAAAATTTTATATATCACGACCTGGTTCCCCATTAAAGTACATTGAACAACGTGACATTCCTGTACTGGCTATGTAGATACAAAAGCACCAAAAAAAGAGTTTGGCCATATCCATTTCAGTGACAGAACTTTTCTAATTGCATGATATCTTAAAACCACCTCTCTGACACTGAGATGTAACATTTAGCATGTAATCTCATTCCTTCAGCTTTTAATTATTGCTATTGATGCAAACTTTTTTAACCTTTTCTTTGTCTGTCTCTCTGTCTCTTTATCTCTCTATCCAACCCTTCCTTCTTGCTCTTTATTTCACTTTTTCTACCTCTTTCCATTATTCAAATTTTAAAATTCCTGGTCCAGGTCCTGTGCTGCCCATTAATAATTCTTCAACCAGCTTGGTTAAGGAGATGCATTGTTGCTTGCTCCATTCAGACAGGTTCCAAATCCCGTGCACAGGGCAATTATCAGCTTGACATGTGAAAGCCCAAAAAGAGTCAATGGTAAATTGACAAACAGCTGGTGTTGGTTTAATCACCACTCAGTACAATCCAACCAGATGAGAATGAGTTCTCCAGTCAATTTTTTGGTGTATTTTATTTAATCAGGATAGAAACATCAAAAATAATGAATACTCAAAGAACTACAAATATGACTAGTGTCAAATACTGTACAAAAAATAGTGTGAAAATTAGCCCCTTTTTAAATAATAACTTCTTCACACGTTTCCCCAAATAATAAAAATTCCTGATTCGCTCAGTTGACTTGTACCTCACTGGAAAAGCGGAAGAATATACAGTTTTTAAGGCTTGTGCTATCACCAGAAATGCAGTGATGTAGTTTTTTTATTTTTTTTTATCTAATCTGTTCTCAAATCCCGATGAGATTTCTACACATTGAAACTCTTCTTTAAAACTTAAGAAATATGATCACTGTGTAACCTTCCAGCTGCGTATAGAATTTCATTGAGTTGAATTAGAAAGAAAGGAATCCAAGATGTGAGTTGAACTATTTCTCCTGAGGCATGTAGAAGCTAAGATCCGAATCAAGAATATGCAGGAAGCTTTTCTTCTGCCAACAATAGTCTATGTTCTGCCAGATACCTGATACCATGTCCTTAAAAAGCTTAAATAAGCATCAAGTTACCTTGAGAATCAGATATTTGTTGTAATGGTCAGAATTTTCAATAGGTAGACTAGTTCCTTAAAATAAAATGCAGCATTAACCGAGCACTGCAGAAATGAGTCCACGTGTTGAACAAAATGGTGCAATGCAATGACATTTGTAGAGCAACTGCAGTCGCCTAGTTGAAAACTGATGAACATGTGGGGCACATGGCTGTATCTGTTAGATGTGTTTTACTTTTACTGCAATTGTATTTACATATCCAAATTCCTGTTTTTCTTTAAAAGCTGTTTCCTGAGTTTCTAAAAGATTGGTTCAATAATGCATCAGAAAAAAATTTGTGTATCAGCCTATTTTGTATACATGTCAATCTGTTAGTGTGTTAGCCTGAATGAAAATATTAGCTCCCGTTTAAATGCTATTATTTGCTACAGAGTGTGCAATAATGCTTTTAATTTAAAAAAAGTAAAAATAAGTCCACTGTCATTGCAACTAATGCCAAATGTTCAGCTGTTAAAAATTTTAAGTTATCTCTGCGGTGATTACTTTGTTGCTGTGTATATTGAGATAAAGCTTTGTGTGCTATTCAGTGAACATATGATTACAAAATCAATTAGCTGAGATTTCATGGCATTGAAGGAATGATAAATGATATTGGGTCTTGCTGATATTAAAACTGCAATGTCAAGATTTGTGATATGGTGCCATGTACTTTGTGTTCTTTCACACCTTATTGGGCTTCTGTAATTTACATATGAATGAATGAACTAAAAGCTGCTTTTGCTTTTAGAACAATGCAGCACAGAAAAAGGCCCTTCGGCCCAACCAGCCCAAGCCAAACATGGTGCCCTCCCAGCTAATCCCAGTTGCCCCTGTTTGGCCCATGTCCCTCTAATCCTCTTGGGATTTTCTTTAGCCTTGTCTGCCAGATCTATCTCAAACCTTTTTGCTCTCCTGATTTCTCTCCTAAGTGTACTCTTACACATAATGGTTTTTGGCCTCTTGTTTTGATCTTTCCCACAAGAGGAAGCACTCTTCTCTACATGCACATTTACAAATGTCTTGGTAATTTTAATGACTCCTATTATTATGCCGTCCTTCCTCTAAACGACTAAGCTAGTCCCAATTGCCTGCGATTGGCCCATATCCCTCAATAGCCATCTTACTCTTGGAACTGTGTAAATGCTTTTTAAAAAAACAAAATTGTACCCACCTCTTCTGCTACCTCTGGCAACTTGTTCTGGACACACCATCCTCTGTGTGAAAAAATTGCGCTTCTGGACCCTTTTGTGTTTCTCCCCTCTCACCTTAAACCTATGTCCTCTAGATGCCTGAACCAGTTAGGTTTTTATGACTTTCCAACAGATTCTTGATCATCCCTGCCTGAGACTAGCTTTTTATTCCAGCTTTATTAATTCATTGAATGGAAATTCCTTCTATGCCAGAATGGGATTTAAACTTGCCTCTGGAGCATTAATCCAGACCTCTAGATTTTACTCCAGTTAAGTTTCGACTTTTGCTATCATTCCTCCAGCTACACCATTTGAGCTTTATCTCAAAAGAAATTGAGTTCATGCTTTGCTGTGTTTTTGATTTCTTGCACCCAAAAAGAACAAATTCTGGTTATTTTTGTAATCCCTAAGAAGTGATTACTCTGAATATTTTGATGAATACATGGGAGAGTAGGAGAGAGTTGAAGCACGCAAACAGATGTCCTACTCTGCTATAAGTGGTCACTTTTGTTCTTGGCCTCTTTGTTTTTTTTAAACTCCTTGAAGCTGTAGGCTCAGGTGGTTACTGGGAGCTGAAATCTATAACTTGACAGTTCTCCTCAACTGGAAGTGATTTGCTCTGGGATTGTCCACAAACAGGCTTTTCATGGCTTTGAGAGTTTTTTTAATGTGTATTCCAAACCTGTAAAATACCATTGTACCAATAGTTAACCATTATCTTGTAAATGTTTTACTTAATTCAGCTATGTTACCAACATTATTCCTTGGAATAAGTACTCAGTTTAGTGACGATTCACGGATTTTCCAAACGGATATGAAAATCCCATTTGGTTTGCACTTACTCATAGAATCCCTACAGTGAAGGAGGAGGCCATTTGGCCTATTGAATCTATACTCTCTGGCACAGTCTCTCACCTAGGCTCTATCCCTCTAATTCTACATATTTACTCTGCTAATCCCCCTAGCTATGTGTCTTGGGACAGTAAGGGGCAATTTAGCATGGCCGATCCATCTAACCTGCACATCTTTGGACTGTGGGAGGAAACCCACTTGAACATGAAGAAAACATGCAAACTCCACACAGACCATCACCCAAGTCCCTGGTGCTGTGAGGCAGCAGTGCTAACCACTGTGCCACCATGCCATGGACAAATTTTATTTAGTGCTTTCTTAATTATCTTTTTCAAGAAATTCTTGCAACAGTGTCAATACACTCATGGACCTCAAAATATTATTCATAATACCCTAATGATGTTTAGCATAAACAGGATTTAACTATGGCACTTTCAAGAGTGAATTTCTGTAGTGCTTTACCCTGACATTTTGAGATTTTGATTTTGTGAACCTTGTGGAGTGTTTGGTTTACTGTAAATTTAGGTTCCTCAAATGGTCAGTATGAGGTAAAACAGTTAAACTTGGGATCAGCGTTTTGTTTTGGTTCTAGGGGAAGTAATTATATCTTTTTAAAGAAGTTGCTTTGCAGGACTATTTCTTGTAAATGTTTGTCACCATTTTACACGAGTATATTTGCTTCACTTGAGACTTCAGTAAGTGCATCTGTTCAGAACTGCATATGTGCAGGTTGAGCAATTTTAAATTTGTATCCCTAAATATTTTCCATTTTATCCCCCACTGTAGACTCCAGTATTTAACCAAAAACTGAAGTTAGAGTAAATTGTCTATAGCCGTTTGGTTTTCTCCTGTCTCATTTTCAAGATGCAGGGTCCATTTGCCATTCTCCAGTTCTCTAGCACAATCTATCTTTTCTCAGAATTTTAAGTCATAGTCAGCCTCTGTGGTTTCCTATTCCCAATCCCGCCTACCCCAACCAAATTGTCAGAATGCTTACATGTAAATCATAAGGTTTCAGTGATTTTGTTTAAACCTCAGTCTGGATGACTTCCTGTAGCATCATTTCTCTTTGAATAGTAGTCCATAACTGTTGTATATTCTGGCAATCCTATAATCCAAACATGCCTCTGTGACTAACTGCTTATTTAGAATGGTTGTGGCACAGAGGCAGACCATTTGGCCCATTGTGTCCACATTGGCTCCACAAGAGCGACTTCCCTATTCACATTTCTCCTGCCTTATAGAGTTTAGTATGTTTCTCACTTGTCTCTATCACTTCTATCTTATAAAGAATGAAAGCCTTCTACTACTCCTTGTTGTTGCTGATTTCCTTTAATTTCTCTGATCTCGCATTTTGTGTCTTTTGCAGATTTCTCCTGGCATTCATTGTATTACTTAAGTTTTAACTTCGGCTCTTTATACTCTATTCTTATCCTACTAATAGATATTTCATTTGCACTTTTTCTGCCTGTAAATCAATTCCATTGCTGATCAGTGATTTTATTTCACAGTCTCTTGCCTTGCTTATTTCTCTCCTCTCACCCTGCCCTCTATTAAGGTGACCTTAACTTTTCTTTCTGTTTTTTTTATTCCAACATTGAACCTAATTATGTTTTGTTCACTACTTAGGAATGGTGATGAAAGTGCAATGAGGTGTCATGGTGGCAGAGTGGTTAGCACTGCTACCTCACAGCTGGGGACTTGGGCTCCATTCAAGCCTCAGGTCACTGGATGGAGTTTGGACATTGTGTCTGAGTGTGTTTTCTCCAGGTGCTCCAGTTTTCTCCCACACTCCAAAGATGTGCAGGTTAGGTTGATTGACCACACTAAATTGCCCCTTAGTGTCAAGAGGATTAGCTGGTTAGATATGTGAGGTTAAAGGGATAAGGCCTGGGTGGGATTGTTGTTGATGCAAGCTTGATGGGCCAAATGGCCTCCTTTGCGATGTTGGGATTCCAAGATGCTTTATTTCTGATGCAGCATAACTGCAAAGCCCTCTAGCTTTGCAGTTAAATGTACTGTGGGTTTGTTTTCTCTGTCGTCGTGGCTTATCCAAGTCCCGTGCCTGCTTACAATTATACCCACTTGGGCTTGGTTTCTCTTCTGCAGAGTTCAGTGCTTTAATTCCTGTTCACCCCTGGGTACTGAGCCAATGTATTCATTAGAACACCACTGGGATTATTTTTTTTTGTACTTTACTGTACATTTCCCCATAGGCAAAGTTCCACCACCTCCAATCAACAACTGTACTTGAAGTATGGCATTAACAAAACTCTTATTCAAGTTAGTAATTTTCTTGCCATGGCTCCTGCAGTTTAATAGGGATGTAGTTAATTGAGTCCTTGGAACAAGTTGATCAATATTGATCAAAGTTTTCTTCATCTGCTCGCTAAAGGCAACACTGGACTCCATCTGTATGACAGACTCATCTAGCTTTCTTCATCTGTGGTAATTGCATAAGAGGATGATGGACAGCTAACACAGTGAGCAATTCATCTTCGAGGAAAAAAATACGAAATTCAGCATTTAGTAATGAAAGCTGGATTTCCTGATTTATTGGTGTTATTAATATCGTGTTTATATTCTCAGAATGATCTCAGGATGTGGACAGTGTTGGCAAGTCTACATTTATCTTGCATCCAGTATTGCCCTGAAGGTGGCAGGCTGCCAGCTTGAAACATAGCCCAAACAACTTGTGTTAACATTGCAGGTCTGTGACCATTCATCAGAGATCTGCAACATCGGCTTGGATTTTTGCTTCTGAGTTGGGTAGCTCAAACCAGGATATTTTGCAGTTTGGAACACCTGAGAGAATTGATGTCACAAATGGTGGGATATTCGTCCTAAGAAAGGGTGGATGCAAGATTGAATCTGACCCTCTGCCATTTGGTTACCATTTAGAAATGGCCACAGAGGTCGATGAGTACCAAGGTGGGCTGTTTAAAAGGTCTGCCTCAGTTCTCTTAATGTTTTCTTAAACATTAGACCCTCTAGCACTCTCACTCCTTCATTTTCCCCCCCACAAACTCTCCATGCTACACTTGCAAACTTATGTCTCCACTACACTTATTAGCCCTCATATCTCCATACATCTTACTCTATCCATATAGCAGACTTCAGGAGCCATGCTGAAATAAAAGAAACTTCCAAAAATCTATTGCACACCACTACAGAAATAGCACTCCTCCATTCATAAATGCATTTAAATCCCCTCAAGTACTTTATCCTTGTAGAGATTTTGTATTTGCAACTCCACATTAAACACAGCTAATTTTTTTTTATAACTTCTTTGAATTGCTGATTGAACTGAACTTAAAATCACTACCTTTGTGATGATAGAATGGTAGATAATTTAGCCAAACATTTATAATGCTATGGCAATGGCACTTTGAGTTATGTCAACAAACAGCACTTGAAACTATGAGAACAGATACTTTTCAACTCTCTCAGGCAGTATTTGTTAATATTTAAAGACTGGCCATTTAAATAATGTGACTTTATCTGCCCTTTAAGAGCTTCGAATTTGCCAAAGATTCATAATTTTCACAATGCAGGATAAGACCCTTGCCTAGGGAAAATGAGGTCTGTTTGAACTCTGCACCAGGTTTAAATGGCTCTGCTGAGTTCTTGTTTCAAACACATGAGAAAATTGAGGTAGGATATCAGAATCTGGGTCCTGCCTACTCTTTAGAAGGTCACAGAAAGCTTCACAACTACAAAATCTAGGATAATTAAGTCTGGCATTACAGATGAATGCTCATCATACCTTTGTAGTTTGTGAGATTAGTTTACTTTCATCACGTCATATAAAATGATTTAAAGCTAATTGTTTCTTACTTGTCTAATATAGGTTGTTAACCAATTGGAGCGAGACTGCTAGCTAACTTTAGTTGCCAGACAATGATCCACAATTGACTTGTGATTTTATTGCAAAAAAATACAGAAGTTCTGCATATTTCATGGTGCAAAATGTCATCCATTTATTAACTCTCAAAAAAGCAAAGCTTTCCTTCCTTTCCCAGGGAAATGGTCCTGTGTCTTTAAAACCATTGTTGTTTATTCCAATCATAGATAATTCAGCCCACATGTCTAAGCTTGCCCTTTGCTGGAGAAATCCACAGCTAACAATGCTCTCTCCACAGAGCACCTCATTAATAAGCACCACAAATAATAATTAAGCCACTTTTCCCTTAAAACTATGGAATGATAGTTCAGCCAAGTAACTGTTCATCACATGCTGAGTTTGGAGCCATAAACCATCTTCTGTAAACCAGAAGATCAAGTGAGACGCTAAGTGGAAGGGAAAGCATTTTCATAGAGCAGAGTAACATGGGAAGAAGCAGCATCAATGATTCTGCGAGCAGCTAACTCAAGAGTGGTTCTGTTGTTGCGTGATCTTTTTTACAAACAAAGTAGATTAAGGCAAAACATAATTTAATTTGTCAGCAATGTATCTCAAATTAAACATATTGCAATATATATAACATTTAGAAAACAGTGGTGCAAAATTTAAACAGAGAAAACTCTCTATTTAAAAATTCTGATTGTATTGGCAAATGGATTCTGTTTTAAATTCAAAACAACACTGCAGGTATTGGAAAATATTTCAATCATCACTGTCCTTGGTAGATTTCACCACGAGTTGTTCTGACTAGAGGCAGAAATGAAATAAAGTATTTGTTTTTTGATCAAATGGCCGTGTACATTCCAGTACGAAATTTATAGATTTAATCGGGCCAAAATGTCCCAGTGCCAATTTTAACAAAATATCTGCCTGCTGAATGGGTTGTGTTTCATGATATTTGGTAGCAGGATTAGGAAGGAAGAGACTTGCACATAAGGTTGGCTGATTATGTAAACGTATGTAAGCAGGCGTGATGTCAGGGGATTTTTTTTTATAGCTCAACCACATGATTCAACTGGCGATATGCTCAAGTGGTGCTCACAGATGGTGTTTTCAACAGCAGCTGACTTAGCAAATGAATATAAACAAGGAGAAGCCCCTTGTGTATTAGGATGAGCTTTGGAGTTGATTCTGAAATACACTTTTGTTATGGGTCATCGTAAACTGGATTTTAGTGAGGTTTAGTATGTTTGAGTTTGCATGAACTACTTGATGCTTTTCCCTAGCCAGGTTTTATTTTCATATGCCCCTTGTTAATTCTATGTTATTGCCTTAAAGAAGCTGGAGAGGTTTTGACATAGAATCTCAGAGCTCGGATCTAAACTGCTGAAGGCACAGCTTCCAAAGGTGGAGCAATTATAAGAGGATGCTCAAGAGGCCAATATTAGATTAGGCACAGTTGTCCTAGAAGCTTGTGAGACTACGGCAGATTTGAGATAGGGTGGAACATGGAGGGGTTTTATAGAATCACAAAAGGAGGCTATTTAGCCATTCTGTCTATGCCAGTGTCCAATGCAGCATTTTATTAGTGCCATTCCCCAGCCTTCTCTTTGTAGCTCTTCATATTCTTCATTTTCAGATAATGATTCAATTTCCCCTTGATTTCCTTGGTTTACCCTGCTTTTTCCACCTACTCAGGTGATGCATCCCATATCCTGAACAAAAATTTTGAAATTGAGGCATTTGATCATGAGCAAGTACAGGGATAAAGGGGAACATGACTTGTGTGTAAGGATATAAATGCTGGATGAATAATGATAATGAATGCTAACAGTTTTGCAATAAGATTTGGGTCACAGCATCTAACTGGATCATTTATGAATGTGCAGAAAGAAAATTTGGACTCGGTGACAATTTTATTTTCTCTCCTCACAAATGCTGTCAACCCTGTTGAGATTTTCTAGCATTTTCTGTTTTTGTTTCAGATTCCAGCATCTACAGTCATTTGCTTTTATATAATTTATACTTCTCAAGAATCTTTGAGTTTGCATGAGCACTTTTCATTATTGCACAAATGTGCAATTTACTGAAATATTGTGTGTAGCTTATACCAACCAAATAAAATTACGTAAGTGTTTCAGACCTACTGGAGTTCTAAGCATTTTAAGTTGTATTGTTTATGAATAATTATTTAAATGCAGTATCAAAGTATGCATCTGGATTTGTGACTCAGTGTAATGTTCAGTTTGACTTCGAGAATAGTTGCACAGTTCCTATGGTACATTTCCAATTTGCTTATGAATGGATTATTTTTTCTGAAACTTCAAACATCTGCAACAGTCTTGAACTTCATTCATGCACTGATTTCCATTTCAATGGTCGGCTGTGAATCAACATTGTATTCTTGGCAGCAGGGAGAACAAAAGAGTCTTAACTTGAGGTTCATGGGACGCAACAAGTGAGCATTAAATGAGATTTCTGAGAGCTGTAACAATACTGGGAAAATGTGAATTTTGCACCTGCTACTACTCCTTCATGATTAGTGTCCCGGCTTTAACAGGCTGAGCAGAGCCCCCCTGCCTGCTACCTTCGGTTTGCATTTAGTTTAAATTGGATTTTATGGGGAGGTTGGCCTCCTGGCTTCCCATGCACACCAGTGACAATTCCAAAGCAAACTTGACAATTTTTCCAATGCCAGCTGCCAAAAAGGTTTGTCTTTATTGAGTTTCAGCACATCTCGTTACTAAAGGACTTCCTTCACCCTGGACGATCATACTTAACACTTTGCAAAATAAGATGAATTAAAATTTCAGACATGGTGATCTTCAGGTCTGAAAGATCAACCTAGCATTTTAATGGATGTGGCTATGGGTGACAGAAACTGGAGGAGAAGGCTTCACATACTCCAACCTTGAGAGGAAGTTAATGAACTGCACACTTTTAAAACAGAATGCGTGACATTTCCATTTGTATTAGATCCACTTGCCGAGGCAATAGGCATTCTAAAATATAAGTGAACTTATAAATAGCTAAGACAGTGAGAGGCTTGTCCTAGGAAAACATTGAGAGAATGGAATAAATTGTGGGAAATGGAAGTAAAAAGAGATTATGGGTGCAGAAATAAAATTAGAACTGCAATGTTGAAAACACTCAGAATGTCAGTTTCATAAGAAAAGGACTGGCCAGTGTCAGGTGCTTTGACCTTCTCAGTCAAACTGTGTTTCTAAGAATCTATATTGAGATGTTCACTTTTTCTGTTTCCAACTCCTGCTGCTGCCACCACCACCACCACTACTATACTATAAAGAAACTAGGTTAAGTATGAAGTTGCAGAAGTTGTGTTCAGACCAGTGTGCTCAGAAAAAAAGACAGTGATTTCTTGAAGCTTATTTTCAGTTAAGTCTGAGTAGATAAAGTTGGTGTTTCCTATCTTTCCCCTGTTAACCTGAGTGCTGATTGGACTGTGCCTGCTTTAGCGTGTTTGAACCAAGCAACTCAAATTCCATTTATTGATGCATCTTGTGCATTGAGAAATATTTACTGTATGTTTTGTACCATCGTATGCAACTTAGGCATATTTGAATGCCTAAATATTTTATTCAAATGTAATGGACAAAGGCAGAACATAAACCATTTTATCCCTACTAAATTCCTTTTCTGAACTTTGCTAATTCTTCCATTTTGACGACAAGTCTCCATTTTGACAAAAGCCTCGAACTTGCCCAGCAACTGTTCCTTTTATCAATTTCATTTCCCCTCTTGCTGCTAGTTGTCCATTACTTAAGTTCTGCAAAAGTTTCGTTGTTACGTGACATGCTTTTCTTTAGATTAGAAACTAACGCATCCTTTTTCTAATGTTGTAGGTACAGGAAGCGGTTCTCTTTCCCATGCAATCATTCGGACAATTGCACCAACAGGACGACTGTACACTGTGGAGTTTCATAAACAGCGAGCAGAGAAAGCTGAGGAGGAGTTCTGCGATCACAAAATAGACCATTTGGTCACAGTGAAAAACCAGGATGTTTGTAAGGAAGGTTTTGGAGTTGACAATGTTGCTGATGCTGTATTTCTGGACATCCCATCTCCTTGGGAGGCTGTAAAACATGCAAAATCTGCCCTGAAAATAGAAGGTATGGGAACACTGAATCAAGAATAAAATCTTGTAAAATTGCTATTTAACTATAATATGATAATACTAACCAAAAGCATACTAGCAGTCTGCTTTGTTACCTAATCCTGTTGGAGTGCTTTCCTTCATTTCCTCTATTTTTATTCTGTCCATTTTTATGTGCGCTATGCTTTTTAAATAAAGGTCGCAATGCTATTAGAAGATGGTTAGGCATTTAATGTCAATCTGATGCTATTGCATCGATCAATTCTCGTGCAGTTGTGATTCCTTAAATACTTTTCTATAAACAAGTAAGATAATATGTTTTAAATCATTACTTTTGAGTCAGGTGACTGGACCTATGTGAACTTGTCTGATAACTTTATTCCTTTGGGAATATTGACCTGAATCACCTTAGATAGGCAATTCCTTAACAAAAAGTTATATTTTAACTGGACATTTAACTTGCCTGTTTTAGAATCAGTCTTCCCTTGCCAGAATGTTGTGTTAATGCCAAACATAATTCGCGTTCACCCATTCCACTGATCTCCAATCCCAAATAAGATCTTCAACATAAGTTGCCTCTTCCCGTTGTAAACATAACTGATGTCTTATTAGTTTTCACTGGGCCTCAGATACCTAAATCTACTGATCAACTGAAAAATTCCTTTAATAGCAAAACTAAGTCTCCATGCAGTCAGCAGCAGCAGGGTTGTACAATTTGTAACCTCAAGGCCTGCCATATCCCTCATTCCTCCATCATTATCAAGCCAGAAGCTTAACCCGGTTCGGTGAAGAGTTTAGAAAGAAATGTCAGAAGTCATCAGAAAATCTGCCACACAAGGAACAAGCAGACCGTGTACATGCAGCAGTCCCTTTTTAAGATGTGTGCATTAAGAGACAGAGCAGTGCAACAAACCAGCCTTGCTCCTCAAATGGAGGTTGGAACATCGGCCAGGGACCACATCACCCATAACTTAGAATGAGGTGTACATTGTGCAGCTTATGCAGTCAATATCTATATATCAAACGCAAAATCACAGAATCCCTAAGTGCAGGAAGAGCCATTCAGCCCATCAAGTCTGCACGACCACAATCCCACACATTTACCCTCCTAATCCCCTGACAATAAGATTAATTTAGCATAGCCAATCAACCTGACCTGCACATCTTTGTACTGTGGGTGGAAATTGGAGCAGTTGGAGGAAACCCACGCAGACGCATGGGGAATGTGCAAACTCCACACAGTGACCCAAAGCCGGAAGTGAACCCAGATATTGTAAGGCAACAGTGCAAACTACTGTGCCACCCAGTTGCCAGGCTTTGAAATTGAAGCTGAGGAGAGATTGGACATTATACTTTAACTTTATTGAGAACCTAGTTAATTGATTCATGTGGAAATCATAAAATCCCTACAGTGCAGAAGGAGACTATTCAGCCCATCGAGTCTGCATCAATCACAATCCTACTCAGGCCCTATTCCCGTAAGCCCCACATATTTATGCTCATAACCCCTGACACTAGGGAAATTTAGCATGGCCAATTAACCTAACCACATCTTCCCCCTGCCCTCCCACTCCACGGTGGGTTTTTCCACGGTCGAATGCAGCAAGTCATTGGCAGTTGGTAGAATCTTCTTGTCCCACCAAAGCTTGAGACTTTTGCATGATTTGTGGGGGATGGGGTTGGAGATCAACTTTCAGCAGAACCAGAAGCTCCGCTGATAGGAAGGGCTGGAAAATCCTGGCCGTTTTTCTCCACCCATAAAGGGTGGAAATTCAATGTGAAGAGAGAAAAAGATGCTGCTCTTTTATTCCAGTATTTGTAGCAGTTAGGATAAATTGAGATCATAGTAATCCAAATATCTTTAATTAGTGCTTAGTGCAAGTTAGTGTGCAGATTAAGGAGGAAATCTTGCAAAATTCTTCCCTGTGAAAATTTGGTGGCACGGCCAGTTCTTTTCAACGTACATTACTTTCAAATATTTTTGCAACATGATATTTAATTCTGTGCAATACCTTCAGGCTGCTATGTGGTTAATCATATGTGCAGTACCTTCTAAGCTGCTGTGTGGATAATCACACACACAGTTCTGTGCAGTACTTTGCAGGCTGCTCAGTCATGCACGCAGCTTAGTGGAAACATTGGCTATAAATAACCTAGACTAACACACAATAGCACATATTGTGTGTGTGGTCTACAATATGTGGTGGTTTGTGGAAATTAAAGCTCCCAGTGAATACCTCTTCAGTAGATATCTCTGTCTTGAACATCTTTGGAGCAGAATCATCGAATTGAATTGTGCATTGGAGAGAGATCAACAGAAAGTGAAAGGGAAGAGCACATGGACAGTTTGCTCCAGATTTCGGTCTTGTCACATAGAAAAGTGCAGGTTCGGATCTGGGCAGATGTGGCCGATTAACGTGTAGGTTAAGAACCGTTGAACCACAGAAAATTTGCAATGTAGAAAGAGGCCATTCAGCTCTTTGTTTCTATACTGGCCAAAAACGAGAAGAAAGAAACTATCCACTTATTTCACTTCTGCTTTCCTACACCTGGTGAATAGCTTTGCAGGTTACAGCAGTTCAGGTGCACATCTAGGTACCTATTTAAATCAGTTGAACATTTCAGCCTCAGTCACCAACTTAGGCAATGAATTCCAAACGCCCACCCACTCTCTGCATGAAAAGGTTTTTCTGCATATCTCCTCTAATCCTTCTATCAATCACCTTAAATCTCTGACCTCTGGTAATTGATCTTTCTAGACCCTATTTAATTTTGTGCTCTTCAACTAGATTACCCCTTTGCCTCCTCTGTTCTAAGGAAAACAACCTTAGCCAATCTCTCCTCATAGTTTCAATTTCAAGCCTTGGCAACAATGGGTGGCACAGTGCTTAGCATTGTTGCTTCACATTACCAGGGACCTGGTTCACTTCCAGCCTCAGATCATTTGCACATTCTCCCTGTGTAAATATGAGTTTCCTCTGGGTGCTCTGGTTTCCTCCCACACTCCAAAGATGTGCGGATTAGGTTGATTAGTCATGCTAAATTGCCCCAAGGATCAGAAAGACTAGTAGAGTAAATACATGGGGTTACAGGGATAGGGCCTGGATGGGATTGTTGTCAGTGCAGGCTTAATGGACCCAATGACGACCTTCTGTACTATAGCTACTCTATGATTCTGGTAAATTTCTACTGCACTCACTTTGAGCAATTAGGTCCTTCCTATAATGTGGTGACCTGAACTGTATGCAAAATTCCAGCTGTGGTCTAACCAGCATATCTCCTTTAATCCTTCTACCAATCACTTTAAACCTTTGATTTAATTGCATCATTGCATCCCTGCTTTTTTATTCAATACCTTGCCCAGTAAAAGAAAGCACTCTGTGCATTCCTGATCGTTGTGTCCACTTGTTCTGACACCTTCAAAGACCTCCGGACAAGCACACCAAGGCCTTCATTTCCTTTCCTATTATCTTCCCATTTATTGAGTATCCCCTGTTTTGTTTGCCCTTTCCAAATGCATTATCTCACACAATCCTTTCCAGATCGAATTCCATTTGCAACAACTTTTCCCAATCAACCAAAGCAAGCTTTCCTCTTCACTGTCAACTACATGGCCAATTTTTTGTGTCATCTGCAAATTTCCCAATCTTGCCTTCCATATTTAAGTTAAATCATTAAGGTATAGAACAACAGCAAAGGCCTCTACACTGAGTTCTGTGGAACACCCAATGGAAACTGCTTTCCATTTGCAAAAACATCCATCGATCTTTACCTATTCTTTCCTGTCACTGAACCAGTTTTGTATCTAACCTGCTCTATATCCCATGAAGTCTTACTATACTGACCAGTGGGACTTAGTCAGATACCTTACTGATATCAGTGAGGACAACATTCACCACAACTTCCTGAAAAGTTCTGTTAAGTTATTAAGACAACATCTTCTCCAAACAAAACTATGCTGACTATTCCTGATCAATCCATGTCTTTCTAAGTGACACTTTATCCTGTCTCTTAGAATTATTTCCAGTAATTTGCTCACCACCGAAGTCTAGCCTATCCTTCTCTCCCATTTTAATAATGGTAAGACATCTACAGACTATGTCTGTATCGAGTGAGGATTGGAAAGTGATCCTTTGAGAATCTGCTATTTTCTCCCTGGCTTCCTTCAACAACCTGCAATCCAATTGAACTGGCCCTAGTAATTTATCCGCCTTCAAGGATGTCATTCCCTCCAATACTTCCTTTCTCATTATATTTATTTCACATTCCTCTTTAACTAGAATGTCTGCATCATCCCTCTCAACAAAGACAAAGTCAAAGTACTTATTCAGAACCCAGCCCACATTTCTTGCATTAACTCACATCTCTGATAATCCCTATCTTTTCCTTTGGTATTCTGTTGCTCTTAATATACTGGTAAAATACCATAGGTTTGTATTTCCATTTTTACTTCATCCCCGTACCTCCTATACTCTAGGCTTTGTATAGTATTAAGTTTTTTGTGATTGTCATGAGCTTTTTTTCCCCTGTTTTACCTTGGTCTGTATGCTTCTGGATAAACTCAGTAAAGTTTCACAACACCAATTTTAAATCCAACCAATTTATTTGATAGTAAATTCGCGAGCTTTCGACACTATGGCCTTCGTCAGGCAAATGCAGTGTTCTGGTCTGCAATAGCACTCGTACCAATACAGACAGTCATAGATTGCTGATTAGAATGTGAATCCTTACATCTAACCTGCTATTCAAGTGTTAAAGTGGCTAACAATGTGTGTGAAGGGAATCCTGAGCATTGGTTAGAGAATTGTGTATTTTCTCCAGACAGCACAGTAGGTGAGTTTTTTGCTAACCCAGGCAAGTTACGGGTGTTACAGATAGTATGTCATGAAGCCAAGATCCCTATTAAGACTGTCCTCATGTGTGCGGAACTTGGCTATCAGTCTCTGCTCAGCGACCCTGCACTGTCGTGTGTCCCGAAGGCCCCCTTGAAGAACATTTACCCGCAGGTTGGAGGCCGAATGCCCATGACTGCTGAAGTGTTCGCTCACAGGAAGGGAACTGTTTTGCCTTGTGATTGTTGAGCGATGTTCATTCATCCGCTGTCGTAGTGTCTGCATGGTCTCCTCAATGTATCATGCTTCGGGACATCCTTTCTTGCAACGTATTAGGTAGACAACGTTGGCCGAGTTGCAAGAGTATGTACCGTGTACCTGGTGAATGGTATCCTCACGTTTGATGATGTCGTCCATGTTCATATACCATGCTAACTAAAACTGATTAATTACTAAATCTACTATGCCTTTCCCTGTTGTTGGTTGCACAACTCATTGGTGCAGAAAAGTATTCTAGACACAAACAAGGAACACAGCTCCGAGGAACTGTGTTCGATTCCCGGCTCGGGTCACTGTCTGTGTAGAGTTTGCACATTCTCCTTGTGTCTGCATGGGTATCCTTAGTGATTAAGCATGAAGTCACTTCTCTGGAAGTAAGGATAAGAGGTAAACAGGCAGTGGAGACTTTATGGACAGAATAAAGAAATAGAAAAGGACTTTGGAAATTCTGAGAGTCATTTTTAGGCCTCCCTAGTAGCAGATTGTTATGTGGCATCTTGTATCACCACAGAAATTAGACAATTGGGGAGTTTTTAAACTTGCATCTGGATGGAATAGCCAGATTTGCATATATCATAAGGATAGTGAATTCCTTGTTTGTGTCTAGAATACTTTTCTGCACCAATGAGTTGTGCAACCAACAACAGGGAAAGGCGTAGTAGATTTAGTAATTAATCGGTTTTAGTTAGCATGATATATGAACATTTCTCTAATACCGATCAAAATATGATTTTTTTTTTTAATATAATGTTTGTAAGAAAGAAACCTGAAGCTAGGTTTTGAGATTTAGGTACAGTTGACTTCAGTGCAATGAAACAAACTCCCTACGGTAAACTAGGCAAATCCATTTATGGATAAAAGCAGAAGGTCAATGGGAGGTGTTCTAAAAAAATGTAATGTGGAACAGATCCAGGTATACCCTTAAGGGACAAGAATTCTACTTAAAAATTCCATGGATGATTGAAATGATAAGAGACAAAGCTAAAAGAAAAAAATGTATAAATGCAACCTTGAGGAATGCTGATTACAAAGGGTGACAAAACAGATTGAAAGGGGGAATTAGAAGGAACTGGCGAAGAATGTCAAAATAAACAGAAATTAGATAGTTATTTTAAGAACAAATAGATAGAGGTCAGAGGCAATGGGGTCCCATAGAAACTGTTAAAAGTGAAATTTATTTATGAAAATTGGAAAATGGTGAACATGTTGAAATACTCTCTGTGTCAAAATTTACAATAGAGGAAGAAGTACATATAGCAGACCTCACCAGGAAACTAATATTGAATCAGGGGCAGGAACTCCTTGAAATGACAGAGTGAAATCTCCAGAACTAAATGATTTGCATCCCTGAGTTTTAAAGGAAGTATATGAATTTAGGTCACAGTTCAGCCATGATCTCATTTAAAGATAGAACGGGCTAGAAGGGCTAAATGACCTAATTCTGTTCCTAACTCTGTTGTATTCATTTGAGAAAAGTGATGAATAGTCAGGCCATTAATGGAGGGAGGTAATTCTGTGAGCATCTCTGTCCTCAATAGTGGGGTTCAGTACCCAAATGCAAGAAACAGCTGAAATTCTTTGCAGAAATCTTCAACTGAAGATTCTGCCTCCCCCCAAGGCAAGTGTGCAGCAAATTTAGTTCAGTCTGTATAACATTGAGAAGCAGCTGAATGCAGCTATTAGACTTACAAGCAGATTTTTCAATCATTGTTCACTGTCATCTATATTGAGCTGTGAAATAGATTCTGCTCAGTTTTTTGTGTTTCAATTTCTGAAAAATTACTAATTCTCTGAAGGGCTAAATCCAAAGAAGTGTTGGAATACAAATTTGCTGAGATTGGTGTCTCAGCTAAAATGATAGAAAACAGCCGTGTTAATAAATGTTTACTATAAGTTCCTGACATGTTACATATAAAAATGTTGAACTTGCAAATATGGACATAATGTTAAACAAAAAAAAAATTAAGAAAAAAGTCCTGCAATGATGATTAGATGTCATTGTTGTCAAATATGAACACATATTTTGGGCCTGTGTAGTAAACTGATGTGCTAAATTTATGGGCTGATGTGATGGGGTTTTCATCAGGCAACTTTGGGAAAGCGAAGAAGCCAGGTTTGATGTGCACGAGTGTAGCTATATTCATTTGACAGAACAAAATGGCCTACATAAGATGCAAGGAAAAAATGAAGTAATGATGAAAATGTATGCCGGTGTTGCAAACTTTAAAACTTCCCCTTTACAGTGCGGATGAAACTAAATAAGAAGAATATGCGAATTGTCTATTGGCTAGCTAGCTCTTAGCTAGCTTCCCATCTTCCACAGTACCTAAACTTGTGCTCTTCCAAAACTCTGCCAGCCTGTCACTCCCTGATTATTGTTTTCAAATTTCTCCATGACCTCATCGCTTTTATCTCTATAATCTCTTATAGCTTGATCACTTTCCCAAGACCTCTATATTCCTTCTGTATCTCTAATTTTAATCAAATCATCGCCACAATCCCCATATATTGATAGCCGTGCTTTCAATTGCTTTGGCCCTGAGCCCTGGTATATTTTCCCATAAACCTCCTACTTCCTTACTTTGTAACTCTCTTCTTAAAAATGCTCCCTTTAAAATCTACTTTTAAACATTCTTATCTGCTATGACTGATATCAAATTTTGTTCAGCATTCTTGTGAAACATTTTGGAACATTTGCTGTGTTAAAAACGTGGCATTAAAGTTGAGATTCAACTAACCATCAAGTTAACAATTTTCAAAAGTGCTTTGAATTGAAGATGTCCTACTCCCAACCAGATTTGCTGGATAATCTAATAGAGTATTGACTGGTTTCCTTCAATTCGTTCCTCCCCTTTGCTTACCAAAGGATTCTTGCTCCAGATTTCTATCTGTTGACCCTTGTCACAAGTTCATGCAAGTGGACTTAGATGTATAAAATTTATTTATTAGTGTCACAAGTAGGCTTACACTAACACTGCAATGAAGTTACTGTGAAAATCCCCATGTCATGCCATACCAGCATCTGTTCGGGTTCACTGAGGGAGAATTTAGCATGGCCAATGCACCCAACCAGCACGTCTTTCAGACTGTGGAGGAAACCAGAGCACCCGGAGAAAACTCATACAGACATTGGGAGAATGTGTCACCATCTGCACAAACTAGGAATCAAACCTGGTCCTGGCACCTGTAAGGCAGCAGTGCTAACCATTGTACCACCATGTTGCAAATAACACTTTTGTGATGCCATCATTGTTTAATAACCTGCCAGCACAAACTGCCCATCAAGAATTCAATATAAATAATGACCATTTGGAAGAAATGCTGGAATGCTGCTGATGCCCATGAAATTATACCCTGGTAGACCATACCTCAGTGTTTGCAAAAGGGGAAAGAATTGTTAGTGAAAATTTTTGGAATACATAAGGAGAAAAAACGTGGATTTAGTAAAGGCCATTTGGTCCACCAAATACAATGAAAAAGATTGAAGAGGCTCTTAATCACCTGAAAGCTAGGATCCAGATGGCTGAACAGTATGCTGCTAAGTAAGATGTGCTGAGGTAGCAGGGGTGGGATTGCAGCAAATGGACAAGAACCAAAGATGATGCATTATTTGACATACAAAGAGATAGGTTTAGCCATTAATTGGTAAAGGCCCACAGAACCATTAGTAAGGAAGGCTGATTTTGTATTTTGAAATTTGGCTCTGATCTGCTTTTTAACTTTAAGGCAAAAATACAAAGAGCCAACATTACATATGAGGTTCCAAGTGGGCTTGGAGGACTGGAGTGCAGCTGTTTCAATGTGAGGAGCATAACAGGAAAAACAGATGAACTTAGGGCCTTGATGTTTGTGAGGAACTTGGATATGGTTGCAGTGATGGAGACGTGGTTAAAGGAAGGGAAGCAGTGGCAGCTGAATGTTCCTGGGTATAAGTGTTTCAGGTGGGACAGAGGAGGGTCCAGAAGAGGTGGGGGAGTTAGGGAGAGCATCACAGCAGTGCAGAGGGAGGACAATATAGAGGAGTTAGGAGTAGAGTTGCTGTGGGTGGAGTTGAGGAATAGGAAGGAGGCAATTACAATTCCAGAGGTGTATTATAGGCCATCCAACAGCCTGCAGGCAGTGGAAGAAGGCATATGTAAAGACGTTTTGGATAGGTGCAGAAAGAACAGAATCGTTATAGTGGAAGATTTCAATCTTCCCTAGAGTGAATTGAAAGGTATCTAGAGTTGGGGGTTGGGACAGGGAGGAATTTGTAAAATGTGTACTGGAAGGATCATTGGAGCAGTATGTAGCTAGTCTGAGTAGAGAGGGGCTAAATTGGATTTAGTTCTGAGTAATGAGCCAGGGCAGATGGTTGATGTTGTGGTAGGGGAATATGTGGCTAACAGTGACCACAATTCTGTCTACTTTAGGATACAGTTGGAAAAGAATGCTTGTTGCCCGAGGGGGAGGGTGTACGCTTGACCTGGACCATTTGATGGGCAACATGACAGCTCAGTGACTACCGCTGTGCTGTGCAAATACATGGATTTGGGCCTGTGTCTGTGGGAGTTTGCGCATTGCGTGGGTGTTCTCCGGGTGCTCCGGTCTCCTCCCACATTCCAAAGATGTGCTCTTAGGCTGATTGGCAGAACAAATTCTCCCTAAATTGTCTCAAATTTGACTCTAATGCATAGATCTATAAACATAGACAGGGATGACGGGGGTCATGGGTAAAAGAGGGAACATCGGGGTGGCAGCGTGGGCTCGTTGGGCCAAAGGGCCTGTTTCCTGTGCTGTTTTGTTCTTTGTTCTTTTATATAATTGTTAACCAATGAATGGAAAGAGAAAACCTGTTTGCTTTGGTTGAATCAGGTTCTGGTTTGAATATCCTTCTATCTTTTTTAAATTGTTGCATTTATTTCTCTTTGAATCCCTCTTGGAGGTTGGGAGGGTCAAACAGTCCTTTTTCCTGTATTTGTGGTAAAGATGGTTGGTGGTTTGTGGCATGTCCAGGTGGCTGATTCAGAATGACTTGGTCTGTATCAAGTTATATTTTCCACCAGTAACTGTGAATATGTGTAATGTTCAGGTAATCATTCCGAGACCTTTAGCTGGTGAGGAGAGTAGGTGTTAAAGGACGCGAGTTTGCCAGCATGACCTCTCACTTCAGATTTAAAAGAAAATAATTTTGGACATTGAATTCTAAGGATAAATTTACACTGAATACCATCTGGCTTCCTTTACTATATACTTTGTAATTGACCAAGGTCAAAGCTAGGATAGTCAAAATGGTTAGAATCCGGTGCTTAATTGGTTTTACAAAGCAACTATTACTGCATAAAGTAAATCTGTGAAATGCTGTTTTCTAATCAAGTAGAATTCTGCAATGGTTATAAAAATTTGCCATTTGATAGATTCTGTCGTTCCTAAATGTTAAGAAGTCTCACAACACCAGGTTTTTACTGTGCTTACCCCAGTCCAACGCCGGCAACTCATTCCTAGAATAGCCAGAGCAGATTCTTTGATTAAAGTTGGTGAGCTGACTATTAAGGTGATTAAAATGCAGGCTTTGCTCAAGCAGCTGTCAACATGCAGGTAGTTTTGAAGGTGATTATTGCTGTTGAATTCCATTGATCTGGACAAAATAACTGGAACAATCTCAGGTTGCAAGTGGAATAAATGTTGTTAACGTTTCTAGTATTTTGATGCAATTTGCAGTTTAGTAAAGTTACATTTATTTTGTATAAATAATTCACAGGGAATCTGAGTTACAAAAGAAGGATTTACTTGTACTGTCCTTACTGATGATCCTTGATCTGATTTGGAAAGGCTTTGTGCGTAACCTCCCTTATCAGTCATCTTGATAGGGTGACTTTGCATCAAAGGCATAAAATTAAAGTTGTGTTTTATTAAGAAATATTGAATCTTGAAACTTATTGCTGTGATTAGCACCCTTTCTTGTTAATAATCTAGTGAAGCTTAAAAATCAAGCAAGTATAAAAATTTATTTAGTAGAAAGCATTAAGTCTAGTATGTCTTTCATTTAAATATTAATAAACTGTGGGAAAATGTTCTTATTATACTGGCAGTGTTATTTGTTGGATTATTGCATAGGACTGTATAACCTGAAGAGGAAAAATAATGAAGATTTATTATTGGCAATACCTTAGCACCATTTTCACTTATATACCAATGACTTAAATGAAGAAATAGTGTTGTAAATGCACGTTTGCAGAGGATTCTGTTGGGGTTTACAGTAAATTCAGTACATAAGAGCAGGAATATGCCAAGAGACACAAACAGAGTAAGTGGGCAAATCAATAGCGAATGGAGTTCAATGTGGGGAAATGTGAGATCATCCACTTTGGATCTGAAGGACAAACTGGAATATTCTCAGAATGAGAGGAACTCTGGAGAAGCAAAGAGATGTGCGTGTCCATGTGCAATTGTATAAAAAGTAACCAAGAAGCTCATGAAATGTTAACCTTCATGTCAACAGAGTTGTAATATGAAAGTGAGCAATTGTACTTCAGTTGAATGGCTAAACCCCAGCTGGAGTGATGCATTCAGATTTTTGTATGCATTTTTTTTGTGTTACACAGTTCTGAAGTACCTACTGAATAAAATGCTGTTGGGCAAGTTTCTGTATTGAGGAGATAAGGTTGCCTGATATTCCTTTTCCAAAGCACTTTGTTTTCACAATAAGGTCAAACACAATCGACCATGGAAGTTTAACATGCCAATACATCGTCAATTTTTAATTTATGGTGCAGTCTACCATTCAATCCTATTGAGTGACTGTTATTTTCCATCATTTTTTTTCAGCTCCCATCCTGTGGCTGTGTTGAAAACAGATGCTAGGTTGCTTTGTAATTTGCATAACAATTTTGAATTCTTCAGGATTTATTTGCCCTCATTGAATTTTCAACTCATTCCACCATATCATAGAACACTACAGCACAAACAGGCCCTTCGGCCCACAAGTTGCGCCGATCACATCTATACCTACCAAGCCATAGACCTATCTATAACCCCATTAAATCCCATATACTCATCCAGAAGTCTTTTAAAAGACCCCAGCAAGTTCGCCTCCACCACCACTGACAGCAGCCGATTCCATTCACTCACCACCCTCTGAGTGAAAAACTTACCCCTAACATCCCCTCTGTACTTGCTTCCCTGCACCTTAAATCTGTGTCCTCTCGTAGCGACCATTTCAGCCTGGGGAAATAGCCTTTGAGAATCCACTCTATCTATTCCTCTCAACGTTTTATAAACCTCTATCAGGTCGCCTCTCAACCTTCGTCTCTCCAGTGAGAAGAGTCCCAGCTCCCTCAACCTATCTTTATAAGGCCTGCCTCCCAATCCAGGCAGCATCCTTGTAAATCTCCTCTGCACCCTTTCAATAGCTTCCATATCCTTTCTATAGTGAGGCGACCAGAACTGCTGCGCACAGTACTCCAAGTGGAACATCGGGTTGTGCCCTCTGCAATCTTTGACCTCAGGCACTGGAGAGTTTGGAGACGAGGAGAAAAAACATGACCATGATCGTGTAGAATTAATGTAATAATTGCAGTCAGTCTGTATGAATTAGACGAGGTGCTGAAAAGATGGGGGTGGAGGGGGATGGATTGTGCAGAAAGGAATGAAGGATGAACAACAAATCAAAAGCTTAAAAATAAAAATAGAAAAGGGAAAGTGAATGAATATTTTCTGTGATGGGTGAAATGGGCACCTGTGATGTTATTATTTTAAATCTCTAAACATCTTTTGTATCGCAGGTGGCAGGATTTGTTCTTTCTCCCCCTGTATTGAACAAGTTCAACGCACCTGTCTAGCTATGACTGAAGAAGACTTCATGGATATCAGTACGTTTGAAATTCTTCTCCGTGTGTATGATGTCAGGACGGTGAGCTTGCAGCTCCCTGACCTTGGTACAGGAGACACCGATAGCCAGGATCTGCCAGCGGACATGAGGAACCAGTCAAAGGAAAACAACTGGAGTGATTCGCAGCAGGGAACCACCCAGTTTAAAAGTGGTGCACCACTTCGAGAGATGGCAGGTCACACTGGGTATTTGACCTTTGCTACAAAATACCTCTCCTAGGCACTGAGCAGTGTTAATTTGAACATTTTTATTTTCTTTCCCAAAAACAAATCTGGAATCCAATGCCACAAGAGAGTTGCATTTATGTGGTTTTGGTGCAGTGGCACATGCCAAGGATGACGACAAGAGCATAACCTTTTAATCTGTTTTTGCAGAAACTGTTGAGAAACAGCATTGAATTGAATGCAAAATCAGAACATGGGCTGGAAATGGAATGAATCAGTGGGCTCAAAACCACTTCTAAATTCCACGTGGGCATGTGCTGGCCTCCTTTCATCTGTACTTTGTTTCCTTAAAAGATTTTTTATTTAATTGATTTTCTAATAAATGTTTTATACACGATATTAAGTAATTTGTCTGCAGTGAATTTTGAAAAATGCCGATGTGATCTGATACATTGAAGCCACATACACACAAGCATTAAATAATTGAAGGATGATTTAGGTGGCGGACATAATTGGTGATGTTTGTACTTGTCTCTAAACAATGTAGCGTGAAAACCATCCAACTTTCCACTTTGCTGCAACACCACACATAGTGTTTGGGAACATTAGCAAGCTGGAAAATTCATTTACTGGTACACAAGCTTCTGTCTATATTTTGAGTTTTAAGTACAGCAAGATCCTGTGAGTTGTCTATCTGTAGAGAGTATCTGATTGATTTCAAATTTAGCCATGGAACTCAAAAAGACTTCAAAATTTATTAAGAACCAGAAAAAAGGCCAAGTGGCCCATTTAAGCACCTTGCCTAGGTGTCCCCACAGTTTATCAGGTGTTTTTGTCTCCTCAAACCTACTGGGAAGACCAACCAGGCCATTGTGTGAAAAATATTCCCTGACTTCAATATGAGCTTACAAGGAAAGGACAGAAAAAGACCAGTTGAACCCATCTGGTTTGACCCATTCGCGGCTTTACAGAAAATAAAAAGACCTTTTCAGCAGTGATCACTATTGTAATGTTGAAACATGCTAGGCAATTTGTGCATAGCAAGACCCCAAAAACGATAACTTAAATGAACAGAATCATCAATTTGTAGATATTGACTGAGAGAGAAATGTTGGAGATATCTGGCAAATTCCCTTCACAATATTCTTCAAAATATAATTTTATCACCCAGGAGAGTTGATAGGGCCATGGAAGTCTCATTTGAAATGTGGTATCTCCAACAGTGTGGCATTCCCTTAGTGGTGCACTGAAATGCCAGCCTAGATTCTGTACTTGATAGGGAGAGTTGGTGGTACAGTGGTAATGTCGTAGGACTAAAAATCCAAAGGCCCAGGTTACTGTTCTTGGGGACACTGGTTCAAATCTCACAATGGCAGCTGATGGAATTTAAATTCAATTAATTAGTCTGGAATGTAAAGCTACTTTCAATAATGGAGATCATTAAACTTTCATCATTTGTGTGAAAGTCCTTTTGGTTCACCTTAATGTCACAAGAGAAGGGAGTCTGCTATTCATACATAATCTGGCCTATTCTTAATTACCCACTGAAATGGCCTAACATGCTATTCAGTTCAAGGGAGTTTTGGTACAGTTCAAGGGAGTTTTGCCAGCAATGCCTACATCCCATGACAGGATAAAATATTTAAGTCATTGGGAGTGTTCCTTAGTCTGAAAGATGAATGGTATCACAGAGCCAAGGCTGATAAGCATGTTAATAAAGGATCCACAACATAAAATATTGCAGATTAAGTCCAAGACTTGAAGCTACGTGATGTGCTAAAATTGTAATGTGACAACTTAAAGGTGAATATCTGGTTACCTTGTTGGAGTTTACTAAATGTAAATTGGCTGTTACATTTCCTTTATTATAATAGGCACTACACTTCAAAAGTGCTTAATTGCTAAATGCAATTTCCTTTTTATAGTCAAATGATTTGAACCTTCAACGTCACATTTCAGCACTGTTGAATTGTGTACAATTTTGTAGAGGAAGAGACATTTGCCTTTACACAATCCCTTTCACAATTCAAAGTGCATTATAGCCAATAAAGTACTTTGAAGTGTAGTGACTGTTGTAATACAGGAAATATAATAGCCCAATTTACATATAGTAAACTCCAACAAGTAGGATAATCTGATTATCTGTTTTTTTTTGTGAGGATGATTGATGGATAAATATTGGCTGGGATACCAGGGATAATTTTCCTGCTCTCTTTCTCTTTCAATAACGTTATGGAAGCTTTTAACATTTACCCGAATGGGCAGTTGATATAAAGTCTCATTGGAGAAGCAGCACCTTCAACTGTGCAGCAGGCTCTCATTACTGCAGTGCAATATCTCAGCCTAGATTCTTTGCACTCTCACTCCCTGGAGTGGGCTTTGAACCCACATCTCTCTGACTCTGGTGAGAGCACTGGCAACTAAGCTGTCATTAAAAGAATAGATTAAGATGTTGCTGTAATGGGTCAAAGTGACAGGTTTATTTCAAGGACCTTCATGAACTGGATCACAAAGCAATGTCAATCCATCCAGGTCAAAATTGGAAATACAAATTATAGACAAATATTGCTGGAAAATCGGCATTTAATGACTTTAAAGTGCTTATAACGCCACAAGATGAACCCAAATATCTTATTTGGGTTGGTTATTATCTGAATGCTTGGAAGGACTACTACCATGGGCAGAGGCCCTCACCTACTAATCTATTATCACAGCCAAATAGAATTGTCAATCAATATTGTGTTGTGTGCCTGAAACATTCACAAATTTGGGGAATTAAAGCAAGGAATGCAAACATTTTATCCTTAGGAAAATAAATTAGAAATGGCTGTACCGTGGTAGTTACTCTTGGTTAATTTCTATCTGTCAAATATAAGATTTACATGGAAGCGTACATTTGCCCTGATTGAGAAGTCTACTGTCTCATTTTATGTTGCTGGCCATGCGCTGTGAAGTGGGACATGGGGAATTCACCTACCAGATCAGAAATGGTTAGAGAAGAATTGAGCCCCGCACTATTAATTGTACCTCCCCAAATGAACTCTCCTGTTTTCTACCCTATCAACGATCTATGTTGTTCTTTTCCCTACCCTTTCCCTCCCTCCACCACTGCCACCTCTTGCAATTTCTAACTTTTTGGTTAAAAGTCATCAACTTGTCAACGTGCTCTCTCTCTGCGCATGCTGCCTGGTCTGACAAGTATGCCTGTTTTTATTTTAGATTTCCAGCATTCATAATATTTTGATTTTGCTTCCAAATTGCACTATCTACCTTTGGAGCCAACTCTGAAAAAAACTATGTACAGATTGAAGTTGCAATCAATTAATGCATTAACTAGACAGATGGTGATATAAGTAATGCATGAAGTTAAATAATTTGCCTAGAAATTTATATTGCACCCAAAAGCGGTGAAAAACCGGTGGAGCGACTGCTTTGCTCCAGTCTAAGGTCCAAGCTGACTTCAGCTTCGTGCTTCATTTAAATATAAATGGCAAAATGCAAAATGGAACATAACTGTAGCTCAGCAAGCGGGGAGGATGAGGAATTGGTCTGATCTTACACTGAGCCAACTAGTTGTTTGAGGCAGGATTGCCGTTAGTGAGGCAAACTTTTTTTTTGATTTTGTAGGAACACCTGCTTCTGGATCTACAAAAATAAAATTGAAAACTTGTTGGTCATTGTTTTGAACAGCTGTGTTCCATTTGACGATGCTAGCTAGGTCATCCAATACCTTGTACCAATGTCTGGCTAATCTAAAACTGATGAAGCATGCTTGCAGAACAAGATTCTCTAGTCAATGGCTCTTTTCTCAAGAGTACTGACAACAGACTAGAAGGGATGTAGTGATACTTACATTTGTTCTCTCTGAGTTACTCAGCACTTAATGAAGACCTCTGAAATGTTTAGACTCCAAATAAAATAAGTTCATAGACTTTCTTGTTCTTACAAGAGGGATCTTGGATAATAAACTTTCCGGATAGAGTAACAACAAGCAGCAATTGTATCTTTGGTACCCAGCTTAACTGAGCAGGCAGAAAGTACCTTAGTTTAACCTTATCTGACAATGCAGCTCTTCCTCAGTACTGCGCTGAAGTATTAGCCTGGATTATGCAGTCAGTTTATGGCCTGGAGCTTCAAGGATATGGACTGGGTGCAACAGAAATTTCTGACCAGAGTATCTTTGAATTTAGTTAATTTATTTAGAATACTGTTACTTTGCTTATCAAAACTTGTATACAGAACTATTCTTCGTAGTTTATAGAATAGGCACATGTAAACAATTTTTTCATTTTAAATGAGTTCTGTTATTTGAAGTAGAACATACTGACAGTGCAATTTGGTGAGAAGATTCACAGATGGTAGCACAGTTTGTAGTTTTATCATCAGTTGTCATGCTGACAGATAATGAACTAAATGAGAATTCCATTTAATGGAAAATGGTTTTATTATCAATTTTCTTTAAAAAAAAATATTCCAAACACATTCAGCAAAATGTCTAATGCAGTTGGAATTCATAATGCAAAAGACATTTGCTTGCAATGGAATCTGTGCTCAACAGTCCAGAGAAGTCTTGAATAGTTTTGTATAGCTGTTCCTTAGATGTGATTGGCTGAATCTTAAATATATCTTTTAAAATGGTTTCTAGTTAGTTTAAAGGCATCATAGATCATCTGTAATTACAAATGTTTTAAGTTTGTAACTATGACATGAAAGTCAATGTACATATTTTGTGGTTTTCTCTCCAAAAGAGTTTCCATATGGAACACAAATCTGTATCCCTAATTAGTGATTCTCTTAAAGTCTGAGTAGTGAAGCCAAATACATAGGAAAAACTTTTTGTTTTGGTATTAAGCCAGCATTTCAACAAAGTCTAATTGTCTCATCTTGCTGTCAGTTGGCTGCTCCAGAATCACAGAGCAGAAATAGCCCATTCGGCCCATTGAGTCTGCTCTGCCATTCAATGAGATCATGATTGATCTGATACGATAATTCTCAACTCTACTTTTCCACCTTTATCCTCATAACCCTAGATTCCCTTGAAGGTAAAGAATTCTACTATCCTCTAAGAGAGTGAAATGGGCAACCGTCTTTGAAATTATACCCTCTGGTCCTAGAAGAGAAAACAACCTCTCAACATGCGTCGGTATTCACGCGGGAGAGGGGCTTGATATCTGATGCCGGCTTTGAGGATTTTGAGGACCCGTTAAAGGAAATAATCATTACAAGGGAAGAAGTGTTGGGGCTTTTAGGTAGCATAAAGACTTATAAAGCTCTGGGGCCTGATGGTATTTATCCCAGGCTGCTAAGGGAGGTGAGGGATGACATTGCTGGGCCTCTGACGCAAATCTTTGTCTCTTCTTTGGACACAGGTGAGGTCCCAGAGGACTGGAGGATTGCAAATGTAGTACCATTGTTTAAAAAGGGTCAGAAGGATAACCCAGGGAACTATAGGCCAGTAAGCTTGACTTCAGTTATAGGTAAGCTAATGGAGAGGATCCTCAGGGACAGGATGTGTGCGCATCTGGAGCGCTGCGATCTGATCAGGGATACGCAGCATGGCTTCGTTAAAGGGAGGTCGTGCCTTACGAATCTAGTGGAATTTTTTGAAGAGGTGACAAAAACAGTTGATGAAGGACAAGCCGTTGATGTCGTCTACATGGATTTCAGTAAGGCGTTTGACAAGGTTCCCCATGGTAGGCTGATAAAAAAGGTGAAGGGGCATGGGATACAGGGCCAGGTATGTAGATGGGTTGAGAACTGGCTTGGGAGGAGGAGACAGCGGGTATTGGTGGAAGGCTCGTTTTCCAACTGGAGGTCAGTCACTAGTGGTGTGCCACAGAGCTCAATACTAGGACCTCTTCTATTTGTGATTTATATAAATGACTTGGAAGAGGGGGTAGGTGGTGTGATCAGCAAATTTGCTGATGACACTAAGATACTTGGATTGGCGTGGACTGAGGAGCAGTGCCAGGCAATACAACAGGACATTGATAGGCTGGTAGATTGGGCAGATAGATGGCAAATGGAATTTAATCCGGATAAATGCGAGGTGATGCATTTTGGCCGGAATACTGTGGAGGGAAGTTATAGGATAAAAGGTAAAACTATCCGGAGTATAGAGATGCAGAGAGACCTGGCGATGCAGGTTCACAAGTCTCTGAAGGTGTCAGTACAGGTGGAAAAGGTGATAAAGAAAGTGTATGGTATGTTAGCCTTCATAGGAAGGGGTATAGAATACAAGAGTAGGAGTTTGATGTTGCAAGTGTATAGAACGTTGGTTAGGCCTCACTTGGAGTACTGTGTCCAGTTCTGGTCGCCATACTACCGGAAAGATGTGGAGTCCCTGGAGAGAGTGCAGAGGAGATTTACTAGGATGCTGCCTGGTATGGAAGGGCTGTCTTATGAGGAAAGGTTGAACGTACTGGGGTTGTTTTCCCTTGAAAGACGTCGGCTGAGAGGGGATCTATTAGAGGTATATAAGATTATGAGGTGTATAGATAGAGTAAATGGTGGTAAGCTTTTTCCACCATTAGATTTGGATAGAACGAGGGGTCACGGCCTTAGGGTGAGGGGGGATATGTATAAGACTAATATTAGAGGGCATTTTTTCATACAAAGGGTAGTGGGGGTGTGGAATGCACTACTGAGTAAGGTGGTGGGAGCACGCACACTTGGGTTGTTTAAGGGTCTCTTGGACAGCCACATGAGCGGTCTGCAGATAGAGGGATATATGAGGACTGTTTAAGTACTTTAATTGTTTCCACAGGCTATTCGGTCCACCTTGTTGACCAACAAGGTGCATGCATTCGGCAGGTCGTGCGAGGGCTGCTCTTGGATGTTACTTCAGGAGTGGCCTAGTGCTTCACGTCGATAGTGTATGCTTAAACTGGACCATCAGATGGGCAACATGACAGCTCAGAGACTATCGCTGTTGCTGTGCAGACACATGGATTTGGGCCTGTGTTTGCGGGAGTTTGCGCGTTCTCCCCGTGGTTGCGTGGGTTTTCTCCGGGTGCTCCGGTTTCCTCCCACATCCCAAAAATGTGCTCTTAGCTGATTGGGTAACAAATTGTCCCTATATTGGTCTCTATATGTCATTAAGACGTTAGGATGGCGGCGCGGGCTCGTTGGGCCGAAGGGCCTGTTTCCCGTGCTGTGTTGTTCTTTGTTCTTATGTACCCTGTCAAACCCACTGAGAATTCTATATGTCTTAATAAGGTCACCTTTCATTCTTTGAACCTTCAGTGAGCACAGACCCAACCTACTCAACCTTTCCTCATAATAAAATCCCTTCATACCTGGGATCAACCTGGTGAATCTTCTCTGGATTGCCTCCAGTGCCAGTATATCTTTCCTTAGATGAGGGGACCAAAGCTGTTCGGTATTCCAGGTGTAGTCTAACTAGTGTCTTATAAATCTTTAGCAGGACTTCTCTATTTTTACACTCCATTCTATTTGCCTTCCCTATTACATGCTGAACTTAAATTGCACAAAGATCTACAATAATAATAACTTAAAAAATCATATATTTTTAAAAATTTATTTTCAATGTGGTGTATTCTACACAAGTGATATATTTATATCAATATATTTGGCATATAAGCATCAATATATTTGGTAAAACATATATTTTGTGCTTGGAAATCTTTTTTAATCTTACAACTTTTCACTGCAAATTCAATACTTTTTTTAAAATTTCCACTGTGTTCAATGCCCAGAAGCTAGTGGCACATTGTTAAATTAGACTGATTTATTAACAATCTAATTCAATGTTTGATCATTTTTTAAATTAGTTTGGTGTTCACATTAATTCATTAAAGTTTGCAATCACCATAGAAAAAAATAAAGCCTTGATCATTCAAATAAATTTGCTTATAAAACCAAAGCATCAATTTCTGTCACCTAAGTTTGTGGATGAAAGTTGAATTATTTGCAGTCGAGGGAAATATTCTTGTAGCTTGCTGTTGTATACTGGTGTGTCACACCTTGTGTAGACTTTATTATTCAAGCAATGCTGATATCATCTTTGTTGGGTTTTGCTATATATCGCCTCACATGACTTCTTACCTTAAATGGTAACTATTTTAATGTTGACAAGCCTACAAACTAAATGTTTAGTTTACAATAGCACTGACATTGCAAAGCATTCACCTTGCCTGCCAAGGTTAACGTTTTATTTTCCAGTTCTTTTCCAAGCAAACATTAACTAAAATCCCAATAGTGTAGCATCTTAGCTGGCTATCAAAATAGTTTAAGATTTAGAATATTATGCACTGGATGTTTTCCTGAATCTTCCTTCCAAATTGTATATTGCTATTAAAAGCCATTAATTCCCATAGGTGAAAATTTAGAATCTTTAGAAACCCTACAGTACAGGGAGAGGCCATTCAGCCCATTGAGTCTGCACCGACCACAACCTTACCCAGGTCCTACCCTTACATCCCTACATATTTTACCCATTAATCTATACATCTCAGAATACTAAGGGGCAATTTAAGCATGGCTATTCAATCTAACCTGCACATCTTTGCACTGTGGGAGGAAACTGGAGCACCCAGAGGAAACCCACAAAGACACGAGGAGAATGTGCAAACTCCACACAGACAGTGACCCAAGCCAGGAATCGAACCCAGGCCCCTGGAGCTATGAAGCAGCGGTGCTAACCACTACTACTGTGCTGCCCACACTTACACATCCGTTATGGCCATGGCCAACTTTTGTTTAATCATTCATGGAATGTGAACATCATCATCGAAGCCTGCAATTATTGCCCCTCCCTTATTGCCCTTGGTAAAGTGGTGGACAACTGCCTTTCTAAAATACTGCACCCTGTGTGGTCAAGGTATTTTCATGATGCTGTAAAGTAAGGAGTTTGATCTAGTCGCATCGAACAGAGGATGATACACTTTTTCAGAATGCTGTGTAACTTGTTCTACCCTTACCCTTTTAGGCCATAAAGGGCACAAATTTGAGAGGTGCCATTGAAGTTGCTGCAGTTTATTTCAGCGTATCTTCACACCCACACACTACTTTACCCTTTGGGGAACTATGGGAGAGCGATGGAAGGCTTCCTGAGATGATTGACATCCAACAAGCACAAAAATGTTCCTTTGTGCTAAATATGACTCCTTGACTCCAATTGATCTTCATTTTGACTAGAAATTCTTAAGGTCATCTCTAGGTAAATACTTCGTGAACAGCAAGGACAGTCACTGAGTTCAGCTCTTTTGTCCACTGGCAACAGTGTGTTCACAACCTTGGTGTCAGATTTGACCCTGAGATGATGTTGAGGCCTCATTTGTATCATCACTAAGACTGCCTAATTCCACTTCTACAAAACAATCTATTCATTAGTTGAGATTGGGCTGTAGGTTGTAAGCATAAGGAACTTTCCTCGCCTATCAAATTGAATTTTTTTGCTCAAGAAGATGGATTAAGAGAAAGAATGAATGTTGCCTATTTTTAAGGAAGCTTTAGAGTAAGTACCACATAAAAGGCTGATTAACAAAATTGAGGCTTATGGAATAGGTGGGGTTAATGTCAGCTTGTTTAAGAAAAATTGGCTGAAAGGCAGATAACAGCAAATCATATTAAATGGTTCTTCTTCAATCTCAATGTTAGTAAACACAATTGTTCCCAAGGATCAATGATGGGACCATGGCTTTTTTGTAAAGCGAGAGAGAGGACAATGACATGCCCGGTGTGTAGTGACTGGGAATTTTCACCATAATTTCATTGCAGTGTTAATGAAAGCTTACTTGCAACACTAATAAATAAAGTTTAAACTTTTTCGATTCTAAAACATATACCAGGACAGAGAATCTGGGGGTTTATGCACATAGATCTTTGGTGACAGGATATCATGAGGAAGTAGTTAGCAAATCATGGGATTATGGGTTCCATAAATAGAGATATTCTGTACAAAAGCAGGGAAGTTGTGCTGAAATTGGCAAAGAGATTGCTGGAAATATTCAGGTGCCTCTGGAGCATCTGTGGCGAGAAATAGGGGTAGCATTTAAGTTTATTTATTAGTGTCACAAGTAGGTTTACATTAACATTGCAATGAAGTCACTGTGAAAACCCCCTAGTTGCCACACTTCGGCACCTGCTTGGGTGTACTGAGGGAAAATTTAGCATAAGCAGCAAGTTAATGATAGAGTTAAATGATTGCACAATCATCAGTTTAGATCAAAACTCTGTAGTACTGCCACATTCATTCATGAATTAAATAACCAAAAGAAGGTGAAAACTTCATGAACATCCCCAACCTCTCAGAAGCTTAAGCTCATGAGTGCAAAAGGTTGGGCTTATAAAGTATTTGCAACAATCTCCAGCTAGAAAAACCAAATGGATAATCCATCTTGCCCTCCTCCAGAGGTAACATAAACAATTATAATCCTGTATTCATCTGGAGCATAGATTTCAAAATGGTAAACTTCCTTTATGAGCATGTCAAAAGTATCATAAATGAGGATTAAGTCACCTTGTGATTAATTAATATTTGCATTCATATGTATGGCCAAAAACTTGTGATGCTTTTATCTCACATAAGGGAATGCAAAACTATTCCACAAGGTGACAACCAGTTAAAATGTTTTCCCTAAGCCAGTGGCAATTTAAACAAAAAATCAAATATAGGGACATGCTAGTGGTATAAGATGTTGGAACAATGTCATACCATATCAGCTGCTAAGATATTGTTTAACGCAAGTGCTGTAATCTGTGTAATCTGACTGATTTCCTACTGATCTTTCTAATATATCCTGAACTATCTGGTGTAGATATTTCATAGAGACTTCCCAATTCTCTCCCTATAACTTATGGTTGGCAGAAACTTGGAAGAAATGCCATGGGCAGTATCAATGAGACTGGTGAGAAATACTTGAGATAGCCATCAAGAACTATTCAAAAAATGGATGGGTGAAAAGGGAAAGGAATGAGTCTGATCAGAGTGAAAGATGGTCAACAAGTGTGGATAGAGAAGAACCAGATAGTAGAAGCAGCGAGGGGCCAAAGAAGGGGGGAAGTCTACAATAAAATGTATGAAAGATAAACTATTCTGACAGCAGAACTGGGACCTGTTATAGCAGTAGGAACACTACATCATAGCATTGAACTTTCAGTGTGAGAGCATTTGGAAACTATTTAAAACATAGCTGAGGATGTTAAAGAATACAATGCACAGAGTAGTGTGAAAATGGAATGAAGAGGCGAGGAGACATTGTAGCTCTATATGTCAGGGACAACTGAGAGATTAAAGTCAAATAAGGGATTACTGGACAATGTTTTAGTCATTTTTTTTCTTGTCCGCACTACCCTTGGGTTTGCTTCAACCTTATTCTGCACTTATTGAACACCTAAGGTATCTTGGTCTCAGCACAAATGATCCAAATCATCTTTAATGGTTTCTAACTGCAAAGGAGACTTAAATAGCTTGGTAATGAAAATAAAATATCTTCAAACCTTGCGATGTGCAAATGACATTCAGCTGGATGCACAGTCCCAGATATCTGCTTCCATTTAATAGGTTTTTCCATAATTGAAACATCATTTTTAATATATCACTTAGGCTTTTCCAAAATATGTTTTGAGATTTTAATGAATAAGGGGAACAATGCAAACCATGTCTTTTTGCAAGCCTGTCAGTATCTGGCCCATCATTGCCACTGATATTAATTACTAATATTTAAAGTCAATGAGGTGAAGAAAGCAAGATTCCCTCAAATTCGGAAATAAAACAGCAAATATATTTTGAGGCTTATGGTGGCACAGTGGTTAGCACTGCTGCCTCAGAGCAGCAGGGAGCTGGGTTCAATCTTGGCCTTGGGTCACTGCCTGTGTGGAGTTTGCACGTTCTCCCCGTGTCTGCGTGAGTCTCCTCTGGGTGCTCCAGTTTCCTCCCACAATCCAAAAATGTGCAGGTTACGTGGATTGGCCTTGCTAAATTAACTCTAGTGACAGGATTAGCAGGGTAAATACATGGGATTATGGGGATAGGATCTCAGTGAAATTGTTGACAGTGCAGGCTTGATGGGCCGAGTGGCCTCCTTGTGTACAGTAGGGATTCAATGATTGAATGAAAATGTGTCAGTATACATGGAGATGTATGTGCTATCCTGGAAAGGCAGATCATGTACTATCAATGCTCGTCTGACTTCATATCCTTTTCACACTGAACTTAAATTGCAACGTCTATTTTATAGTTTATTTTTATCCATGCGCTTAAGGTAGACGTACAAGTTTTGCAAATACACTTTCTTTATCAGTTTTATGTGTTTTAAAGTCACACAACAGAAGATTATCATTTGATTGGAACAAACATTGATTAATGGTGAGCTCTGGATATCACTATCATTATAAAACTACAAAGTCCGTAAATGCTTGATGTTCCGTACCAATTAGATTACTATCTAAACTAGATAAGATTTCATAATGCAGTTCCATTGTGACCTGGGCTTAGTGATAGGATGTGGACTCTATGGTGACTTTTCGTTCCAGCAAAAGATCAGTGAGCTAAAATGAGTAGCTTACTCCGTGCAAGGGATAATCAGAACTTGGATTGAATGCGTTTGAGTGTTCCGTGTTACGGACTTGGACTTGGCTGCTTGGAGCATAATTTCAAAATTTACAGATGTCACAGATCTTGGAAGTATTGTAAACTGTGAGGAGGATAACAAAAGTCTTAAAAGCAGCCTTAGACTAGTAGAATAGATGGGCACATGGTAATGAAATTTCATGTAGAAAGTGTGAAGTCTTGATAGGAAGAAGGGCAAGAGACAATATAAACTAGAGGGGACATATGGGGATAGAGAAAGCTGGGAGTCTTTCTACACAAAGATGGCAGGGCATGTTGTGTTATCTTTGATCCATCGTCATTCCAATGGTTGGCCACATTACATACAATCTTTCTCCACTGATTTATAATCTCTGCTGCCCTCGCTGCCTGTCCAATATGGAGGCCATCTTAGATTGTCTGTGGGCACATTTTCTGATGCTTTGCCTTGCATTATCTATTTTTTCTTAACATTCCCCTCCAGTTTGCATCACGCGTCCAAAATATGTGACCTTCTTTGACATCACTGCCTTGGGCTTTAAAGACATAGGTTAGAATTCTTCCCGGCGGTCTGGGCTGGCTTCAATTTCCAGTGACAGTGGCAGGACCAGAGGATCCCAGCACAAGCAAACGGCTCGCTGCTTCACACCACTGAGAAAATTGCTGAGGGGAAGCCAGAGAATGTTGCCCATGGGAGTATAAAAGCAAGGAATGAAGGATGAACCTTTATAAAACACTGGTTCAACTTCAACTAGAGTATTACGTTCAATCCTGAACACCACACAAATAAAGGATGTGAAGGCTTTGGAAAGGATTGATTTAGGAGAATGATTCTTGGGATGAGGGACTTCAGTTACAAGGATACTTTGAAGAAACTGGGATTGCTCTTCTTAGCTAAAAGAAGGTTGAAAGGAGATTTGATAACAATATCCAAAACCATGAGAAGTGTAGGTAGACTAGATAAAAATAACTATTCCCTTCGATGGAGAACCAGGAACCAGAGGGCACAGATTTTAATTAATTGGCAAAGGAAACAGAAGTGACATGAGAAAACATTTTTCTATGCAGCAACTAGTTTGGGTCTGGACTGCACTGCCTGAGAGCATGGTTGAGGAAGCTTCAATTGGCTTAGGATAAGCAAATGATAATAGATAAGCACAGTAGAAAAATATTTGCAGAGAAACTGGGAAAGATCAGAGGGGTGGGACTAGTTGGATTACTTTGGCAAAGAATTAGGGTGGGATTTTCCAGTCCTGCCACTACAGGAACTGTCATGGACAGGATGGAAAATTTGATGGACCAGCAAAAGATCAATGGACCTCGGGCCGGGTAATGGGTGCGCAAAGGAACGCCTACTCTTGGTGTGGACTCGACAAGTCCAAAGATCACTTCCTATACCACAAAATGTGATTTGGGCTAATCACACTTGTTACAATCTCTCTTTAAAATATAGAAAATTCAAAATCCCAATTATTTGCTAAAAGAATAAAGTCATAAACTGCAGTGTTTAAAACAGAAGTTTTCTATTATAGAAAAGTGAAAGAAGCATACAATAAATATTATCTATCCTGTACTTGAACATAAAAAAGAGGCAGAGCACAAAGAAAAGGGAACAAGTCCTCTCTCTGTCTGACCCCAAAAACCTAAAATTAATATGAGGTAAACATGAATTAACAGGCAAACTGTAGTTGAATATAAGCTATAAATTGCACATTGAAGAGCAGATACAACCAAGGTAGTTCTTGAGAATTGGCCTAGCAGTCCACTCAGAGTTTGATGATCACGTTCAAATCACAAAGTCCTGCCTTCTTCACAAAGAATTTCAGCTGCTCTCCTTTTAGAAGCTAGTCTGACCCCCAGATGACAGCAGTGCACAGTCAACCCAAATTCCATGAACAAGTCTTCACCACAGTTGCAACACATCTGCAGCACCTGCTCAACTCATTCTGGGTAGGGTAGAGCCACCAATATTATCTTCAAGTAACAGAAACAGTGCAGCAATTTTTCCCTCAGCTTCTGGATCTGGACTCTGCCTTTTTCAACTTGCCTGCCCTGCATCATTGGACTCACCAACTGCTACTACTCAGTTTGGACTGATCTGTGCCTTTGTGCATCTTTCAACCAGGGGCAGTTTGCCAAAAGTTTTGGTTTCTAAACCTCCGTTTATTTTTGTTTCTTTAGAAAGTGGGGAGGAGGCATTTCCTTTCTATGTTTACCTGTTCTGTTTCCCTTCCTTTTCCCTTTCCAGTTCAGTTTCTGTCTTTGCCAGAGTCTTCCTCAAAAATACAAATTAAATTAAAGAATGCAAAATCCCTCACCTGCATTTGAAGGAATTGCAGGCTGTCTCCTGAAAGTAGGGAAGAAAAGAAATGGTTACAGAAATAGTTACATATCTAATCAGATCATTGTGATGCAGTGGCTTGTTTTTTTTTTAAACCCTTCAATCTGGTTTCCACTCTAGGTGTAACCATTGACAAAATGATGCCAGCCCACACACATTTCCTACCCACGTGTTCAATGCCAGTTCCAGCTAATTATCATTCTCAATAATAAATCTGAAATGTCTTTCAGCTTCTTATGTTTCTAAATAAGGAGGCTGGTAACGGTAATTAAGAACAGATTTATCTTTTACGCATCAGTTTTTCCACTCTTATATTTGATTTTCTCAACCTTTACATGTCTCCTTTCAATATCATTTGTTTCTCTCCCAATGTTCTTCTGTTTCTCTTTCACCTCCTCTTTCATTTATCTTCGTTTCATCCTTTGCTGTTTTTGGTTTGTTTCCTCAACTTTTGTTTCTCTCACCCTTTTATCCCTTCTGTTTTTCCTGCTCTTTGATTGCTTTGCTGTTAACAACTTCAATCTCCTCAACCCCATCAACATTCTGTGTGCTGCTTCCAATCATTCCACATATAGAAATTAGAAGCAGAAGTAGGCCATTCAGCCCTTTGAGCCTGCTCCGCCATTCATTATGATCATGACTGATCATCAAATTCAATGATTCACTGATCATCCCTTCCTCCCCCATTGCTCCCCAAACACACACACACATACACATATACACTCTCTCTTTCTTTCACACATGCTGCACGCACACACACTGCACACACACACGCACACGTACCTCTGTCAACATCCTTTCCCTTGGCCAACTTCCTTTAATACTTGTTATTCAGCAACTCAACCCATTCCCATTTACAAATTAAGAACTTCTACAACTTCCACTAATCCTTGCATCCCAGTTTTCCCAGCTCTGATTAATTGGATAAACCCTCATTTCCGCTCACCCACCCCACCCCAAACCCAAGTTTGTGACAGGATTTTCAGTTTCTAGATTACGCTGTGAAGAATTCTCTGCCTACGCACCTTTCTATCACTGCAAATTTTCAAAAGTCCGCTTGAAACTTGAATTGTCCATTTTTGTTGTTCATTTTCTGTTTTTGTTAGCTGCAAAGTAACTTAATACCTTTTGTTACGTTAATGGTGCTATACGAAGAATTGATTTGCTTTTCCTCTTTATATAGAATCAAATAGGTTATGTTTACTACAAACCTGTCCACTGCTAGAGTTTATTGATAGACCTGACATTGCGAATCACTGCTACGAACCTAGTTAAAATCACCCTGGAGTCCAAATGATGTGACTGGTAAGATCTAGGAGTGAGGGCTACAAATGGTGCCAAATACCAGAGTCTGTTGTTTAAGGGAACCTAGGATTGTTTTTTATAAGTGACATTTCATGTCATACAGATGGAACGGTCAAATATGCAAATCTAACAGACTGGCTTTAAAAAAAAATGAAACCAGCCGCCTGACAGTTCTAATTTTATAAAGCCTGTCTTCCAGATCCATTTCACTGAGTTTCTGCACTGCTGCTTTCAATCATCACACACATATATGTTTCCAATTTATTTATTTGAGACACTCACTTGGAATCCATAAAGTTGATCAATGGTCTGAAACTGTTTCCATTTGAACTGAAGTGTTTTCAATTGAATATTTACTTGAAAAATGTTAAGTGAAATCCCTATCAAAATTCTGGAATAAGCTGGATGCCTGGGGAGAAGTGAGTGAATGATGGGGGATAGTGGGGAGATATGAATTTAAAGTTTAAAGTTCTTATTTATTAGATATAAACAGGCTTACATTAATACTGAAATGAAGTTACTATGAAAATCCCCTAGTCGCCACACTCCAGCGCCTGTTTGGCTACACTGAGGGAGAATTTAGCATGCCCATTGCACCGAACCAGCACATCTTTTGGACTGTGGGAGGAAACTGGAGCACCCAGAGGAAACTTACACAGACTCGGGGAGAACATGCAGATTCTGCACGGACAGTGACCCAAGCTGGGAATCACTGTGAACCCCTGGCACTGTGAGGCAGCAGTGCTAACCACTGTGAATTTACCATGTCCATATAGTGCAATGTGTAAAACATGTTACTGAGGGCTGAAACAGTCACCAAAATCAATGTTATTGCTGTAATGTTATAAATAATGAATGGGATATTTTCCCATCAAATGTAGAATATTGCATGATGCTGTTAAAGTCAAATTCTGGTTTTTTTAGTAGTCACAACAGGATCACCTCTAGGACTCACACAAACTAACACCGCATTATATCATTGTTGTTCTTAATATCAATGACCTGTTCCACTATATAGCAGATGATGTTTGTAAACAGACATCAAAAATGGGCATTATAAATTTATTACAACCTTTCAGTGAGTGGTTGGTAAATTGTTTGATGATTCTTGAAAGAGGTAAAATCATGCATGATTGAAGGAGAGGGTTAAAAGCAGGGGTTGGGGTGAGTGGAGGGGGTGGGGAGGGGATTGAGGTGCCTGGAAACAGCAGAAACATCAGGACAGATGATGTCTCTACCTAGCCTTGGTAACCGGACTCTGAATTTTAATTATTTGAAGCCACTTTGTGCCCAACCCTGCTAGGGGTGGATAGCCTGATGTTCCTGAAAATGATGGTAAACATGAATGCATCAAGGATACAGCAGGAAGCACCTGGCTTCCAAATCTTAATCAGCCTTCCAGAATTAGCATCCTATGATTTTTGAAAGTATCTCATTAGTCTAAACAAAACATTTTGAATGGGTGTAACATTAATGTCCTGATCATGAAACAATCTCTACAGCAACTCTCAGACCATGTAAGCCTTGGATTGGATACTCAAGGCAGAGGAAGGTATATCACCGTGGGAAGAGTGAAACCCAGTTTTAGAAATGCTGCAACAAACAACCAGGACTAACAAGGTTAGCCAAATGACCTCCCTCTGCACTGCTTTTAGGAAGTGGCCAATAAACATAATCAGCACAGTTCCTCAGTGACTTAAAGTTTATTTATTAGTGTCACAGGTAGGCTTATATTAACACTGCAATGAAGTTACTGTGAAAATCCCCAAGTCGCCACACTCCAGCGCCTGTTTGGGTACTCTGAAGGAGAATTAAGCACGGCCAATGTACCTAACCTGCACGTCTTTCGACTTGTGGGCAGAAACTGGAGCGCCCAAAGGAAACCCATGCAGACATAGGGAGAACATGCAGACTCTGCACTGATAGACCAAAGCTGGGAATTGAATCCCGATCCCTGGCACTGTGAGGTACCAGTCCTAACCACTGTGCCATCGTGCCATCCTCAGACCTGTCATTGGCTCCATTGGAGTGGTAACTGTAGAGGGCCCCAATTTATTGAGAATGTTAAACTAGGATAGGCACCTCATAATTCTACAAGGAATCTAGAGTTTAAGGACTGTGCACATTACAGCATATTAAAATTATTATTGTACAATTATAAATGAGGGAATTAAATACAAGTCAAGTTTTTAATTTCTATGATGAAAGTTTTAGATATTTATGTGAAGAATAGTTTTGATATTTGTTCTAAGAGTTTGAATAAAAGGACTTGACTGAATTTCGGGTTTAGGAGCTGAATAATTAGCACTAGTCAAGTAGGCAACTTTCCAGACCCGCCGTTAATCTGACATTTGCATATACTTCCACCCTGCTGGATCTACTTCATAACAGTGAGATTTAGAAAGCTATTTCTGCAACTATTGCTGTGCGTAATTTTTAAGTGTTACGTAAAGACAATATTTAGCACCAGGCAGTTTATATTTTTAAACCTCCCTCGTAATCTGTAAAAGTTGCTTTGTTGGCAATGACAAGCGGTGTTTAAAATTGATCTTGTTTTGAAGCGATTTAAAGTGTTTTTATTGTTGAGCAAAATGTATAATTACCTTGATACAAGCAGTAGAACTGTCATGTTTTGTGCTGAATAACACTTATACACTTTGCTTTGCTCAGATTTTCAAGGTCAGACAAAGTCACAAATGTAATATAGAGGTGTAACACTCGGATAGGTTTATCTTCCCACACAAAGCCTCAACAGATTAATTAACTTGGCAGTGAATTGTTGATTACATTCCTGATTTACACTGCGCATTGAAACCCAGGAAACAAGTTACCTGACCAGAATATAATTATAATACAACCAATCAGAGTCCTTGAAAAGTGTTTATAATGTACTACAAGTGCTCCCTAGGTTAAAGCTCCAAAACAGGAAGGAAGAACAAAATGAAAAATAGAAGAAAATGGTCCAGGGAATTTACCTTTCCAAGCTAACGCGGCAGAAACCCAGCACAAAGGCAAAACATGGTGGATGTGGAAATCTGAAATAAAAACAGGGAATGCTGGAAGTGCTCATAAGATCAGGCAGCAGCTGTTGGAGAGAGAAACAGAGCGAATGAGCTGAATGATATAGTCACATGCCACTTGTGAAGCAGTGATCTGTGTGCACTTCTTGTAGTTCAGAATAATGTATTTGTTGTTTAAGATAAACTCCCCTCCATGGCGAAACCAAAAACAGATTGGGCAATCGTTTTGCTGAGCCCCTCGTGTTCAGTCACCATGACTGATATCCCAGTCATTTCTGATGCCCCTTGTAGTTCCCGAAATCCTTTTATCTGCGTTCTCAACTGACAAGAATATTTCAACAGTCGTTTGTCAGTCCAAATTGGGTGCTGCCATCAGCTTCTATTGGTTGGTTATGTCATTTGTGCCACATACCAATCTGTCCCACAACATTTCATTTAGAGGCAGTCCAAGTTCACGATATTCAGTTTATTTCTGTAACCTAGACAATCAGTGACAGACTCCCCAGGAGATCTCACAGCCATGTTGAATCAATATATCTGGAGAATTACAAAGGGCTTCGGATCATAGTGGTTTTTCATGAAGTCTCCTAGTCCATTAAAAATTTTTGAGTTGAGGGCATCCAGATACTTAAGGGTAGATGCAAATAAGATTGTTCCCCTGTTTGGAGAGTTTAGAACCAGGGGACACTATTTCTAAGTAAGGGGGAAGTCACTTGGGACCAAGCTAAGGAGAGTTCCTTTTACTGAGAAGGTTGTGAATCTTCAGAATTCTCTAGTCTAAAGGACTGTGGAAACTTAGTCACTCAGTATGCTGAAAGCAGAGATTGAAAGATTTCTAAATAGCAATGATGTGAAGGGCAATTGGGAATAATAAGGGGGAAAAAGACATTAAGATGTGAGATCAGCTGTGATTGTATTAAATGGTACAGTGGGCTTGATGGGTTGAATGGTTTATTTCTGTTCCTGTATTCCAATGTTCCTTTTTTTGTCCCACTCTAACTTTTTCTCTCCATTTCCTTACACCATTCCAATGACTTGTAACAGGAACTAGAGGAACAACACCTTATCTTTTTATTAGGCACTTCACATCCTTCCATATTCAACTCTGAGTTTAACAATTTCAGATCTGCTCGCAGCTTTTTCAGACAGCAGTTACTGATGATGATTCCAGACTCATTTATTTATTTGACCATGCCATCATCAACCCTTCTGCCTTACACCATCCTCCTTTTCTGGTTAAACAGTTTTGGGCTTATATGCGCTGGAGTTTAGAAGGATCAGAGGGGATCTGATTGAGTATATAAAATTTTAAAAGGGATTGATAAAGTAGCTGTAGATCAAATGTTTCCTCTTATGGGGCAATCTAAAACAAGAAGTCACAGGTATAGGATGTGAGATGATGCATTTAAAACAGAGATGAGGATAACTACTTCTCGCAAAGGTGAATTTGTGGGACTCGCTGCTCTGTTGCGCAGTGTGTCTGAATCGAATAGTTTCAAGAAGAGATAGATATATTTTGAATTAAAAAAGGGATAAGGGGATTATGGGGAACAGGTGGGGAGGAGGATTTGAGACCAGGGAGAGATCAGTGAAGTTCTGATTGAATGGTGGAGCAGGCTCGAAGGGCTGAATTTGTCTTTTCTTTCTTCCTCCTCCCTGAACCCCAAACCTGTGCATTTCTAATGTTTTCTGGTTCTGATGAAAGTTCATTAACATGAATCACCAATTCTGTTCCCTCTCCACAAATGCTACCAGATCGCTCGAGTGACCCAATCTCTTGTCTCCAGAATGTATGAGGCAGCTATAGCTTACAAAATATCATGCAGCAAATTGTTTTGAAAATTGATCATCGTATCATTAAATCTTCAGATTTGTAGTGGACATTTCTGAACATCTATTTGTGAAATCCATTCTGTGCTGAAAATTTATGCCAATCTTCTCCAGACCTGTCAATTCCAGGATCTCTTTCTCAATTGACAAATGGAATGCCTCCTTATCAACATACATTTTCTTCCAATTGAGAAACCATCAATGAAGGTTCAAACTTGGATACAAAACTGCAAATCAAACTGATTATCAAATATTATCAGAAACAGAGACATGAACAAATTCATTTTCAACTCTTCTGCCAGAAATGCTAAAATTGCCTTTCCAATAAACACTGATTCAGTTGCTATCAATTAATTTCATTAGATATCTGACTCAATGAGGTGGGAAATTGTATTGAATTGTTTAAGTTTATTTATTCAAGTCACAAGTAGGCTTACATTAACATGGTAATGAAGTTACTGTTAAAACCCCCTTGTTGCCACACTCTGGTGCCTGTCTGGGTACACTGAGGGAAAATTTAGCATAGCCAGTGCACCTAACAGCATGTCTTTCGGACTGTGAAAGGAACCAGAGTACCCAGAGGAAACACACGCAGACACGGGAAGAACGTACAAATTCCACACAGACAGTGACCCAAGCTGGGAATTGTACCAGGGTCCCTAGGGCTCTGAGGTGTCAGTGTTCACCACCACAACCTGGAGATTCCCCTCCAAAACATTTGTCATCCTGATTTGGAAATATATCACTGTTCCTTCGTTGTCACTGATTCAAAATCCTGAAACTCCCTCCCTAACAGTACTGTGGGTGTACCTACACCTTATGGACTGCTGTGGTTCAAGAAGGCAGCTCATCACCAACTTCTTATGAGCAATGAATGCTGGTCGACCCAGCAAAGTTCTTATCCAGTAAATGAGTATGAAAAAAAACCTGAGTGGTAGAAGTTTTCCTTGGTCCCAAGGGACTGCCAAAGGGAAGAAGAAGATTTTGTGATTAATATGCAGAATCATACTGATTTCTTGCTTTTTCCAAAATTTTTATTTCTGATAACACTGTGGTGAATGACACTGGCTAAACGAGTTCCTCATTTTCATTATTTTTACTTGTAATTTATAAAAGTGCTAAGCAGTGATGTCTTTTGATGACAATGACACCAACTGATCTGCCAAATCTCTTGACAAATCATAGAATCCCTACAGTGCAGAAGGAGGCCATTCAGCCCATCAAATCTGTACTGATTCTCCAAAAGGACATCTCACTCAGACCCACCCCTACCATTCCCTTGTAGCCCCACACTTTTATCCTGCCAATCCCCTAACTTATATGCTTTGTGATATTAAGGGACAATTGAGCATAGCTAATTCCCCTAACTTGCACATCTTTGGACTATGGAAGGAAACCGGAGGACCCAGAAGAAACCCACACAGACACGGGGAGAATGCGCAAATTCCACACAGCCATCAAGACAGGAAATGAGCCCAGGTCCCTGGTGCTGTGAGGCAGGAGTGCTAATTACTGTGCCACTATGCCTCCCTGTGTGGCCACATATGCATGGTCTGATTGTTTTATATGCTCTTTACTATGGGGGCTCAATGTGCCTTTTATTGGTTATCTTGTATGACAGCACTTTACTACCTGCTGTAACTGTAATGGAACCTAGCTTGTAATTCTCTTGACCTAGTTCTATACTTGATTCCATGCTCAGAAATAACAAATTTAGCACACATACGCATGCTGTCCGCAGGGCACATTTACACTTGTCCTAATATCTGTTTATTTGTACACGCGCACATTGCTGAGCTACATTGGTGGAATACATTGTTATGGTAACAAGGGAACTGCCTCTAGAGGTGAATGTGTGCCAAGACTGCAAACTGCTGCAGGGAGATTCATTCCCGCATTAAACCCGTCCTTGACAGTGCAAGAATATCTTTGTTGTTCATAATTCATAAAATTTACATCATTTTAAAAAAAATTTCTGTACTTACAAATTTACTGGACATCAAAAAAAACAAAGTAAATTAAAAGATTTTCTACGTAATCTTAGTAGTTACAGTATGCTAGCAGCAGGTACAGATTGCTTAGGTTTGCCGTTTCTGTATCACCAGGAATGTACAAAGAGTGAGGAAGTGCAACTATTACTACTCAATGCAAACATTTACACAATTTGCATTGTATTTTAGGAGTAAATTAGGATAGAAAAATAGAAAAAAATTAATTTTACATTAAATACAGCAGAATTTTTCCAGTAAAAGAACTAATTGCTCACCTGCATGAAAGCAATTAATACTTAATGGAACAGCTAATATTTGTCACGCATTCTTGTATTTGTTCATTTACAATAAACCTCTGTCTTCATGAAATGAAATGTCTCTCTTGTTGAAGCTACAAAATATTGAAACGTTTTAAAGTTTACTTATTATGTCACAAGTAGGCTTACATTCGAGGAATTTCACGGTAACTTGATTGTAGTGTTAATGTAAGCCTTACTAGTGACTGATAAATAAACTTTAGCTTTACATTAATACTGCAATGAAGTTATTGTGAAAATCCCCTCTTTGCCACACTCTGGCGCCTTTTTGAGTACACTGAGGGCGAATTTAGCATAGCCAATCCACCTAACCAGCACGTCTTTCGGACTGTGTGAGGAAACTGAAGCACCAGGAAGAAACCCACCCAGACAATGGGGAGAACGTGCAGACTCTGCACAGACAGTGACATGAGCAGGGAATCGAACCTGGATCCCTGGTGCTGTGAAGCAGCAGTGTAAGTTACAGCAGTAATGTCCCCAATGAAAGGAAGACTTTTTTCGTGAGAAATGGTTGGCAAATTTTTTCTTGTTTTAGGAAAAGAATAAGCTCGGGAAGTGTCAAGTGACCTTGGTGAGCACAGGAGCGCAGGGTATCTTTTAACACAATTTATTTCATTATGTTAGTGTTTCATCTGTTAGTAAACAAATGAGAAGTCTTGGAAATACTTTTTCTTGAAACTAGTTTCAATTTTTAAAAATTACATATTGAAGAATTGGAGTGTATATTTAACAGAGCACTGTAGAATCTCACCTTGGTATTGCAGTGACCTATACTAGGCATCAGAATGTCACGTAGCTTGGCTGAAAATACTGATACGTGACTCTTTGCCTGAGTCATTAAGATGCTGTTTAAATTCCCCTTTAATCAATCGTATACCAATGGTTATGTGCCTTATGTGTTTTGCTGGAGAATACATAACCTTGGACCGAAAGGTTTTTAGCGTAAGCAGGCAATCTAACACCAGTGAGAGATGTTTGCTTCCATAGATTAATTTATTTTGACTTTGATATAGATTCAGATATTTTTAAGGAAGATAGCATGAAAGATTAAGCTAAAATGTCTTCGCTAATTCATTACATGTAAGTTTAGTACTTAATATTCTTGCATAGGTTTCTTGAAAGCTAAACCATCTCATTTTGATCTGAAACATAATTATACTTTTCAGCCTAAAACTTGATTGTAACTTTTCAGCAACTAAGATTTTACATAAGTATAGAACTAAAATAATCAGACTAGGACTTGTGGACTATGCATTTTTAGCTGATAAAAACCAACTTGCAGGCCAGTAAAAACTGTTCTGATAGAAACAGTAACGACTAAGTCTTGTTATTTACTATATTTTCACATTTGACTCTTGAGTTTTTTTTATGTCAGTTTTCTTCTGTTCCTTTTGCTGTCCTGAAGGCATTAAAACCTTGCTGGGGGAATATTTCCATGGATACCGTTCACCCTCTGCTGCACCACCAGTATCCATATGTAGCTTTTAATAATGATTGCTGGCAGGCTCTTTAGCTACGGGAGGAGGGATGGGGGGTGGTGTGCACAACCGATCCAATCTATCCTCACCCAATGTCACCACTGACATGTTTCCAGCAGGGGTATCCACGTGACGGCTATGAGTTGTACCAAGGCTGGTATTACTTTCCTTAATACATGGGTACAGAGGCAAATTGTAGCTTGTTGAGATCAGCTATTCAGCATAACTAGTGATTTGAATGTGGAATCTTCCTGTTCCATGCAGTTCTGCTGTCAACCAATAAGTTTGCTGAATCACAGGGGAGGCTTCATCTTCCAGTTTTACTGTTAATTTTTTTTTACTTTGTGGTGCAAACATTATTCTTGCTCTAGGTTTGCTTACAGTTGAAAAATAACGTCATGGAGCCAGAATGACATACCACAAGGTCATTTAACATTAATTGCTTCAATTCTTTTCCACAAGTTATTCTCTCTTCTCTTTCTAGGCTTCAACTCCACACTTTGGTTCTCAGTGTGTGAGTAGAAAGGCAGTTATCGCCAACCACTGTCATTCTTTGTGTTCAATGAGTTACTGAGCTGGAAGAATATTATAGATTGGCATATCTTTGAAGTTTTTCTCTTCCTTCAATAATATTTGGCTGCTATCAAGTAGACTGAGTAACAATGGGAATTCATGCCATGTGAATCACCTACTGCTCTGGTGTGAAATAATGAAGTAGTCAGAGGCCTTATCATCTATTGCATTTCATGTACTTAAACAGTGACAAACTTCAAAATTATTGGCTATGAAGCGTTTTCCATTGTCCCAAGATTGTCATATGTATTCAAGTCTTTTTTTACCTTCAACTAGCTATTATGTCCATAACCTCCTGGTTTCCAAGCATCAGACTTGGGAGTACCTCTAAGGTGTGTTGAGGAATCCCTCTTGGACGTTCTCACCGAAGGGCTTATCCAGCAATTTTCCAGAAGTGCTAACTTCTCCTGAGTAATTATGCTGCACTGAGAACCATTCAACAAAGTGATTCAAATTGTTAACTTTGGATGGTTCTGCCAATTTTATCCTCATGAAAAGGTTGGAAGGAAATAAAAGCACTTCTAACTTCAGAGTAACTATTTTAAAGACCCAGCGGCAGTGATGGTACAGTGGTTAGCACTGCTGCTCCACAGTGCCAGAGATCTGGATTGGATTGTCAGCTTGGGATACTACCTGTGTGGAGTTTGCATATTCTCCCCATGTCTGCATGGGTTTCTTCTGGGTGTTCTGGTTTCCTCCCACAATCCAAAAAACATGCTATTTAAGTGCATTGACCATGTTAAATTCTCTCAAATAGGCGCTGACTAGGGAATTTTCACAGTAACTCCATTGCAGTGTTAATGTAGGCCTACTTGTGACACTAATAAATAAATAAACTTTTAACTTTAAACTGTGCTCGCTGTCAGTTAAGTAATGCATCACGTAAAAAAAGTTCTCATTTTCATTTTCAAACTCTACCATGGCCTTTGTTCTTCAACCCCTTAACCCTCCAAGATATCTGCACCACTCTAATCCTCCTCTTTAGAGCATCCCCAATTTCAATCACTCCATCTTGGTGGCCATACTTACATCTGCCACGCTCCATAATTTTGGAACATCCTCCTTAAACCTTTCCAGCTCTCAAAGTTCTTCTTGAAATCAGTAATCAAGCTTCTGGCCATCTGCCTAAAAATCTACTTATGCAGCTTGATGTCAGATTCATAAAATCATAGAATCCCTACAGTGTAGAAGGAGGCCATTCAGTGCGTTGAGCCTGAACCGACTCTGTGACAGAATATCCCATCCAGACCCTATCCCCGTAACCTCATGTATTTACTCCGCTGATTTCCCCTAACTTACATATCTTGGGACACTCGGGGACAATTTAGCATGACCAATTCACCAATTTGCGTATCACTGGTCTGTGGGAAGAAACCGGGGAAACCCACGCAGACACGAGGAGAACGTGCAAACTCCATACAGACTGTCACTCAAGGCAGGAAATGAACCTGGATCCCTGGTGCTGTGAGGCTGCAGTGCCAAAACAGTGCCACCATGCCGCTACATTGTGTTATATAAATGCTCTTGTGAAAAGTCTTGGGACATTTTGTTACGTTGAAGATACAAGTCGATGTTAATGCTGATCTGTGAATAAATCTGCAAATCCAATTGCTCTTAAATAAAGTAACAATAATCATTGTCATTGCTTTGCGTTACATACAATAGAACATAATCTTTAGAACATCGGATGCAATTATCATTCTAAATATATTGATGCTTCTTTCAGTGGTTTATTAGAGTGGGTAATGAAAGCGTATAAGTTGAAACATGATTGCAACTTCTCTTCCTTTTCCTGCCAATTCTCTTCCCTTAGTTACTGTTGCTAAATTGTTCACGCTAACCTAGGCTATCAACATCAGCATATTATTAACGTCTTCAGAAAATAACTCACAAATCACCTTGCTTTATGTGTTAATTCATTTTAAGTTAAGGAGCAGCATTGGTAGAGATTTGAGAGCACGTCATCCAGCAGTCTGGCACATGAAGCTGTTAAAATGAGGAAGTCAGGAGTAAGCAGAAGTTCAAGGCACCATTTCAAAGAATGACAATAGATATCTGGTAGAAAAAAAATGCATTTTTACTGGCATAAGAGCACCAGTATTAGAGATTTTATATTTGATTTGATTTGATTTATTATTCTCATATGTATTACCATACAGTGAAAAGTATTGTTTCGTGCACTGTATAGACAAAGCATACGATTTCATAGAGAAGGAAAGGAGAGAGTGCAGAATATAGTGTTGCAGTCATAGCTAGGGTTTAGAGAAAGATCAACTTAATTCAAGGTAGGTCCATTCAAAAGTCTGAGGGCAGCAAGGAAGAAGCTGTTTTTGAGTCGTTTGGTACTTGATCTCACCTTTTTCCCAATAGAAGAAGATGAAACAATAATCATTGTTATTGCATTGCGTTATGGGGTGGGGTCTGGGGTGCATGGAGTCTTTTATTATGCTGACTGCTTTTCTGAGGCAGCGAGAAGTGTAGACAGAGTCAATGGATGGGAGGCTGGATTTGTGCAATAGATTGGACTACATTCACAACCTTTTGTAGTTTCTTGCAGTCTTGGGCAGAGCAGGAGCCAGACCAAGCTGTAATACAACCAGAAAGAATGCTTTCTATGGCACATATGTAAGAGTTGGTGAGGTTTTAGCTGACATGCCAAATTTCCTTAGCCTCCTGAGAAAGTAGAGGTGTTGGTGGGCTTTATATGATATGGATAGACCAGAAAGAAGGAGTATAATATTTCAAAATGAATTGGGACTGGTGGAGGGAAGGAGAATAAGAAGAAAAATAATCATATTTACACAGAAATTTGTCACGGTGCTCTTTCCTTTATAGTAAACCTTATTTAATAAAAACAAGAAAAATTAGATCAAAAAAATCAGAAACTTGGATTTAAAACTTTTTGTACCAGAGACCTGAAAATAGAAAAGGGAATCTCAACACAGAATTAACCCCAGTTATTTCGAGTTGCTTCCAGTGCAGTTAGTCTGCAAACTTTGAAGAAGAGTCATATGTGTTAACAGCAAAGTCAATGTTAAATGCTAGGATATTCCAAAACCCAGAAGGGAACTTTGAAATGTTTGCTTTCAACTGTATTTTTGCAATTTGGCATAAAGTAAAGAAAGATATGAAGACTAGTGAAGGATGTCCCAGAATCTCTTACGATGACTTTAAACAAAATAAATGTTTATTAACAGTTTCAGATTTAAAAGTACAGTTAACTACAATAAAATCAATCCACAATATCTTTAAATTTACCCACTTCCAAACCCTTCTATTTTCCAATCCCCAGAGTTAAATCTCCCCAAACAACATCCCATATGTTTTAAACTATAAGCAAAATCCAGCAATGGTTACCACACTAGGTATCAAAATCTTTTGGGGTTGCTTCCAATTTGGAATAGAGCCAACTGGCTTCTCAAAACAGACTTTCTCCAGACAGAACTTGTTGGGAGTGAACACAGCTTCCTGCTGTATGGGCTGTGATCATGAGTTGCTCTCTGTTTGGGTAAATTTGCCTCTAATAGTTAAAACAGAGATGAGATGAGGAGGAATTTCTTCAGTCAGAGGGTAGTGAATCTGTGGAACACTTTGCCACAGAAGGCTGCAGAGACCAGATCATTGAGTGTCTTTAATTCAGAGATGGATAAGTTCTTGATTAATAAGGGGATTGGAGGTTACGGGGAAAAGGCAGGAGAATGGGGATGAGAAAAATATTAGCCATGATTGAATGCAGAGCAAGCTCAATGGGCCTATTGACTTAATTCTACTCCTATGTCTTATGGTCTTATGATATACAGTCTTTCTTTTTTAGTTTCCCTAATCTGAACTAACCTTTTCAGAAGTTTTCTTAATTAATTTTATAATGAGTTCATTTTTTAGAATGTAAATCTGAAATCTCTATATTTCATTGTTGCCAACTTGCCTTAGGTAAACATCTGCTTCCAGCGTCGCAATGCTAAGCAGCATATCAAAGCCCTAGGTCTATCAACTCAGACAGTCTGTCTCTTTTTCACCTGTTTTCCCTTTAAACCTACAGGCATCAGAACACATTCCCAGTTATTGGATTTCTTATTTTCCCATTTTATCATGGAACGTTCATGCTGTTTCTCTCCATGGATGTTTCCAGACCTGCCAATTTTTTCCACATTTTCTGTTTTCATTTCAGATTTCCAGCATCTGCAGTTTTTTGCTTTTATTATGCACAATATGAAATGGGCTCCAAGATTTTCTAAGGCTGATTGGTGCAGGATGTGCAAAGGAGCAGAAATGTCATTTGCCCACAGGGGAGAACCCTCAGGCCGTTCACACAAAGGTACTGCTCAATGTCAGCAATCTGGCCTTTTGGATCTGGATGCAATGGCATAAGAATTTCTGTTACCTTCACACAAGTGGTCAAGGTTAATGAGTATATCTTCAACTGTCATATTATACCATCTGCATTATGGGCTTCGCGCACTGCTTACTTCACTCACATGCCAATAATCTTTATCAGCTACAGCCTATACTTACTTTCATAGCTTTGCCTCACTCTCAGACACGCAGCATGCTGCTGGATTCACTCATATATCTAATTGGCAATTAGTCAAACATGCTTCACCCATTGGGTGTGGCACTGAGACAATTCTCTCTCTCCTGTAGAACAAGGTGGTGCATAATCATGGGCAGTAAAACCTAAGCAGAAGCATGGGCATGGCTCTCTGTCCTTACTCCTGTAGAAGAGATGGTGGTTGGCGTCGTTAGAGTGGCCATGACCGAGATTGTGCCGAACAGAAGAAGTGAAACCCATTGCTTCTGTGTGCATTGCAGTTTCAGCCACAGTGTGTAGATGAACAGTGGAAGTTCAGGCTGCTCTCATGTAGGCTCCAATTTACTGTCATAGTTATTCGGAATGCCACCATTATGGCTACAAATACCAATATCCCATTAGGCACTCTCACAGCAGCCCAGCTATTGTACTCCAGAATCTGATTGGGATTGTTGAGGTACTGACCTGGAGAAGTAGTAATGGAATAACAAGTCTCATTACACCAGGTTAAAGTCCAACAGGTTTATTTGGTAGCAAACTCCTGTTTACCCCAGTCCAACGTCAGCATTTCCACATCATCAGTAGCAATGGAGCCATACAACAAGAACCTTTTGTCCTTTGTCAGGAATACAGCATTCATTCTCCCATCTCTGCTGCTTAAGCAGTATTCCCAATGTTGTCAGCAGCCTTCCCAGATTGTTGGGAATCCTATGCCAAGATGGTGCGGTCCGAAGTCAGGTCTTGAAGAGCCAGAGTAACTCAAGGTCACCCTTGCAAAGCCCCCCATGGTCCTCCTGAGGAAAATCAGCAGCTTCCAGCACTGATGCGGCAGCCTCTGGGAATAAAACTGTATTGGGCAACTAGACAGGGAGACAGGCACTAAGGAAACACATTGACATAAAATATGGCATGGTTTGATTTCTAAATCTGGCTTGGAACATTCAAATTGTTGAGGTTTTTATTTTTGCAGTGAAGGCAGTCCAAGCCCCCAGGCCTCCTTAGAGAAAGAAGAGGGAAGAGAAGGTGTGAGACTGTTGGTGAATGTGATACTGGGTTTGTGTACATTCTCCATGATTCGATCACGGTCTCACACCGACAGGGGCTATGATAGGTGCCCCTTCCCTTCACCTTCCTACTCCTTCACAATTACTTGCCATATAGATGATATCAAGGGCTGTGCCTTCAGGATGGTGAGGTTGTGCAGCAGACCACCAGAAAATTTCATCAACACCTCTACTTTCTCAGGAGACTAAGAAAATTTGGCATGTCTGCCACGACTTTCATCAACTTCCACAAATGCACCATAGAAAGCATTCTTTCCGGTTGCATCATTCTTTCCGGTTGCTCTGCCCAAGACCGCAAGGAAGTACAAGATTTGTGAATTAGGCCCAGTCCATCATGCAAATCAATCTCCCATTCATTGACACTGTCTACACTTCCCGCTGCCTCAGAAAAACAGCCAGCATAATTAAGGACCCTCCCAAGAACCCCAGATATTCTCTCTTCTACCTTCTTCCATCAGGAAAATGATACAAAAGTCTGAGGTCACATACCAACTGACTCAAAAACAGCTCCTTCCCTACAACCGTCAGACTTTTGAATGGGTCGACCTTGCATTCAGTTGATCTTTCTCTACACCTTCGCTATATCTGTAACAACACATTTTGCACTCTCTCGTTTCCTTCTCTATGAATGACATGATTCGTATACTGTGCAAGAAACAAAATTTTTCACTGCATACTAATACATGTGACAATAATAAATCAAATCAAATCAAATGAAGATCTTGACACGCATTCTGCCAATGTTGGAAGACTCCTCCAGACTGGTTAGGGCAGCAGAAACATTGTAAGCACTCCGATTGGCTGCTCTATCACTGTTTGGCAGAATGGTTTTCATAGGAAGCAAATTGCCCACACGTGTACATATTGCCTACATGTGTACATATTGCCCACATGTGTGCATAGCTTATGTACAGGTGTCAGAAGCCACATCATCAAAAGATATCCTTCATCACCCAGAGGCGATCTCTCTGGTTTGTAACGGTGGCATAGAGCACTGCTGCAGAATGAAAGCATCCTGACGGCTGCCAGGATGCTGGGCGTTGACCTGCATGACAGGCTGAATATAGCTGCACACTAGCCGGAGGCTGTAGAAGCAGGATCCCTTACGGTCGCAGTCCATCTCGAAAGTTGATCTGTGCCGTGCACAGAGTGACATCTCTGCAGACAATAGCATCCTGCAGCGTGGGGGAGCCTGCAATCCTCGCAAAGCCACATGTCCATTCCTGCAAGTCAAATGGTTTCAAATCTCTTAGAATGCAGAGGCTGGAATTCTCCCCCCAGAACTAAGTCTGGCAAAGGGAATGGGAAATCAGAGTGATTTCAGCTGGAAAGCAAGGCAGGTGAACATGCTAAATCATGCAATGTTCACCTCATTAATCATGCAGCCATGATTTTCATATAGCATCTCGTGGTGGGCTGGGTAGGTACTCACATACCCCGCCATTATTTCTGGGCATCATATTTAAAAGTCACCCAGGCACTCATTATGCCAGAGCTTCAGAGAGCAGCAAAATATCTAAGCAAAGGCAGCACAGTCTAGATCCACACTTTTGGGATGTCTCCCTGGGGACTCTCTTCCAGGCTGTCCGAGAAAGGCAGGAGTTGCTCTTTCTGAGGGATGGTAACAGGAGGCCCTCCTGTCTAACCATAGTGAGCTGGAAGCAAGTCACTAGGACTGCCAGAGCCATTGAGCACCAACAAAGACTGCCTTGCAATGTAGGAAATGTATCAATGATCTCATCCACTCCTCTAGGATAAATGAAGCTTCTACTCTCTCCACACTCACATTTATATTCATTTTATGCATAGACTTTGGGACCTGGGCCTCACTGTCTAGCCCATCTCTTCTTGCCCATTGCTGATTGCCCTTGGGAAAGCAGTGGGTGGCTGCCTTCTTAAACTGCTGTAGTCGAAGTGGTGTGCTGTTAGGGAAGGAACAGTAAAGTTTTGATGCAGCCACAGGGAAGGGACAGCCATGGAGTGTGGAGTGGAGGACAACTTGCAGGAGGTGGTGTTCTCATGCACCTGCTGTCCTTGTCCTTCCAGTTGGTACAGCTCATGGGTTTGGAAAACGCTATGAAAGGAAACATGGTGAATTGCTGTTGTGCATCTTGTAGATGGCACACACTGCTGCATCAGTGGTGGATGGAGAGAATATCAAAGGTGGTGGATGGGTGCCAATCAAACAGCTGCTTTGACCCAGATGGTGTTGAGCTTGCAAGGAGGAAGCATTCATTATTCTGAAAAAGTAAAAGGGAGCATTTATTATTCTGAGAAAATTAGTACGATTGCTATGTGCAATATTTGATCTAGCCTAGGCAGTCACTCGTTCTCTCTTTTTTCCATTCCAGGTTGAACTGCTGTAGTCCCTAACTCTGCTGATCAGTAAGAAGTCTCTCAACACCATTTAAAGAATGTGGTCCCCATGGCTATTTTGTGTATCTGGATGAAGAATTGATTGTTGAAGGTGAAGACACTGTGATTCAGGATAAAGGAGATGAGTTACAGAATTGCATTTGGAAATTCTCAGTTGTTGGTGTTGAGTGCTGAGGCAACTGCAGCAATGCTGTCATCGTGATGGTTACTGGTGTAGAGCACCGAGACATCCATTGCAACAATGCATGCTCCTGGTTCAACTGCTCCATGGGTGCTGAGTTTCTGTAAGATGTCCATAGTGTTGTGACAAAAGCTGGGGTTGCTTGCTCTCACCTGATGAAGGAGCAGCACTCTGAAAGCTCATGATATAACATAAACCTGCTGGACTTTAAATGGTGTTGAGAGACTTTTTACTGATCAGCAGAGTTAGGGACTACGGCGGTTCAAACAGGCAGCTCACCACCCCAATCTCAAGAGCAACTAGGGATGCGCGATAAATGCTGACCTCAAAGCATACATCTTGTAAATTAATTTTAAAAAATGAAACAAAAACAGAAAACGCTGGAAAATCTCAGCAGGTCTGACAGCATCTGTGGAGAGAGAATAGAGCCAATATCATCCAGATTTGAAATCTTAGCTTTGTTCCTCTACACAGATGCTGTTGGGTCTGCTGAGACTTTCCAGCATTTTCTGTGTTTGTTTCAGATTCCAGCATCCACGGTAATTATAAAGTGGACTGATATTACAATCTTCCTATTCTGCAAATGTCTAGAGGACATTCACTGTTTGCATTCATGCTGTCATCAAATCTGGTGTCCGATGTGGCTAGCCCCAGAAACTTGCACAGGAAACGCAGGTGCCATTTTGGAGGCACAACAGGATTTGTAGCTTTGACAAATCAGGTGCCATGGAGCTGAATTTCACTGCATCTGTGCTTAGACACAAGGAGAACAATAAATGAAGAAGAATTATAAAAGCAAATTTGCTATGTTTCTCAATTTTCAAATATGCATTGGTGTGTATGGGTTGAATTCCTTTTGTATTACAATGAAGGCGGAGGGGAAGCAGGACCAGCCCGGTGGTGTCGAGGAGACCAGTGATTAGGTGATGTGGAGGTCAGTAAGCCAGCCATGGGGGAGTTGCTGGGCTGGCCAGTGATCGAGCAATCAAGCTGGCCAGTGATCTGAAGGCCAGCAGTGCAGGGGTACTGCATATGTGCTGATCTCTGCTATGTCAGCTCAGTGCTATGCTGCCGGTTTCTCCAGCGGAAATAGGCCCTGCCCCTGATTTTCAGAGTGAATCCCACTAGATCTCTCTGCAGTGCTCAGAGTGTCAGAGGTTCATTTTAAACTCCCACCAAAAAAGGCAGCAGGAGTTACTCCCATTTTCAGGTTAATTGGAGACTTATAATTTTTTTGGGAGAATCCAGGCTGTAGGTTTTGACTAAAGAAGCAAACAAATATTTTATTCTTTGCGAGGTAGGCAATGAATAACAATTGGGTTCTTGCTCAGAGTTTCATAGAATAGAATCCCTACACTACAGAAGAAGGCCATTTAGCCCATCGAGTCTGTACTGACCAAAATCCCACCTAGATCCTATTCTGTTAACCCTGAACACTTATCTGGCTTTTTCCCCTGAAATCAGGGTCAATTTAGCATGACCAATCAACCTAACCTAACACATCTTTGGATTGTGGGAGGAAACCGGAGCACCCAGAGGAAATCCATGTGAGAAAATGCAATCTCCACACAGACAGTGACCTGAGACCGAAATTGAACCTGGGTCATTGGCACTGTGAGGTGGCAGTGTTAACCATTGTGTCACCCTGCTAACCACCGTGCCACCATGTCGCCCAGAAGTTATGGTTCCCATTCTGTTTCTTGTCTTTTATTGAGGGACTTATAACGCACACCAGCCCTTTCTATCATGAGTTAAGGTACCACTTGATTTTGATTCAGACTGATAGACGTGACCTTGTTTCTTTGCAGCTTCATTTGTGAGATATTTTTAAATGGGGGATGGCCAGCACTCATTGACAAAACCTCTCATTAACAAGGAGATTTCTGCATGGTAGGAACACTTAAAGCTCATTAGTAGTTCTATTTAAGATTTTTAAACGGTTGGTGCTCTCAGCGGTAGACAGCCTCCACAATTTCACTAATGGCCAACTGTCCATTCATATCATGTCCAAACACAAAGCGTATTGAAATTAATTTTGCTTCATTCATTATTTTATAAGCAGTTATGTCCTATCCACTTCTTCACACACATCATTAGTTTCTTCAACTGGAAATACAAAATAGGAGATTGTTTCTTTCCGTCTTCCAAGCTTGGATAAATCTTGAGTTTTCACAGTTACTTTTAACAATGCCTCAACAAACACATTCATTTTACTTATATCTCTTTTGTTTATGCATTTAATCAAATTTTGTTATCAAGTAGATATTCGTGAATGAGATTTGCATAAAGCACGTAAGATTCGGATCAGCAATTGAAGGGAAGGACAATTGCTTCCCTTCATTCATCAACTGTTATTAAAGAAATGCAGAGACAGAGTACTTAGTTCAGGAATGTCATAAAATGTGTAGCTTTTGAAAAATTACCTAGTTTACTACAGGTAATGATTGGCAGCACCATTTTTATCAGAACTGGAAAAAAATGTTATGTATGTATGGTGACGGAAAAAGAACAACAGAGAAGGTTAATGTTTCTCTCTGCCTGTCTGGCTGAATATTTCCAGTATTTAAATAGATTTTATTTCCAGTGTTAATGTTGGGGTTATCCTTAGTAAATTTAATAGTTCATCTATTACAGAGGGCTCTTGTGGCACATTAGCCAAGATCCTGGATTTACTTATCTACCTTTCCTGATAGAAGGTGATCCTTTTTCAACTTTCCATATAGTTATTACAATATTGAGCAGAATATTGGAATGCTCCTGATTGCTGGCAGTTCCAGACACACCTTTAATACTGATCCCCCAATGGACCTTGTAACCAGTTTTATCTCTTTGCCTAAGACTAATAACTCATCCTGTAGGAAAGTTTGTCACTTAAAACTACAAGGGGTATAATTGAAGGCATTTTTAATAAATAAATAAATATATATATTATATATATATACATATCCTTTCTTGGAATGTGTGCATCATTGGCTAGGTCAGGATTTGCTGCCCATCTCTAATTGTCCTTGAAAACGTGTTGGTGAACCACCTTCTTGTACCGTGTGACTATCCATGTGGCACAGTACATCCACGGTACTGTTAGGAAGGGCACTCCAGAATTTTGATCCAGTGACGGTGGAGGAACAGCAATATAGTTCCAAGTCAGGGTGATGTGTAGCTTGGGGATCTTGTGAGTGGTGGTTTTCCCATGTGTCCGCTGCTTTTTCCTTCCTGGTGTTTGAAATTGCGGGTTTGGAAGGTGCAGCTGAAGGAACCTTGGTGAGTTGCTGCAATGCCATCTTGTAGATGGTACACAATGCTGCCACTGTGTGCGTCAGAGGTAGAGGTTAAAAGTGGTGCATGGTGTACTAATCAATCTTTATCCTGGATGGGGTAGATCTTCTTGAACATTGTTGAGTGAATCTGAAAGTTGCTCAGTTGAATGTCACTTAACGCTACATCCTTCTTCAGTTAAAATCTACATAATTTTGAGTGAAAATATTTAGAATGAACGCAATGCCAGAATTTTTGTGAAAAATTCAAAGTGGTCCAAAGGCGCATGCTCCTGGATCCATTTAGAAATCCACAGGGTGAATTGGTGTCAATGGTGGGTGTGCAGGGATGGGGCTGAAGGAGCGAATGGAGTGGCATAATTAGAAAGGATTGTTCATAGTTCTAAATTTCCCACCTTGAGACCTGATTGGTAATGGTGAAATGAACGTTATCATTATCCATGCCTCTGGTTTTTATTCATGCCTGCACTTCACTGACATTATAACTTTGCCATTATATTAATTCCAACCTCACTGGTTGGAATGCTTCATGTTCCAGTAGCCAAGTAACTAAGTTAATGACCGTTGTATAATTCTGGAAAGAAACATATGATTAGATGACGTTCCAGTACATCTTGAGATAATTACAAATGATGATGACAATTTTGCTCTACAGTCTGTTCAGTGTGTTAATTGTTTCTTAAATGCATCCAGGGTCCTTTGCCATTCTGTCTGAGTGTAAATGACAGTCTCTTTGACATATGCATTCCTGATGCTTGAGATACCTTTATTATCCATGCCCTGTTTCAAATTATAGATCTGCTCAATTGTTCATTTTAATAAACATATTCTACTCTCAAAATAGATATATGAAACTGCTGAATTTGACATAACAGAGTTCATTTAAACACATCTTCTGACATCTGCCTGTTGAAAGTAAATGCAGGATCAACCAAGTTTAACATTATTTGCCTCTTCCTGGGAAATAATTGCTTTTTTGTATATATCAGTTAGATTAAACTCTACCAATTGTGAGGTTCAGAAAGGATTTAAAATTAATTATGTTTAGTGTAAACATTTACTATTTTTTGGGGAACGTGTCTCTGGACATCCCCCACACCCCCAACCCCCCTCCTCTCCTCCACCCCCTAGAAGTGCAACATTTATCAGCAAGATGCAAGGTGGTAATATCACATCAGTCTCAATATATAAATTATGGAATTATTAAATAGAACATCAGAGATAGCGATAGTGCAGTTCTGGTCGCCACATTATAAGAAAGATGTGGAGGCATTGGAGAGGGTGCAGAGGAGGTTTACCAGGATGTTGCCTGGTATGGAGGGCAGGTCCTATGAAGAGAGGTTGAAGGATTTGAGGTTGTTTTCGTTAGAAAGGAGGCGGCTAAGAGGGGATCTTATTGAAGCATATAAGATGATTAGAGGTTTAGATAGGGTGGACAGTGATAGCCTTTTTCCTAGGATGGAGAAAGCTAGCACGAGGGGACACAGCTTTAAATTAAGGGGTATGAGTTATAGGACGGATATCAGAGGTAGGTTCTTTACTCAAAGAGTGATTAGGGAGTGGAATGCCCTGCCTGCAGCTGTTGTAGATGCGCCAAGTTTGGTGGCGTTTAAGAGGTTAATTGATAAGTATATGGAAGAGAAGGGAATGGTTTAGTTTGGAGGGGCATTGCTTTTTATTTTGGTCGGCACAACATCGAAGGCCGAAGGGCCTGTTCTGTGCTGTATTGTTCTATGTTCTATGTTCTATTATTAAACCCCTAATATCAAAAGAACAGTTTTAAGTGCAAAAATATCTTTGTCTATCTTTGCTTTCAGTGAAATTATTTTTATTTAAATTATCACTAGGAAAAAAAAAATAGATTTTTATGTTTATATTCTATCTAGTAACTGCCCTATCTTTGATTTATAGAATTTCATACTTGCTACACTTCTTCCTTCTACATGAAATGGACATCACATCTGGTTTTACATATTTGATGTCTGTTGGGAAACATTAGTTCTGTTCTGCTACCACAAAGGGCTGCATGTAATGGTCTAGCTAAGACCTGATGAAGCTTAGCTATTGTTTGCAGTCAAAGCCAAGATTTCAGCTTCAAGCCTTGACTCTCTGCATTATTTCCTGACTTACTCCTTACAACAATTCCTAATAAAAATATTCTGATAATTGAATCACATTTTGCATGGTAACATTTCTGCAAGAATTACTTATGGACTACTGCAGCTACTCATTTTGGAGATATTAAGACAAAATCACATGCAAATCACAAGGGCCAATGTGTGAAAAAACATTAACAGTTAGCCATGACCTTTCAACATAATGAGTTATTTTATATTTATAAAGTATTATGCAAAACATTACACCTGTTTGCACCTTATCACATTATCCGGAAACATTATTCACAACACTTAAATGGGTTAGTTCTTTGATACTGGCAACAAATTTAAAATATATAAATACAAATGATCTCTATAAAAAATCAAAAAAGGAAAATATCAAATACTGGAAACTTGAAATGGATTAAAAGTGTCACAAATGGGCTTACATTGAAACTGCAATGAAGTTACTGTGAAAATCCCCTAATCACCACACTCTAGCACCTGTTCAGGAAGTGAGGGAAAATATGGCAAGGCCAATACACTAAACCAGTACAGAAACACAGGGAGAACGTGCAGACTCAAACAGACAGTGACCCAAGTGGGGAATAAACCTGTATCTCTAGCACTGTAAAGCTAACCATTGTGCCCTAACTTTTTAGAGGTGACTCTTTACCAGAGTTGTAATATCTTGAGAAATATTGAAGAACTTGGAAAAGAATAGCAGTATTGGATTGAATAAACTTGGATTTGAAAAGGGAAATCATGCTTGACAAATCTACTGGAATTCTTTGACAATGTAACTGGTAGAGTTGATGAGAGAAAGCCAATAGATGTGATTTATTTGGACTTTCAGAAGGCTTTCAATAGTGTCCCACATAAGAGATTAGCGTGTAAAATTAAAGCATGTGGGATTGGGGGCAATGTATTGATGTGGATAGAAAACTGGTTGGCAGGCAGGAAAGGAAGTTGGAATAAATGGTCTTTTTCCAAATGGCAGTGACTAGCTGGGTAGCAGGGGTGATCAGAGCTGAGATCCCAGCTATTCATTATGTATATTAATGATGTAGATGAGGGAACTAATGTAATATCTCCAAATTTACACAAAACTGGGTGAGAGTTGTGAGGAGGATGCAGAGATTCTTCAGCGTGATTTGGACAAGATGAGTGACTGGGAAAATGATTGGCAGATGCAGTGTAATTTGGAAAAATGTGAAGTTGTCCACTTTGGCAACAAAAGCAGGAAGGCAGATTACTATCTGAACGGCCATAAATTGGGAGTGAAGAATGTAATGAGAGCTGGCTGTCTTTGTACACCGGTTACTGAAGGTAAACATGCAGGTGCAGCAGGCAGTGAAAAAAGACAAATGGTGAGCCCTATTTTACTATTTTGATTCAAAGTGCTGGCAGACTTGAAACTGGGCGTGTTTAAGATCCAACGTTTAGATCCATTCTCAGGCACCCCCATACGCAATCTGCCTGCGAAAATATCAGCAATTCCGAATCCCCCAGGGGTGAGTGGAGTGATCAGCAAGTTTGCAGATGACATGAAGATGGCTGGACTTGCAGACAGTGAGGAGCAGTGTCAGGCAATACAGCAGGATATAAGTAGGTTGGTATATTGGGCAGATAAATGGCAGATGGAATTTAATCCTGATAAATGCGAGGTGATGCATTTTGGGAGAAATAATGTAGGGGGAAGTTATTAAGAGATTAAAGGGTAGATCTATTAAGAGTATAGAAACGCAGAGGGACCTGGGGGTGCAAGTGCACAAGTCTTTGAACGAGGCAGTACAGGTGGAGAAAGTATATGGTATGCTAGCCTTTATAGGAAGGGGTATAGAGTACAAGAGCTGGCCTTTAATGTTGCAGTTGTATAGAATGTTGGTTAGGCCTCACTTGGAATACTGCGTCCAGTTCTGGTCGCCTTACTACCGGAAGGACGTGGAGAGAGTGCAAAGGAGGTTTACCAGTATGCTGTCTGGTATGGAAAATCTGGGTTACGAGGAAAGATCGGGCAAATTGGGCCTATTTTCTTTAGAAAGACGGAGAATAAGGGGAGATCTAATAGAGGTGTATAAGATTATGAAGGGTATAGGTAGAGTAAACAGTGGTAAGCTTTCTCTTAGATTGGAAACAAATATTATGAAGGGCCATGGACTTAGGGTGAGGGGGTCGAGGTATAATTTGGATGTTAGAGGGAGGTTTTTCACACAGAGGGTTGTGGGAGTATAGAATGCACTGCCAAATAAGGTGGTGGAAGCAGGCATGCTGGAGTTATTTAAGGGATATTTAGATAGGCACATGAGTGGAATAGAGATGGAGGGATATAGGACATTGTTTTAAATAGGGATCAAGAGCCTTGGGACTTATCTGGGAACCAATTGATTCCTATGGACCTTCCAACTTATTTTCTGGCTCATTTGTTTTACTTTGAGGGGATAGAATATAAAAACAGGAAGGTCTTGCTGCAACTGTACAGAGCACCGGTGAGGCCGCAGCTGGAGTACTGTGTGCAGTTTTGGTCTCCTTATTTGCGAATGGATATATTGGCCTTGGAGGGAGTGTAGAGAAGGTTCATCAGGCTGATACCAGAGATGAGGAGGCTAACTTAAGAGGAGAGATTAAATATACTGGGCCTGTAGTTGTTGGAGTTTAGAAGGCTGAGGGGGGATCTTATAGAAACTTACAAGACAATGATAGGGTAGAGGTAGAGAGATTCTTCCTGCTTAGAAAGGAAAACAGAACTAGAGGGCACAGCCTCAAAATAAGGTGGGGGGGAACAGTTTAGAACAAAGTTGAGGAGGAACTTCTTCTCTGAGGGTGGTGAATCTCTGGAATTCTTTGCCCATTGAAGTGGTGGAGGCTACCTCACTGAATATGTTTAAGTCACAGGTAGATAGATTTCTGATAGACAAGGGGATTAAGGGTTATGGGGAGAAAGCGGGAAAGTGGAACTGAGCCACTTCAGATCAGCCATTATCTTATTGAATGGCAGGGCAGGCTCGAAGGGCTAGATAGCCTACTGCTGCTCCTAGTTCTTATGTTCTGGGGATTCCCTTGAATGTTTGCATAAGATGTGCATGTTATTGATGTTTTTCTCTTTTAATCCACAGGTGCTTTGGTCCGCCTTGTTGTCCAACAAGGGGCATATATACGATGGATCGTGTGAGGACTGCTCTTGGATGTTTTGAGAGTATCCTAGTGCTTCACATCGTTAGTGTATGCTTAAATTGGCCCAGTTGATGGGCAACATGACAGCTCAATAACTATCATGCATTCTCCCTGTGATTGCGTGGGTTTTCTCTGGGTGCTCTGGTTTCCTCCTACAACCCCAAAGATGTGCTTGTAGGCTGATCAGTGTAACAAATTGTCCCTAAATTGTCTCTCTTCAATCTGGTTTCCAATGTGGATTTCCATAAGCACAGACAAGGGTCATGGTGGAAGAGGGAACTCACACTGTTAAAATGGCGGTGCAGGCTCATTGGGCCAAAGGGCCTGTTTCCCATGCTGTGTTGTCCTTTGTTCTTTGTTATTTATAGGATGCTCTGACCTGCCTTCCCTCGCCAGGAGATGATCTGACTTGCCTCCTCCTCCATCCCAGAGGATGCTCTGACCTCCTCTCCTCCCCCCCAAGAGGATGCTCTGAACTGCCTCCTCTTCCTCCCACTGCCTGAAAATGATCTGGGTCAGAGAGCCATTGCAGACTCCGAAGCCACTTCGGAGATTCTTCTGCAAAATAAAAATTGGCTTCGGATTTTTACATTGCAGGTCGCTCTCAGCGCAGATCCAGAACAGACCAGAAGAAGGTAAAAAGGGATTTGGTGGATGAGTTGGGCGTGTGGTTCATTAAATTGATTTAAATGCAAGCTAATGGTGTCGGTAAAGCCACGATCTGTTCAGATTTGGTGCAGATGCCCAAATTTATCACGATTTCACACCCGTTTTTCACAAAACGGACGTGAATTTTTGGTAGAATCAGGTCCATTGTGTATAGTTTTGCGCTGTTTACCTGAGGAAGGGTGTTCTTGCTCTGGCGGAAGTGCAGAGAAGGTTTACTAGACTGATTCCTGGAATGGCACTGATGGATGAGGTGAGATTGAGTTGGTTAGGATTGTATTCACTGAAGTTCAAAAGAATGGGGTTTCTCATAGAAAGCTATAACATATTAACAGAACTTGGCGAGATAGATGAAAGAAGGATGTTCCCGGTGATTGGGGTGTCCAGAACCAGAAGTCACAGTCTGAGGATTTAGGGTAGACGGTTTAGGACAGAGATGAGGAAAAATATCTTCACCCAGAGAGTGGTCAGGCTGTGGAATTTGCTACCATAGAAAGCAGTTGAAGCCAAAATATTGAATGTTTTCAAGAGGAAGTTAGATATAGCACTTTAGGTGAAAGAGATAAAAGGATATAGGGTGGGAAGGCAGAATCAGACTATTGTGTTGGATGATCAACCATAATCATAATGAATGGGGTTGCAGATTCAAAGGGCTGAATGGCCTCCTCCTGCTCCTTTTTTCTATGTTTCTGTGAAAGTAAATCTTGAATTTAGGCAATAGTTCAAATTTGGGGTGAATGAAAGGTAAAATGCAACTATCCCAGAGATGGAAAGCATTGAAACATCAGTCAGCCAATGAGAAAGAAAATTAGGTGGCTGAATAAATTGTTGCCAATCCACTACCAACTGTTTTGCACACCACTAATGTAACATTTCACCCCCCTATCTCGTATGAAAGCTTCTTTGGCAGTAGCAATGTTTGCTATGGAGAAAGGTCTTTATATATTTGTGGTAAAACTTTACACAAACACAATTGTGTAAAGTCACAGAATCATGGAACGGTTATAAGCTCAGATTGAGCCCATAGAGACCATTTGATTCTCTGCGAGAGCAATTCAGCTATTTCCACTTCCTAACCCTTTTCCTGTCGTTCCCTTCAAGTGCTTACCCAATGACCTTTTGAAAGTCTGGATTGTATCTGCCACTTCCATTCTCTCAAGTTTTATGTAACCACTTGCTGCACAATAAAACTCAGGTTTTCTGCATCAACTTATTAGACCAACTTTTTTTGCTATATCCAATCAAATCCAATTAAATTCCAGTTCAAAGTCTCAACCAGTGAGACATTCCAGATCCAAGCTGACAAAACAGGCTGCTTCTTCCTGTCTTGGGTTTGATCTACATGATCCAAGTTGACTGGAACAGGCATTGCACCCCTCCAGTGTTTGATCTCATTTGCATCTTAGCCAAAAGGCCTGGATGCTGTTTTACAAAATTTCTTCAAATGAAGCCTCAGTGTAATCTCGGTGAATTCCATCAACAGCAGGACAGCAAAACTACACTTGATCTTAGCCAAAAGGCTGAGAAGTGATAAGACCAACTAAACTTATCCGAAGTATATGGAAGACTTATTGAAGAGCTGGGTAAAAATAACTCACCAGCTACTCACCAATCAGCACTCTTCTTTAGATTGATGTCATTTATTTTAGTCTTCAAATCATCTGCAGTTCATTAACTTTCCATTTGCTTAACAGACAGTTGTTCAATTATTCAAAGAAAGTGATATACTTTACAATGTCTCAGTGTCATTACAGTAACATAATGCTGGCGTTTCTGGACTTTTAATCCAGAGACCTGAACTAATGATTTGAGAGATGGGGTTGAATTTTTAGCCCTCACTGGGGCAGGTATGGAATTTTCTGCTGCCGACCAGCATGCAGGTTCCCTGGCTCCATCCCACCGCCGGACTACTTTCCTGAAAACAGGACGGGGGTGCTAGGGGTAACTCTGCAAGCAGCAGGCAGCCAGTTAACCTGGTAAAATTGAAGTCAATATGAATCAGGGGAATTCTCTCCACTGGCTAAAGCCTACCACAAGGATGGTCATTGTTGGAGGCCTCAGGATGTGGGTGCAGAAGTTCCTCAGCCCAATGTCTTAGGCTTAACCATTGTCAGCTGCTTCATCAATGACCTTCTCTCCATCATAAGGTCAGAAGTGATTGTACAAGTCTATCCGAGGGTCAACCTGACCTAAAATGTTGGCTCTATTCTCTCTCCATGCTTCCAGATGTGTTGAGATTTTCCAACATTTTCTGTTTTGATTTCAGATTCCAGCTGCACAACATTTTGCTTTTATCTTATTTTGATTGTACAGTATTCAGTTCAATTCAGGCTAAATTGAATAATGAAGCTGTCTATGCCTGCATGCCACAAGACATGGACAAAATTCAGTCTTGGGCTAGTAAATGGCAAATATCATTCACAGATATGGTACTTTGCAACAAAAGGGATTCTAACCAGTTCACTTTGATGTTAGAGTATTTGCCATGGCTCAATTACTAGCACTGTTGCCTCTGAGTTGCAAGCTTCCATGTTTGAGACCCGCTCCAGTGTTTGAATACAAAAATCAAAGCTGATTCTCCAGTGCAGTGTGAAGGGAGCACTACACTTTTGGAAGTGTTACCTTTCAGGTGAGATGTTAAACCAAGGCCCCATCCAGCAACTTGGGTAGATGTCAAAATCCAAACCAATATTTATCCTTAAATCAACATCACAAAATAATTATCTTGGTCATTGCTGGAGTTTGCTGTGCCTCATTTGTTATATTACAATAGTGACCACTCTTCAAAAAATACTTCATGTGCTTTGAGACATCCAGTGGTTGTACTTTATAACTGCAAGTCTTTATTTTTTATTGCCATCACTGAATCATTCACCATCAGCATTCTGGGGTTTACCATTGGCCAAAAACTTAAATGGATCAGTCATATAGATACTGTACATTATCCATGAGGCATAGGTCAGAAGTCTGATGTAAAACTCTCCACCTGTTCTGGGTGAATGCAGATCTAACAACAGTCAAGTAGCTCAAAACCATCTAGAACAACAGCCCATTTGATTGGCCATTGTAAACATTCACTCCCTCCATGACATGCATTTTATGGCTGCTGTACATACCATCTAAGAACACATCATGGAACTCACCATGTTTGTTTGACATCAGTTCCCAAATCCACATCACATCAGAACACCAACAGGTTCTTCTCCGAATCGCACACCATCCTGACTTGGAAATACATTGCAGTTATTTCATAATTGTTGGATAAATTTCTTACACTATTACAGGCGTACCTTCATCACAAAGATTGCACTGATTCAATAAGGTGGCTCACCATCATTTTCTCAAGGGCAAGTTACAGATGGGCAGCGAATGCTGGTTTTGTCTCCATTTCACAAATTAATTAAAAGGTTATTCTATTTTGTAAGGAAAGTTTTCATTTGAAGTAAGTTTAGCTTTCTTTATTCTGTGTGGATTATATAAAATTTGTTCTCAGGATGTGGGCTTATCTCTAACCCTATTTGCACTAAAAGGTAATGGTTATTCAGAATGTTTGTTGTTACAACTGAGTGGTGCTGCTGACCACTTTAGAGGGCATTGAATGTCAACCACACACAGTGGTGTGGAACTAGAATCACATGTAAATCAGTCATGTAAAAGTGGCTACACTATAATGGAAACCCAGTTGTGTTTTTATTATAAATCAACAAATCCTCAGGTAATTAATCAGATGTTTCTTTCTCTATGTATTGTATTTCTGGCAATGTTTGAAACAAGAAATCAAATTATCATTAACAGAGAAGGCTGCAATACTGAATACTAGGCAACCTCTTAGTCAAATGATTCCCTTGGAAATATGAATTTAGATCATGCCTTCCAGACAAAAGCAATGTGGCCCAAATAATCTCATTTTATAGCGTTAGTATTTTTGCATACTGAAATCGAATAAAGCTTAAGCCTCTGACATTATGTAATAAAAATATCTCAATGAATTTTGTTCATTTGCAAGTTAAGTTTCGTGAGTTGGGAAAACATAACTAAGTACTGCAAGATGATAGCTAGAGTGACGTAAGCCATATTAAATTTTGTTCATGGTTCAGCCGGTGCAAAATGTTTCATAAATGCTCACATTTAATTGTCTGTAGTATATTGTTCTAATCGGAATTATGCAATTGTTAAATTTAAGGAAAGATAAGATACCTGCAGCACTTTAACTATTAAAGATAGGATGTCAGTTTCTGCAGAGTCACTCCTTCTTCCTACTGAATTGTTCATGTTGCTATGGAGATACATGGTAGAATGAGTTTTACCAATAGGAACTAGAGATAAGCTGTGAAAAGCTGATGTCATGCTCGCGTTTGAATGACACTGTGACCTCTACCACTGGGAGATGGATTCCAGCATACAATTCTCAGAATTTTAATCATTGCAGCTCTTTCTTCTATGGACAAATCGTTAAACTGGAATGTGACCCATATATCTGTCTTGACACATCCATAATTATATTTTTGACTAAAAAACTGGACTATCGATCATAAAAGGGCAAAGTCTGCATTAGGCTTTAAAAATGCAAGGCCATTTAGATCCTTTCTCATCTGTTCATCACCCACCCCGCGAGATTTCTTAGTTAATCAAGCTTTTGTCATTTAAGGAGAGGAGATGAGATAGGGAAGAAAAAATTGTCAAAGTCTCCTGAGCCCAGGATATTAACATACACTTCAGCCTCTGCACCACACTATATGCTGCTTTTTAAGGCTGTCTGCGTCACTACCTCAGTAACTAATTCTTTGCTACCAGGCAGCTGGAATGACCTTCTGAATTTTTAAAATCTCCATATATATTTTATACACAAGCACCTTAATTATTTTTCCTGTTTCATGAGAGGACAGCTGGAAAAAGTGCAGTTTGAACGGTCTGTTATATGATTGAATCACTTGCTTATAAACATTAATAAAACATCTTACAAGGTCAGCTGCATCTTAATACTTTTAAATGTTACTTCATATATTCTATGCACATATCTTCATAAAGAAAAAACCCTATGAATGTGTCCTTGGTGTTTTTATTAAAAAATATTTTGAGAATCTGTATTTAACATTTTTAATTAAAAGCAGCAGATATTGAAAGCTCAGTGCTATTTCATTGAAATAAATCACTGATTGTGTGAATGCCAATTTTTTGTGGCAATGTTCCGGGCATTTATATGTTCTTACAACATGATACATCCATATTAATAAACAATAATATAATAAAGGATTGATAGCCATAAATATTGAAAATATCCCACTATGATCCCACATACATTTATGTCACTATTAGGCTGAAATATTGAATTTTAGCTTTCTTTATTTTGTGTAGATTCTTTAAAATCTGTTCTCAAAATGTTGGCAAGTCTGCATTTGTCTATCCTTAGATGCACCCAGAAGACAGTAGTTGATCCATATTCATTCTTGTCATTGAGTGGTGTGCTGACCATTTTAGGGGACTTCTGGGGAGGCAATGTCTTAGCGATATTGTCTCTGGACTAGTAATCCAGAAATCTAATTCAATAAAAATCTGGAATTAAAGCTTAAAAGATGACCGTGAAGTCACTGGCAAATGTTGTTAAAAAAAAACCCATCAGGTTCACAAATGTCCTTTAGGGAAGAAAATCTGTCATCCTTACTTGGTCTGGTCCATATGTTTGATTTGACTCAATTTGATTTGATACATTATTGTCACATAGAAAGCATTCTTTTTGATTGTATCACAGCTTGGTATGGCTTCCTGTTCTGCCCAAGACCACAAGGAACTACAAAAGGTTGTGAATATACTTCATCCATCACGCAAAGCAGCTTCCCATCCATTGACTCTGTCTACACTTCCCGCTGCCTTGTCAAAGCAGCCAGTATAAGGACCTCACACACCCTGGACATTTTCTTTTCTACTTTCTTCCTTCATGAAAAAGATACAAAAACCTGAAGTCATGTCCCAACCAACTCAAAAACAGCTTCTTCCCTGCAGCTGTCAGACTTTTAACAAAGAACAAAGAACAACACAGCACCGGAAACAGGCCCTTCGGCCCAACGAGCCCGCGCCGCCGTCCTAACGTCTTAATGACATATAGGGAACAATTTGTTACCCAATCAGCCTAAGAGCACATTTTTGGGATGTGGGAGGAAACCGGAGCACCCGGAGAAAACCCACGCAACCACGGAGAGAACGCGCAAACTCCCGCAGACACAGGCCCAAATCCATGTGTCTGCACAGCAACAGCGATAGTCCCTGAGCTGTCATGGTGCCCATCAGATGGTCCAGTTTAAGCATACACTAATGACGTGAAGCACTAGGCCACTCCTGAAGCAACATCCAAGAGCAGCTCTCGCACGACCTGCCGCATGCATGCCCTTGTTGGTCAACAAGGTGGACCGAACATCCTGTGGAAACAAATAGGATATTTAAACCGTCCTACTATATCCCTCTATCTGCAGACCGCTCATGTGGCTGTCCAAGAGACCCTTAAACAACCCTAGCGTGCCTGCTCCCACCACCTTACTCGGTAGTGCATTCCACACCCCAACTACCCTTTGTGTGAAAAAATGCCCTCTAATATTAGTCTTATACATAGCCCCCCTCACCCTAAGGCAGTGACCCCTCGTTCTATCCGAATCTAATGGTGGAAAAAGCTTACCACCATTTACTCTATCTATACCCCTCATAATCTTATATACCTCTAATAGATCCCCTCTCAGCCGACGTCTTTCAAGGGAAAACAACGCCAGTGCATTCAATCTTTCCTCATAAGACAGCCCTTCCATACCAGGCAGCATCCTGGTAAATCTCCTCTGCACTCTCTTCAGGGCCTCCACATCCTTCTGGTAGTAAGGCAACCAGAACTGGACGCAGTACTCCAAGTGAGGCCTAACTAACTTTCTATACACTTGCAACATTAGACTCCTACTCTGGTATTCTATACCTCAAATGGACTTACCTTTCACTAAATTAATCTTTTTCTAGACCCTAGCTATGACTGTAACACTACATTCTGCACTCTTTTCCTTTTCTATGAATGGTATGCTTTGTCTGTGTAGCATGCAAAAATCAATGTTTTTCACAGTACATGAATACATGTTACAATAAAAAATCAAATCAAATTAAAATGTATTCATGTACAGTGAAAAACATTGTTTCTTGCACTATAAAAAACATTCTGTTCATAGACAAGGGATGGAGAGAGAGCAGAATGTAGTGTTACAGTCATGGCTAGGATGTAGCGAAAGATCAATAGCAATAAGTATTCTGAATAAGTCATAATTGAGGTTCTCAACAACAGACAAACTGATACAGGAGTGATGTTACAGAGGTGGAAATAGGCAGTCTTAGTAATGATGTGAATGTATGATTAGAATCTCATCTCAGATCAAGTATGACACTGAAGTTGTAGATAGGCTGCTCTTGTCTCAAATTGATGTCTTGGCATTCAGCAGCAGCAATGTCAGCAGAGCAGATAGGCAACTAATGACACTGAAATATTTGCACAAAACGTATTGGAGTTAAGAATGCTCAAAACTCTTAATTATTAATTTAAATTTTCAGAATACAAAATAAATTGTACGACTGTATTTTAGAAGCGAAAATAAATGTAAACTGATGTATACTAAAAGAAAAAAAACTTAAAAAAACATGAGTTTTTTATTTTGTTGTGAAGAAATTTGACATTCCACAATTATAAAATTACCTCCCCAAGTTAGTTTGTTGTTAAAATATTTCATTCAGCAGGTTGTATCTTTTTCAGTTGTTTTTACAGCATAGAAATTGTCACTAAGTTATGATTACAATAGAAGTGGCACTTTGTGGGAACCGCTACAGTGGAGTGGCACGATGGCACAGTGGTTCACACTGCTGCCTCACAGTGCCAGGGACACTAGTTCAATCCCTGGCTTGGGTCACTGTCTGTGTGGAGTTTGCACGTTTTCCCAGAATCTGCATGGGTTTCCTCTGGGTGCTTGGGTTTTCTCCCACAGTTCAAAGACTGGTTAGGTGAATTGGCCATGCTAAGTTTTCCCTCTGTGGAAGATGTGGAGATGTCGGTGTTGGACTGGGGTAAAAGTATGGTGACTAGGGGATTTTCACAATAACTTCATTGCAGTGTGCATGTAAGCTTATTTGTGATTAATAAAAAACTTTAAACTTAAGTGCGCCCTATGATGAGGGATACACACGCTGACAGCAATTGCTGAATTTCTGTGTTATCCTGCACATGTCCAGACACCAAAGTTGCTGTTAATTTTAGTGGATAAATACTGACAAAAACTCACAGTCTTGCTGTCGTTTTCGCAGCAAAATCTTGGCCATAATCCTCATTTAAATTATATATTTAGTGATATTATTATCCTTAAAATGTTGCACTTCATTTGAAAAGAGCAATTGTTATAAAAAATTATAGGAAACTTTAAACAACACTAACACCTAGAATCCACTTAGTTCAGAATTTAATTTCTGTCTGCAGTGTAAGGTGCTTTGTCAGACCTTTGATGAGAAAATAAAAGATAATCTGTTATATTCTTAAGCTTTACCCAGTATCACTAATGAATTCTTTTATTGCATTACAAGGACTGTTGCTAAGATCAAAGTTTTTAAAATACTTCCCTGACTCTTTTGACATGGTGTTACGCTGAGGACTGCCTATTTTCTGCAAGACAGGGCCATCATTTATCGTCCTTTATCTGAACACATTCTAATGGTCTCACAGCAACAGCGGCAAAACTTCAATTTACTTGGTCTCCAATGTACCAAACAGCCTTCTATAGCTATTCTTCTCACGAAACTTAATGGGTGGAAGCTCCATGACAACCGTCACATGTGGCTTCTGTCCCACTTTCTCTACTCTCTTTTTAGCAAAGTGACACGCAATCAATGCCCCCTTGAAATCTTTGCAGTTGCTGGTGACTCGTGAAAACAAAAAGTCATTATGTGGTGCCTAGATCTGTGTAATTGAACGTTGTGGGAACCCTGCCTGAAGAACGGAAAAGGGCTGCAGTAAATATTAATAAAGAACCATCCAACAACAATTCAGTATATTTTTATATTTATTCAATTATTTTAAATTGACTTTTAAGGCTTACATGACATCAGTATTTCATGAGTTTAAAAAATTATGAGAACCTGAATATAGCTCCCTACCCCCTGCAAATACATTTCTGTGGATTAAACATTAATCTTTAATCATAGATCCTTTGTTACTAGACTGTACATATGAATTTAAATCTTACTTAATGGCCTTATCTCAGACAGCCTCCTGTTGACACCAAGTTGATTCTAATCCTCTGCTGTTTAGAGTGTTCATTATTACATGCCATTATTACAGTGACTTATTTGTGCTCAGCAAAAAACAGGGCTGAAATCCAATGGGTGTTTTCTACTTCAGCCCACTCTACAAGCTTCTATAAGCCTGATGGCTGTGGCAGGATTGGAAGTGGGGGGACAGGGGAAGGGGGAGGGGAGGCTGTGGAGAGCTGCTGAGAAGTTACTTTCTCCTGCGTGGTCTCCAGTGGCTAATTAGGCATTCATTTAGGTGGAATTTGAAATTTATATTTCCCAACAGTGGGTTGGTTAAAATGCCAAATTTAAGTCAGCGGCATGTTTGCAATGTGTTGTGCCTTAGGCAGCCCTGTGGTGAGTGCGTATTTATAAAATGTATGCATGCCATGAACACTCACTCATGGGAAATGTTTTATAATTACATCCGACCTTGGATATAAAGCCAGCAATGCAAGGCTCAATTCAAGGCACATAAGTGACTATGTGGAGTTTACATGTTCTCCCCGCGTCTGTGTGGATATCCTCTGGGTGCTCTGGTTTTCTCTCACTGTCCAAAGATTAGGCAGATTGGCCATGTTAAATTGCCCCTTAGTGTCCCTACATGTGTAGGTTAAGGGATTTATCGGGTAAATATGTAGGGTTATGGAATTAGGGGCTGGGTGGGATGTTCTGCTACAAGGTCAGATGCAGACTCTTTCTGCACGGTTGGGATTCTATGTTTTTTTTAACATCTCATTTAAAGTTGGGCTTAGCTTATTAAATATATTTAAAATGGTCAAATGTAAAGAATATTTGACAAGAAAATAATTAGTCAGTAGTAATCCAATCAAGTGATGCAAATTATGTAATAAACTATGAGAGTAAAACTTGAGTGTTTTATACTAGTTATCTGTCACTACTAAGGTCAGATTGCTCTTTAAAGGTCACTTTCCAATGTGATTTTTCTTTCAGAATCCATAACTTCAATTTTATGTGGACACTTCATTTGGTTTAAGTCAATTTTTATGCCAGGAGCCATCATCAATGTAAACAGTTACAGTCAGAGTAGCTCAAGTTATCGATCACTGTTGACCTTCTCTTTGGAGCTATAACAGCCAGAGCATAATTACTGCAAATTGTTTGGAAAATAAATCTTTATTGGAGAATGCTATGTCCAGTGCACCTTACAGGCAGTTAACAAAGAACAAAGAACAAAACAGCACAGGAAACAGGCCCTTTGGCCCAACGAGCCCGCGCTGCCACCCCAATGTTCCCACTTCTACCCGTGATGCCTGTTTATGTTTATAGATCTATGGATTGAAACCAAATTTGAGACAATTTAGGGAGAATTTGTTCTGCCAATTAGCCTAAGAGCACATCTTTGGGATGTGGGACAAAACCGGAGCACCCGGAGAAAACCCACGCAAGCACGGGGAGAATGCGCAAACTCCCACAGACACAGGCCCAAATCCATGTATTTGCACAGCACAGCAATAGTCACTGAGCTGTCGTGTTGCCCATCAAATGGTCCAGGTCAAGCGTACACTAACGACGTGAAGCACTAGGATACTCTCGAAAAAAATCCAAGAGCAGCCTCTCACGACCCATCGCGTGTATGCCCCTCGTTAGACAACAAGGTGGACCAAAGCACCTGTAGGATAAAAACAAAGTACATCAATATCATCATCTATTTACACACTTCCCAGGGACTCCCAAGGCTCATGATCCCTATTTTAAATCAGTTTTCTATACCCCTCCATTCCCATTCTGTTCATGTGCCAATCTAAGTATTTCTTAAATAACTCCAGAGTACCTGCCTCCACCACTTTACTTGGCAGCGCATTCCATACCCCCACCACCCTCTGTGAGAAAAAACTCCCTCTAGCATCCAAATTATACCTTACCCCCCTCACCCTAAGCCCGTGACCCCTCGTGAAATCTCTTGAAATTAATTCTTAAATTAAGAAAGAAAGACTTTTATTTATGTAGTAAGCTGAACTTTTACTTTGGGTGTAGAAAACAAGAATTGTAACAATTTGTGGATCCAGAACCCACCCTCAGGGGAAATGGTCACTGGCTTGGGACTGTCAGGAAGAAGCCCCTTCAGTCAGCATGGACACAGGTTCTCTTGAAGCTTTCTGACTTGAGAAGGGAAAGCTGCATTAAAGGATAAGTATTTAAGAGAGTGCTTTAATATGGAGATGTCCTCCTGCCGAGTTTTAAAAGCAATCAGGACAACAAAGTCAAGGGTTGGAGGCAGTGTTGTGGAATCCCTCTACGGAGCAGCTGTAGAGGGATTGTCCATTCCCAGGCAGGCCAAGAGGGCCTACAAGCTTGTCTGGAGTACTAGACCTCCAGTCTATAACTGCACATTCACCTCTGGGCAATTAAATCCCCTCTATTGCATCGGGAAACTGGAGGCCCACTGGGAAATTCCAATCAGCTTCCATTCAATGCTAAAAACAAGGCTTTTAATAAATTAATTAGCTAATCTTGAGGAGGTTGGGGGAGTGTGTGTGCACATGTTTGTATGTTGAGGGGGGAGGGTCTGGGGCACTGGAGATGCTGTCAGCCCCAAACCTGCCTCAGCCAAAATCACCATGAGCAAGTACCACACAGGCCAGTGCTGTACTTTCAGCTGGTTCGGTCTTTATTGCCAAATTTGGTGGGGCCCTAAACTTCTCCCAGTGCCTTTCACTACCAACAAAGTGCTTTGCACATTTTGAAGTGGTCGCTGATATAATGTAGGAAAAGATACTATCAATTAGACAATGGATCAACTAATCTGAGCTTTAATTATTTAAGGTAATTTGGTGTCACCGAGTTAGTGCACAATTCAAAATGTACCGTATTTCTCTCCATGGTCATCATTGTGACATCTGACACAGTATTCAAAGAATGATTGGTAGCTTTTACAGTTGTGTAAATGATTTAAACATTTGTCTCAATGATCCAGTTGGAAACAATAATAAACTTAAATATTTAAACTATTAATTTTTAAAATATTTATCTTCCTATTTCCTATTATTTACTATAATGTATCTGATGACTGCTTGCATTTTATGAAAATGTTGGTATAAAATTTATTTTAAATTGCATCTAACAGGTCAATGTGATGTGTCTAGTGTGTGGGTGAGGAGAGTTAGCATGGTTTCCATTTTCATGTGTTAGTTTCTCATTTTCAGCTATCCTGCTGGCTAGCAGCAATGCGAGAAAGAGAATCAAATGTGTAAGTCCCTCCCTGACAGTAAATCACCTCAATGATGGCAATTCCTCATTTTTGCTTCCTCCTTGAAACACACAGAAATTGGGTCTCTCATTGCCCCAATTGGAAGCTTCAGAGGAGCTTGGAGGAGGTTTGGCCCCAGACTTGCAACATGCAGACCCATCAGCAGGCAGACACATCCTGGTACTCATGGACCAGATTCTTGGCTATGGTTGAATAGCCACACTGCCTTGCGGTTACCTTAGGAGAGTTGAAGCCTAAGGGGGTAACCCCTGAAAAGAAATCTGGCATGGAACCTAATAGCAGACTGATGTACAAATACATTATCTCTCTGGCAACTCCTACAATAAACCAGTGCCAAATGTGCATCCCTTTGTACTCAACCAAGGAGGTATTTAGGCAGCCCAGAGTTTCCATAAATTTTACTCAGGTCTGGGCCCTGGAATGAACACTCCAGTCTCATCGCAGAGCATCGACACAACATGGAGACAAAGAACAAAGAACAAAACAGCGTGGGAAACAGGCCCTTCGACCCAACGAGCCCGCGCCGCCACCCCGATGTTCCCACCTTTACCCGCAATCCCTGTCCATGTTTATAGATCTATGGATTAAAAACAAAATTTGAGACAATTTAGGGAGAATTTGTTTTGCCAATTAGCTTAAGAGCACATCTTTGGGATGTGGGAGGAAACCGGAGCTCCCGGAGAAAACCCACGCAAGCACGGAGAGAATGCGCAAACTCCCACAGACACAGGCCCAAATCCATGTATCTGCACAGCACAGCGATAGTCACTGAGCTGTCGTGTTGCCCATCAGAAGGTCCAGGTCAAGCGTACACGAACAACATGAAGCAGTAGGATACTCTCGAAAAAGATCCAAGAGCAGTCCTCTCACGACCCATTGCGTGTATGCCCCTCGTTAGACAACAAGGTGGACCAAAGCACCTGGAGGATAAAAACAAGTACATCAATATCATCATCTATTTACACACTTCCCAGGGACTCCCAAGGCTCATGATCCCTATTTTAAATCAGTTTTCTATACCCTCCATTCCCATTTTGTTCATGTGCCCATCTAAGTATTTCTTAAATAACTCCAGAGTACCTGCCTCCACCACTTTACTTGGCAGCACGTTCCATACCCCCACCACCATCTGTGTGAAAAAACTCCCTCTAGCATCCAAATTATACCTTACCCCCCTCACCCTAAGCTCGTGACCCCTCGTGCTATTTGAGTCCATCCTAGGAAAAAGCTTAACCCTGTTTATCTATCCCCTTCAAAATCTTGTACACCTCTATCAGATCTCCTCTAAGTCTACGTCTTTCTAAGGAAAACAGTCCCAATTTGCCTAATCTCTCCTCATAACTCAGATCTTCCATACCAGGCAGCATCCTGGTAAACGTCCTCTGCACTCTCTCCAGAGTCTCCATGTCCTTCCAGTAGTAAGGCGACCAGAACTGGACGCAGTATTCCAAATGAGGTTTAACCAGCATTTTATACAACTGCAACATTAAAGGCCAGGTCTTGTACTCCATCAGTTATCAGTGATAAGTCCAACTGCATCAGCATAGAGAATGGGTGCTACAGGCTGTCTCTGATAGTGGGAGGGAGCAACATGTCCCACCAGTCAGCCACCATCCGCCTCATGTTGGGCAACACCAGACCAGTGAAGTGCTGATCCACCACGGTGTATCTGTTTCAATGCATGCTTGGAGCTTTGAAGCACTGTTCAACTAGTGGACAGAATCCATCACATCTGACAAACAAACAAAACAAATGTAAAGAAAGATGCCAACTCTTCATATCAGGTCCTGTCCACAGGATTGACAAACAAGTTACAGCTGGTCAATAACACCGGCAAAACAGCCATCATTGACATGGAAATCAATAGACTGAAAATTGACAAACCTTTCTGATGAGAGACAATGCTCTCTGAGAATAGACCACTGAAAGGAAAACGTGACATATTTATCTGTTGGGGGAAGAGTTCAGAGAAAGTGCATGAGCAAGGTATACTTTTGCTATAAGCAACTTGCTCCTCTCAAATATAAAATCCACCCACAAATAGAATCATAGAATCCTTCCAGTGCAGAAGAAGGCCATTTGGCCCATCAAGTCTACACCAAACAAATCTCACCCAGACCCAATCCCTGTAACCCAACATATTTACCCTGCTAGTCTTCCTGACACTAGAGGGCAAATTTACATGGCCAATCAATCTAATAGTCCACAACATGTTCTCTTCATCCATCTTTCAACTCAACTCAGAAGTTAACTTCAGGAGTATTTATGTTCCAACACTGTGCCCCTGTAGTGAGGGAAGACCAGTTCCTGCAGGAAATTAATACTGCTATCAGCAGAACCCTATGTCAAAACATCTTCACCTATTGGGGCATTTCATGCAAGAGTGGATGCAGAACCTGAGGCATGGCCCTCCTGCCTTGGATGTCATGTTCTAGGAAAGATAAATGAGGAATAGAGAGAGATAAGGTTGTGAAGAAAGCATATAGTATGCTAGCCTTTATAGGAAGGGGTATAGAGTACAAGAGCTGGCCTTTAATGTTGCAGTTGTATAAAACATTGGTTAGACCTCATCTGGAATACTGTGTCCAGTTCTGGTTGCCTTACTACCGGAAGGATGTGGAGACTCTGGAGAGAGTGCAGAGGAGGTTTACCAGGATGCTGCCTGGTATGGAAGATCTGAGTTACAAGGAGAGGTTAGGCAAATTGGGGCTGTTTTCCTTAGAAAGACGTAGACTTAGAGGAGATCTAATAGAGGTGTACAAGATTATGAGGGGTATAGATAGAGTAAACAGGTTTAAGCTTTTTCCTAGGATGGACTCGAATAGCACAAGGGGTCACAGGCTTAGGGTGAGGTAGGTAAGGTATAACTTGGATGCTAGAGGGAGTTTTTTCACACAGCGGGTGGTGGGGGTATGGAATGCGCTGCCAAGTAAAGTGGTGGAGGCAGGTACTCTGGAGTTATTTAAGAAATACTTAGATGGGCATATGAACAGAATGGGAATGGAGGGGTATAGAAAACTGATTTAAAATAGGATCATGAGCCTTGGGAGTCCCTGGGAAGTGTGTAAATAGATGATGATATTGATGTACTTGTTTTTATCCTACAGGTGCTTTGGTCCACCTTGTTGTCTAACAAGGGGCATACACGTGATGGGTCATGAGAGGGCTGCTCTTGGATCTTTTTCGAGAGTATCCTAGTGCTTCATGTCATTAGTGTACGCTTGACCTGGACCATTTGATGGGCAACACGACAGCTCAGTGACTGTCGCTGTGCTGTGCAGATACATGGATTTGGGCCTTGTCTGTGGGAGTTTGTGCATTCTCCCTGTGCTTGCGTGGGTTTTCTCCGGGTGCTCCCGTTTCCTCCCACATCCCAAAGATGTGCTCTTAGGCTAATTGGAAAAACAAATTCTCCCTAAATTGTCTCAAATTTGGTTTTTAATCCATAGATCTATAAACATGGACAGGGATTGCGGGTAGAGGTGGGAACATCGGGGTGGTGGCACGGGCTCATTGGGCCAAAGGGCCTGTTTCCCGTGCTGTTTTGTTCTTTGTTCTTTGTTCTTTGTATTACTTGAACTTTGCTGCTATTGTAAGCTTTGTGTAACTAACAGCTTCTTTCAGAACAAACTATACCAAAAGGTATCTTGAGGCAGAATCTTTTAATGGAGGAGTTTATTGTCTCGTCACCCAAGGAGTCAGTGAGGAATGAATCCCCGTTGATTGTGGTAGTCCCTCACTTATTTAGTGCCTCCAAGAAGCATTTATTGTGAATGGCAAAATGGCACAGTGGTTAGCACAGTTGCTTCACAGCGCCAGGGACCCGGGTTCAATTCCCGGCTTGGGTCACTGTCTGTGCAGAGTTTGCACATTCATCCCATGTCTGTATAAGCTTCCTCAAGTTTTCTCCCACAGTTGGAAGAGATATTCTGGTTAGGTGTATTGTCCCGAACAGGTGCCGGAGTGTGGCAACTAGGGAACATCACTTTATTTATTATTGGTTAGAACTGGGAGTTCCACCCTTCACTGCTTACCACTGTAGTCTCAGCAGGACCAGTAGCAGCAGTGGCCAAGGCTGGGACTAACAGTCTCTAGATTCAAAGTTGCAGAGTCCAGCCAGATATGGGTGCTCCCATAGCGGGATGGGAATTTGAGGCCTGGGTGGTGAAGAGAGAGGCATTGGTCTTGATGCAACATTCCTTAACTCAATTGAACAGGTACTCCCAGTATTCCAACAGAATGGAGATATGGAATGGAACATATTTCGAGACACCATCTATAATACTACACTCTTAGTATATGAGAAGAAAGAGTGGGAAATGCTGATTGCATTGATGCTAATGTTGCAATGATGGAACCTGTTACTAAAGCTAAATAGTTCAGTCTGATTAATTGCAAGAGAAATTCAAGTGAGAAGACTCTGAATTCACAAAGCTACTTGAAGTAATGTCCAGCAGACTGCTACATGGTGTACCAGTGACCAGTGGTTCTGACTGCGGTCAAACAGGATTTTATTCTGCCGCCGATACACTTGTATATTCTTTGCTGCTGTCATATGCTGTCAGGTAATCAAGAGCTGGTGTCCACTGACAAACCAGAACTGACAAATGATGTGTTTTGAATTGTTCACCTGAGATCCAAAGCAGAGGATCATCGAGGAAGATCTTCAATGTCAAATGACTCACTCTCTCATGCCTATAAAGAATTTAGTTTGACTATCAGCATCAGGGAAACAAATGTCATGGTCCAGGATGTTGCCATAATGCCATCAATAACATTGACAATGCAAAATTGGAAGTTGTTAATAACTTCTGATATCTAGGTTTTAGAATCATCAGCAATCCGATGTTGAAGTCCATGCCATCATTGCTAAAGCTGCAGCTTCTATGTTGAAACTGCTAAATCCATCAGCATAGACTCATTGCTAAGCCAACAACATTTGCACTGGCTTGATCATGTTCACCAGTTGGATGATGGCTGGATATCCAAACACCTTCTGTAGGGTGAATTACTGGGTGACAACCTCCTGGGGCATCCATACTTCTACTGTAAGAACATTTGCAAGCGAATTATAAGGATGAAATATCCATATCATTGTCTTTGTCATTGACACTGACAATTGGAAGACAGTCTCTGATGGCTATGATCTCTGGTGACTGACTGTTTGGAGAGGCATTGGAAAAGCTAAGTTGAATACAAAAAGCTCAGCTGGCTAAGAAGAGACCCCAGAAAAAAGAAACCGGTGAATCACGTACCTTCTCAACCCACAGGTTTGATTTAATTTATTATTGTCATGGGCAGCAAGGTAACACAGTGGTTAGTGCTGCTGTTTCACAACTCCAGGTCACTGTCTATGTGGAGTTAGCACATTCTCCTCATGTCTGCATGGGTTTCCTCTGGGTACTCGGGTTTCCTCTCACAGTCCAAAGATGTGCAGGTTAGGTTGATTGACCATGCTAAAAAATTGTCCCTTGGTGTCCTGGGATGCATAGGTTAGAGGGATTAGTGGGTATAATATGTAGGGATATGGGGTAGAGCCTGAGTAGGGTTGTGTTTGGTGCAGACTCAATGGGCCAAAGGACCTCTTTCTCAGAAACAGTAGGGTTTCTATAATTTTATGTATTAGTGAGTGAGAAGTATTGTTTCTTGCATGCTATACAGACAGAGCATATCGTTCATAGAATGGGAAAGGACAGAGTGCAGAATGTAGAACTACAATCATACCTAGGGTATAGCAAAAGATCAATTTAATGTGAGGTGGGTCTATTCAAAAGTCTGATGGCAGCAAGGAGAAGCTGTTCTTGAGTCAATTGATATGTGTTCTCAGACTTTTGTATCTTTTTGTTGACGTCTTCCTCTGCAGCAAGTGGGGTAGAGGCTACAGTGCCAGATCGGAACTCCTAAAACATTTCAAATGAAGCTTAACACACAGCAGACAACCACAATGCAAACCATCCTCTTAGGAGACGGAAGGCTACAACTGGTATAAAAGACTTTAATGTGACTGATATTTGTGTTCACTACCTTTAAACATTACCAGCATTGATATGTCACTACAATGTGATCATGTGGACTTTAAATGCCCTCTTGAGGACAATTTGATTTTGCCTGCAGTCTCTTTCATTTCAGAATAATGCTAACATGTGAACAGACAATCAAGTCAGAGATTTGAGAATGTCAGTCTGACTAAAAGCCATTCATTATTCCTTTACCTGGTCTAATGAGAAGTTGTTGATAATTTTTTATATAAACATTGGTAGCAAGTTTAAAGAATATGTGTAAAACTGGGGAATATTACAACGATTTCTTATAAAATATCCATGTACAATTTTTGATACATAATGCACCAAAGCTGATTGATTTTCAGTTTTATTTTTCGAGCGGCAGCAATCTGCTTGTCTATGGTGCACTGCAGCAACTCAGCATATATATTTCAACAATGCTTCCTTCCCCGTGACTTCTCCACCTGCCTTGAAGGACAACAGCAGCAAATTCATGTGATTGTTGTCATCTCCAAGTTCCCCATGGAGTTGCAAGTCATGCCCACTAGGATATAAATTGCAGTTCCTCCACCGTTGCTAAGTACCAATCCTGAAAATGTCCAGCTCATACCATTGTGGACATTTTCTCACCCCAAAGATTGCCTTAGATCAAAAATTTAGGCAATTAGAAACGAGTAACAAATGTGTTTTTCCCATTGTTGCCCACATTCTCAGGACAAATCACAAGATGAATGAAAGGGAGTAAAACCAGTTTAAAAAAAATAGACTGTATTGATATTATTTTAATATAATCATTAATATTAAGGATGAAGGGCTTACCTTATGATGAAAGGTTGAACAGTTTGGGATTATACCCATTGGAGTTTAGAAGAATGAGAGGTGATCCTGAAGGGACTTGATACAAGAAGGATGTTTCCTCTTGAGTGGAAGACTAAAACTAGGATGCACAGTTGAAGATGGAAATGAGAATTTTTTTCTCACAGAGGGTCATGAGTTGATGGAATTTTTTTGTGGAGGCTGGGATATTGAATTAAATATATTTTTGATTGACAAGGAAATCAAAGTTTTGGGATGTAAGACAGAAATTTAAATCAGATCAGCCATGATCTTATCGAATGTCGGAGCAAGTTCGAAGGGAAAAATGGCTAACTACTGTTCCTGAGACCTCGGTTCCTATGTTTCTTTTGATTACATGTCAGCTGTCGTTCTTTTGCAAAGAAAAAACTTTTCATTTATATATTGTCCATAATGTTTTTGGGACATCCCACAATGCTTCACATTGAAATACATTGTGAATAAAAGTCTGGTCTAATGATGACCATGAAATAATTGCTGAATTTTGTAAAAACCCATCTGTTCATGAATGTCCTTTAGGGAAGGAAATCTGTTGTCCTTACCAGCCTACATGTGATTCCTGATCCACAACAATCTGGTTTACTCTTTAATGCCCTCAGGGATCAGTGATAAATGCAGGCCCAGCCAGCAATACCTACATCCTATGAACGAATAAAAAAAAGTGCTATCACTGTCATGACCTGGTGAAAAACAGCATTCAGTTTGCATTCAGAAAGGACATACAAGCTGTATAGAAATATATCACCAGGTAAATTGTTCTTATTGAAGTTGGCCGAGAAAAAGATTGAGCAATTTTGACCATGCTTATACTATAACTGTTCAAAAGGATATAAAACTGACAGAATGAGGGAATGATTCAGAGTATCTTTCTTCAACATAATTTGAAGGACATTTTTCAAAGTAAAAGCAAATTAATTGAATTTTCAAAGCTTCTTTAGCAAACAGAAAGTCTCTAATCATCATAATTTATACATTTGATCTACAGTCTGCATGTAATTATTTTACTTAATGACAGTTGCAAAACAGAAAAAGAAATATACAAGCAGAAACTGATAGCAACAAAGCAAAAAAGGGCTAGAGAGAAGGGAAGATATACATGAACATGCACATACACACATTTCAAGGGAAATTCATTAATACATAAATAAAAAGCTGGTAGATAGTGCATCTGCATTACTCTTCAGATCACAGAATCTTATGGAATAGTACAGTAAGAGACCATTCAGCCTGTTAGGCTTGTGCTAGCTCTTCAAAAAGGTGGTGGTGAGGGGGGAATGGGAATATAAGTGGGAATACATGGAGAGAAGTAGATGAAATGAGATCTTAGAGTGCAAGTGCACAAGCCCTTAAAGTTAGCAGTACAGGTAGATAAGATTATAAAGAGGGCATTTGGAATGCTCTCCATCATTGGCAGAGATATAGAATACAAAATTAGGGATATAATAATGCAACTATATAAGACACTGGTGAGGCCACAAAGGCAGTATTATGTACAGTTCTGATCACCACAGTACATGGAGGACATAATTGCTCTGGAGAGAGTGCAGAGAAGATATATTAGAACGTTACCAGAGTTGGAGAATTGTAGCTATGAGAAGAGTTTGAGAGATTTGGGTTGTTTTCCTTGGAACAGAGAAGACTGTGGAGCGATTTGATCGAGGTATATAAAATTTTGCGGGGTAGAGATAGAATAGACAGCAAGAACCTCTTTCTCTTGGCAGAGAATTCAAAAACCAGATTCAGACTAAGTCACGGAAGGATTAGAGGGGACACAAGGAAAAGCCTTTTTTGTCAGGGAATGGTGAGTGTCTGGAATTGGCTGCCTGAGTTGGTGGTGGAGGCAGAAATCCTAAACGCTTTTAAGAAGTACCTGGTTCTGCACCTTAAGTGCTACGGACAATGGGCCATATGCAGGAAGATGGGATTAGAAAGGACATGTCCAAGATGGGCCAAACGGCCCTATTCTGTGCTGTATCATTTCTATGATTCTATGGGGGAATATTTCTCACCCACACCTTTCTGCCCATTATAATAAATAGTTCCAAATCAACCAACTTTAAAAATGGCTTTCCAACCAGTGGTAACATGCTGTTGGTAGCCTAAATGAATGAAGAGAGGGGCTTCAGCCCCCTCAGTGGTAGTGAGTCGATCCCTTGAGAGCTGCTAGCCATTCTAATTGGCCAATGCTTCCAGCACTCCTAGAACTCAGCAGTAATTGGTGTTGAGACAGCTAGCATTCCCTGTGAACAGTCGGACCTTGAACTAGTGGGAAGTAATGGCCACCCTAGGGAGAGAGAGAGAGTGAGGGGGTGAGTGATGTGTTTGGTGGCCAGACTGTGCTGGCACAAAGCAAATACCCCCACTGCACACAGAGCATTTCCAAAAGATGCACATTTTCTTCTTTCCCACTTTTTGACCCAGATGATGATACCGCAAATTCTCCACTCTCACCTACCTGCCCACAGTAACCGCATTATTGCGTGCCAGCTGACTTTTGAATGGTCCTATCATACATTAAGCTAATCTTTCTCTACACCTCAGCTGTAGTTATAACGCTATGTTCTGCATCCTTTCCTTTCCTTCTTCCTTGTGTACTCTATGCATGGTATATTTTGTCTGTATGTGCACAAGAAACAATACTTTTCACTATCTCAATACATGTGACAATAATAAATCAAACCAAATCAATTTAGTTGTTAACATGCCCAACTGCCTGTTGATTATTTTTTTCCTAATGGCAGATTGTTTGTCTGCTATATTATGGAGATGAGATGGGAATTGACAGACAATGGGCTAATCACACATTACATTTTACATGACTCCCCCCTCCTCCCCACCACTCAAGAGAATATGCCTAGTTGGGGAGGGAGGGAACAGCTGTGTTACAAATCCCAGACTAATTGTGAGCAATGCCAAAGGAGATTTTCTAAATTATTTATTATTTATTTATTAGTGTAACAAGTAGGCTTATATTAACACTGCAATGAAGTTACTGTGAAAATCTCCTAGTCACCGCATTCTGGCACCTGTTTGAGTACACTGAGGGAGAATTTAGTATGGCCAATGCATCTAATCAGCATGTCTTTCGGACTGTGGAAGGAAACCGGAGCACCTGGAAGAAACTCATGCAGGCATGGGGAGAATGTGCAGACTCCACACAGACAGTGACCCAAGCTGGGAATCAAAGCCAGGTCCTTGGCACTATGAAGCAGCAGTGCTAACTACTGTGCCACCATGCCACCCTTGTTATTGTTAAATGGATACCATTGAGACTTTGTAATGGGCTGGGACAGAGTGGGCAATGGGCTGGTAATTTCCCATGATATGCTGGTTGGCCACCATGGTATCATCTCCCAGCTATTTGAGAGGATCTGCGTCATGAGAGTGACAACTTAGGCCAATTGTCTATTGTGGGCACTGATGAGAATTTTCTAGATGGCAACTAGGTAGCTGGTCAAAACTGAAATCTGGCTGGTTAAGGGGATGGCCTCCCAGCGACATTCCAGAGAACCATCATTGCCTTATTCAATTTAAACCATCCCCCACAGCCATGATTGATGGAAGGGCAAACTGCAGCCACAGGCCACCCTGCGGATGGGGTTTGATTAAAATATTTAATGTCTTAGCTATATGTCTCATCTTTATTTTGGCCTCTACAACACTTATAAAAAATGAAGGACACTTAGTGGATTTTATTTCTGACAAAGGATCACAAATTTGGAATATTAACTATTTATTTCTCTACATATGCTGCCAAAATAGCTGTGTATTCCAAGAATATTGTTTTAATTTCAATTTATTTTTTGGTTTGCAGTCTGTGAGAATACTTCAATTTGATTGGCTACTTATGTTGCTTAATAGGATCACTGTTACTTGACACTTTAAGATCCCTTTGAGTTGGTGTCAAATTCAAATGGAAATCAGGAAAGGTGAAATCTATGCTACAGAGATCACTAGATCATTGTGGTCCATTTTTTTCAATGTCAGTGGCGAATAATGTCCCTTTGCTAATGACCATAAAATTCAGGACAATATTATTTTTCTTCATCTGCTGTTTGTACTTGATCCAAGGCACAGGAATTATCCTTACACAGATTATTGTAAAATAAAATCACATTTGCTTCAATTGGACAACAAACTATTGTTTTTTCTTTACTGGTCTGAGACAAAGTAGAATAATCAAAAATTCATATTTATTAATTGTGACTAATCTATTTTGGACTATCTTAGATGAGGTATAATTACATTTCTTGAAATAAAACTTATTTTTCTCTTTTAACATCCAAAGTTCAAAACAGATTACATTAATAATAGCAGTATGTTTAATCTCCATCATTTATAGATGATCAACAGAAACAGCGGTGAGGGTTTCCCAACCAATATTTAAGAATAAATTTTTACAGCTTGGATCTAAACAACCAAAAATAGGTTTGGACATTTTAAAACTTACATTCATAAACATTGTTAGCTCTGCAAATACGGCTTGTTTTATACAGAAAACATAAAAGAAATGCATCTAATTTATAATGTGTGTTAACAACTTCTAGAAGTACTACAAAATACATACAAAATAGAAATTATTTTGATTATTAGTTATAGGAAGATGTCAGTAATTTAGTTCAGTATATCTTTGTCCTGCCACTGTTAAATTGGTAATACACTCTCTCATCTGTCATATTCAATTCCAATTAACATTGAAAAACATCTGGATCAAACAATGAGCCATTGAAATTAAATTGAAAATTCATCATCCGTTCCAGGGGGATGTCATGTGGTGGTATAGGAATCTGTTACAATGAAGAAAGAATATTTTTGGCCGCAAATCTTCATGTGATGCATTATCAGTTCAGGAGATGACATTGAATGGGTGTTTCAATGCTTTTCCGTGGCAAGGAAAATATTAGAGTGCAAATCATTCTGAGATCATCTAACCTTCTCTTGGAAACTGACCTGAGAAGCCATGAAACCACCTAATATTGCTGTATCCTCTTAAAGAATAAATATTTTTAAAGTTTATTTATTAGTCACAAATAAGGTTTACATGTGAAATTCCTCTAGTTGCCACAGTCCGATGCCCGTTCAAGACAATGCACGTCTTTCAGAATGTGACAGGAAACCAGAGCACCCAGAGGAAACCCACACAGACATAGGGAGAACATGTAACCTCCATACAGACAGAAATCCAAGCCAGAATTGAACCTGGGTCCCTGGTGCTATGAAGCAGCAGTGCGAACCACAGTGCTACCATGCCACTGGCTGAAGTATGATACTTTAACAGAGAGAAAAGCAGTACTGGAAATTATCATTGATTCTGGTTATTTGAATTTAATTGATTAAGTAGCATTCAGGCGCCTTGTACTTTTTTATGGTATTGGATGAAATAAACATTTTTTAATTCCCCTACAGATAAATGTATTAAATGCCTTCATTCGATGCCAGCTGTATGCTGCATATTAACAAATATCAGTTTGCTCCACTAAATACATTAAAGAATATGGAATTTTGGGAAGTGCAAAATATGCGAACTGCAATATATCTTAGAACATAGCTGCATTATTTTGCCTATATATTAACAAAAGGCTAAATTGAAATCTACTTGTAATTAAATATTTTTAAAAACAATATACATTTTGTTCTTTATGAAGTGTGGCATGGTGCAAAGATAGCACATGGCTGCTTGCTTCTATTAGAACAGGCTGCTTCTGCCATGTGAAGGAAATTTGTTTCAGTGATGATGCACAGGTTTGTGTCATTACAACAGTTTCCAAAACTTGAAGTACTAATTTTTCCGTTGGGACTTTGGATGCATCTTAGTCGTATATGTACCTTTTCCTTACTTTGAATGTCCTTTCCAAAATTTCAGAGTTTCTTTGGCAAGGTGTGGATAGATATCACATTTTTTATTTTGATCATGGGATGTGGTCTTCATTGGTAAGTCCAGCATTTATTGCTCACACCTAATTGACCCTGAGAAGCTGGTGAAGAGCTGCTTCTTTATGTTGTTTGGGCACAGTGCTCTCAAAAGGGAGTTGCAGGATTTTGATCCAGCAACAGCAAAGGAACAGCAATATATTTCTAAGTCAAGATGGTGATGTCTGAAGGGAACTTGCTGGTGTCCTCATGTGCCTACTGCCTTTGTCCCTCTAGGTATTTGAGATTGGTGTTTTGGAAGGTGCTGTCAGGGAAGCCTTGGTGAGTCATGGCAGTACATCTTTTAGCTGTTGCACACTGTTGCCAATGTACATTGGTGATGGAGGGAGAGAAAGTTTAAGGCGATGAATGGGGGAGCCAATCAAGCAGCCTGCTTAATACGCATATTGTTGGAGCTTTTTGAGTTTTATTGGAGCTGCACTCACCTAGACAAGTGGAAAGTATTCCATCATACTACTGAACAAAGAACAATACAGCATAGGAGCAGACCCTTCAGTCCTCCAAGCCTACACCACTCATGCGCCCAACTAGACCATTTGTTTGTATCCCTCTATTCCCAATCTGTTCATGTGGCTATCTAGATAAGTCTTAAATGATCCCAGCATGTCCGCCTCAACCACCTTGCTTGGCAGTGCATTCAGGAACTGATCTGTGTCTTGTAGATGGTGATCAGTCTTTGGGGAGTCGGGAAATGACTTACTTACCACAGAAATTTCCCTTCTCTGACCTGCTCTTATACCTACAGTACTTATATAGCTGCCACTAACCCCCCCAACGTATCTTCCATATTACCAGTTGCCATGTGTGAGATTTTGCTGTGTATGCAGTGAATGCAATGCGTCCTTTGGTGAGTATTACCGCGCAGCAAAAATGATTCATTGTAGGTGAGTCTTTCTGAGATTTCTGAAAAAATATGATGAGATGGTACGCAATTACAAACTCTCCTTTAGCTCTATTAGCCAAAATTCTTCTGTCTCACCTGCCATGGGAATTGTAGCGGGAGAGACAGAAAATTTGGCGGACCATTCAAAGGTCCATTGATCTCGGGCAGGGATTTCCAGTCCTGGCGTGTGCAGAACTGGAGAATCCCACCCCATTGTGTCTGCCAATTCAAACAAGGCTTCAGTGGACAAAGTTTTCTTGAGACCTCCGTATCATTAGTAGAGTCGCACATTCAGCAGTGGTTGAAAAATTAATGAAGTACCCTCTGTGAACTGGAGTTCTGAAGAAGAGGCTCAAAACTTTGACTCTGCTTTGCTCCTCATAGGTGCTGTAAGTCCTGAGTTGACTGCATTAGTAGTATATGGGCAAGTAGAATCATAGAAACCCTACAATGCAGAAAGAGGCCATTTGGTCCATCAAGTCTGCACCGATCACAATCCCATTCATATATCCCTATACATTTAACCACTAATCTCTCTAATCTATATATCTCAGGGGCAATTTTAGCATGGTTAATCAACCGACCCATACATTTTTGGACTGTGGAAGGAACCTGGAGCACGTGGACAAACCCATGCAGACATGGAGAGAACGTGCAGTCTCCACACAGACAGTGACCTAAGCCGGAAATCGAACCCTGGTCCCTGGAGCTATGAAGCAGTCGTGGTAATCACTGTGCAACCATACTGTAAGAAAGGTTTTCATTTATTTTGGATAGAACTGACAAATTGGGTATTAATATTGCTGTTTCCTCAGCATAAGGAAAAGTCAATGGTTTAATTTATTTTTGGTCATTCCCTCTAAGGAACTGACTTATTCTGAGTGAACTTTATTTGTAATTCAAGAGCTGGACATGTTCCTTGATATCTTGGAGGAAGTCTGAGTAGAAGAGGTTGAGCAATTGATCAACTATGTTGTCAGCATGCAATGTTTTGTGCCCCTGGCTGAACACTTGGGTACCTTATTCTCTTTTAAAGGTGCTATTAAGAAACCAATAATTGAAGTGAAGTACTGGGACAAGGAGTACTCATGTCTGAGTCATCATTGAAGGGAACATATAGGAGAGTTGTAGCTTTTCATTGTTAATAATGAGCTGAGAGGAGAGATTTAAAATCAAACTCCATTGTTCAAATGTCTTTTTTTTTATTTGGTGGGAAAGAATTCAATGTTATTGTGGTGGTGCATTAAATTGCTTAGTGGGAACACTTGAGAAGTATCTCCATATGAAAGCTGTTTGATCCAAATGGAATACTTTTCTTTAATTATCATATTTTCTTCATCAGAACATTTATTATCCCAGAAAATAAATTTATAAAAATTAGCTCCTGAAGCAAATGACCTGAGGAAAGAGCCCCATCTCGACTTTTCTAGCAACGCTATCGTTTGACTGCAAGTATAAACATATCAAGGTTTTATATAGAAAAGACAGAATTGCATTGAAGAAACCATAAGTTACCTCATTTAAGGATGGTGTCTGCAATACTACTGAGACTATCATTAACATATATCTACGTACTTTGGGTTTTACACCAGAAAAAAACCTATTACCTGGATTTATGTAGTAAACTTACTTTTCTCTCTCATTATTTATATTAAATATTAATAATTAAATAAATTTGCCATAGCCCAATAAGAAAGCAAAATAATTTGGTTGTTTTTATGTTATACATCAATTGAATTGAGCAGCGAGCTGGCACAGTGGTTAGAACTGGTGCCTCACAGTGCCAGGAACCCAGGTTCAATTCTAAGCTTGGTCATTGTCTGCGTGGAGTTTGCACTTTCTCCCCGTGTCAGTGTGGATTTCCTCTGGGTGCTCTGGTTTCCTCCCATAGTCTAAAGATGTGCAGGTTAGGTTGATTGGCCGTGCTAAATTGACTCGTGTCAGGGAGATTAGCAGAGTAAATGTGTGCGGTTATGAGAATAGGACCTGAGTGAGATTGTGGTCGGCACAGACTTATTGGACACAAATGGACTCCTCTGTACTGTAGAGAGTCTATGATTCTATCAATGAGCCAAATAGAGATTATTGCAATATTTCAACAAACCTTCTGTAAGTAACCCAATAAACATTATGAGGAAGAAGCCTTTGACATGAATAGAATAAATTTAGTGATAATTTACTCATTGCAAACACAACCAAAAAAAGCAATATGCTAGAACAGTGATGCAGTAAATCTTATGAAAATCAATAAGTAATTCCAAGGTTATTTTGTAGTTGCCCTACTTGGATTCTGAGCCAGGTAACTTCCCAATTCATTATGATTAAGAATGAAATACAAAAAAGGAAGACAGTCTGTAATATTAAATATTTAAATAAAGGGATTTAATCACTGGAAAGAACTTGGTAAAATCAAATGCAACCCCTGACATTTGATAGCTTCTCAAATAACATGGAAAATTAGCAAGGTATTTATTTTATTTAATGTCATAGTAAGTGAAAGATTCTTAATGCTCAATTGTGCATCCAGAATGTTGTTTCTGAAGTGAACATTTAGTCAGTCAGCCTAATACTTTATTATTTGTTATGATCGACATGGAAATCATCAAAGCGAAAGAATCAAATGTACTGAATAATCCCAATGAAAATCCAGTGGACAAGGTTTCACTTTTTTGTAACTTTTACTTAAACAATCAAACCAGATCAACATACATTAAAGATGAGTTAACAGAAAAATTGCAGAAAAATAAAAAATGCTAAATTATACATTAATGGCAGCAAATACAACAAACAAAGATTCCACAGACTGATCAAGAGGTCCACTCAGCGTATATTGCACCAACTTCAGCCACAAAGTCCTTCAAGGCTCTAGTTTTTCTCAGGTAGAATTCCAGCTCATTTCCTTCAAGAATTTAGCCAACTCATCTCCCATTTGATCCAATTCCCACAAGTAGAATTTTCAGTACAATGTAACATCTTGCCAGCACTTTCGTAGCTCAGCTCTTATTGGTCTTGAATATGTGGAAGCATCTGAATTGCTTTTTCTGAGCCATTAATAACAACCTGTCCATTGCATGACTGATTTTGGTCAATTACTTTAAGGTAATTGAAAGAGCATCTGCAACCTTATATTTACTTAAGTCCCACTGTTGGATCTACCCTTCATGTTCTCCATTTTCAACCATGCCTCCACACTCTTCCCCTGTGCAAAACCTGGTCACATGGGCCCATTTTTGTGCTGCACCCAAGGTCACAGGATCATGCCCATTTCATCTTATTACATCAAGTGTTGAACTCTGCCAAACCAGACTCTGCCATGCCAGTTGGGGTCACATGGAGAGAGATGATGTAAATGCATGAGTCCTAGTGAATGCTCAGAGCCTCGCAGTGTACCTGTATCAATAGCTTGATCGTGGTGGACTCAGAGGTGGGAAGTGCGAGTGTACATCCTGAAGGAGGAACCTAAGCAACTTGTTCAATCTCTGCTGTGTTGCTCATTGCTTGCAAATTCACAAACCACAGATTCCATCACATATTCTAAATTTTACTTCAGATGATTTCTCTTGTGAGAGCAAAATACCTCAGTGAGAAAAAGGTCCAAAACCAAAATGAGGGAAAATCAAAAGAATTATGTTCTATTTGCAGAATAATATGCTTACACAATGTTCAGGGAATTAATCTAGCTGCAAACTGTTAAAATAACAAGGTACAAAATGTTGTTTAAAGAAAGGAAGTGGGTTTATCTATTTTAAGCCAATATACTAACAAATAACAATGAAAATATTTTCAACAAAAACATGTAAAACAATTGAACTTTTGTTTAGATTGCACAATTGTTAACCTAAAATAAAATACCATTAAAAATGTTGCTGTTTTATTGATGTAAAAAGAAAATATTAGTCACCACCACCGTTCCTGAAAGGCAGCCAGGGTATTTGTTTCCTTAATCCTGTACAACTTGCAAAATATTTCAGAGCTACACAAAACTTGGATAACATTGATAATCATTGCAAAAGTAGAAAATGCTAGGAAATCTCAGCAAGTCTGACAGCATTTGTATGGAACTTTGGCTCTATTCTCTCTCCACAGATGCTGTCAGATCTATTATTTTCCAACATTTTCTGATTTTGTTTCAGATTTCCAGCATCCACTTGGTTTGTTTTTATGTTGATAATCATTAGCCTTACCCCAAATCAATTTCACAAAAATAATGCAAAAAATAGTTTCTTGCATGAAGATTGTCACAGTATCTGTAAACCCCACAACTTGCCTGGGCTTGCAAAATCTCACTAACTATCCTGGGTAGAGACAATATACATCTCTTTAACCTGTGCTTAACTCTCTCTCCACTCACATTGTCTGTACCTTTAAGACTTGATTACCTGTAAAGACTCACATTCCAACCATTATTTTGGAAATTGAGTTTATGTCTTTATATGCCCTGTTTGTGAATAGAACTTCCACTCACCTCTGAAAGCTGGTGGCTTGTGCTACAAATAAACCTGTTGGACTTTAACCTGGTATTGAGAGGCTCCTTACAATGTGGAGAATGTCATTCACTTAAGAAAAGTTTTACAACACCTATTAAGACCGTCCTCATGTGTGCGTCCTCATGTCTTCGTGACACACGACAGCGCAGAGTTGCTGAGCAGAGACTGATAGCCAAGTTCCGCACACATGAGGACGGTCTTAATAGGGATCTTGGCTTCATGACACACTATCTGTAACACCCGTAACTTGCCTGGGTTAGCAAAAAACCTCACTTACTGTGCTGTCTGGAGAAAATACACAATTCTCTAACCAATGCTCAGGATTCCCTTCACACACATTGTTAGCCACTTTAACACTTGAATAGCAGGTTAGATGTAAGGATTCGCATTCTAATCAGCAATCTATGACTGTCTGTGCTGATGTGTGCTATTGCAGACCAGAACACTGCATTTGCCTGACGAAGGCTATAGAGTCGAAAGCTCGCGAATTTACTATCAAATAAATTGGTTGGATTTAAAATTGGTGTTGTAAAACTTTACTGAGTTTACCCCAGTCCAACACCGACATCTCTACATTCACTTAAGAGTCAGAGGTTCCCTCTTGTACAGTATGAGTGCCCTCAAGTGGTTATCTTTTTAGTGCACCTTGTGAATTGCAAAATGAGAAAGTATTTTTCCATTTCAATCACTTTCACCCTCTTGAGGGGAAAGCTTACAAGATAAAACAATTCATTACCAACTATTCTGGGAACTCGGGTTCGAATCTCACCACAGTAGGTGGTGGAATTTGAATTCAATAAAAAAAAACTGGAATTAAGAATCTACTGACATTGACAATTGTTGATTGTGAGAAAAACCTACCTGGTTGGCTAATGTACTTTAGAGAAAGAAATTCACCGTCCTTACATGGTGTGGCCTACATGCGACATCAGAGCTACAGCAAGGTGGTTGACTCTCAACAGCCCTCTGCACAAGGGCAACCAGGAATGGATAATAAATGCTGGTCAGCCAGTGATGCTTATGTCCCACAAAAGAATAAAAAAAACTTTCCAGCATTAATGATGATGTTTTGAGTCCTCAGAGGAGAGGATGAGAAGTACAGAATGTAAATTACAATTTATTGAAATAATTTGAACTAAATGTTTCTGTCTTTGTTAGCCCTCACATGAAGAGGTTGTCTCGATGCCTCTTTAAGAGGTGGCTGCTGCTACATTACAAAATCTAATGTTGAATAGAAAAACTCAGAAAGCAGCAACTTGCGAATGCTCAACAAACCAATTTGCTGTCTTGTAAATGTTTTTATTGTTGCAGGGAGTAGAGGCTTCTCTTGTTTGGTGTTCAATGGCTCTTGATTCAAATTGGAAGTGGATTGTGATTGCAGAGGGAATGAATATAGGCTGTCAGGTTCTTCAGAATTGGAACAAAATAAGGAAAACATTCAATGACGTCAAGCGAAGTGCAAAGTTATGTATAGAAACCACTGATACATAGGCATAGATCTAATGTTCATCTGCCACATCTTTTGAGAAACACAGAGGCAGTGGATAGAGGAAGGTCAATGTATGACAAACTAAGTCTTATTGATCCATCATCATGTTCTTCCTGTCCTAAGCTGACTGCCCACATAAAATATGAAATTCTCATATTTAGATCCCTCCATAGCTTTGGCCCACTTTACTTCAGTAACTTCCTCAAATTCTAAAATCCTGTTCATCCATGCATTACCCTTCTGATTCTACCCTTTTATCCACTCTGTCCTTCTTTGCCCCACTGACGGCATCACAACTTATAGTTCTCAAGACCCTAAATTTTTAACACTCTCTCCCTTCGAAAATCACTGCACCAGACACTTCTCATTCCTGGTTCACTGTCTGTCTTCCTTAAACCATTATCTAATGTATATTGTTATCTTTCTTAAAGATACCATATAAATGCAATTTGTTGTTGTACACATGGATTTCAGACAATAAAAACTTCTGCACAGGGAAATGATGGCTAAAACTGAGCTGCACAAAATTGGAGATAGATTCAGGGAGGAGCTAGAACGTGAACATAGAACATATAAAAGGAATAGTGTAGACCATTCACCCCTTAGGCCTGTTCCACCATTTGATGAGATTATGGCTGATCTGACTGTAGCTATTACTCTAATTCCCTCCCTATCCCTATACTCATAGATTCTTGATTGAAAAGGAGTCAATCTGACTCAGTCTTAAAAACTATGAATCTGACTCGACTGTTCTCTATTCTACAGACTAAAGACCCTTGGAGAGGAAGAAGTTTTCCTCGACTACAACGTAGTTATAGAGACTATTTCTTCAGGTGAATCTGGCTGTCACTCAGGGATATAACTATAAGGTTCATGGTGGGAGATATAAGAGGTATGTTTGAGGTAGATTCTTTACTCAGAGACAGGTTGGGGCATGGAATAGACTGCCTGCTGTGATAGTGGAGTCGGACACTTTAGGAACTTTCAAGCGGTTATTGGATAGGCACATGGAGCACACCAGAATTATAAGGAGGGGATAGCTTGATCTTGGGATTGGACATAGCTCGGCACAACATTGAGGGCTGAAGGACCGATACTGTGCTGTAATGTTCTATGTTTCTATTTAAATGAGAGACTCCTTATTTTTAAACTGTTCCTCTATTTCTAGTCTCTGCCATAAGGGAAAACATCCTCTAAGCATCCACTCTGTCAAATCCCTTCAAAGCTTAAAGTTGTTTCAGTAAGAGCACCTCTCATCCTTCTGAGCTCCAATGGATACAGACTCAATCTGTCCAACCTTACATCAGAGGTAACCCCTTCATTCCAGAATCAATTGAGTGAAATTACTACTATGCAATTATATATTTAAGGATTCCAAAATTGTATACATACGCCAGATTTGACATGGGATTCTCTGACTCCTGGTGAGTATTGCGGTGGCCTGAAGAATTGAGAGTAGATGAAAAACAGGATCTGCACCAGTTGCCAGTCCAGAGTGTGTTCGCGCCTGCTACCTTTTTGAGGATACTCTGCCTTTAAGAAAAGTATTTGTGCCATGTTCCCAATGCTAACAGTGCACTGCCCTGGCATGCTAGAACTGACACCCTGGCCTGGCACCTTGCATCCTGAGGGGCTCAAAGAGATAAGTACAGTGGCCTTTTGGTCCTCTGCTATTGCCAGGCTGCAATGGATGGTGTCCTCAAGATTCCTGGAGGTTGGATGGGCTTAGGCTGGGGCAAAGCATTGGCCTCACCACTCCCCGACAGGATGGGCTGTTGTGGCTGAACTGCCTCTTCTAGCCCTGATAGACCTGGCTTGGTGATTTCAGGCAGCCCAATCATCAATATCTCCATTTCTGCCTGTTAGATGGATATAGAATTCTGAAGTAGCCAGGTCACTTTACCCTCCTTACGCAACCGTCCCCCCCACCACACCTCCACTCTCCCCTGATAACCCCCAATACCACCACTCCCTAATGCCCCCCCTCCCCCCACCCCCCACCCCCCCTCAATCTTCCCCACTTCTCCCCCTCCCCCTCAGGTCTGAGCAGATCCCTTTGAGGTCTGTGTCAGAAATATGTCAATTTTACCTAGGCCAGCAGGGGGGTGTAGTGGGGTGACTTGATTCCAGTCTGTACAGCCATGCACACAGTGCCAATGAATGTATACGTTCACTGATTTGAAGTTGCTGAGACTTCCCAGCAAACAGAAATCATTGAAACTCTCACCATTGCACTTGAACTGTAGCAATTTCAACATGCATTGCATCATAAAAGATTCAACTCAATGGATTTTCATCATCTTCCAGCCACCTGTGTTTGATGTTGACTGCAATGTTGACAGATTCAAAGTCTGATTAACAGTCTGCAGTTCACTTTGATTTTTAAAATGGTTTGCAACAGATTTCCAGTGTTGACAGTATTTTGTTTTTATATTTACATTCACCATATTAAACCAAGGCAAGAGTTTAGCTAATAAACAACATTGGAGTCAAAATTTTCGATCCTCACTTGCCATGGCAGCGGGGTGTGAATTATTGGCTGGAAAATTCAGGCCCTGTTCTTTCTTTTAGACTTCCAAGTTTGCCAAACCTCAATTTTTTTTCCAATCATGATAAACAAGATGAGGAATACTAAGGGTGAAGGAATGAAGCTCTTTCGACTTTTGGCACCCAGTATGACTACTGATACTCCCAGTTTAGGCATATTGTAAAAGCTACTTAACTCTGTCCCGTAATACACCGTCAAAAGAGCATCCCTTAAACTGACTAGGATGTTTCTCTTTATTTCCTACCTCTGCCATCCTCCTGTGGAGGATTGCCAATTGGTGTCAAATACAGCCCATTTATGCTTCATGTATTCACTTGAAGAACTGAACTGAACTGAACTGAACCAGCCAAACACAATCCACACAGAACCTTTGCAACTATTGCTAAAGAGCAGGACTACATCCCATCAGTCTGGGCTGAATTTGAACTCAGCTGACAAAGATCAAAGGCCATTGTCTAATCCACCTCAGTGACAGAAACAAAGTACATGTGAAAATACATAGTACACTTGTACAAAGTATTTCATTTGACGACAGTCAGAGGACCATGTGAAGCTTTGGACATCCCATTAACATTACTGTCATACAGAATGCATAGCATAGATTCACCAGAATTATGCCAGATATGGCTAACTATAGTCTTCAGGAGAGATAAGGTCAATATCTTTCCCCAAGGTAGGGGAGTCTAAAACTAGAGGGCATAGGTTTAAGTTGAGAGGGATAGATACAAAAGGATCAAGAGGGGCAGTTTTTTCACACACAAGATGGTGGAGTGTCTGGAACAAGCTGCCAGAGGTAATAGATGAGGCAGCTACAATTTTGTCTTTCAAAAAACATTTACATGGTTACGTGGGTAAGATGGATATAGAGTGATATGGGCCAAACTGGGACAATTGGGCTGAAGGGCCTGTTTTCATGCTATAATTCTATGAGACATGAAATATTGGACAATTTCCATCAGAGCAGAGAAAGTTAAGACAGATATAATAAGATTTCGTAAAATGATTAAAAACTTTGGGAAGGGCTATTTCTTTTTATTCAGAAGTTAGAAGATTTGGGGTTATTCATTTAAAACTGTCAATAGTGACAGGGGCAAGGAGAGATTTCTACACACAGAAATTGCTAGAGCATGGAATGCTTTGGCAAGTGGATGAGGCAGAGATTATTCCACTTAATAAGGGGAAACTGGCTAAGTATTTGAAACAGACAAAGGAGAGAGCAAGACAGCGGGATTTGCTTTAGATTGCTCAGAACAAAGAACTGGCAGCCACAATAAGTCAAATAGCCTCTTTTTGTGCTATAAATTAAAAGCTTCAAATGCATTACTGTGAAGCATTGAAGAGGAGCGACAAACTCCCTGGAGCGAATATAAATTGGCTTCTTTTGTCAGCTTGAAAATTCCAAGTTTTCCTGATTTAAAGCAGGGAGCACAATGGAGCTTTTGATGTTATAGAACACTCAACCACTTGTCTTCTTTCCTAATGCTCCATTTCTATTCTATTAAGACAAAAAATTATTTGTGCAGGCCAGCAACTATCTTATATGACCTACTCGCGCCACTTTTGAGTCAGAGAGAACAACCTCTGTGCAACTTTACATATAATAGGTTTCAAGTTACACTCAGCTTGGCAAAGTCAGAGCAAATGCACCTTAGTCATAAAGATGCATATTTTAACCCCACTCTTAATGCATGAACACAATCCTTCAAGTGAGATTTTAAACAGAGATTCTGTCTGTTGTGAAACAGTAAAAGGCTAGCAGACATTACCGTGGCAATTGTTTTGACTTCCCAGTTCCAAAGGAAGCTTGAGCTCACCAGGAAAATAGGCAGTGGGCAAGCATGGAGGCATGATTCAGGGGCAGCTCTTGAGGTTCTCTTAAAAGCAATGAGGGAAAGTGGTATTTTTTCCAGAGAGTGGCAGAAAAAGGCCACCCAGCCAAACAAAGCAGGCTTGCCTGAAGGTGACAAAGATTGTCAGAAATCAAAGTTGCTTTTAACTTTTTATGGGAAGTTGGTATCACTAGAGGTAACAGTGCTGTTAAGGGAATTCCAGGATTTTCACCCAGCAACAGTGAAGGGATAGCAATATAGTTCCAAATGAGGAAGGGTGCGTGGTTTGGACTGTTTTTCTATGCATCTGCTGTCTTCTGGGTATAGAGGTTGCAAATTTGAAAGGTACTGTCAATGGGGGCTGTAAGTTGTGGCTGTGCATTTTGTATATGGTGCACACTGCTGACTCTATCATTCAAACTGGTAGTGGGACCCAATCAATTGGATTGTTTTGTCCTGTATGGTGTTGACTGAAGAACTATAGAATCCCTACAGTGCAAAAGGAGGCCATTCGATCCATTGAGTCTGCACCAACTCTCTGAAAGAGCATTCCATCCCTCATCCCTGTAATCCTGCACATTTACTAAAACTAATCCACCTAACCCGCACATCTACTAGGGCTAATCCACCAACGTGCACATTTACCCAGACTAATCCACCTAACCTGCACATCTATTAGGACTAATCCACTTAACTTGCACATCTTTGGACATTGAGTGTTGTTGGGAGTCGTTCCAGGCAAGTTGGGAGTACTCAATTGCATTCCTGACTTATATATTGTAATGGTGGGCAAGCTTTGGGGAGGCAGGTGAATTATTCAACACAGAATTTCCAGCCTTTGATCTCTAGCAACTAAATTAACAGCAACTATATTTTATTTTCCAGTTCAGTTTCTAATCAATAGTAACTTCCATGACATTATTGGTGGTAGATTGTGATGAAAATGCTGTTGAATCCTCATGTTGGATAGCTATTACTTCGCACTTATAAGGCACGAATGTTACTGCTACCCAAGCTGAATGTTGTCCAGGTCTTGTTGCATATTAACACGGAGTACTTCAATATCTAAGTGGTTGTGAGTGTACTGAACATTTTGCAATGATCAACTAACACACTCATTTCTGACCTTATGCTGGTCATTGATAAAGTAGCTGAAGATGGTTGGGCCTGGGACACCACCCTAGGAGCTCCTGTGGTAATGTCTCAGAGCTGAGATGATTGGCCTGAGACAGTCACAACCACGTTCACCTGTGCTCTGCACAATTCCAAACATCAGAGTTCCCCACCACCCCAGCCTCCCCAACCAGATTCCCAAAGATTCCATCTTTCCTAGGTCACCTTGATCACACATTCGCCAAAAGGTCCCTTAATACCAAGGCCAGGTGAATCACCTCATCCCTTCAGTTCAGCTTCTTTGTACATGTTGGAACAAGGCTGTATACAGACTCAGCTGAGCAGCCAGGTGTGTATGGTATTCCTGTGATGCAGAATCCTATAGCAATATTCAAAGCTCCAGCACTGTTGAAGTCCTTGCAACATTAATGTATGCAACTTATTTAAATAAGTAATGTCATAGTCCTCTCTCCTTTATCCTTGAAGAGGGAGCAAATTTCACAGGAAAGGGTGCCCCACCTCACCATCTTCATAGCCACAGAGGCAGCAAAATTGAAAATTGCCAGCGTGATTCCACATGAGCCCATGGGCAATGCAGAGATAGGCATTCTTGGAGGAGAGGGTAAAAAGATATTGCAATCTACAGCTGATAAGGATGGAACAAATTTCTCCCTTTCCAACATGCCAAAGCCAGAGCTTTGCTGGGAATCCTCATGATCTCTTGTCCTGCCTCGCCTGCAAGCAGTAGCAATCAATTGTATTTGTTGTACTTAGTGACACCCAGAGGTGATCAAAGGTACTTGCAAATCTTTTTCTTCCTTACTCAATGATGTCCAACAACCAACTACAACCAGCCTATGGCACTGGAGACTCAATCTTATCTCAAATCAAACATACAGTTCTTTATTCATTTATTGTGTTTAGGCATCACTATCAAGTTTGGTAGAATAGCAATGGAGGGAGTGAATGTTGATGGCAGTGGATGAATGTCAATCAAGGGGGCTGTTTCAGCCTGGATGACATCAAGCTTCTTGACTTGTTGAGTTCTTTGCATGTTGGAACTGCATCCACCTAGGCAAGTGTAGAGAATTTCAACAAACTTCTAACTTGCATCTTAGAGATTCTGGAAAGACCTTATTGTCAGTTGTTACTGAATACTCAGGCCCTAATCTGCTCATGTAGCCACATACCCGCTATGCTTTTAGTCAATAATGACACCAAGAACAATAATAGAGATTTGACATTGTTAATGCCATAGAATATCAAAGGCGGGTGGTAAAAGATGGTCATTGCTTGCATTTGTGAGACAGAAATGTTACTCGACAGTTGTGAGTCCATATCTCGATATTGTCCAGGTCTTGCTGCATGCCAAGGACTGTTTTATTATCTGGTGAATTAGAAACAGAACAGAACACTGCAGTTATCAGCAAGTATCCCCATTTTCTGATGGCAGGAAGGTTATTGGTGAAGCAATTGAAGCTAGTGTAATACTGCTGGTTTCACAAAAAGCATTGGCGACTTCTGAAAATCCAGGCACATGATATAGTCTATTTGGTACTAATATGGTACAATAAAACAACCACACTCAATATTATATAATGTTTTAAAAAAATAAGAATTTTGTCCTATAGTTGAATGTGTTTGAAAGCAAATATTAAACTGGCAAAGGTTATATAATGTTTTATTTTATTTGCCAAATTATTCAATTTAATATTGATTCACACAAACACAATTAGACTTCAGTCTGGACAAACAATAACATCTACTGAATAAATCAAAACTTAAAACTCAAACAAACATTCTTAAAGCCAATGCCATTCAATAACAAACAATAGTAAACAACTCCGTGAGCCTTTGCACAACTGTATTGTAAGATAACATTCAAAAAGGAACAAGGTTTACAAACACTACAATAAAATGAATGGTAGGGCCATTGAAAAATAATATAGAAAGTAGTCAAACCCTATTTCAGCAAAGACAAACTCTGATCCAGTGAGAAATGCCTACGTCCTGTGGGTGCAATTTTAAAAAATCTGAAACTGATTAGTGTAAGGGACGAATATCAACATTGATAATTCTAAGTCCATTTATCCATCATATGCTAATATAAATTAGAGTAGGTCAGGGGTGTTCAGGTTGTGTGTATTTTTTGGTCACAGATGCATATTTAAAAGGGCTGTGTATGAAGTTTTTTCCATCTTGTTCTGATTGATAATTATGTGGCACTAAAATCCACCCTTTCAAAACTTGCAATTTTTGAAATTTAAATGTGACAAACTAGCAAATAACAAACAAACACCAATATGTCTGAAATAAAAAACAAAACAGTCAAGAAATACCATCAGATCTGGCAGCATTTGCAGAAAGAAAAACAAAATTAAGGGTACAGGTTCAGATGGTTAAGTTCAAATTTCCAGTAGTATTTTGCTTTTGCATTAATGACTTAGATGTTTGGATTTCCAAGCACAAAGTTACAGGGACATGGATATTGAACATGGCACCTGGATTTGCAGACTGACCATCCCAATTAACTTCCATGACTTCTAGCATTTATATTTGTACAGTTCACTTTTTGAATGCTTTGCTACATTCAAAAATGTGTGTATATCATTTACTTTCTTTGCTGAAATAGGGTTTGACTGCATTCTATGTTTTATTTTATGAATGATCCTTGTCCACTGTTCCTTTTTGTATGTGTCATTATCTTATGATTCAGTCATCCAAGGTTCAACATTTTTTTGAGCATATGTTTCGAGCAAATGAACAACTTTAGTTTGTCAATTCAAAACAAATACAACTTTATTCCAATTTATTTTTCCAAAAAACAAATCATAAGAAAATTGTAACTAAAATTAACACTGCAAGGCTGATGCAATTTTCTAGGACTTGTATTTGAATAGTTCATTTCAATTTTATCGATCCAATTGTGATGAAAATTGTAATAAAGTTGATACATTCATAAAAATTGCCACACAGGTAATACTTCAAGCAGCAAGGCAGGTTTGACTATCTTAAACAGGGTCCAGTTACAAAAAATACAGAGGAGAATATGTGACAAAATCATTCAAAACTCTCTTCTCGCCCACTCCTCACCCACTTTAATTGCAAAACCATCAAATTAACCACTCAATAGAACAGAATACCTGAAGAAAAACGTAACTAAATTTCTCCACACTGATAGCTAGAAACTCTGAAGAACTAACAACAAAAGAAAACAAATAGAATCCATTGATGATATATACCATTGGGATATTGAATTTAACCCTCATGTAAAAAGAAACAAATCCATGTTGCAGGTGTGTGCAAAAAATCTGAGCTACTCTCAAATGTCATTCTAAATGCAGTGTTTATGCGTTGAAACATATTGATTCATTACAAACTGAGGTATTTAAAAACGTTTTCAGCAATTGCACATTGTAGATATTTCGTTTGACTAATAAATTACTATTTTATTAATTAGGGAATCATTTTTCAGGTGTAATAATTTTGGATGACACTGCTGCAGTTTAGCTAACTGGTATCAAAAATAATGGTAAATGTTACAAGCTCATCAAGATCATTTAAATTTTATGTTGGAGAATTGGTATGAAAGTTGAGAATACGCTTGTTATGTATTTCTGTCCACCTGCTATATTTCCTGCAGCAAGAGGCCTCTTATCACAACTGGTTCACTATTTTACCTGCTCATTTGGTGAACAAATGATATTTGTCATGAGATCGAAAACTGTTTTTTATAGCAATGTAGAATAACACACAAAAATTGAGAGGTAGATTCATAGCAAGAGCAAACCTGAAGCAATTTATTATTTCTGACATGTTCCTCTTGGAGAAAAGATCCACTGTTTTTATTCTTTACAATATACACAAGTGAAGTTGGTGGCATGATTGCCAAGCTATTTACAACTGAATTCTTTGATTTGAACTCCAGGTATATTCAGTTTAATTTCACTTTATATTAAAGACACAGCATAATTAGAGCAGAATTTTACCGGCATGCCAGCCCCAGTTCCAGGGACAGGTTCAGCTTGGAGAATGGCATTCTCGTTGGCCTCAGGCAGGATCATGCGAAACTTGGGCAGGTGTGCCAGTAAAATTCCGCCCACAGTATGTTACTCAAGGGAATATTGAGATCCCTAAAGTCAAAATCCAAAATTTAAGAGTCTAAACATAACTTTAAAAAATTGGCTTTTTTTGCTTTTGAGAGGGAAGATAAAATCAAAATTGCTCATGTTAATAAATGCAAATTAATATTGCTCAATTTGCTGCCACACTCTCATCCATCCCAAATATTAGCAATGCTTTTAACCATAATTTGCAAAATAGATTACTAGTGAATGATTCGGTAGGGTTAATCCATATTTAAAACAACTTTTGATTAAGTCAACATTGTAATATTGATAAAAAATTAATTAAATGAGGTGCATCATCAATTTCAGTAGATACTCAACTGGGGGCACGCTGATACTTAACTTATTCAATCCAACAGATTGAGCCAGCTACTATTTTTGTGGGTGGAACAGCCAATGATGTAGAGTGCTACATTTTTATATTTATTTTTAATGTCCACATTGAAATTAATGTGCTTCTGATTAGTTTTGATTAATTGAATTTTATGATTGAATAAGTCCAAAGGGAATAGATCAATGTGCTGAAAGGTGCATAATATTGATTATTGCATGACGTACACATTTTCATTTCTATACTTGCAAAGCTGCAGTCACCATTGTTATGCTGAGGATAAAAATCCTAGTTTTTTTAAAAATATCCTTGCTAAATCTTTGAAGGAGCAGTATGAGATAATTGTGTCCTTCCCCAAATCCTATCCTTGTATAAAACTGCCATTCAACCTCTGCATAATTTTATAATAATTGTCACATTATGATTCAAATATCTTAAACTCTCCACTATTTTTATTGATTATTATTTGGTATCAGTTAAACTGCACTTTGATTAAGTACAGTTACCAAATTGAAACTCAAAACAAACGTGTTTACACACAGCCGTTGTCGGACTCTCAACTAAGTCATGGAAAGATTCTCAAGTGTAGTGTGCAAAAGTTTGATGAACCATTAGCCAACTACAGGAACCTACACACCTAAGATTATACTGAAGTCTGAGAATCAACTCTTTACCTCTGAAACTATCTTTCACTTTTGAATGTTCTCTCTTCAAAACAATGTAGTCTTAGGAGAATTAACAAAATCAGTGGCACAACATGCTAGCATATATGTGAACTAATATGTAAATTCAACTGTCAGCTACAGAATATTCCCTGTAGTGCACAATTTATTTGTTGCATTGCTTGGTCCCTTTAAAGATCACCGCACAGTTATGCAAACACATCTTAAAAGGGAATGTTGTTTGTGCACGGCATGTTTCTTCCATGCACAGCACAGTACATTTTGTGTAGCTACCAAAGTCACAAGCCCACAGAACTTAAAGAAAACACTGCAGACTAATTTCAATTAAACAGAAATAAAATGCACAAAAACAATAATTCATAAATCACAGGATGATCAATTCCAATATTCCATACTATTACTGATGAAATATGTGCAACTATAGACCCAGTTGTCTCAGTTAATATCCTGAACACAAATGAACCCAAGAAAATATAAATGGATTGTAGCCAGCATAGTATAGAAACACCCAGGGGTCTAAATTCTACAATACTTTAGCTGTATTTCCAAATATTACAATTTACTGCCTTGCTTTTATGATGTTTCTTAAGCACACACCTTGATTTAAATCTTAAATGATACTGTAATGAAATACCAAATACACAAAACATTCATTAAATCCATAGTGCAAGAGAAACTTACTGATCAATTTTCTTTGAAAAATTGAAAAAGCTAATTAAATCAGTTACATAAATTTATGATATGGACTTTAATCTTCCTGAAATTATTAAATATACTAGCAATCTGAACAATTCTTCTAAATTATTAGAAATAGTGCAAAGCATGAGTCACAAAAGCACAAAAGCCATACTTCATGCATTGGAACTGCGATTTAGTATTCCCATTCATCTGTTTTCATGTCTAGATAATTCAGAATATTTTGAGCAAATTTCACTGCTTGTTTCCTAGCAACCTTCGCACCATCGTTCCCTTCAGTTTCCACCGCATCGAGTGCTAGAAGTTGCTTTGTGAGCATTTCTTCCAGTCTCACATAATTCTTGTCAGTTCTGTCTCCATCAAATGATAATACCTGCTTTTGAAATTCTGACAAATGGCTCAGAACTTGCCATATTGCTTTCTGTGATGCATGTTCATCTTTAAGCTGCTCTTCCATGTTTGCTCTCTTTTCAAGTGACTCCTTCAGGTCAACATAAGCTATTACAGCCTGCACATCAACTACAGATCTTCTCCTCGCTTCACGAATACATGGATTTTTGCCAATGTCTATTTTATCCAAATCAGTGAGAAGACTTTGCAGTTCTGCCTTTGGTTTAAAATGGAAATCAGAGCCATTTTCTAATTGCAGCAGCTGTTGTTTTAATTGTGTTGTCTTCTGGCGTATTTCTTCTATCTGTTTGATGGATTGATGTTGCGCTAGATCGTAACTCCCTGCAGCCTCACCTTCTGATTCCATATCCAAGTGTTCCAGCAAACAATTGATTTCATGCACTACACGTTTCCGATAGTTTCTCACTTCTGAATGTCCAGCCACATCAACAGCATCCAATTGCATCAACAGCCCTGTAAGGACACGAGACAGATGTGCACAGTTCTCCAAGGCATTCAGATTCATTAGCAGGCCAATCACATCCCATCTTGCTTTGCTAACCTCCAATAAAACAGAGTTGATCTTGGGAACAGAAGGATGTGTATCTGTGGACAGAGGCAAAGATAATGCCTGCCGACCAATACAGTTTTCAATGATGTCCTGAACTGCACAAATCCTGGTCAAAGCTCGATACCTGGCTTTCCTCAAACTAATTTTTCCTCCTGTTTTTACCTGCGTCAACTGAAGTATGATTTCTTGGATGTGATCAGCAAATTCCTCAGTTATCAAACCTCCTGCAGAAGATAACTCACTGGTAACCAGCTGTTGTGCATCACCGAAGACCTTTTCTATCTTCAGCCGAGATGGGTGAGTCGCAATTTGCTCTAGCTCTTTCAGCAGCTCCTCCAAATCCTTCACTGCACTTTTGCGGCCATGTTGAATATCAGACTTGCCATCAGTATCGATTGCATCTAACTCAAACAGTAACTTGGTCAAAGTACTCTCCAGGCGCTTGTATTCTCTATCAGACTGTGTACCACTGAACAGAACTACAAGTCTCCTAGATTCATGGATTTCCTTCTGAATTTCTTGGATTCTAATCATAGAAGGATGTTGCTGACCCATGGCCATATTTGTTTTTTTCCCTAATGAGTCATTGTGGGTCTGAAATTGAAGCAAACAATATTGGTCAAGGGTCACTTCTTGGCATCAGACCTAAATTTATTTATAATTGCCTCTAGAATTAAATTGCTATTAAGTGGAGGACCTGTAAGTTATCTACTGCTCGGACAATACATTTATTAAATGTGACAATGCATATTCCTTGAATGTAAATTTTAACAATTTTAAATTTAACAATGTCTAGATTTTGACTCTCAGTTTCATCCTCTGTTTGTTCAGTTTATTCAATATATTCTATTTATTTTAGAACCACTTACCTCATTTCTCATCTCATTGTTCAATGTCACATCTACCTGTTTTATTTCTCTGGTAAATGCTGAAGCAAAAGTATTTATTTAATTTTGTCATTTTTTTATTACCTGTAGTATTATTTTATCTATCCCTTTGTTGTCCTTCTTCCATCAAATCTTTCTTATTTATGTACCTGTAAAAAATTTTACTCTTCGCTATATTCCTTGATAATTTAACTTTCTCTTTGTCTTTCTAATGGACTTCTCTCCTGATTTCTTTGCATTCTCCCTGATGTTGCACTCCTTTGCTGTCTTTGTTCCTTTATTTTATTCATTCATGTAATCTTACTAGAGTTTAGCTTACTCATTTCTTGTACACGAATATATTTTCCTTGCATTCTATTGAAATGTTTTAAATGCTCCCAATAGTTTTTCGATGTCATTGTTTGCCAATATAGTTACCCATTTTATTTAACCAAGTTCTATTTTCAGCTTTTCTCCAATTTATCATGCTCATGTCTTTCTCTATCATTATCTCAAGTGTCATATTATGCTTACCATTGCCTTATTATTCTAACTTTACTTCTCTTTTCTGTTTCAATTCATTCCCCATAATTGGCTCAACAACAAATCTCTTTTTTTTTGATATTGTGTTAGAAAGGAGATCTGTAGAAAGTGCAGGAACTCCATTCCCCTGTCCTCTTTACCTGCCTCTTCTATCCAATTATATCAGGGTAGTTGACAATCCCCATGATTGAGTTTTTAAAAACTCAATTCCCCAATTTACATGCCTTATTCCTCCATCTCCCTTCTACTGCCATTGTTATCCTGAATGAGTAGTCACACCACTTCTCAGTTTCCCCTCTCTATTTTAAACATGCTATACTGCGCAATGTTTAATCCTCAGTTCTGATTTTTTTATAGCCATGTCTCAGTAATCCCTATGTTTGACATCACTGCCTCCAGCTCTCCTGTTTTATTGTAGACTGTGTGCACTGCTGCAGACATTTTAACAGGATTTTCCCTCAATTTAGATTCAACCATTTTCAGAATTTATAAAACGGGAGTCAATCCATTCTTTTGCCATCAAGGCGCTCCCTCACTTTATTCTTTCCTGTGTTTACCTGCCTATTTTGCTTTTATTTAGGCTGTTTCTTGTAAATCCCCCATTGCCTACTAACTTTGTCAGTTCTTTTCCACCAGGAAAGGGGAAAATATAACCTTGTGCAGGTGGAACTCATCCGATTGGTATAGCTCTTTCCTGCCCCACTGATAGCATTATCCTGAATTGGGAACCTCACAACAGCCCTTTGGTTAATTTTTCTGATCTGTCTGTTCCTATGCTAATTTGCACGTAGTTCAGTCAATAACTAGGAGATTATCACCCATGAAATCCTGTCTCTTAAATTCAGAACCTAGCTCCTGATAGGCTTTCAACAAGACCTGCTTCCAGTTCCTATTCATATTATTTGTTCCAACACGAGCCATGACTGTATTTACTCCTTCCCTTTTTAAGTTCCTCTCTATCCACTGAGGGATATCCCTTACTCTGGCATGAGTCGACAATCCTTTGAGATTCTTCCTCTTGGTTGCAGATGAGGCTATCTACTCCTCCAATTATGGAATCTGCTACCACATTTCTATTCTCAACCCAAACATCTTGCTGTGCAAAAATCTGCATCATGGTCTACCTCCCTGAAATCTCTTTGCCTGTCAAAGGGAGTGAGTTCATCACCCCGGTTGGACAGAACCAGAGCCTACAGAATTCCTCTCCTAAAATCTCAATACTTGGCTCTCTCACAGTCACACCCTCTTTTTCCTGAATGTGTTTTCCCCTGAGGTGCAACTCTATTCTGGTTAAAACTATCCTGAAACTCCTTCCCTCCTTGTGGAATCTCTACAACTCACTCTAGCTCAATGACTCTGATCTGGAGTGATTCAATAGAGATATATCAGCATAGGATAGTTATGCCATTCACAAACTCCAACACAGTACATCTGAACGGTGTCTGGTCTGCACATTTTCATAATTGGCAAATGGCACTAAAGGGGAGTAGATAATATAAAGAAAAATCTTGACAAAATGAGAAAGATATTGATAAACTTGCAAAATAAGCCTGGCAAATTAATTTACATTAAACAAGTGTGAAGCAGTACATTTTGGTAGAAATTTAAGAATCTTCCTTGGAAATGAAGTGTCTAAATAGGGTAGAAGCGCAGACAGATTTGGAGCTCCATTAAACAAATCACTAAAAGTAGTAATGCTGGTTAATAAGGCTATAAAAGTAGAAAATATTGCTGTCCAGATGGAATAAAAAAAGCAGAAAATGAAAACAAAATATAGACACAGAAAAACAAATAAAAACAAATACTGGAAATACTTAGCAAATCCAGAAGAAAGGACATCGACTCGTAAATTAGCTCTGCTTTGCTCTCTCCATAGACATTACTGGACCTGCTGAATATTTCTAGCATTTTCTGAAAAGCAGACAAATTACATTAAACTTGAATAGAACCTTGACTAGATCGCATTTAGAATATTGTGCGCAGTTCTCATCACCAGGATATTAGAAAACATTAGGAAAAAAGCAAAAATTTGAATAATGAGAGGTTATACCCATCAAATAAAACTGAATATTATGAGGTTCTTTCATTCTTTTCTTTAGAAGAGATGTGGAGGCAACCTCATTGTGATCCTTAAGTTTCCAAAAAGGGTTTAATAGGGTATACTCAAAAGATGTTTTTATTTGTGGGGGCAATAAGAAGACAGGCATTCAGAAGAAATGTTACTCAGACAGGTTCCACATATGGAACTCTCTACCACAAGAGTAACTGAGACAACTAGTATAATTGAATTTATGGGAAAGTTAGATAAACATGTGAGAAAGGAATAGAAGGAATATTGATAGGGTTAGATGAAGTTAGGTAGGAGACATTAATACAGCCATGGACCTACTGGGCCAAACTGCCCATTTCCAAACTACAAATACTGAGTAACATGGATTTGTCAGAGAAATCCATGATGACTGTCCATTATTAACACATAGCTCGAAGTGAAAATTAATTTTTTCCTTGACAGTAGTCTCTAGTAGTTTGCTCGCCACTGACATTAGAGTGATTGAACTGCAGTTACCAGGATTTATCCCTCTTTTTTATGAACAGGGATGCAATACTTCCAGTTCAATGGCACCATGTTCGTTTCCAAGAATTAAAAGATTGTTATCATAGCTTCTGCTGTCTGTATCTGAGCTTTCCTCAGGAACCTAAGATTCACCCTCTCATGACTGGATGACTTGTGAAAGGGATACTATTTAGAATCTCATTTCTAAATATTATTCTATTATCCAGTATCCCTTCCACTGCATTAACTATATTTTAGTTTTGTGAAGACAGCTGTCAAGTCTATTCATTGAGTACTACAAGTCACGGCCTACTCCAAAATATCTCTCAAATGATACCTAATTGACTCATGATTCTCTGAATAATCTTTTACTTTTATGTTTAGGTTCTTTTTTATGTTCTCTTTTATGTGCCAGCTGTGGGCAGTTTGGCAGCATCCTCACTTTTCCAGTCAGAATGTTTTGTCCGGACCTGAGTACAAAAATAAAGGCTGGCACTCAGATGCAGTACCAAATGTTATATGGTTGGAAGTACCATTTTTCAGATGAGACTTCAAACCAAGGCTGCCCAGGTAGAAGTAAAAAATCCCAGAGCACTACTTCAAAGAGGACTGGGGAGATATTCTTATTTCAAAAATTATCTGGTTGGCTGTAAAAGCACTTTGAAAGTCATGGTTGTGAAAGGTGCTATATAAATGCAAGAATACAAGGGATTTTCACAGTAACTTCATTGCAGTGTTAATGTAAGCCTACTTGGAACTATTAAACAAACTTTTACCTTAATTCTTTTAACCCAATAATCTGTTTTCAGTTATACCATATACTTATTTTTCCTGATTTTTAATTGTGTTTCGTGTTTCATTTGTCATGAACCTCCCCCTTGTGTTTTAATCTCCATTTCCTTTATAATCTTAAGAGCAATGGATCTGGATGCCACAATTTTCCTTTTTATGGAAGTATATTTGATTTGTACCTTTGTTTCCAATTAATCAAAACTCAGTAAGATTGGCTCATATCCCCAGTTGGGCTAGAAACATGCTGATTAAGAAAAGTCCTTCTGTGCATATTTTAACTAATCTTCACCCCCAACTTACATATTATTGTTTCCTTCTGCCCCAGTCAATATCTAATTGTCATTTCCTATTACCTGTTTTTATACATTTCTCTGTAGATTTCCCATCGATTTGCTCATATTTCCTTCACGTGATCCAGGATCCACACTAAGTAACCTTGCAATGGAAGAGCTCCTTTCCAGTTCCTTAATTTTAACCAATTAAATTCAGTCTTCAAACACACTAATAAATTTATTGTCTCGCTCTAGAACTGCGATATACTTTATTAATCTCTGCCACAGTGCTCTCATTACCAACCCAGCCTTCCTGTGCCAAATCAGGAAGGTGTCTATCCCAGAGCTGGGCCCAATGCTCCACAAATCTAAATTCTCCCTTCTATATCACTTCTTCTAATATGCAGTTACTTGCACTATCCTCCCATTTGTGTATTTATTAGTAAGTAGGACTTGGGGTGGCAGTGGTTAGCACTGCTGCATCACAGCACCAGGAACGTGGATTTGATTCCCAGCTTGGGTCACCGTATGAAATTTGTACATTCTTCTCATGTCTGCGAGGACTTCTCTGGGTCCTTCAGTTTCTCCCATGGCCCAGAGATGTACGGTTAGAATGGATTGGCCGTGCTAAATTGCCTCTTAGCATCAGGAGAACCAGCAATGGTAAATAAATGAGGTTATGGGAATAAGGCCTGGGTGGAATTGTGGTCAGTGCAGACTTGGTTGGCCGTATGGCCTCCTTCTGCACTGTAGATTATGATTCATAAAATCTTACCAATGACAAATATCATTTGAGATTTTGTCCTTTAATCTATTACCCAGCTCATGAAATTTTTTCTTAGCACCTCTCCCCTTCTCTATGTAATTGGTTCCAATGTGAACTATGACTTCTGACCATCAGCCTTGGCCTTTGGACAATGTCTTGCACCTGATCAAGCACTGAAATCAGAATAAAACAAGCTAAAAGCTGTACAGTACTCATTTCCAATGCAATCATGCTCTGTTGTACTGTTAAGAGCCATAAGGCTGATCCCAAATAATACAGAACTGAAGGAGGACTGTGACACTTCAGGTATAGAACAAGACAATAGAGCATCAATCTTGTATTAGGCAGGAAATGAAATAAAAATATTAAAATAAACATTACTCAAAAGTTTGCTATGAAAATTAATGCAAGTGAGCAAACTGACAGAGCAGATCAGGAAATTCTATATGCAGAGAATGATTAATATTCAAATGTGTATCAGGGTAGGGTGCGTATCAAGGTAGGGCAAAATCTTTGAGGCAATTTAAGACAGAGTCTGATAGTTGATTCATATTTAAAAAAAAAACCAAGATCAGTCAATTAGCGTTCCTCATCCAGATTTACCTTATGATCTTGGAATGCAATTTGCAACAAATTTTCTACAAGTGTGCCACCATGATGTTATCATCAACATCAATAATGATGTGCAAATATATTTAATCTTCTCATTAAAATGCAAAAAAGTAATCTTTGAGATACCTTAGCATTTGTTTTAGTTTATAATATGTAATAGAATGTCATTTATATCGAAGTACACTAATCTTTTACAGAGATATTAAAAACTTCACCAATTAAAGCACTGACTTGTTTTGGAGAATGGTTCCATTGGCAGGACCTAGCCTCTAATACCTTCATTCTTGTGTCAGTCTTCATTCACTGGTAGCAGTCTCACTTATGGCAGATGATAGTTGATTCTAGTGTTACCAGAGACTTGAAGCACATAATTTAAGCCTGCATGTCTATTCAATACTGAGGGGTGCACTTCTGGAGATTCTATATTTTAAAGAGATTTCAACCGACTGTCAGATCACAAAATATTCCACTGTACAATTCAGAGCATGGAAGCTATCCCAATGTCCTGGCTAACATTTATTCCTTAAATCAACATTAAAACAGATTTGTCATGGCTATTGTGGAAACTTGGATGTGCAAATTAGATGCCATACTTAGCTACATTACAACAACATTTCATTGGCTGTGAAGCTTTGTGACATCACACACGTGAAAGGTGCTATATAAATGTTAGTTCACATAAGTAGAGATAAGGTTTTCAATCAGGTTCAAATTTAATTACTCATACTTTTCAGCCTCAGTTCAGACCGGTTAATAGCACAAGAGTTTCTTGTAATAGTTTTATTGCATTAAGTATAGTATTTACATGACAAAGCTGAAGTACAAAATCACTATATGCAAGCAACTTTTGCAACACGTGAGTGCCATGCAATGACTATCTCCAACCAGAGAGAATCTAACTGTTTCTCTTGATATTCAATGTCATTGCCATTGTCGACTCACCTACCATCAAAATCCTGGATTGCTATTGACCAGAAACTGAATTGGATCAGCCACATAAAGTGATTACAAGAGCAGCTTAGGAGCTGGGAATTCTGTATTGACTGACTCACTTACACCCTACAAAGCCATCAACCATCCACAAGACACAAGTGCGATGGAAAATGCACCACTTTCCAGATGGAGTAACATTCCAAGCTGCACTCAATGAAAAACAAAGGCACTAGCTTGAGTGGCATACCATCCATCACCTCAAAAGTTCACTCCCTCCATCACTGATATAAATGTGCACACTGCTGCCATTGTGTAAGATGCACTGATGCAAGTTGCTAATGTTCCTTCAATAGCATTTTTCTTGCCCATATCTTTATCACCTAGTAGAACAAGGGCAATAGATGAAGGGAACACCACTACCTGCAAGCTTTCCTCAGTTACACAACAACCTGACTTGGAAGCATATCATCATTCCTTCACTGTCTTTGGGTCAAAATCCTGGAACTCCCTCACTAAAAAAAAACTGAGGCTCTACTACATTACATGGTCTGCAGAGGTTCAAGCAGACAGCTCATCATCACCTTCTCAAGGACAATTAAGGATGGACAATAAATACTGGTCTTGCTGCAATACTCACATCCCACGAACAAGTAAAAAAAACTCAGACTTGCGATGTCTGCTTAACAGCAATTTTAAGCAAGCCCTTGTAAACATTTGTTGAGTGAAGATGCATTGATTTCTAAGAAAAGTTGATGTATCTTGTACGTATGAGTGCAGCAAGCATAGTAAATTCTATGTTGCTAGGCAATTTAGATCATACCAGTTCTATTATTTCACTAATGATATCATAATGAAGCAAATGAAACTATAAATGACACTGATTAAGGAGCACCACCATCTATTTGAAATAATAGATTTTTAAAATTATTTCTCTTTCTCTTTAAAGTTTCACATCATTAGAGACAAGTACAAAAAACAGTTCAATGTCTCTGCCAAAGTGTAAAGAACTGCAAAGGCGTGCATGTGTGACCTTGTCTTTTCCCATACGTCTCTCTGACTAGGGAAGGAATTAACCTCTATTTACATTTTCTATCATTCTAAATTCCAATCATGAACAAATTTATCTGATGCTGAATTGCAGTAGTAATTAGTGATTAACTAATAGGAGTTTTAATTAAAAACTTAAGACAAAATTGAAAATGATGAGTCCTTTCTTAATGGTCCAACAATTTTATTATTTCAAATCAAATTATAGGATCCATTCATGTTTACATAGGCTTGGGAGGAGGTCCACGTGGTAAGTTGGCGCCTGGTCTGAAACGGGGAGGTGGTGTTCGGTCCTTCCTGGCCTCTCGTGAACGATTCCTTACCACTTTGCTATGGATGGCACAGCTGACGCAATAATGCAATTTCACATACAGCTTGGGCAGCACATATGCATCAAAAACACTGGCCTCCGAAATATCTCGAACTGCAGCAGCCTCCACGATGTTGCGGATGACAAACTTCTTAATAGCTTTGTCTTTGGGGACACAGCGGGCGCAGTTTGTGCATCTGATGGGCTGGACATGGCCACGGCCCTTCTTGGCACGTCCATTATTCCTTCGCTTCTTAGTCATCTTCTGCACCAGTCACCTTTTATATTTTTGAAAGGAAAAACATGTTGTTTGATAAATTACTACTCATTGTGTTTTGTAGGTAGATTTCTTGTTCTTAGTCATCAAGCTTCTATCTAGAACTGGACAATAATACATTGCTGTGAAATCTTTCCTCCTCACTGAGATACTTTGTCTTGAAGGACATCTATGAAGGTCACAAGTTGGCATTCAAAATTCCATGGGTTGGATATTCTCCATTACACCCATTTTGAAGGGCTGGACTACACTTGTCCTGAACCATTGGCTGTAGCCAGAAATCAAGTGCCCAGGGCTACCATGGTATTAGTTGAACTTGACTAGCCCTCAACCAAGGATGTGGGTTCCTAAGGGACGTAAGGGGTTTACAAAGTTGAATGCAGTAGCAGTCCACACTAAACTTCTCAAACCCAGAGGAAACATTTTCTGCTCACTATTTCAAAAAGTTGACATTAAAAAAACTCCTTCAGGATCTTCTTCAGCCACTTGATGCTGGTCAGAAACAATTGATCTCTAATGTACATCACCATCCTATTATTAATTTAAATAGGTATACTGCCCAACTCAGGGATGGTAGCTGCCAAATATTGCTGCAGCTATTGGAGTTTGCGCTCCCATTACCACCAATTCACCTTATATATTGGACCTAAAACTAAGTTATTCACTAACTTAGCACATTTGTACACCCATGATCTTTACTACCCAACGCTAAAATTACACATGCAAAATTAGTGTTTCCCATCTGAAAACTAGACACGTTAGTTTGTTACAATTCATGCAAAATGCTAACTGTGGAACATACAGGTTTAATGCACTGCCACAAACCCTTGAGCTTCATCCCTTAAGAATCATTTCCACATCAGGACTAAATTACACAAACACTGTTGACAATTAACAGTTGATCAGAATTACAAAGTTTCAAACAAATTCAAATCATAAAATTCTGTTCTACTATGTTCTGAAACAAGGTGCAAAGTACCTTCAAAAGTGTTGAAGAAATTGATACCAGGAGTACAGCAGCACTGAAGCAATGGCTCTGGTCAGGCTACACCTCAAAGACTATAACAAAAAGTAAAATATCATGAATACTGGACATCTGAAAAAAAAGAAAAAGCTGGAAACAAACAGCAATCCAAGCAGCACCAGTGGAGAAAAAGTTAACATTTCAAATCAATGACCTTTCCTTCCAATGATAGTTGACAAGGTCCTTGACCATGTTAATTTCACTCTTGCTCTTTAGCCTTCACCCCTTCCGCTCCCTCTCTAAATTATTAGTGCCTGTGCCCACCTGACCTCACCTCCTATTCAGGTATCACTCTCTTGCCACCTTCAGTGCAATGGCGACACCATTAAAATACATCTACAGCCACTCTTCCACCATTCCAAAAGGCATTTCATTCTTGTTCCCTATTACATGCTTCCGACTTTCCCATACCATTATGTGCAAGTGCAGGAGATAGAGTACTTTGCTAATCACCTCAATTTGGCCCTGAACTTCTGATCACTTTAACATTTTGCTCCATTCTGACCTGTCTGTGGTTTCCCATCTAGTTTCAAATGAAGTTTAACAGAAGTGTGAGAAACGGCACCCTATTTCTCCAATTGCTATTTCACAGCTTTAACATCAAGTTTAACAACACTAGGTCTCAGCCACTCCTCCATTCTTTCAGATACCATGCGTTGGATTCAGAGGGTGCCTACACCAGAGAATGGAGATACAAGTTAATGTTTGTATGCCAATCTCCTAAAGGAACATGACCAATGTAGTGGTCTGCAGCCAAGATTTTTCAGTCTTTGAGGTCTTTCCTGACCACAGCAACTAATCTGCTTTGACAGATTTTTCAGAGTCGTCCACTATTACTCTCCTGTTTAGATTATCACTGAACCCATCCAATCTCGTCATGTCACCACTTGCATCCCATTATGACTCACACCATGATCCAATTAGCTATTTTATCAGTCTTCCCCTCAACCCCAACAATGACCTTTTCTTTATTTCTACAATTGCATAAAAATAGTTCATCTCTACCTTTTCTCAATTCCGATGAAAGGGAATTGACATGAAAAATCGACATGGTTTCCCTCCTCACAGGTGCTATCTGATCTGCTATGCATTTTCAACAGTTTTTATTTTCTCAAATACTGCTTGGGTTTTGCTTATAATTATTTCTAGAAAGTGTAGAGAGGAGTCATGACTGTTAGAAAATCTTGTACTCTTCAGTTCTGGAGGAGGCAAATAAGAGGTGACTCTATAAAGGTATACATGATCCTCAGTGAAATACAAAAGTTAAACTCTGATAATTATTTCAAGTTACATGACAACTACAGGAAAAGCAAAATGCGCATCAATATTGCGCTTTTCACTCCCAGGGTATCTCAAAGTTCTTTACAGCTAATTAAGTACTTCTGAAGCGTAGTCGTTGTTGTAATGTCAAAACATGGCAGCCGATTTGTGCATGGCATACTTCCACAAACAACAATGTTATACTGACAGAACAACCTTTGTGACATTGATGCAGGAAGAAACATTAGCTAGGATACTAGGAGTAACTTTTCTGCTTTTAGTTCCGTGGGATCTTTATTTGTGAGCAAACAGTTGAGAACTCATTAAATATTTCATTTGAAAGGCAGCACTTCCAGTATCACAGCATTCCCTTGGTTCAACAGTGGAGCCCAAACTTGATTTTTGTGCTCAAGTCCTGAAATGAAACTTGAAATTGAAACTTTCTAACTTGGAGGCCAGAGTGCTACCAACTGAGCTCTAACCAACACTAACAAAACAGTAAAAGGAAAAATTTCAGATTGATTTTAGGATGTATATCTTCACAGTAAAAGCAATTTTTGTTTTTCAAGCTAAGATGCCAGAGGCAGAAACTCAAGTCATTAATGAGCAGTTAGATGTGTGGGTGGATGGGGAAGAAATAGAAAGACGAGTGGGGCATAGGGTCAATGCTAAAGTATGGACTACCATAGGTTTCTATGGCAGGGAGAGCCATGAAAAAAAAAGATGACTTGTATTAACTATAGTCCTTTCCACAACCACTGGACAACTCAAAACACTTTACTGCCAATTAATTATTTTCTGAAGTGTAGTCACTGCTGTAATGTAGGAAAAGTGGAAGCCAGTCAGTGCTCAGCAAACACCAACTCAAACAGCAATGTGATGATGACCAGATAATTTGTCTCTTGTTGATTGAAGTATTGGTCACAACATAATACCAATTCCCCTGATCTTTGACATAGTGCCTTGGGATCTTTTATACCAACTAAGCAGTTGGATGCATCCAAAAAAACATGCTGATGTTGAACTGGGGTAGACATAATAAGAAGTCTCACAACACCAGGTTAAAGTCCAATAAATTTATTTGGAATCATGAGCATTCGGAGTGCTGTGTCTTCATCAGGTGAGTGTCACCCAAAAGACAGAGGTGCTCCCTCTATCCTGCACTGAAGCACTGCTTTGATTTTTTTTATGTTCAAGCCCCAGAGTGGGATCCAAACCCAGAACTTTGCAATTCAAAAGCAAATGTGCTATCTTTGAGCCATGGCTGACATCATGTAGTGCTCCTAATTTGTATTTCTCTGTGCAAATTTTGTGAAAAACAGGCAGGCAGTATATATTTTACAAACATACAAAAGATCCAGTGTGCATTATTACAGAGTTCGCCAACTGATCACAATGAATATCACCAAAATAATAGTAAATAGATTTGATGCCAACAAAGATTTCCTTTGACAATCTGGAGTGTGGAATACAGGTACAATATTCATTCAACAGCTCCTTTTAAGATTATTGCTCAAGTACTGCTTGTAAATTGTTGATTTTAATTAGACAGCAGTGATTGCAAAAATTTAAGCAGTTCAAAAGTAATTTATAGATAAACCAAGACAAACAGTTGCATAACTATAATTTAAAAGGGATGTCTGTGTACACTTCTACTTACAATACTTTTCTTTTGTAAACTGTTCCAATGTACATCAGTGCGCTCACCTATAGCAATTGCCTATGTAAACTTACCATGCTGAAGTTACATCCTCCCACTTTGGTACCAGAGATTTAATTTTGCTCCGAGCTCCTTAGTTTATAGAACTATTTAATCTATTGTGCCTGCCATCCGAAAGAGTTACCAATTATCTCACTCACTCTCCTTGCTCTTTCCTCAAACTTGCAGTCTTTTCCCTCTAAGTAGAAACCCAATTCCCTTTTGAGATCTATTACAGAGTCTGCTTCCATTATCCTTTCAGGCATGCAGTCACATCATTTACATTCGCTGAGTAAAATAAATTTTCTTTTTTTTATATAAAAAGAAGCATCTCTGTTCCAACCAACTCTATTTTGCTGCTTCCCAAATTAGTGCAATTTTTGATATTATACAACTCATGGTTAATTATTAAAATACTGTACAAAAATAAGGATCAAATGCACGACTTTAAATGGGAATTAAATTACATCTGTGCATTTCATTTCAATTGTGTCCTTTCTTAAATCTTGCTCAAATTGGAGAAAGCACTTGATCTTTACACCCCATGTGCAATGTAATAGGAAGCTAACATACAATATATAGGGGGTGATTCTCCAGCCTGTGGCTGAGAGACTTAAGCAGAGGCCATATAGCAAGCTTCCTGCTGGGCATCATGGCCTCAATGCGTCTCCATCCTCTAGATTTCTGGCATAGTCAGCTCCAATCCAGAAATTGGCACAGAGCTGAATAATTTAAATGGAGATTAACATATAATTAGCAAGCCCAGGATTGAAGTCTCTGGGTCCACTAGCATCTCTCCCTCCTATCAGGAATGCTTCGCTCCAATGGGATTTATGACAGCTCCGCACTAGTTGGCAGCCCAATCCTACTAGTGTGAAGGGGTGGGCACTGCCAGCTTACCAGTGCCAACATGGCTCTTTGGCACTGCAATGTTCAGGGCTTCTTGGCACTGCCTAGGCTCAAAGTAGATGAAGTACTGACAGGATCAAACACTACACTGAGCAAAGAAAAAGACAAGTGGACAAGATTCATAAAATTCGCTAGACAAACATCCACCACGAAGGTTGGTGTAGAATCCATTAATCTCATATTTTTGCAATAAGTGTATCAATTTAAGCCTTTTCTTTATCTCTGCACAAGAAAGAAAGTCATTATACTTAAAAAATAAGAATGAGATTTAAATTGTAGAGCTTACTATATAATTGTTATTTTATTGTTTTCCTCAGTATTTTTGCCCGTCATAATATCTTTAGGGTATAGCAATTTCTCTTCCATCATTTGTTGGCACCAACTTGAAATTACTGGCTATGGTTTAAAATACAAGTCCCAACCACAAATCCACAAAGTACAACAACAAAATCGGCTGACAATAAAAAGACATTGTTAAAACTTATAACATTCCATTTTCACTCTTTTTAACATTCTAATATTCTAACGATTTGGCATCTGACTGGTGCATTGGTAAATAATAAATTGATATTCTTGCTATATGAAAACATAACGCGTACAGATTGTAAAGCTCAGCAGGTCATTCAGCCCACAAAGCCTTTCACACTTTGCACCAATATTACAAATTAGAAGCAGGAAAAAGACACTTGACCTGCTCTGCCATTCAATAAGATCATAGCTGATCTAACTGAAACCTCAATTCTAGATTCTGTCTACGACCAGCTCTGCCTTAAAAATATTCAAAGACTTTGCTTCTGCTGCTTTTTGAAGAAAAGAGTTCCAAAGACTCTCAACCCTCAAATATTTTCTCATCATCTGTTTTAAATGAGTGACCCCCTTAATTTTAAATAGTAAGACCTCTCTACCCCCATCAAGATTCCTCAGAATCTTCTGTTTCAATCAGGTGACTTCTTAGTCTTTTAAAGGCCAGCAGATGTAAGTCTAGCCTCTCCAATCTTTCCTTATAAGACAACACACCCATTCGAGATATTGGTTTAATAAACTTTCTCATCACATTTACATCCTTCCTTAAATGAGAACAATACTGTACACAGTATTTCAGATATAGTATCACCAATGTCCTGTATAACTGTAGCAAAACGCCCCTTATTTTTGTATTCAATTCTCCTTGCAATAAATGATTATTTTCTAATTATTTGCTGTACCTGCACACTAATCTTCAATTCATATACAAAATCCAGATCCTTCTATCTCAAGACTTTGTAATTTCCCACCATTTAGAAAATATGCTTCTTTTATCCTATCAAAATGGACAATTTCATGTTTTCCCACACTATACTCCATTCCTCATTCTTTGCCCATTCACTTCATCTATGTATATTCTTTGTCTCCTCTTTGTATCCATTTAACAATTTTCCTAACTATCGTTATGTTATCAGCAAATTTAGCAAACATATCTTTGGTTCCTTCATCCAAATTATTTATTTCAATTATAAAAAGCTGAGGTCACATTACTGATCCCTGTAGCACACCACTCATCACATCCTGCCAACCAGACAAAAGCCCATAATGCCAACTCTTTCTATTTGCTAGTCAATCTGTTTACCCCCTACACTGTGTGCTCTTATTTTCTGCAATAAATGTTGATGTGGCACCTTATCACAGTACACTAATTTTTCAAATAAGTTGGTAAACAAGATTTCCATATCACAAAGTCATTTTGACACTGCCTGATTGCGTACCAAGGAATATCCTCACTACAAATTAATCATATCCTATTGCGCAATTCCAGGCCTAGTATAGCTGCTCTCATTACTTTCACCAATGTTTTATCATAAGCCTTCACAACTTTTATACAATATCACTTGCAATAAAGGCCAACATTCTATTTGCCTGAGTATATAGATACGGCATGTAACAAATCAACTTGTGATTCACTACAGGGGCGGCCTTAAATAACATTCTGCTTTTCTACTCTTCCTGTCAAAGTGGACACATTCATTCTCATTTTTCCATTATAAACTATCTTCCAATGTTTTATCCACGTCCTCCATCTATGTGTACCCCTTTGTACCCTTACACAATGTGCTTTCCTAGCTATCATTGTGTCATTATAAGTAACATTTAAAAAGTTTCCATATAAAGCAAAAACTTGCACTTCAGTGTACTACTAATCACTCCCACTTTTTCCCAAAATATCTCCCACTTTCTATGCCTTTTAGCTTTAACAGAGGGTCATTTGAGTTCAAAATTTTAGCTCTTTTCTCTCCTTACAGGTACTACCTGACCCGCTGAAATTTTCTAGCATTTTCTCTTTTGGTTTCAGATTCCAGCATTTGTAGTAATTTACTTTTATCCAGTTTTTTTTAAACTACTAATTTCTACCTCATTACATTTGAGGGTCTATGTGCAAATTGACTGGCACATTTTCCTTCACTACACAAGTCTAATCTTCATTGGCCGAAGAATATTGTCATACCTTAAGGTTGTGAAAAAGCATTATTATCAATTAAAATCAACACACATTATTTCTCCTCTCTTGTGGAATTCAATTTTGAGAGAAATAGTCATATCACCAAACATTTCCAAGAGAATGGTGGCAAGCAACTACTGAGACGGTGTAAGTAATCAAGCAGAGAAAGTCAGTACAATGAGAGTATTTTGTTTTAGGAGCTATAACCAAATGAGTTAGTAAAATGCTGAATCCATTTACTTTAGAAAAGCTCAAACATCAGAAGGGGGGATTTGCTTAAAATAATCAAGAAGCGAGTATGTAGATGATTTCAAGTAGATAAATTCAAAAGAATCTGAACAAGTATATATATTAAGGGTAGAAGCAGATTGGATATTTAAAAAATATTCTTCCTAAGAGATTGTTCACCTATGGAATAAACTATAGACTCAGACAAAGAGTGTAGATTTGCTGCATATCTTCAAAAGTGCTCCTGCACCAGGATGTATGGAAATCATGGCAAAAAAAAGTGAGATAAGTGGAACACAATTAACGCTGGATTAGAGAAATGAAATTCTCAGCATGTTAATGTCGCTAAATTGGCAAATAAAATTTGCCGGCACGAAATTAATGGCTGATGGGAATTAGGTCACGAAATACATTATTGACAGTGGAATAGAGGGGATGGGGTAAGCTGTCCGCCAAGGTTTTTTTTTCCAGGTAATTTACAAAGTATTGGAGCAGTTAAAAAAATGTGCGCGCTAGACGGATTGGCTATACTAAATTGACTCTGTGTCAGGAGATTAACACGGTAAATACGTGAGGTTACAGGGATAGAGCCTGGGTGGGATTATATCGATCCTGGCTTGATGGACTGGATGGTTTCCTTCTACGCTGTAGGGATTCTATGACCAGGCCTGAGACTTTCTAGCGAGGCAGAAGCGCCATTCCCTCGGGCGGGCAACCCGCTTAGGCCCTGGGATCGGAGTTCTGCGTCAGCCTCGGGCGCACAGGCCAGGCCGCACGGCTCACCTGACGGACCCCAGGCTCGCTCCCAATGCTGGGGGCGGTGGGCCAGGGGACACAAGTTCACGCCCTCGCCCGATCAAGACCACTACAAACCCTTGTTCTAGACTCTCACCGCCACACAATCAGGCCGCAGGCTCTGGATCCAAGCGCATGTGTTAACTTCACCGGAAAGGGTTTTTTTAATGATCTCGCGCATGTATATGGCCAACTTTACGACAGGAAGTGATATCGTTGCCTCATTGCCATAAAATGTGACGGATCCGGAGAAGACTGAGGATTTCTTTTTTCGTCACTTATTACTGTGATGAATTGTTGTTCCCAGCCTCAGTTTCTATGTCTTGGAAAGGTGCTGTGGGGAAGAGTATTATTACACTGTGCTCGGGTAAAAGGAGCTGAAGCGAAGAAATGCGCCTTGTTGACGGGAAGGTGCTGTCCAATGTCGAACAGTGCCGCCGATCAGAGTGAAAATGGTGCCGAGGTAAACGAAGAAACTTCCAATCATCTTTCAGTCTCTGGGATAACTTGGTGAGGGGGAGACACAGTAAGAAGTCTCACAACATTAGGTTAAAGTCTGACAGATTTATTTGGTAGCCAACACCACTAGCTTTTTGATCTTGCACAAGAGAACCTCTTACTAATTTCAGCCTGAGTTTTTGTTTAGCAAAGTTCTTGTATTCAGCATGGTGAAAAAGTTCTGGAGTTCATACATTTTGGTAAATGCTTTGCTAAAGTGAACTGTGTACAACTCCTACATAACAGGATATCTGGTATTCATGGAATCACAGAATCCTGTAATGCAGGACAAAGCTATTTGGCCCATCGAGTTCACATCAACAACAATCTCACCCAAACCCTATCCCCACTAACTAGTGGTGTTTGCTACCAACTAAACCTGATGTTGTGAGACTTCTAACTGTAATTATCTCAGTCCAACACTGGCATCTCCACATCATAACTTGGGTGGCACGTTGATTAGCCTGGCTGCCTCACAGTGCCAAGGGTTTACTTCCCAGCATGGGTTACTGCCTGTGCGGTGCCTGTATGTTCTCTCTGTGTCTGCATGGGTTTCCTCCAGATGTTTTGGTTTGCTCCCACAGTTCTGAAAGGATGCAGATTAGGTGCATTGCCCATGCTAAATTTTCCCTCAACGTACCTAATCAGGTGCCGGATTGTGGCAACTAAGGAATTTTCACAGTAACTTCATTTAGTGTTAACGTAAGCTTACTTGTGACACTCTTAAATAAACTTTAATACAATAAATAAACTATCACTATAGTTTGACTCTTATTAGCCTCTCAGATATGCCCCTTTCTACTTACAATGAATAAAATATTTATATTTTCCTTCATAAACTGTGTCAATAAGAATTTGAATTATGAACCCTGATCTGTGTTGGATATTAAAAAGCACAGCTACAGGAATGGCTAGCGTAGAAAAGTTTTTGTCACAGCACAAGCTCATTAGTTGACAGATTCACATACATGTCGCCAGCTCGTGGTGATAAAAGCGAAACTCTGGATGTTGGAAGTCTGAAACAAAACAAAAAAAATGTTGGATAAACTCAACAGGTTTGGCAGATCCTGGAGAGAAAAATAGGAGTCTATTGTGTGGCAATGTATCAAATGCCTTTTGGAAGTCCATGTACCTCACATCAACTTTGAAAGCAGTTTTGCAGAGTTAATAGCAATTGTTAATACTATGTTTAAACTGTTTCAATTTTGCTTAAAACAAAGAGAACAAGTAATTATCCATAATCATGGCTTGTCTAAACTCCATAAAAATTGCAACCATTCTGCTTCTGCATGGTAACAAAATCAATTCATCTGTGATCTTCCACAAGAGAACCTCTTACTGATTTCAGCCTGAGTTTTTGTTTGGTAAGGTTCTTGTATTCAGCAGGTGGAAAAGTTCTGATGTTCATACATGCTTTGCTAAAGTGACTGTATACAAGTCCTACATAGGACATCTGGTATCCACTTGTACCCACATATTCATGGAATCAGAGAATCCCACAGTGCAAGAGAACACCATTCGGCCCATCAAGTCCATATCGACAACAATCTCACCCAGGCCCTATCCCCATAACCCCGTGCATTTACCCTACCTAGTTGCTCAGACACACTGGGGCAATTTAGCATGGCTAATCAACCTAAGCTGCACATCTTTGGACTATGAGAGAAAACCAGAGCATCTGGAGGAAACCCACACAGTCATGGGGCGAACATGCAAATTCCACAGACAATGACCCAAGTCAGGAATCGAACCTGGGTCCATGGCACTGAGAGGCAGCAGTGCTAACCACAGTGCCACCGTGTTGCATATTCAAGTGTCATATATGAAGCATCAAAGATCTGTCAATTTCCAGACAAATGTTTATGAAATATGCATTGCAGCTGCAATGGTTTTATGTGTGGTTTGAAAGTCTGAACTGTTTTTACTCTAACTTAAAAATGTTAATTTTTTAATGACCTAATCTGAAATTATTCCTTTGCAGTCATCACGTTTTCAGCCTCCTGCAGACTCGCACCATGATTGGGTTGGCCCTCCAGATAGATTTTCAAACCTAAGACCTATAAAATTTTATTCACGAAAGAATGAATCCAAACTGGAACAGCAGTTGAGGAATTTGAGGATAAACACACAGAATTGGAATCAGAAATTTTGGTCTGATCAGAACATAACTTTCAACAAGGTGGGTATTATGAGCTGTTTAAGCATTTACTTATTACAGGTACTGTTTGGCAGTCTTTCTTCCCATTATTTACATAGGATGCATGATACAGAAATAGATCATTCAACCGAACTAGTCTATGCCAGTGTTTATGACCCACTCAACCTTCTCATCTTTCCTCATTTAAATCTGAGTGTAATGCTCTATTCCCATCTTTGTTCTGGATTTCAAATCTTGCTGGTATTTGGGGGAAAAATATTGGAACCTTAGTCAATTAAAAGGAGACACATAAAATGAAGTGATTGAGTTTTTAATTAATGTTTGAAATATCAATACAAAATATTAGAAAAAAAGGTAAGTAAGGCTGATGTGAATGTTGTGTTGGATTCAAAGTACAGGTCAGTCAGATCAGGCCAAGCAAGTTTGGACCAAGAGTCGCTTGGAACACAGGAAAAGACTGGCACAGAAAGCCAATAATGAATCCAGTATGCTAATGCAACACTATCCATTTTTGGTTAGCCAGATTTTAAACACTGCACCTGTACTACCTCATGTTTATCTGAATGAAATTAATTTGCTCATTGGAATGCTGATGTGCAAGCTTATTAATGGCCCCCTGAAATATATTGCAATCTTCAGAATTGACTATTCTACCACATGCACCCACACACATTATTCAGGTAAATTGTGTCCTGCAGTGGTTCCAACATTGATTCTTGTGGAAAATCACTTCTGTGACTCCACATATCTACCTTTTACTCTGTGCTTTCTGCCTTGAAATCAGTTAGTAATCCATTCTGTCACTTGTCCCTGACTCTTCATGTGATGGCCTTATTCATTAGGCTATTATGAGGCATTTTATTAGTAACCTTCCGAAAGTCCGAATAAATTGCATCTACTACATTACCATGATCTCTCTGTTACCTCATCAAAAAACCCAATGAAGTTGGTCTTGCAGGATCTTTCCTTTGGAAATCGATGCTTACTTCATATTTAATATAATATATCTTTTTTTATAAAAGTTTTATTTTCTTTCCTTTAATAGGGATTTCATTGTTTTTCCAGCCACTGGTGTTAAGCTGACTCGCCGATAGTTCTCTGTGCATATCTGGCTCTCATCTTAAATACTGGAATCCTATTAGCTATCTGTCAATTGTCTGGCACTTCACCTTTTTCTAACAAATTATTAAATATGTAGAGAAATGCCTGTACTGTTTTTTCCCTGGATTTTTAAACATAATGTGGAGATGCCGGCGTTGGACTGGGGTAAACACAGTAAGAAGTCTCACAATACCAGGTTAAAGTCCAACAAGCTTATTTGGTAGCACAAGCCACTAGCTTTTGGAGTAGGTGTTCTGTTCACAAATAGGGCATAAAGACACGTACTTAATTATAGATCGAGTTTGTGTGTTTATATATCCTGTTTGTGGACAGAACTCTCACTTATCTGACGAAGGAGTAGCGCTCCAAAAGCCTATGGTTTGTGCTAACAAATAAATGTGTAGGACTTTAACCTGGTGTTGTGAGACTTCTCTGTGTGTTTTAAAAGCAGTAAGATGCAATCCATCCAAACTAGGGGTTTAGTTTATTTTATTCAATGTTTAGTTAATTAAATGCAAACTTTTCTTTTATTTAAATTCACTTATATCATTGTTCATCTCATCATTCATTATCATGTTTTGGGTTATCCTGTCTACCCCTGAATGGTCCTATTTCTATCACAGCCTTCCTTTTTTGTTCTCATAGAATCTCTACAGTGCAGAAGGAGGCCATTCAGCCCATTAAGTCTGCACCAGCCACAATCCCACCCAGGCCTATTCCCGTAATCCCAAATATTTACCTTGCTAATCTCTCACATTAGGGTCAATTTAGCATGGCCAACCCATCTAATCTTTGGATTGTGGGAGGAAACCGAAGCACCTGGAGGAAACACACGCAAACACGGGGAGAATGTGCAAATTCCACACAGTGACCCGAGGCCAAAATTGAACCCGGGTCCCTGGCGCTATGAGGCAGCGATGCTAACCACTGTGCTACCCTATTGTTATTGTTGCACCAGTACAATATTTTATTTTCTTTTGTGTTCTTTTATATCAATAGTATCTATGATCTGAGAAATCAGCATTGTTCAGTCAAAGGACCAAAAACTAGGACGTAGGAATAGAGGATTTAGGAGTTGGTATCAGTCATTTAGCTCTTTGAACCTGCTCCGCCATTCAAAAAAATCATGGCTGGCCTGATTGTAGTCTCAACTCACCTTTTTGGCTGTCCCTATAACACTTGACTCACTTGTCTTTTAAAAATCTAACACAGCATTGAATAAACTCAACGACCAGCATCCATTGCCTTCTGGGGAAGAGAATTCCACAGAATAATGACTCTGAGAGAAAAATATTCTCTTCATCTCTGTCTTCAAAGAGAGATCTTTTATTTTTAAACTATGTCCCTTAGTTCTAGTCTCTCCACAAGAAGAAACACCCTCCTAGTATCCACCCTATCAAGTCCTCTTAAGACCTTGTATTTCTCAAAAACATCATCTCATTGTTCTAAACTTCAGTGGGCATTGTGTAGAGTGTTATAAGAAGCAAAGGACTTGATCAAACCAGTTAGAACTTGCAGTTGTTCTACTTCTAAAATAATGGGGGCAGTTCTCCAAACCTGCTGCAGTGCTCTAGCAGCACCACAGGCCACGAGACAGCAACAGAGGTCGGTTAGTTGGCTCCCTGCTGGGTGCCACATCCTCCATGCGTCTCCAGCTCCAGATTTTTTGGATAATCAGATCTATGCCAGACAGTGGTGTGCAGCTGATGTAAATGTTGAAATCTTGAGTACCCTATCATTAGCGGGCCTAGAACTGCAGTCTCTGGGCCTGCTAGTATCTCCAGCATAAACCAGTTACAGCCAAGAGATGTGTTACGTTGCACATAAATAAACTGACGTTCTCTCTTAATATACCCTTTGAATTAAAAAAAACTTGTAGCTTTCTTATTGTGAGCTTCAGTACCAGGCATTAAGAGTATGTGAAGTTATGTTCATAATTTGCAGAACTACCTTATATTTTCTAATTCTAAAAATCTTTTGACTCCAAATACTTATTTATTTTTTGTACCATTATATTGTCTCTCAGAAAGACATTTAGGTCCATTTATAGTGAATGAATAATGTTGTAAAATCTTCTTTACCAATCTATTTCCAATCTTAAGATGTCACTGCCAACTTTCTTTTACACCTACTTCTGTTTGTTAACTGAGCTGTCTTCTGCACTACATTAAAAATTAAAGTTATTTTAGAACAATTACAAGCTGATCTAAAATTTGCAACATATTTATTTTGATAGCTCCTATCCCTCCAAGTTCCTGATGCTTTAGCACTGCACGTAATTAACTAACTTGCTGCAATCACCATTGGAACATGACACATCAGGAAGTAGTAAAACTGTAAATTAATACAATTGTTTATTTTGAAGGGAATCATTTGTTGTCTTATAATTTTGTCATATTCTTTTAATGTGGATAATTATCGTGCCATTATTTCAGCAAATGGCTACTTGCGGTCCATTAAAGAATAAAGGAATAACTTGAACCATTAAAGCCTGAAAATGGAATTTATTATTTTGTTCTGATAAAAATTTGGTGGCTTGTTTCCAATACTGGCACCACCCCCTAATAGTTGCTGATACCTCATAAAGTCTTAGAAATATTGATTTTATAACCTATAAATTTATTTTACTCCTTCCACTTCTGTGGGAGTCAAATGTTTCTGCCTCATTTCATCTCTGTTCTCTTTTTGTGCAATATTAAATGGTTAAATTGCACTACATGCATATACAGTATAGAGATATCTTTGAGCAACTAGTTGCAAATTCCACATTTAATGATTGCAGAGTAGACTTTTTTTTTAGGAAGTTATAAATCAGTGTTATTGGAATGCTGGGACCTTCTTGAATTTACTGACAAAAATTAAATGCGCCAATGACCCAACTCGTATTTCATCTCCCGTCTGCTGAGTACATAAGTCACTCCAATGCTACCAAAAACAAGGACCAGCTATTTACAATTAATTACACTCCCCACACTGTATCTAGGGACTCTTTGGGATACAATCTCTGAGAGTGCACCATGAGACATTCACAAGGTATGCGCTCAAGATGGAGGAATATCATTGTTTAAGTGATCCAGTTTGGACAGTTATTTCTGTGGGAAATGAGAAATTCTGATAGAAGAATTGGGCATCTGGATCTGTGCATTTCTTTCCAACTGACTCCAAAGGAAAAGATATGATAATCAGCTTGCAATCTTTGTATCAATAGTAAATGCACAGCACAATGAGAGTATACTGGCATTGCACTTACCGAAGTGGGGCTCAAGTTTATTTCAATATATTTTTCACTTTTTTCTCAATGTTCTTAACTTTCCCTCGCTGCTTCCAAAAAAAAACCCTCCCGAACTGCCATCTTTTTAGTTTAGACAGAAAAGAGCACTGATTATACGTGATCAGTTCCTTCAGCTGTTTGTATTTGCCATGGCTGGCAGCCTTTTCAAATAGGTTTAACAGTATACATATGATGATGGAAAAAGTCTGAATTTTCTGTGTTGTGTGATTCCTCTGAGAACAAAATGGACCTGGGGGCATTTTTTTTTTTAAACAAAAGCTTGGCTTGAGGGATGACTTTTGGTAGATCATAACAAGATAGCTGCTCTGCTACATATGAAGCCCTAAGCCAGAATCAGGTTGTCTATGAATATTTTAGCACTGTATTCTCAACGAACATGCTGTGTGTTAACAGGAGAGAAGTGGCACCCTTCCGGCCGTGCTCTAGCCCTGAATCAAGTGGCACTCTGCAACTAAGGTCAGCCATCCCAAGCCAACCACAGTGTTAGGGTATTGTTACTTTTAGGTGGGATTCTGACTTGGGGGCATTCAGTAGTAATTCCACAGATTGTAGCTTCGCACTATTGGCTCCTTAGCCAATTTCATACACCAAATGTCTGAACCTGTGGTTCCTTTCACAGTGAGCAGGATTACTATTGCAAAAACACTTTGTAATCATCAGTAGGATAAAACTAACCTGTCTCACCATGATCTAAACCTAACTCACATTCCCTATTAGTGGGTGAACAATCCAACACTTGATGAATTCTGCTTCACAATGATAGCAATCCTTCAATGTCAGTTATTCCTATGAAAGCTTTTGGCGGTCAAATTAGGTATTCCTGTGATAACTCTTCTGACACCTCCTGCTTAAAAACAAAAAGGTCAGAAGGATCATGATGCCCTGCTTTCACGGTTTGTATTCATACTAAAAATCAAGATCAAAGCTTTTGCTCTTCTGCTTCACAGGAGGTTTCTGTCCTCCTTGAGCTCACCTTGGGAAAAGTGGACTGGGGAGTATTTTGAAAAAGGGTTAATTGATTTGCTGATTATGGCATTAGTTCCCAAGAAATGCCTGCCCAGGTGACCTTGGCTGTCATGTGGATGAATAGGTAAGAAACAAGGCATAAATTGAAAGATAATTGCAGAAGGATAAGCCTTTTTTTTTGCTGTTTCTCTGTTTAGAATTTGTGCATTGAGAGACAAGTATGGCTGTTTCTGAATGGAACAGCTTTCTGTTTGGCAATCTGTTAACAGATCCTGGTGTTGAATAATGTCTCTGAGAATAGGGCAGAGACTGTTATGGTAATGTGTTGTATAGTTGGAAATGACAGAATACTGATGGCAGGAAGTATGAGGAATTGAGGAATGGACAATATCGAATACTCCTGTTGAAGTGGTGCCTGAGCCCACCAGAGGGGAATTTTCATTCCATTGATAAAGTATAGATTCCTTGCTTGTTTTAAAAAAAACTATTAGTCTCATCAAAACTTTTTGTTGCTTACATTTCTTCCATTGCTATTGATCTAGTCCTAGATAGCTGCTGTGTTGTTTGTACTGTAAAATATTCTTTCTGCATGGATTACCTTGTATTTGATTATTTGGACAATTTTCATTTGGTAATCACTTACATTTGTAAAGCACCAACCCTACCATTGTTTACTCATTCTGAAATACTGGTTTTGAACCATTTGTGTTTCATGGAGGTTTATGCGGTACTATACTGATAATATTTCCAATGCTAATGTATTATGAGTCCTCTGTGTAGTTGTATGCATAAGCACAGTTCACAGCCCAAAATGTCACCCATTTCTGATTTAGACAGTTAAACTCTCATCTTCTCTACTTGGCATATGCGCAGTGCACATTTTCTAACTCAGTACATGTGTAAGTTCTCTGTTTGCAAATTCATAATTTGGAAATTTGCAGGAATGGAACTTCCATGGACAACAGCTGACTGCACACTATATTCTATATTGACTCTTTACAGATACAATTTTCAGGGATTAAATTCAAAATTGGATGGAATTATAAAAGATCTAGGCTATCTAGCTGTCTGCATTTTGTAAAATGTTATTTGTTGCTTTCCAGGAGAAAGAAAACTTTATTCACTCCAGCTTTAAGGCAAAAGGAATGGGAATAAGAGATGAGGAAGGTGAGTAAATGTTCTAACTTTCAGTTTCAATTAGGTGCCTTGATAAGTTTTAATTAATGTGTCCAATTGTAAATACTGCATCCTTATACAGAACTTCTATTGTGAAGGAAGAACAAAGAACAAAACAGCACGGGAAACAGGCCCTTAGGCCCAACGAGCCTGCGCCGCCACCCAATGTTCCCATCTTTACCCACGATCCCTGTCCATGTTTATAGATCTATGGATTAAAAAACCAAATTTGAGACAATTTAGGGAGAATTTGTTTTGCCAAGTAGCCTAAGAGCACATCTTTGGGATGTGGGAGGAAACCGGAGCACCCGGAGAAAACCCACGCAAGCATGGGGAGAATGCGCAAACTCCCACAGACACAGGCCCAAATCCATGTATCTGCACAGCACAGCGATAGTCACTGAGCTGTCGTGTTGCCCATCAAATGGTCCGGGTCAAGCGTACACTAACGACGTGAAGCACTAGGATACTCTCAAAAGATCCAAGAGCAGCCCTCTCATGACCCATCGTATGTGTGCCCCTCGTTAGACAACAAGGTGGACCAAAGCACCTGTAGGATAAAAACAAGTACATCAATATCATCTATTTACACCAGAGACTCCCAAGGTTCATGATCCCTATTTTAAATCAGTTTTCTATACCCCTCCATACCCATTCTGTTCATGTGCCCATTTAAGTATTTCTTAAATAACTCCAGAGTACCTGCCTCCACCACTTTACTTGGCAGTGCATTCCATACCCCCACCACCCTCTGTGTGAAAAAACTCCCTCTAGCATCCAAATTATACCTTACCCCCCTCACTCTAAGCCCATGACCCCTCGTGCTATTTGAGTCTATCCTAGGAAAAAGCTTAACTCTGTTTACTCTATCTATCCCCTTCATAATCTTGTACACCTCTATTAGATCTCCTTTTTCTGAGGAAAACAGTCCCAATTTGCCTAATCTCTCCTCGTAACTCAGACCTTCCATACCAGGCAGCATCCTGGTAAACCTCCTCTGCACTCTCTCCAGAGTCTCCACGTCCTTCTGGTAGTAAGGCGACCAGAGCTGGACGCAGTATTCCAAATGAGGTCTAACCAGCGTTTTATACAACTGCAACATTAAAGGCCAGCTCTTGTACTCTATACCCCTTCCTATAAAGGCTAACATACTATATGCTTTCTTCACAACCTTCTCCACTTGTTCTGCCACCTTCAGAGACTTGTTCACCTGCACCCCCAGGTCCCTCTGCGTTTCTATACTCTTAATAGGTCTATCCTTTATCATATACCTCCCCCTCACATTCTTTCTCCCAAAATGCATCACCTCACATTTATCAGGATTGAATTCCATCTGCCATCTGTCTGCCCAAGCTACCAGCCTATCTATGTCCTGCTGTATCGCCTGACAATGCTCCTCACTATCCGCAAGTCCAGCCATCTTTGTATCGTCTGCAAACTTGCTGATCACACCACTTACTCCCTCTTCCAAGTCATTTATATATATTACAAATAGAAGAGGTCCCAGTACTGAGCCCTGCGGCACACCACTAGTGACCGACCTCCAGCTAGAGAAACATCCTTCCACTATTACTCTCTGTCTCCTATTACCAAGCCAGTTACTTCTCCATCTAGCTATCTGTCCTTGTATCCCATTAGTTGTAAAAAAAAAGGGTGGCATGGACAAATTGGGCCTAAGAACCTGCTTCCATGCTGTATACCGCAATGCTTTATAATGGGCAAAGGTGATGTGAGGAAAAATATTTTCACCCAGTAGGTATCTGGAGTTTGGAATGAACTTCCTGAGAGCACGGTGTTGGCAGGTTTAATTGAGATATTCAAAAACGAATTTGATTGCTGTCTGAAAAGGAGAAACATGTAATATTACAGAGATAAAATAGGGAGTGAAATATGTAGATTGCTCTTTCAAAGAGTCAGTGCAGACTCGATGGGACAGTTCTAGCAAGATCCAGATAAGTGTATGGTGTAACAGAACAAATAAGTGACTATAATGACTATTGTGGATCAGAAACCTGCTTAACCTGCTCTTCAGTAAATTGATGTTTTCTGGTAAATTTACTTCTGAAGACACGCAAGCAAAAGTCATTTCCATTGCCAGGATTAAGCCAAATGATTTTTAATTCTTTCATGGAATGTGGCTCGGCCAATATTCATCACCCATTCCTAATATCCCCCAGTTGCCTTCTTGAACCACTGTGATCCATGTGTGTAGCTATACACCCACAGTGCTGTTTGGGAGAGTGCTCCAAGATTTTGTCACAGCAACAATGAAAGAACAGGAATATATTTTCAAATCAGGATGGTGATTGGCTTGGAGGGGAATATGTGGACTATGGTGTTCCCAGGTGTCTGCTGCCCTTGTTCTTCAAATGGTAAAGGTCACAGGTTTTGAAGGTACTGTTGAAGGAGCCTTGATAAATTGCTGCAGTGCACCTCGGCTGCCACTGTACATCAATGGTGGAGGGAATGAATATTTGTGTTGGGCAAGCAGGTTGCTTTATCATGGAACCATAGAAACTTTACAGCACAGAAAGAGGCCATTGGGCCCACCAAGCCTGCACCGACCACAAGCCCACCCAGGCACCACCCACATATCCCTACACATCTACCCACTAATCCCTCTAACCTACGCATCTCAGGACACTCAGGCAACTCTAGCATGGCCAAACAACCCAACCCGCAATCTCTGGACCGTGGGAGGAAACCAGAGACACCAGAGGAAACCCATGCAGACACGAGGACAATGCGCAAACTCCACACAGACAGCTACCCAAGCCAGGAATCAAACCCAGGTCCCTGGAGCTGTGCAGCAGCAGTGCTAACCACTGCAATCGTGCTGCCCCAGTTTATCCCAGTTGGTATTGAGTTTCATGTGTTGTTTGAGCTGCACTCATCCAGGCAAGTGGAGTGTGTTCTGTGATAATAATGAGAATACAGAGATGTGGTCCTCGGAAGGGTAGGGAGTTTTAGTTCAATTGGGCAACATTGGAAGACCAAAGGGCTTCTTCCTATGCTGTAATTTTCTTTGGCATTGCTAATGAAGCAGTTTTTTTGTTTTGAAAATTCAGCTTTATGCTACAGGTAGTCTGTATGTCTAGAGGAAATCCAGCTCAGATGCTAAGAAAGCAGGATATTACTCATTTTAAATGTAGTGTCCCTGAAGAACTTCTGCAGTGGCTGACTTTGAAAACCATAACCATCTTCCTTTGTGCCAGGTATGACTCCAATCAGTAGTAGATTTTCTCCCTGATTCCTATTGATTTCAGTTTTGCTCCTTAATGCCATACTCAGACAAATGCTGTCTCAAACTCAAGGTCAGTCACCTTCAGCTGAGCTCTGGAATTCAGCTGTTTTATTCATGAACCAAAACTGTAGTGAGGTAGGGAGCTGAATTACCCTGGCGGAGCCCAAACTGAGCGTCAATGAGCAGATTATTGCTAAGTAAGTGCCACTTGATAGCACTGTTGAATCGTTTCATCATTTTATTGATGGTTGAAAATAGACTGATGGAGCATTAATTAGCCAAGTTGGATTTGTCCTGTTTCTTGTGTGCATGACATACTTGGACAATTTTCCATACTGCCGGCAAAATGTCAATTTTATAACTGTACTGGAACAGCTTGGCTGGAGGCATGGCAAGTTCTGCAACATAAGTCAATAGTATAACTATTGTCAGAGCCCACAGTATAGACAGCAAGCAATCTTTGTGAAAGCAAAGTGTACGGAACTGGCTGTACAAACTCACTTAACCATTTGGCCAATTTGTGATGTGTGGAACCAGTCATAAATCAGATTACTTTTGTGCATCTTGGACAGTCTGTACATGTGTGGGCATGGTGAACCAAGAGTATGAATCCTATATATACACCTTCTCATGCAAGTGTAACAAAAGATTTTGTAATTTGCTTTTGAACAGGGCTGTTTGGTCATGCTTGCTGGATACAAATTTTGATGGGTCATTAGGAATGATGTGCATTTTATCAAAATAGCCACGATTGTAAGGATAAGAATCCCAGATCATTTATCGAACTTGCAAATATAATGGCCCAGAATGTGCACATCTGACATTGTCAGTCTACTCTGTAATGTGCTGCTTAAGGAAGCCAGAGACATTTGTGCTGCATCACAATATCATTGCAATCTGGACATGCCATCATATCCTGAATCTATATTAATTGATCTTACAAACTTGGCAACTCACATAGTTGAATTCGGTTTTAATGACACTAATAGACTGTGTTGCCATGAAATCCTATCAAGGACCAGGTTGCACTAACATTTTCGCCACTTTCTATGAGAAACCCATCTTTGATGGAATGATCCCTAACCTTCTGCCCTCGCATATTTCTGATACGTAGATGACACGTTGGCTATATTCCTTACACATCTTAATGTGCTCCATCTACACTCAAATTCAGCTTTAAAATGGAGCAGTCTAATGAGCTTCATTCCCTTGACATGCTAGATGAGAAATCTATTCGTGTTCTCTACTCCAGCCTATTGCAGACCTACTTTTGCTGGTCGGTATATGTTGAGATTCCTACAGTACCATGCTCTACAAAACTGGCTTTATCTACAATTTTGTAAATAAGGTCTGCTTACTGTGCAAGCTTGAAATGGGTTGCATCAAAGCTATCCTGTGAGATAGTGGCAACCGTGAGTATTGCTGTATATGAATTTCAGTGGGATGGCAGGTAGATAGACCATATGTCCCAATAACGAATGGATTGTATCAAACAGCATGTCTCTTTGGCTAAAAACAAAATACTGTGGATGCTGGAATCTGAAACAAAAACAGAAAATGCTGGAAAATCTCAGCAGATCTGACTTACTCTCTCTCAACAGACAATGTTTTGAGTCTGGATGACTCTTTGTTAGAGTTTCAGTAAATGAGTGCAGGATCAAAATTTTCGACAGCTTGTCTCTTTTTTAGTAATTTTCAAGTTCTGTACTATCAAATGACTATAAATTATATCACTGAAGATAAAGTGCTGTACAAAGTTGGGTTGAATGACTGATAGGTATAGAATCCATATGTCTTTTCATATTTGTAAATTTCTATATTTTTCAGTCACGTGCAGATTATTTGAATTGCTGCAGATCGTTAAGTTGCAAACTCTGTTCATGCTTTTCTGGCATAAACATTGGAAGCTAATTTGGGCAATAACAGCTCTTGGTGGAAAATATATGTGAGCCCGCAACATTTTGGTATTGTAGATGTTGGACTCTTGACATGCAGTAACCCATTTTGATCAGCTTTGTGCTTTTGAACTACGTTAACTCCAAAACCAAGAATTTGTTTTGCTATCTGGTAACAGGCTGTAACTTTGTACAATATTGAAACATTGGCCACTCATCTTAGTTTAAAACAGAACTTTTTAGGTTATTCCCATTTCCTTTTTAGAGTTCTCACCGGCAGTCCACACTGCAAATCTTTTTCAAGTGATATTCTGTAGCTAGCCACTAGGAGGTGTGCAAGAGTGTCCTGATTATATTATGTGCTTTCTTCCTGTGGAGTAATGTGTCTCAACTCAGCAGTTGTGATTTTTTTCGCATCAGTTGGGAATTCCAGTCACCAGTGATTACACCCAGGACACAACTGAAATTAAGTATCTTTTTAGGCTTTAATTGGGGGGGAAGGGGGAGGGAGTATACCATTTAAGTTAAATTATCACTAATAAGGAATATTTTTCTCAACTGAAAATATTAAATACATGAGATTTGCAAAATACATGAGTTACAAAATAATCCTTTTTCTATTGTGATGCTTCAGTTTAAGTATGAATTTTACAGACTAGATAATTGTCTTTTCCAGCAATGTGATGAGTTTAGGTATTTATTATGTTGCACCAGATTGAAAGAACATGGAGTCAAAATTTGGGCTGGTTGTTCTGTGTTTTATCATGTGTGCCAACTTGCAACTGGATTTATCTACTCTAGTCTTATTTCTCTGTCCTTTCCACGTACCAACAAGTATCCATATATTTCTCTTTTTCAAATAATTGTGTACTTTCTGACTTGATCATGAAGCAATGTATATTTTAATAAACCTGTTTCAAAACATATCATCTTAATGAAAATAAGGGAATGCTTATCTTCATACTTAGTGACGTGAGAAGAAAATTGTAAGAATCTCCTGGTTTTCATCCACCACCTCCTTCTGGCAGTGGCACGGTAGCACAGTGGTTAGCATTGTTGCTTCACAGCTCCAAAGACTTGGGGTTCGATTCCCAGCTTGGGTCGCTGTCTGTGGGGGTTTCCTCCCACAGTCCAAAGATATGCGGGTTAGGTTGCTTGGCCATGCTAAAATTGCCCCTTAGTGCCCTGAGATGTTTATGTTAGAGGAGTTAGCGGGTGAGTATGTAGGAATATGGGAGTAAAGTCTGGGTGGAATTGTGGTCAATACAGATTCGATGGGCCAGATGGCATCTTTCCACACTGTAGTGTTTCTATGTTCTACTTTTAATGAAATGGCTAATTAGACAAAAGTTGTTCGTTTGCTATTTTCAATTGAAAAAAATTATTCTGATACCTAAAATGGAATAGTGAATTGAAACAGTTTATCTTTTTGTGTGTCTGTTTTTGTTTAATAAAATGATCAGTTAAGAACAAATGATAAATGTTTCTAGTTACTAAATGTCTGTGGAATGCTTTTTACTCATCAAGGTAGTTAAATTTCATAACAACTTACCATGAAATCATGTATACTACACAATGCTTATGATTTTAATTGTTCATTTTAAATTTTCAGGGCGAAAAAACACTTTGAGTGCAGAAGAGATGGCTGAATTTTATAAAGAGTTCCTTGAAACAAACTACAAAAAGCATGTAAACTATAATAAGTAAGTAAACCTACTGATTATTTTTTAAAATACTGTAAGCAATGTAATTAGGGTGGACAGTGATAGCCTTTTCCCTCGGATGGAGAAAGCTAGCACGAGGGGACATAGCTTTAAATTAAGGGGTGGTAGTTATAGGACGGATGTCAGAGGTAGGCTCTTTACCCAGAGGGTGGTAAGGGTATGGAATGCCCTGCCTGCTGCAGTTGTAGATGCGCCAAGTTTGGGGGTGTTTAAGAGGTCTGTGGATAGGTTTATGGATGAAAAGGGAATGGTTTAGGTTAGAGGGTCATTGCTTTTTCTTAATTGGTCGGCGCAACATCGAGGGCCGAAGGGCCTGTTCTGCTCTGTTATGTTCTAATTGCTGGATTGAGTTTACGAAGGAGGGCAATAGTGCAATAGATTGTATTCCTACATATTAAACTGCTAACCCCTCTAATGTAAACATCTCAGGACATAAGGAATAATGTCACTGAAAGCAATCATTCCGTGATTATGTATAGATATACCTATAGTGATTAAAATAAATAACTCCTATCTTCACAATCTATATGTACCCATCAATATTAAAGCCTGCCCCAGAAATCTGAAAGTCTTGGCATATTTCATAAGTAAAACATTTCTGTAGTATTGTGAAGTTATTCCAGAGTGAAGACCAGGAATTGGAAGGAATCCCATTTCTTTTTCTGTCCAGTGTCCCTCCATATCTAAATTGTGGTGAGGTGAACAATCATCATATGGAAATAAATAGAGATCAATAAAAGTTTGAGATTCTGTTCAGAGTTCCTTGTTTTAACCTCACCTTAATCATGATGTTATTATTTTTGACAGGTTATAAGCAAACATATTTGTTCACTATAAAGGTAGAAAGGATTGTTCAGAATTGTATTACTCCTTTTTACTTTACTGCCTAAATTAAGTGTAACATACTGAGTGTTGTCTAACAAGTGACTATGTTTTTCCATGTTCTCCAATCAGGGAATGGTACAAACGTAATTTTGCAATCACTTGGTTAATGGGTCGAGCAGTGCTGCAAAATGCCTGGAGAAAATTGAGAAGGAGAAAGGAAGTCGGACAATGAAGACTTGGTTCTGTGAATGGTCTAAATGGACTCAGCGTTGAAATCTAACTTTGCCATCAAGCTACTTAAATTCAGTTTTAACTTTAGCATTATACAGGATGAATCATTTACAGAATTATTATTAAAGTATATATTTTCCATACTTGTGTATGTATTTTTGTTTCAAACTCTTTTTGTTCAAAAAGGCAGACAGAAGATGGGAAACTACAGACCATTGGAAGAGCTACAGGCAACTTGATTGATCCTATCAAGAACCCTCAGGATCTTAAATGTTTCAATGTACATTCGATGTTTTCTCTTATGGAAGAATGCAGAACTAGGGGATCACAATTTAAAAATATAGGTCCTCCTTTAAAATGGGGATATGGTTAAGTATTTTCATGCAGAGGTCTTTGGAACTCTCTTCCCAGAATGACGGTGGAAGTAGAGTTTTTGAAAGTTGTTAAGGCAGAGATAAATAGATTGTTAGGCAAGAGGTTGATATGTTATCGGGGGATAGGCAGGATGTAGATTTTAGGTTATTGCCAGATCAGCCATGATCTTATTAAATGGTGGAGCAGGCTCAAGGGGCTGATTGGTCAATCTAGCTTTTTGTCTGTATGTCCAGAAGTTTCCAGTAGTATGGCCAGTGATTATATTCGTTTAACTCTTAAATGAATTACACAGTAACCAGAAATTATTCTTTAATGAAAAATGAGAGAAAATCATTTTTCTGGTATGTTACGATCTCAATAAAACCAGTAACCTTTAAGGAAAGGAAACACCAAACATTTACTAAAAGAAAGAAGCCATCAGCAATGGTGAACTTACACTTGGGAGTGGGTAGGGGGACGTAGTGCTCAACTTCATTTCTGGTCCTGCTGGCAATAACATCACTCTCCTACCCCCACCTATGGCATAATGCCTATCCCCAATGACAAATGGTGTTATACCCCGTTCCCAATGATGTCACACCCACCCCAATGATGTTGCAGCCCCCTGACCCTGCCCATCCTCATTCCATAGAATGCAAAGATGCAAATCAAAAATACACACATTGACCACTGCTTTTTTAACATTACAATATGCCTATAACTGTTAAATTGAAATCCAACCCTACCTGTTCTCAGATTAGGTATGGTCAATATTGTGATCTGTGTATTGGGGCTAACAAACTTCAAGCTGGCTGATAGCAACAAGATGGAAAAATCAGCTGATGACATAACTGCAACATAGGCCAATGTAGGACACAACAAGCCAGAAAAAGTCCTGTGCAGGAGCAAATACTCCAATCAAATGGAATCCTGTGAGCTCAAGTCCAATATCAGTGACATGGTTTAGTCTGACAGGATTCCGATCTTTGTCCTAGAAGGCCAGTCTTGAGAGTAGGAGATGGTGGTTAGAATGATTATGCATGTGACCAGCAGCCATTATATTCGACCAATTAAATGGTGGCCCCATTTGAAAACAATTCAAACAAGAGAATATCAAAGAGGCACGTATTTTTAAGATTTTCTGACTTCATTCCTTGCTGGTATAGAAATTTAGATAGCTTTTCTTTTACCCTTTTTCACAAAATCATCAATTGTATCACTTAATAAAATTTTGTAAGAACACATTTGCTCTTGTCAATAATGCTGAACTTGTCAAATGTTTCTGACTCATCCTACTTCGCAAATCATTTTTCAGTCTTCTCAATATAGAGAAAGAATGTTCACTGGAAGCATCATTAGAGGTATCTGTATTTTTTGTTAATATTCACGTTTCTGCTTCCACTGAACTATAGTCATTTTGAACTTCTATGACAAAATTTTTAACTGAGGCTACCAATTGTGCAGCATTCAATAAAGTTCTATCAACATTTTGCAGCAATTTGCTGATGGCATTAATCTTTTAAAGTAAATGGTTCCACAAAGCAGTGAAAACAGTACTATCATACTTTTCAAACTTCTCTGCTAAGGATTTTGTTTTAGTTTCATGTGGTTTTTCTGAATTTGATGTGGCTATATCTGATAAGGTTTCCTTTGTCAACAAAATTCAGTTTCAAACCCAAATAACCATCTGCACAAACAGACCCGCTAAATGGCACAAATTCTTTTGACTTTCAAATGTTTTCCCTGTGCTTGCTCCAAGTGTAATTGCAACATATTCCACTGATGCATGCAAACTGGAGAAAAAAAAAGCATACAAGTTTTAAACAAAGTCAAAAAGATGTATGGTCTTCTCATAGGATTCAGCTGCAGCCTTGCAGATTAAATTCAAGGAGTGACCTGATATGTGGGGTGAATCGTGCACAAGGGCTTGCATTGTTCAGTCTTGCTTATAGACCTGAATATTTTTCTGCCATTTATTTGACATTATTGAAGCTCTGCTCATGACAATTTTTGATATCCAAACTTAAATTTGCAATGATTTTCAAAACTGCTAGTCACATATCTTAAAATTAATGTTAATTTATCCACATAACTCTCATTTGATGTTCAATCAACTATTATGAAATGATATTTAACACCTTTTACTTCATTAGTCAATTGGTTTGTAAGCCACTCTGCCATTGTAGTGATGAAGTTGTTGTAGGTTCTATGCATTGAAACCTACCATTCTCAGCCCTGTCCTGGGGGGCAGTCAAGATTTGAGGCCAAGCTGCTCCCCTCAACAACTACTGGATAGCGCTTGCTCTTGCTTGTTCCCCCAGGTGTGGACCCCTGAGGCAAGCTCAATGACTTGGTTATTGGCTCAGGGGTTAACAGGCTTGCCCGGCTGTCTGGTCTCCACAACCCTGAGTTAGAAATCCAGCTGCTGCTTTTATTTAAAGAAATATTTTTCAAGGATCCTCATTACTGCTGTCTCTCCCTCCAGTCACCATCATTTCTTAAAGATTTTAAATACTTTCCCCCTCCAAAGGGACTTGAATGACTTGACCAATCAGACCCCAATGTTGCGCTGCATTGCCCCCATTTGTATTTCACGAGTCTATCAGGAAATCCAGAGCTTTCAAGCTTGAACTGGTGCCCCCAAAGCCAACAGTCAGCAAGCACATTCCTTCCTACACAAATGATTGGGGCCTTGTGCATGAGCATGATGTGTTTCATTATAAGTCCATTTCTAGCTGCTACTTCCTGCATCCAAATTCATATCCTCTGTATTAGAAAGCATCACAGTTCACATCTACAAACTTTTTCCTTTGCTGGAAGTCGCTTAAACTATATATATGTTGTGTAGAATACTGAAGAGGGAATGTATTGCTGCATTGAACAAGGTTCTTTGCTGTCTTACCTTCCTACCTTTTTTATCTGATAACTTTGCTTATTATCTGATCTAAGATTAATGGAAATATGTCTTTCTGTCCATTAAGTTGTTTTTTTTTAAATTGGTACTTCTATTCCTCCTGGCCTTAAGTTAGTATCCTATGCCAGTGTTCTGCTTTGCAGGCACTCCGATTACTTTCCCCAATGGACATATTTAATAAATGCACTAAAATGGTACCAAGACGCCATTTACCAATTTTAATAATACAGCCAAGACCAATCTCTGTACCCACACATATAACAATTGAAAGTTGGAATTCTGACTGATTCTTTCTATCCCTAATTCTGAGGCATGAAACCATTCATTGAGAAAATATAAGGGCAGAATCTTCCTGGTCTGTAATAATTAATATCACATCATATCATGCGTTTTTCCCCCAGATGATCTGGGGATCTAGTTGAATTTTTCTAATCTATTGCTACAATAAAATTTAGGGTTTTTTTTGCTCTGATTATATGTGATATTGTTGTACCAGGTAATTTTGGATTTATGTCCTGGTTCCTCTTGGCCACTTCCATTTACTTTATCAGAGGTGGAAACAAAATCCAAAAACTGTAACACTTGCTCCGTCCATTGTACCTCTTTAATTGATAGCAGAGCCAAACCTGAACAGATAGATTGAATCTGCGGTGCCTTATTTCTGAAACATACATGTTTTACTCTGAAAATAAAGCTGCTCATTAGAAGGTAAACACAGTAAGAAATCTGACAACACCAGTTTTAAATCCAACCAATTTATTTGATAGTAAACTCGCAAGCTTTCGGCTCTATGGCCTTTGTCAGGCGAATAAGGTGTTCTGGTAACTGTCTGTGCTGATGTGTTCTGGTCTCCAATAGCACACATATCAGCACAGACGGTTACCAGAACACCTCATTTGCCTGACGAAGGCCATAGAGCTGAAAGCTTGCGAGTTTGCTATCAAATAAATTGGTTGGATTTAAAACTGGTGATGTCAGACTTCTTACTGTGTTTACCCCAGTCCAATACCGACATCTCTACATCATTAGAAGGTACCCATTATTTGATCTGTAATTAAAATGGCTTTGCTAGTCAACTTCTGGTGACCCCAAAAACTCAGTGATGGTGATGTTGTTTGAGATCGGGAGAGTATTAGACTTTCTTGTTTGATATGATCCACCTCTAGTGTCATGCAACTATTACCTACTATTTGGCAGGCCATGACCAGATGTGATGAAGTAGATCAGCATGGAATGGTTAGTTATCTGATGATCTGCTCCTAAGCCATTCATTGTGTACAAATTGGTAATTTGAACCTGAACTATCTGCATCTCAATTCATATTCCACTTTTTCTAGTTTGTTCCTACCTCATTTTCTTGTCACATTCTTACCAAATTTTGGCTTCAAATGCCCCTCCTTTCTGTATACAGGCCAAATCTGAACATATCTTAAGAATTTATACGTCTGTTTATTATTCTCCCTGCTAAACTATTTGTACAGAGGGATATTGATTCAAACTTAGATTTTAAAAAATGACTACACAGTTAATATATAACTTCTCCATGCAGAGTTGGTAAATATTGAATAACTAACCAGATTAAAAAATTAAACTGTTTTAATCCTTTGGTGTATTGAAGTGTTAGAAGTCCATATAAATCACTGAAAGCTAACATGCAGGTGCAAGCAATTATGAAGGCAAATGGCATATTGGCCTTTAATGCAAGAGGATTTGGGTGCAGGAACAGAGAACTTGTAATTATTTAGAACCTTGGTGACCACACCTGGAGTACTATATACAGTTTTGATTTGCTTACCTGAGGAAAAACATCATTGCCTTATAGAGAAAGTGCAATGAAGGTTCACCAGTTGACCGTTGGGATAGCAGGAATGTCCTATTAGGAGAGATTGAGGAGACTGGATTTATATTCTCTAGGAATTACAAGAACGAATTGAAACATAAAATTTTTTACATGGCTTGATAAGATACATGCAGAAAAGATGTTATGGGGCAGGGAGTCTAAAACCAAGAGTTTCTTAGAATAAAAATGGGCCATTAAGGACCGAGATGAGGAGGAATTTCTCCAGAGGGGGTGAAATTCTACCCACAGATCTGTGAAAGCTAGGCATTGAATATGTTCAATACAGAGATTGCTAGATTTAGAGGTATCAAGGAATTTGTAGTAATGCAATATAATGCTGAGTGGAAGCCATGATCTTTATCTCGCTGTTTTTTCTCTTTCGGATGGCAGCTGATCTGCCATTCACATCTCCATCTATAATAGACACATCTTTTTGTTATTTTATTCATCCTTTTAACACTACCTTTGATTTTGCATCATCAATCTTTTGTAATTTGATCTCTCCTGTCTTCCGCCCAGTCGCAAACCTTCCCCTTTGTTCTTTTCTCACCCTCCCCACCCTTGCTGAAGACCTATGAAATATCTAACTTTTCCAGGATTTGATGATAAATCATTAACAAAACAAACTCTTGTTCTCTCTGCACAGAACTGACAAAAGTGCTGAGCATTTTCTGTTTTTTTCTCTCTCTAATTTAGGGCATGGTTTTGTTTCAAAGCTCTCCACCCTTTTTCGACTTGTGAAAACAAAACCGAGGGAGAATTCAGCTGATTTGACACCATCCCTAAATTGCATACCGAGGCAGACAGATCAAGCAGCGCCAAAAGGGCATTTGTATTATTTGTCTGAGTTCAGTCAACACAAAAGATGCCGATTCCAAAACATGCCTTGCCTGGTGAAAACCAGCCGGGGCGCATTCCAGCCGGAATGTTCCGGGTGGGGGGGCGGGCTCGGCCAGCACGCGCCCTCAATCCGAGCCAGGCGGGCGCGAGCGTGGCGGGCGCGAGCAGTCATCCGCCAGGCATGGCGCGTGCCTAGCGAGTCCCAGAGATGGGGAGGGGTGCGCGTGCATTCAATCTCCCGGGGGAGCGGGCGGGCGAACTGAGACCGACGTTAAGGCGCTGCCGGCTCGGGAGGAGGCGCCATCTTTGGCTGTGAAACGAGAGGAGGGGGGTGTGAGGGGTAATAGCTGAAGGGAAGGGGGGGATGGGTATCGTTTAGAAAGATCTGGAACATTTAGCATGAAAATATTAAGGCCGGCCGGTTGCATTGACATTAAAAAGCGGGCTCGGTGTGAGGGGCCCGCTTGATGATATTCTTTCACACTATGCGGTGTAGTGTGTGGTTGTGATTTATATGTATATAAATATTTAACGGCTTGGGGTCCCGGCTCGGCCTGTTAGATAATAGAATTGTGGCTGGGAAGCGGGGGAAAAAGACGTCGTTCTCTGTGGAAACGAAAGCTATACCGGCCTCTCACTTCCCCATCCTTTAACTGCTTCCCCGGCCTGACGGGAAAGGCTGCCGACTACACGTCCTCTCATTGAGGTCGGGCCGTCACTTTGAAGCAAACGGTAAGCGGTTTCACAGAGGGTGGGAATGTTGACTTCTGTCAACGATGGTTTTTGGCTGTCACCGAGGCGCTGTCGATCGGCTTGGTATCTGAATTGTGGCGATAAATCCGCGTTGGACAGTATCTCTGTAAAAGTGACCACCCAAGATTCTGTTTTTTCAATTCCTGCGTACAATTCAATATTTCAATGAGTAACATGGGCCGCTGCAGTTTTACTAGTGTTGATGTTCGCGTTTCTTTAACCGCGTCTGGGCGTTTTGTTATTTGACACATCAGTGAATATGTATGTTGATGCTGTGATTTGTTTTCTCCTCCTATTTTAATTGATGTTGGTCGCTCTTTGCATTGTAATTTGTCGAGTAGACGAGCATTTCACTTAATATGTTGCGGCCTAGACAAGGTTTTGATGGTGTGGTAATCAATGACTCACTTTTTTTGTAAAATGAGGACATTACATTGTTTTTTTTTGCACCAACCAGTGAGATTGGTCTTTACAGAATTGCTGATTTTTACGTCGTACACCGTGCTAAATAATTGTAGATCTCCTGGAAGCCATGGTTGAAATGATAATTTTGATCAGTTTTTCGCCGATTTGGTGATGTTATGGTAGGGCAGAGCTCACATAGGAAAACTTGACAAAGTTTGAAAATTGTCTGGGGCTAAAGAACGGTAAGTTTTTATCTGCCATGCAATATGTTGTCACTGTGCAGATCAGAAAATTAGCTACAGGTGTTTGTAGGAAATAATTGAGATACATGAAAGAGTGTATTCTTTATTTTAAGTCTTTAATCTGAGTAATAACTTGAAATACTGATAGTAATTGGGTAAGGAAATACTGGGTTACTAATGAAACCTGAAATATACTGCCTGCTTTGTATTGATGCAGAGTGGTTCTTTAAACGTTAAAATATCAATGTTAAACAAACAGCAATATTCAAAAAAAGTTGATAAATTGGTGGTTTATTTACTAATGTTTGTATTAACAAAATGATATTTCTAACTGCCAAATAGTTTTCTGAATGAATCAGGAATTACTGTAAATTGAAACCATTGACAAGATGTATAAACCCCCCCCCACCAATTTAACATAAAAGCTACAAGCAGTAAGCAGGTCAACTCTTTGAGCTTGCTTCATCACTCATTATGATCATGCTGTTACAGTATATTTTTGCAAATAAATACTGCTGCCTTTCAGCACCAGGGACCTGTATTCAAATCCCAGTTAGGGTCACTGTTTGTGTGGAGTCTGCAAATTCTTCCTATCTCTGCGTGGGTTTTGTCTGGGTGTTCCAATTTCCTCCCACATGTCTGAAAGATGTGCTGGTTAGCTGCGTTGGGCAAGCTAAATTCTCCCTCTGTACCTGACAGCCTACTTGTGACAAATAAATTTAAATAAACTTATATTTAGAGTCTCTAAAATTTGCAAATTCTGAACATTGAGGCAGAATTAGTGTTAGTCTTTTGTTGCTTACTTGTATACGTTAGTGTTCCAAGTTGGTGTCATCACTACCAAATTCACATTTGGAATTTTATGTGGAGGAAGTTGAAAAAGTGGCTCAACGATTTTTTTTTTGAATGAAGTGCACAATGATAGACTTATAAGCTTCTTAAAGTTCCATTTTAAAAAAAGGGTGTAGCACATGACTGAATAATTGCACTTGCAACTCAGGTCGCTGCTGTTTTGAGCTCAAGTTGATAATCAGCTGTATTAAAGAACAAAACAGCATGGGAACAGGCCCTTTGGCCCAATGGGCCCACACCACCACTCCTATGTTCCCACTTCTACCTGTGATCCCTGCCTATGTTTGTAGATCTATGGATTAAAAACCAAATTTGAGACAATTTAGGCTAATTGACAAAACAAATTCTCCCTAAAAGCACATCTTTGGGTTGTGGGATGAAAACCCATGCAAGCACGGGGAGAATGTGCAAACTCCCACAGACGCAGGCCCAAATCCATGTATCTGCACAGCACAGCGATAGTCACTGAGCTGTCGTGTTGCCCATCAAATGGTCCAGGTCAAGCGCACACTAACGATGTGAAGCACTATGATACCCCAAAAAAATTCTCTCACGACCCATCGCATGTATGCCCCTTGTTAGACAAAAGGTGGACCAAAGCACCTGTAGGATAAAAACAAGTACATTAATATCATCAACTATTTACACACTTCCCAGGGACTCCCAAGGCTCATGATCTCTATTTTAAATCAGTTTTCTATACCCCTCCATTCCCATTCTGTTCATGTGCCCATCTAAGTATTTCTTAAACTCCAGAGTGCCTGCCTCCACCACTTGGCAGCACATTCCATACCCCCACCACCCTCTGTGTGGAAAAAACTCCCTCTAGCATCCAAATTATACCTTGCCCCCCTCACCCTAAGCCTGTGACTGCTCGTGCTATTTGAGTCCATCCTAGGAAAAAGCTTAACCCTCTTTACTCTATCTATACCCTTCATAATCTTGTACACCTCTATTAGATCTCCTCTAAGTCTACGTCTTTCTAAGGAAAACAGCCCCAATTTGCTTAACCTCTCCTCGTAACTCAGACCTTCCATACCAGGCAGCATCCTGGTAAACCTCCTCTGCACTCTCCCCAGAGTCTCCACGTCCTTCCGGTAGTAAGGTGACCAGAACTGGACGCTGGATTCCAAATGTATTGGAACAAAAACAGAAAATGCTAGAAAATCTCAGCAGGTATAACAATGGGTCACCCTGCTTCAATATTGGCTCTATTCTCTCTCCAGAGATGCTGTCAGACCTGCTGAGATTTTGCAGCATTTTCTGATTTTATTTCAGATGCCAGCATCCATAATATATTTTGTGTTCTTTGGATCTGTCTTCCATCACTGGATGGGGTGATCTGTTGAAAGTGAATAATGCACTGCATCATCTAACAATGAACTGATGCAATGACAATAATCAGTCCCTCAATGTCAGTTAAAACAAAAGAGATAGTTATTCAGGAAGTATATTGGAGGATGGGTCCCTATCTGTATGAACAGGGATGAAGTAGAAATGGTCAAGAGCTTCAAGTTTCTAGGTGTCCAGATCACCAATAGTCTGTCCTGGTCCTTTCATGCTGATGCTATAGTTAAAGCCCACTAATACCTTTACTTTTTCAGAAGGCTGAGGAAATTTGGCTGTCCGCTATGACTCTTGCCAATTTTTACAGGTGCACCATAGAAACATCCAGAAAGGATGCTATCACAGGTTGCTATGGCTCCTGCTGTGACCAAAACTTCAAGAAACTATACGGGTTGTGAACATAATCCAAGATCTCTCAACCCAGCCTTCCATTCTACATGTCCCACTGCCTCAGAAAAACAGCCAGCATAATCAAGGACCCCATCTTGGGCATACTTTCTTCCATCAGGAAAAAGATACAAAAGTCTAAGATCACATACCAACTGATTCAAGAACAGCTTTTTCCTTCCTGTGATCAGACTTTTAAATGGTCCTATCATATATTAAGCTGATCTTTCTCTACACCCTATCTATGACAAGAACACTATTTTGAACCCCCCTCCTTCTCCCCTGTGTACTCTGAGTGGTATGTTTTACCTGTATAGCATACAAGAAGCAAGATACTTTTCACTGTCCCAATACATGTGACAATAAATCAAATGATCTGTCTTGGCTTTTTGCTGAGACCCCAGCATCGCAGATGCTCGTTTCAGCCAATTTGATTCATGTCACATGATATCAAAAAAACAAAGAAAATAGAAGCAGGAGTAGACCATTCTGCCCTTTTGAGCCTGCCACCCTTTATTTTGATCATGTCTGATCATGATCAATATCTGGTCCCACTCCACCAGCACCCCATCCCTTTAGCCCCAAGAACTATTTTTAAACTCTTCTTGAAATCACACAATGATTTGGCCTCAATTACTTTCTGCAGTAGCAAATTCTGCAGATTCAGCACTCTCTGGATGAAGAAATTTTTCATCGCCTCAGTCTTAAAAGGTTTATCCCAAGTGACCCTTCTGGATTCTCCCCACCATTGGGAGCATTCTTACTGAATCTGTCCTGTCTAATCATGTTAGAATTTTAAGTTTTTTGAGATTCCTGTCAATCTTCTAAATTCTAATAACCTCTCCTTGTATGACAAACCTGCTGTCAGCCTGGTAAACCTTTGCTGTACTCCCTCTATAGCAAGGAGATTCTTTCTCAGATAAGGACAACATCATTGCAGATAGTACTCCAAGTTTGTCACCTTGGAGTACAATTGCTTGTACTCCTTGTACACCTTGTACAGTTGCAGTAAAACATCCCTACTTCTATACTGAAATCCTCTTGATATGAAGGCATACCATTTGCTGCCTTCTTGCTGTACCTGCACGTTTACTTTGTGACTGATGCACAAGAACACCAGCAACTAAAAGCAGTGGATACTGCAAAGACTATAGGCACTGACAACATTCCAGCAATAAAACTAAAAGTTTGTGCTGCAGAACCAGCCAACCCCATGAGCCAAATAGTTCTAGTACATATATGATACTAGCATCTTCCTGGCAATGTAAAAAATTATTCAGATATGTTCTGATCACACAAAGCAGGACAAAACTAGCCTGACTAATTATACTCTCATTAGTTAACTATCTGTCAACAAGGCGATAGAAGGTATCATTGACTGCAATCAAGCAACAATTAACAATAATTAGCCTACTGACGCTCATTTTGGATTTTACCAGGGCCTTTCATTCCTTGATCTTGTTACAGCCTTGATCCAGACATGAACAAAAAAGCTGAATTCCAAAGGTGAAAGTAACTGCCCTTGACACCAAAGCAGCATTTGACTGAATGCAGCATCAAGGAATCCAAACTGAAGGCAATGGGAATTGGAGGGAAAAGATCTCCACTGGTTAAGAATCATACATAAGCACAAAGGAAGATAGTTGTGGTTGCTGGAGGTCAATTATCTTACTCCCAGACTTTGCTGCAGGAGTTCCACAGGGTAATATCCTAGGCCCCACCATCTTCATCTGCTTCATCAATGACCTTCCCTTTCTCACAGTAACTTCATTGCAATGTTAATGTAAAGCTTACACGTGACAGTAATAAAATTTAAAACTGAAATTTTAAAGTCAGAAGTGAGTAATTGCTGATATAGCATTTGTGATTCCTCATTCTGAAATGGTGCTTATCCAAATGCGGCAAGAATTGGTCAATGTGAATCTAGCCTTCAGCTGATGAGCAGCAAGTAATGTTTGTGACACAGATGTGCCAAACAATGACCATATCCAGCAATAATGTGGAGATGCCAGCATTTGACTGGGGTGGCACAGTGTAAAGTCTCTCAACATCAGGTTAAGTTCACCTGGTTTATTTGGAATCTTTTGGAGTGTTGCTCCCTCCTTAGGTGAATGGAGAGTTGATGTCACAAACACGCGTATGTAGACAGACGCAATTGCAAGTTAATGGTTGGAACATCTCCTCATGGCATTTAATGGCATTGCCACTGCTGAATCCCTGTCACAACATCTTGGGGTTAGTGTTGTGACCAGCCATATTAATATTGTGGCTACAAAAGCAGATTAGAGACTGGAAATTCTGTGGTGAGTAACTCATCTCCTTGTTATTCAGTCTGTCAGCCATCTACAACCTACAAGTTAGGAGTGTGATGGAATACTCTTCATTTGCCTGGATGAGCACAGCTCCATCAATAATCTAGAAGCTTGATAGCATCCAGGACAAAACACCTATGTAATTGGCACAGTGCCACACTGCAGCAACTCACCAAGACTCTTAACCGTGCCTTCCAAACCTGTGACCACTAGCATTTAGAAGAACAAGGGCAGCAGATAATGGGAGCATCACTTGTGAGGTTTCCTTCAAGCCATACACCATCCTGACTTGGAACTAAATCTCTGTTCTTTCACTGTCACTGGGTCAAAATCCTAGAACTACCTCCTGTAACAGCATTGTGTGTGTACCTACACCACAGACTGCAAAGGTTCAAGAAGATGACTCATTGCCACTTTGAGGGGAAATTATGGTTGAGCAATAGATGCTGGCCTAGTCAAATTGCTCTCATTCGGTGAACAAATAAAAAGAAAACCATGCTCAACTGCAAACTGACTGTAAATTGCATGGAGTAGATTAACAGATCTTTACTGAATAATGAATTTTTGCAGTCAGTCTTACCACATCACTTAATATAGTACTGTCCTGGTCAAGAAATTAAGATATGCAGATAACCTTGTGATAGCCTTCCAAGTGTGAACTCTTTCCCAGTAGAACTTGTGCTTGAAGAAAACTTGACAAAGCTTGCAAACTATTATAAATTGATGGCTTCCTTTGAATTTGGAAAACATTTGTCTGTGCATTTCATTTGAGCAACCGGCATACAAAGAACTGCGTAAGTGTATTTGTGACATGGAGTTCATACACAAGGAGGTTCCAAATTATTTGAGTGGTTTTGTATTGCAACTGAATTAATGGCTGGGAGCAGCTTAATCCGTAAATTAATTGGGCCTGTTTAGAGGGTAGATGCTCATACACCTTTGCAGATAGTCATTTTACTTTCTTTACTAAAGAGTGACATATTGCACATCAGCATACAAATACAGAGTTGAGGTGCAATATACAAATACAAAGTTGAGGAAAAAAATTAGAAATGGATTGTCATTTTAGTGACCTGCTGTACTTTTGGCTTTAAAAATGACTATTTCTATTTTTTTCCCTTGAGTATATTGCTGTATCCATCAGTCTTGCAACTTTCCATTTTAATGTCCAGTTAAGCTTCTGTATTTCCCACAGTATTAAAATGGCCCAAATAAAAGTCATGCATCATATCAGATGCAACTATGATGTGCTATTCTACTGCATTCTTCTCAACTTCTCCAACCTTTTAGACAATTGATCACACCATCTTTATCCAACGCCTTTTCTCCAGCTCAGTGAAATTTTGTCCTCATTTTGTTCAAATATCTTCCTTCTAATCCTAATCACAAATAATTTCCTGCACCATTATCATTGGATTCCTGTCTGTTTTCTCATTTACATGCTAACATGTCTCAGCTTCCAATGTGTGATCATGATATCTATTACATATCTCTCTCCCAAACAGACAGGAATCCAATGATAATGGTGCAGGAAATTATCTCTCTCCAACTCTTTCGATTTTCATCACATCCTTTGTTGGACTGCTGCAATCTTAGATGCACTCCAGTTTAAACTAGTTTTGTATTTGGAATATTAAAGCTGCTATCAGTGTCTCTGCCTACATTCTGTCCACTTACTACCTTAGTTGTTGTTTCAGTTCAGTTCAGACCATTTTAACCTCAGGCTAAGCTTATAAAACTCATTCTCTCCCTTATCTGTTTTGTATCTTGTTACTCTTCCTTTTGAAGAATAGTGAGGAAGTGTTAGCAGGAGTAACAACTTGATAACTAATTTGTTAAACTGCATTGTGAATGCATCCTTTGTGGCCGTTCAGTCTTGGAGTGGGATTGGAACGCAGATATTTTGGTTCAGATGTGGGAATCTACTGATTTTAAGTCCCAGGATCAACAGATTCTCTTCAATAAAAAGGCTGTTCTAACATGCCCAAGATTACCTACATCTGTCTGTGCAATAATCTGTCATCCATGCATTTTTACTTCTAGTCGTGATTTTTTCCAAATATCCTACTGGTGGTTGTTATGAACTTTGACTCATCCAGAATGCAAGACTCTCCACCACATTCCCAGTTCAAATCTAAAATGACCCTCTTTGGAATTCATCAATGGACACTTCCCTCTCTTTAGCCATAATCTTACGCAATGCAGTAATTTCTGTCCCTCCCACAACTCCAAACTTTCCATTGCTATGAATTTGGCTGTTGTGTATTTTCATTCCCCATACCTATCCTTTGCATCTATTGCTTTTGGCTGCTTGGACTCCGTGCTCTGGAACTTTCTTCCTCTATCCCTCCATTTCCTTCTCTTCCTTTTAAGGCTGTTCCTAATACTCTCACTTTTGTTTTATGTTTAGTAATCTTTCTTTGGCTGAGTGTCCATTTTGATTACATCTCTTCAAAATTTTGATCTGTGTTAAAAGTGTGGTATATGCCACTGTTGTAAGGACAAAAGGAAAATAAAATATTTGCATTTTTGGATGTGATGTGCAGCTATTGGGCTATGGAAAGGCTGACATGACAATAGTACTAAATATTGAATTAATACTGGATCCTATCAAGGAAGAAACTGACTAAGGGATCTTCAGTGAATGAGCTTTTATTGTAGAAATTTCGGACACGATCAGATGAATGTTGAGTGTGGGTTATAACTGCTATTTTATTTTCCTGTGGTATAATATTTTGTACAGTTATTCAGAAAAGGCATATTGCAGGTTTGATTTCTCATTATGGAGTTAACTATTAAGAAGTTAACTATTTAACTATGGAGTTAACTATTTAAGCTTTATTCTCTGGTTAGTAAGGGTTGAAAAATCAGTTTTGATTCCTCCTTGCTATTTGCATTCTGGAGCTTTGATCAAATGACGTAGCGGCAGTTGAAAACACTTAGTAGATGTGATAGCTCACATTGTTAAATAGTTCAAGGGCACTATTTAATGTTATGGATGAAGAATGGGCTGTTTGTGCAAATATTGCTGTGGCTGCCCATTAAAGTACATCAGCATGAGTGGTTTCCTTCAGGCTAGGGAAACCTGAAGTAAAATGTAATGGGATGAGCAAAGAAAAGCCATGGTTTCTGACAAATCTCATGCCAAATGTTTAAACTTGATTCAATTTTATATTGATCTCTCAACCTAGAAGTTTAACTTATGTTCAGTTTTCGGATGGAATTTTTTAATGAAAAAAACATGAGTTTCTAAATGTAATTTTGGCAAGTTGTTAGCATTGCTGTTTCACAGCGCCAGAGACCCAGTTCAATTCTAGCCTCAGGTGATTGTGTTTGTGTGGAGTTTGCATGTTCTCTTTGTCTGCATGGGTTTCTTCTGGGTGCTCCTGCTTCCTGTTGCGTTCCAAATATGTGTGTTAGATTGATTGGCCATTGCTAAATTGCCTCTTAGTGTTAGGGTACTAGCAGGGTAAATACATGGCATTATGGGAATAGGGCCTGGGTGGAATTGTTGGTGCTGATTGGCCTCCTTCTGCACTTCAGGAATTCTATGATTTTAATTTTGAGATCACTTGCCATTAGGTATAACATTGACTACTCTTCCTACAAAATGATAGTGACTGCACTTCAGAAATAATTCCATAACTGAATGCTTTGCTTTGTGACATACTGAAGTGTTAAAAGTATGACATGTAAATATTGCTGAAATTCATTTTTACTTGGTATGTAGTTTTACCTAAATACTATTTCAGAGATGTCTTGCACACACAATAATGCAGACAAAAATCAAGTCCAAATTATATTTAAAAATTGGCTATTATTTGTAAATTGTCTTCATTGTTCAAAAATGGCTTGGAATGTTATTGAATTTACACTTATATTTGAGTATGCAATGTCCTACCGTACTATAGAAACATAGGACATAGGAGAAGGCAGGAGCTATTCAGCCCTTTGAACCTGCTTTGCCATTCTGTATAATCATGGCTGATCTGATTATAGTCTGCACTGACACTGTTCTATAACCCTTGCCATGATTGACAATCAAAAACCTGTCTAACTTTGCCTTGAATAAATTCATATACCCAGCCTGCACTGCTTTCTGGGGGTGAGAATTCCATGTACTTGACCCTTTTTGAGAGAAAAATATTCTCGTATCCGTCTGAAAGGTAGACTTCCTATTCTTAAATTGTCTCCTAGTTCTAGTCTCTCCAATTAGTGCTCCAAGTATCAACTCTATCAAATCCCTCAGAATTGTGTATTTTTCAATAAGATATGCTCTCATTCTTCTAAACTCCAATGATATAGGACAAACATGTTTAACCCTTCTTAAGTATGCGCCTCATCCTAGGAAGGTGTTAAGTTAACCTTCTCTGAAGTGCTTATAACACAGTTAAATCTTTCTTCAAATAAGGACACCAAAGCTGCACACAGCTTCCAGATGAACTCATTTGCTTTACCAATGTTCATTAGAAGAGATTTCTGTCATACCTGATATTGCATACACGTGACTCCATGGCAATGTGGTTGACTCTTAAATGGTCTAGCAAGCCACTCAGTTGCATCAAACTGCAACCAAGTCAATAAAAAGGAATGAAATCAAACAGACATTTCTGATATCAACCTGGGCACTGGAGACGACGATGGCAAACCCTATCCTTTTGATCTTACAAAGTCTTCTGTGCTAACGTCTGGGGGCTTGTGCCAAAATTGGGAGAACTGTCTTGCAAGCTGTCAAGCAACAGCCTAACATAGCCATATTCATGGAATCATACGTTACAGATAATGTCCCTGACTTCACCATTTGTGGGTATGCCCTATTACCCATAGGGCAAATCCGATAGAAACGTGGCACAATGGTATGCAGTTGGGAGCATGTTGCCCTGGGTATTCTGATATTGACTTTTAATCCCATGAAGTCTCATGGCTTCAGTTCAACATGGACATGGAAACCTGCTGATTATCATGCACTGCCCCCCCAATAACAGATGAATCAGTACTTCATATTGAACACCACTTTGGCAAAACCATCTCCAAAAAGGGAGAATCTAACCATTGTTCCTTGATATTCAATAGCATTACCATTGCTGAATCCCCACTAGCAACATCCTAGAGGGCTTATCATTAACCAGAATTTAAATTGGACCGGCAAAGGTACAGGCTATGCTCTGGTGTGGGGTGGGAGGGTGGAATTTCCATGCCCTTCACCAAAAGTGGCACAGTAGCACTGTGAATAGGCCAAGTCCTGAAAGATATAGTCACTAGCTAATGTGGCAGATTGTAAGGGAACCAACAAGAGAGAAAAATGTGACCTCATCCTTACCGTCTGCCTGCAAAAGATCCATCTGCCTTCACAGTATCAGTGGAAGTAAACACTACACAGTCCTTGTGGAGACAAAGTCCAGTCTTCACATTGAGGAAACCCTCCATTGTATTGTGTGACACTATCACTGTACTAAATGGGATAGACTACAAACAAACTTAGCAACTTAAGATTGGACAGGGAGCTCTAGGATTTTGTCCCAGTGAAGGAATGATGATTTTGTTTTCAAATTGAGATGGTGAGTGGCTTGAAAGAGAATTTCCAGGTGGTAGTGTCCCTGGTGTTACTCCCATTCATCTGCTGCTCTTATCCTTGTTGACAAAGGTCACAGGTTTTAAAAGGTGCTGTCAAAAGGGCCTAGGTCAGTTCTTGCGGTGCATCTTATGGATAGTGTATGCTGCTGCCACTGTTTGCCAGTGGTGGAGGAAGTGAATGTTTGTAGATAAGGCAATCAAGTGTTTGGCATTGTACAAGATGGTGTCAAGTTTCTTGAGCTACTGTCATCCAGGTAAATGCATGGTATCCCATCACACTCCTGACTTTCTTAGATGGCGGACAGGCTTTAAACAGTCAAGAAGAGTACTCCCCACAGGATTCTTAACTTTTGACCTGCTTTAGAAGCCTCAGTTATATGGCCGGTCCAGTTTAATTTCCAGTATATGGTAAGCCCTGTAGAATGTTATAATGTGGAATTTGGCAATGCCATTGAACGACAAGGGTTAATGGTTAGACTCCCTTGTTGGAGATGGTCATTCTCTGGCACATGCATGGAACAAATGTTACTTGTCACTTGTCAATTTGGGTCTTACTGCATTTGGACTTGTACTATTTCAGTATTTGGGGAACCACAAATGGTGCTGAACATTGTGAAATGATCAGCGAACGTTCCATTTCTGACCTTTAATGGAAAGAAGGTCATTGAAGATAGTTTGGGTCTGAGAAACTACCCTGACGAATTCCTGCAGTGATACCCTGATACTGAGATGATTGACCTTAAACAATTGCAACCATCTGCTTTTGTGTTAGATATGATTCCAAACACTGGAATGTTTTGCCCCTGATTTCCATTGACTCAGTTTTCCTTGGGCACCTTGATGTCACTCTCAGATGCTGCCTTGATGTCAAGGGCAGTCACTCTTGCTCATCTTTACTGTGTTGTAAATGAGTTATGTAAATGCAGGTTATTTTTGTAGAAGTCCCTAATATACTGTTGGTTAAAACTGCTGCCATAGGGTATGTTGTTGTGAAGTAGTGTATAGTTGTTGAGGCTCTTTGTGATATTCTGGCAAACTTAACTCTGTTTCTCTTTCTACAGATGCTGCCAAACTGGCTGCAAATTCCAGTATTTTCTGTTTTTTATTTCAGCATGCATAGTATTTGCTTTTATTAAACTGGCTCCCATTAGCTGTTTTGTTGATGTTTTGCATTACATCATTACATGTTGTCCCTGCAGTCTTTCATCTCTGTTGAATTTGTCTTCATGTCAGACCACTTTTTGCTGTTATCACACTATTCTGTGTGAAGTTTACCTTAATCTAATTAGATTTGCCATGAATGATGTCTTGTGTTACTTATCCATGTGTGGCCCTGTATTTGCTTCTATTATTTCTTCAGATTCACGTGGCGTGAAGTTTGGGTACAACATTTCAAGGTACTTGCCTACTTTAAGTTTGCTTACGATACTCAAGGAAATGAGAATTGAAATAATTATGTGGAAGAAATATGGTGTCAAGGGAGTGGAGAGCAGCCAATGCCACACCTTTTAAGAAAAATGAGAATGTTTTAAAAACCGTATTTCACAAAATCAGAATTATTTTTGGGATGTGCCCATCTCATTACCCTAATGTAACAATTTAGTACAACTGGCTTGGTACGCAAGTTTAAAGACAGGTGAGAGTGAGCTATATGAAACTGCAGTCATATATAGACTAAATCAGGTAAGATAGAAAGTTGACTTTAAAGAACATTAGTAAACAGAATAGGATTTTACTACAAATCTACATCTTTACAATGTTTTTCAAAGACAGCTGTGTATAGGGGTGTGTCCATTCTGGCTGTTTTGATCAAGTTGTTTATTGCAGAGACTGTGGAATGGATCACAGGTACAAATTGCTGAAGAGGCAAGGACCAGATGTCAGGAAGACTGAGTAATTAGAGTAGCTAGGAGCTGGTATGGTGGCATAGTGGTTAGCACTGTTGCCTCAGCGCCAGGGATTTGTTTGATTCTTGGCTTGGATCACTGTCTGTATGGAGTTTGCATGTTCCTCCGTGTCTGCATGGGTTTCCTCCACAGTCTGAAAGATGCGCGTGATAAGTGGATTGGCTGTGCTAAATTGCCCCCTTAGTGTTGGGGGACTAGCTATGGCAAATGCATGGGGTTATAGGGATAGGGCCTGGGTGGGATTGGGGTTGGTGCAGACTCGATGGGCCAAATGGTTTCATTCTGCACTGTAGGAATTCTATGACGTAAAACTCATGGCCCAGAGGCTGGACCCTAGAATCAACCTGGCAACAGAGGACAGTGCAGATATCTTTTCTTAAATGTTTTTTAAATCTGTATAGATAGAGTATTATACATAATTTGGTATTGCAAGGTTAATAGCCTGAAGACCTTTGAATATTTAGTTTAATAATTAAATCTAAGACCACAGTGCTACCAGTAAAGCATAGAATGACTCCATTGCCAGATTGTTTTGTGCAAGAATAATTTTTAGGATGGAAATGAAAAATATATTAGTATTTAACAAGAAACCATTCCTTAAATTTGATCTAGCTAATGCTACGATTGCTGTTTGCTTAAATTATACATCAGGTTTTCTTAACATGAAACATTATAATGAGAAATTAGACATTACCTAATGAAGTCAGTAAATTATCTTGTGCCTTGAAGCCAAAACAACCCGCTTGTTGCTGGATGGTAAATAGATGGATATATTATTTTGTTAGCTGACTGATGCCAAGCAGACTCTAAAGGCAGGAAGTAGTGGAGGTAATTATGCTGATTATGGGTTATTTCCTTATTGATGGTATTTATCTCAAGTTCAAGTGTCGTTAACAGAATGATACTACTGTTCTCCTACTCTGGAAAAACAAGTTTCTGGAAAATGCTTCTTTACAATTTGTTTTGTTTTTGTATATCATTTGTTCATTGTTATAACAATAAAACATAGCTCCACATTTCTTGATTGGTTAGTGGAATCATTCAGCAGATGGAGCCTGGTGCATGTGCCTTGGTTACTGGGCTCCTGACCTGGCAGCTTTCTGGCTGCAGTTACTGGGCTCCAATTCAGGCTGCTCCTGGATCTTAGTTACAGGGCTATAGCCACTCCCCAGCCATGGTTACTGGGCTCTGGCTGCTTCCCAGCCATGCTTACTGGGTTATAGCTCTGGTTGCTATCATGTCACGATTATTGGACTCCGGCTCTCACTATTTCCCCAGCTGCAGTTACTGGGTTTTGCGCACGCTTGGAAATATATTGCCTATTTTTTCTCTGTAGCTGGCTCAAAACACTTGATTGAACTCCGTCCCTATCAGCACAGTAGACATACTTACACCTTAGCTTACTGCAGTGGTACAAGACATAGGCTGTAATAAATATTAATCTTGCTACTGACACTGATGTTCCCATGTTTTTTTTAAATTCCAAGTGTAGATAATGTGTAACATAGAGAGGAACTTAGAGATGGTGATATTTCCATATGCTGCTTGTTGTTCTTCCAGATGGTAGATCACAGGTTTGGAAGATGTAATTGAAGGAGCCTTGGTGAGTTGCTGCAATGCATTTAGTAGATGGTTCATACTGTTGTTATGGTGCCTCATTGGCAGAGGGAATGAGTATTTAGAGTGCCAGTCAAGTGGCTGCTTTATACTGGATGATATTGAGCTTTTTGATTATTGCCAGAGCAGCATTCATCCAGGCAATTGGAGAATATTCCATCATACTTCTGACTCATGCCTTGTATACAATGGAAAACCTTTTGGGAAATCAGGAGGTGCATCATTCACCACATAATATACAGCTCCTGATCTGATCTTGTTACCATAGTATTTATATGGTTGGCCCAGTTAAGATTTTGGCCCGTGATAATTCCCGAGGTATTGATGATAAAGATGAATGTCAAGGGCAGATGGTTACGTATTCTTCTGTTGAAGACGATGATTGCCTGACATTTGTGTGGTGCACATGTTCTTTGCCACTTATAACTGAAGCACGAATGTTATCCTAGTCTTATTGCATGTGAGCATTGAATACTTCGTTATCTGTAGAGTTGAGTGGGGCTGAACATTGCACTTACCACTTCTGACCCTAAGATGATAGGTCATTGAAGCAACTGAAGATGGACGGGCCTACAGCACTGCTCAGAGAGACACCTCAACAATGTCCTGAGGTTGAAATGATTGGCCTTCAATAACTACAGCCATTATTTTTGTTGGGTATGACTCAAGCCAATTAAGAGTTTTCCCTGTAATTCCTGTTATCTTCAGCTTACTGGGTTTCCTGATGCTGCACTGTTAACTGCAGCCTTGATATCATGGGCAGTCATTCTTTCTTTGTCTGTGGAATTTAGTTTGTGTCTGTGTTTGGACCAAGCCTATATAGAGCCTGGACATGGCAGAACCCAAATTATTGCTCAGTAAGTCCTGCTTGATGGCAGTGTCGCTAGCACCTTCGCTCACTTTGCTGACACAGTGGTAATTGACCAGTTTTTTTGCTACTTCATGTTTGCCTTTTTATGATGTGGAAACACTTTAACTGTTAACATTCTCTCATTTTGCTTTGTTCACCTCTTCACTTCCCTGCCCTAAAGAAAAATTGGCTTAACTGATCTTGCCTAAGAAAAAGCAAGCTGCATTTGATTGCCTCGTGCTTTGTACAGGGCTGGCAAGACACCCAATTTGTCTGTCTTTAAGCTTTTTTAAATTTGTGATTAAACTTGTATGTAAAAAAAGGATTGTTCAAATTTTTTTATAATTGAATATCTTATTTTTATATTTGTATTTTGAAGATGGTATGTGAAAAATAAACCCTCCCTTTGTATATTTTTTCATGTTACAGTCACACTTTACAATGATATGAAATTTGGTTTACAAAAGAAATCTGTCAATGTTGTGTGTTATAAGTGAATGAGAGAATCAAAGAATTTTCAATGATTATGTTATAGATGGAAAGTTTTTTGTGTTCAGCCATGTGAAACAATGGGTTTGACTTCTAAATAAATAGGTATTGATTTCCTTTGTCAAGGTCCGGACGAAGCATTACATAACCTAAAGCTCCAGTTGATCTTGGTTTTTCCAAAAGTAATCCATTTCAACTTTAAAATTGTTTGCTTTCTCTATTGCTTTCATTTATTTTTGTCCCTGTTTCTCTATCTTGTGCTATTTTTCTTTTTTAATCAAATTACTGAGGGAAAAATACATTTTTTAAAAATGTCCATAGTCTTTCTATGTTCTAGATAGAATTGTTGCAGTAATGCCCACAAATGTTGTACTGCACCCTCCGAGGTGGTGAACATTCTTGTTAAACACTAATCAGTTAAAGTGGTGGAAGAATCCATTAGTTACCAATTTAATTCTTTTTTTTGCCCCCTCAATCATGCTTTCATTTGCCACATCAGTATCATAAATACTTTCACATGATGACTGCCAGTCATCAAGTTGTCACATAAACTTCTTTTCAGCTTGTTACATATCCAGGATATTATGCCTGATAAAGTATGCTGTTTTGGAAAGGACTTAACCTCTGCTGAGCTACATCAGCTTTCACTGAATTAGAAATTGATTGGAATCATGGCCTAGTCTAATAAATGTAGTTTGTTCCTTATGACTTAATCAGTCTAATTTTTTTTTTTACAAAGAAACACTTGTTATTGGTTTCCCTGAAGGAAAATGAATGAAACCAGTCCTGAATAATCAGCTTGTTCAGCAGTTCTGAAGATGTGCAGTTCTGTTTTTAAAAAAAAAATTCCAATGGCATCATAGAAAAATCTGTTTCAAATCATCATTTAAACGTAGTCCATTTCATCCCTTTGTTTCTTCAGGGATGTAACTGTTTCCAAATTCACTCATTATTTATTAAACAATCATGAATCTGCTGGAGCACTGTCTACATTGTTACCATAAATTGGATCTAATTAAGCCCCGTGTTTCTTGCTTTAACAGTTCAGCAACTTGAGTTTCCAGTGTTCTTCAAACTGTGGCCATTTTGCATTTACTTGAATCTGTCTTATTAATTTCCTTTTATGACAGTGAATTGATTCTATGCCACTGAGACACCCATGGTTTTATAGTAATTCTCAGGATTAATTATTGGAAAGAAATAAGATATCCTCCATGTCTCACTTTGTCATAAATTTTCATCAAAGTCCCAAGATTTATCATTGCTAAATTCATGTGTACTGAGTGGCATGACGACACAATGCCTTGCAGAGCCAGGAACCCAGATTCATTTCTGGCCTCGGTGACTGCGTGGAGTTTGCATGTTCTCCCCATGTCTGTGTGAGTTTCCTCCCACAGTTTAAAAATGTGCAGATTAGGTGGATTGCCATGCTGAATTTGTGGGGTTATGTGGTTAGGGCGGGGGAGTAGGCCTGGATAAAATGCACCTTCCAAGAGATTCAGTGAGCTAAATGGCCACCTTCTACACAAATAGGGATTATATGGTTTGTATTAGTTACACAGAAAATTTTAATGATTTATATTATTTAATCTGTTTTCCAGGATGTATGACACCATGTCCACAATGGTGTATTTAAAAGAAGATAAACTTGAAAAACTCTCGCAGGAGGAAATTATTGGCAAAACAAAGCAAGTAATCCAGGGACTTGAAGCCTTAAAAAATGAGCACAATTCAATTTTGTATAGCCTGCTGGAAACATTGAAATGTCTAAAAAAAGATGATGAGATGAACTTGGTTGAAGAGAAATCCAACATGATCCGCAAGTCGCTGGAAATGTTAGAACTTGGCCTCAGTGAGGCACAGGTAAGCACTTCTAATGTCATACAACAAGATGTTGACTTTTTGAAGTTATTTTATACACTACTTACATCCATACAATTTTCTTCAATCTTAAGTGTTTCCATTGTCACTCTGGCTAGTAAGCAAGCATTGATATCTTTACAGAGGTGTGATGCTTTGCACCATGGTGCACTAAACTTAGCAGCCTTTCTAAGATATTCATCTTTAAGGCTTAAATGTTAATATTTTTAGAATTAGGCATGTGGACTCAGAGTTGCAGACCATATTTTTAGGCTATTTGAATATGGTTTTCATGAATTAATTTCCAGCCTGTGTCAGGTGGTCAGTACAGTATTTCAGGTTTTTTCACTGATTAAAACATGTTATTTTCAGATCACTGGATAAGGGAAATGGTTGACATACTACTGAGCCACATAAACCCATAGGCTGCATGCCAGGTTAGCTAGCCATATGGAGCATTTCAACTATATTGAGCATTGCTGAGAAAAGAGACATGCTATTGAAACTTTTCATCTTGCACTCATCAAGACAGCACAAGAATGCCATTTTCAAAGGGAGCGACACTTTATACTGCAGCAGAAAAGGATGCTGATTGGCAGCTCGGCTCTGGTGGAGATGCTGCCATGGCAAATGTACCAGGAAGCTAATGATTCCATGTTTTTGCTTATTCAAAAAAAAGCGTAAGGCCTGCCCACATTTCTCTTTTCTGCAGAAGATAAGTCTCTGCTTATAAATATATGTAGCTTCTAGCAAGCGTAGATACAAGCATGGGTTGAGTGTTGCCCAACTTTACACTTTTTTTTGAATAAGCAAAAACATGGAATCGTTAGCTCCCTGGTACACTTGCCATGGTAGCACCTCCACCAGAATTGACTTGCCAGTCAGCACCCTTTTCTCCTGCAATATAAAATGTTGCCCCCTTTGAATATGGCATTCTTGCATTGTCTTGATGAGTGCAAGATGAAAAGTTTCAACAACATGTTTCTTTTCTCAGCAACGCTCAACACTCAATACTCTGCCTATTTTGAACAGGTGAAGGGATGTGCTGTTTCATACAGTCTGCCAATTGCTGGGACATATGTCTTATGTAACTGGCATTGCATGGTACTGAAGTTCATTTGCTGCATCACTTAGTGGACAGAACATCTTTTTGACTTAACAGCAGCATCCTGTTAGGAAAGCGTCACTTGTGTTGCCAGTGCATGATAAAAGCAATGTGAAACAGCTAGTTCACCTGTTGCTTAAAGACTGAGAATTTTTCAGGTCTGAAAGTGGCGGCCTTTGGTCCGTTTGAGTGTTATAATAAACATAACAATGATCAGATCAGAATAGTCAATATACCTAGTTTTCTAATTTAATGTAGGATGTAAATCTAATGTGGGCAGTATAGTCACAAAATAGATTTACTCTTATGTGAGTAAATTTTTCAAATTTAGAGCACCTTTCTCCAAATCTTTGGAGAATATTTACAGTAACAGTTTGTAATTTAAAATCTTGATGCATAAACATGCAAACTGAGTGCACTGATTTGTGTTTTAAGGTGATGATGGCATTATCTAGTCACTTAAGTGCAGTGGAATCAGAAAAACAGAAATTGCGTGCACAGGTGCGTAGATTGTGTCAGGAAAACCAGTGGCTACGGGATGAGCTGGCGAACACACAACAAAAATTGCAAAAGAGCGAGCAAAGTGTAGCACAATTGGAAGAGGAAAAGAAACATTTAGAATTTATGAATCAACTCAAAAAATATGATGCGGATCTTTCACCACTGGTGAGTCAATGGTAACTTTAACCTGATTGGATGTAATTTACAAAGAATTACACTTGTCTGCTTGATTTATTCTTTTTAAATTTAATTTCAGTAGTTGGAACTTGTAAAATTATGTTATCATGTGGAGTGTGACATACATGCTTGAATGTATTTAAAACAAACACAAACTAAGATTAATTTTCCTCTTTGGGCCTCCCTGATGCATTTTTCTGAACTAGTCAAGAACACATGGGTAATCACTACCAAAATGTTTGCTAAAGTTACCTTTCAGCTTTCTATGAAAAGATGGAACTCATCCTCTTTAGGTCCTCTAAAGAATTTGAATTCTTTAAAATTGTATGTAAATCATTCTGCAATGTAACCCCTCCATTTATCTGTAATTTTTTCCAAATCAATGTAAAAAGAGAGATTCGTATTTATAGATAGTCAGTAAGCAGTTGCATACATTTAAGGAAATATTTCATAATTGTCAGCTCTTGAGAAAGAAAGACTTTGAGAAGGATGAATCAATATGACTAAAAGTTCAAATTGAAAGAAAAGGGATACAATGTTGCAAAAATTTAGTGGTAGCTCAAAAGATTGGATGACTAGAAAAGGGAAGAAGATGGTCACCTAACAAGAAATATAAAAAGTTATTGAAGTATCTAATTTTAGCCCCTCGAGCCTGTTGCGCCATTTAATAACCTCGTGGCTGATCTGATTGTAACCACAATTTCAGATTTCTGCCTATCCTACCCCCTTGTTTATGAAGATTCTACTACCTGTCTTAAAAATATTTAAACACTTCCACAGTTTTTTTGAGGAAGAGTTCCACAGACTCCCGACTCTCTGACGGGGAAAGAAAAGTTCTCTAGTCCTTCGGGCAACTAGGAATGGGCAATAAATGCTGGCCAATCAGCAATACTTACGTCTCATGAATGAATTAAAAAAAGCCCAAGCTTTTTTTGTATTTGATTCCCCTACAATAAGTCATAATATTCCATTACTTTTCCTAAGTACTTGCTGTGCCTGCATACTAATTTTTGCAATTTATACATTAGGACATCCAAATCCCTCTTTTAGAACACTGCAATCTCTCACCATTCAGATAATAGGCTTACTTTACCCATTTGTTTACTCTTTTTCCTGTTAGCTCGCTAATCTTTTATCCATGTCAAGATGTTATTGCCTATATCATGAGCTCTTGTTCTTCACAATACTCTATTTTCTGCTTATTCATATTTCTTGCAATTTTGAGCCCAGCGTGTCTTAATATGCTTTAAAACCATTGAATAAAATGAAACCGAAAAGGGAGACTGACAGATACTAAACATATCAGGAAAAATGGAGTACATGGCAAAACTGAAAATAGATACAAAAAGGGCATCAGGAGAAGAGATTATTGGGTAATAAAAAAAGATCCTTGCATTTTATAGCATCTTTCACAACCACAAGACATCAGAAGTGCTTTAGAACATAGAACATAGAACATTACAGCACAGAACAGGCCCTTCGGCCCTCGATGTTGTGCCGACCAAAATAAAAAGCAATGCCCCTCCAAACTAAACCATTCCCTTCTCTTCCATATACTTGTCAATTAACCTCTTAAACGCCACCAAATTTGGCGCATCTACAACAGCTGCAGGCAGGGCATTCCACTCCCTAATCACTCTTTGAGTAAAGAACCTACCTCTGATATCCGTCCTATAACTCATACCCCTTAATTTAAAGCTGTGTCCCCTCGTGCTAGCTTTCTCCATCCTAGGAAAAAGGCTATCACTGTCCACCCTATCTAAACCTCTAATCATCTTATATGCTTCAATAAGATCCCCTCTTAGCCGCCTCCTTTCTAACGAAAACAACCTCAAATCCTTCAACCTCTCTTCATAGGACCTGCCCTCCATACCAGGCAACATCCTGGTAAACCTCCTCTGTACCCTCTCCAATGCCTCCACATCTTTCTTATAATGTGGGGACCAGAACTGCACACAATACTCCAAGTGCGGCCGCACTAGAGTTTTGTACAGTTGCAACATGATGCTGCGGCTCCTAAATTCAATCCCCCTACCAATAAAAGCTAAGACTCCATATGCCTTCTTAACAACTTTATCCACTTGACTGCCTACTTTCAGGGATCTATTGACACATACACCAAGATCCTTCTGTTCCTCAACACTATTAAGAGCCCTACCATTAGCCCTATACTCTACACATTTATTGTTCCTGCCAAAGTGCATTACCTCACACTTTTCCACATTAAACTCCATTTGCCACCTCTCGGCCCAGCTCTGCAACTTGTCCAAGTCACTCTGTAAACTATAACACCCCTCTTCACTATCTACCACTCCACCGACTTTAGTGTCATCTGCAAATTTACTGATCCATCCCTCAATACCCTCATCCAGATCATTTATAAAAATTACAAACAGCAGGGGCCCCAAAACAGACCCCTGAGGTACACCACTTGTCACCGAACTCCACGATGAATATCTCCCATCAACCACCACCCTCTGTCTTCTATCTGCCAGCCAATTCCTAATCCAGCATAATACTTTACAACACTGACGACACTTCAAAAAGTAAAACGCAATAGTCAGTGCACATACCAAGTTCAAACAAACAGAAGTGAGATAATGATTAGATCAGTTGTTTTTGTGTCTTGCAAGGAATAATATTTTGGCTTTTCCTCAACTAATGCCTTGGAATTTCTTATGTCTAGCTGAGAGCAAAGCTGACATCACAATTTAACATCTCTGAAGGAAAGCACCTCTGACAATGCAATCCTCATTACAGCTCCGAACTACCAATCTAGACTATTTCATCAAATTTCTGGAATAGGACTTCTGATTGAATGGCAATCATGCTCCCACTAAATCAATTAGATGTCTCTGTTTCTCTAACTTTTAGCACTTTTTGTATCAGGCTGCCTCTTCATCTGCTCCAATCTTGATATCTGAGCTTTCTTGATCCCATAATCTTGAACACACATTCTAACCTTATCTTCATTCTTAAGTATTGCTCTCCCCTAAGGCTTCTGAAATGTTGCCTCTTTTCAGTTACTTCTGACTCCTGCACGATCAGCATCTTTTTTTGCTTTTGTGAACCACGTTGGTAGGATGTTTGCTAAAGAAAGGAGATCTAAGCCTAGAAAAGAATATCGATTGTCATTACCAACTGTTAACTTTCCTATTGATTATATGTTGAATTATCTATAGGTTATCAAAGTTCAAAGGGTTTGCAAATAGGTATTCTTATCAATAAATAAAGTGATCATTAATGTTGTCCTTGAACTTGTTGCATTCTACATTGTAAATTGTTAGTTAAGGGAATGAGTCATATTTATATATTCAGTCATTTGCTGTTGTAATTTAAGGCTGATAAATTAATACATATCATTATTAGTATTTACAAAATGGTTGATTTTAACACTGTCACTTAAAAGGTAATTGGAACAGTTACCAAGAATGTTAATGGCAAAATAAATTTGGCCAAAAGACTTATCATCTGTTATAAATTGCATTGACATGGATTAAATACCCAAAATTATATATGTGCCATTCGGTAACCTCAGATGTACTTTCGTTTTAACTAGAGTATTTAATTCTAACTGCATAAATGCATTAAATATATCAGCATTCATAAAACTGGGACTAACTTTTGATTGCATAAAAGTATATTAGCTACAGGTATCAGGCATTAAACGTTTAATGTATACTTTTTTGTAAATCATATAGGAGGATAAGGATACTGATTCTTCCAAAGAACCATTGGATGACCTTTTCCCAAATGAAGATGATGAGCCAGGACAAGGAAGTAAGTGTTTGGAAAGATCTAGAAAAAGACATGCATTCTGCAATCAAATAATTTTACAATGATAATAGATTTTTCAAATTGCAAACTGTCATATTTTAATAAGCATTATGGTAATGCCATAAGGATGAAGATAGCTGAATCAAATTCTTATTTATTCTTAAATATCAGTCTAAGATTGGCAAGAAATGGACATGATGACTGATTTAAGGGTTTGTTAGACCGATCCATAGAAGATTCAAAATGACTGACTTGACTTCTAGGACCAGCTTCCAAAATTGATGTATGTGACAAATTAAAGTTTATATAGGGTTTCTTGAATATTATTTGCTGAAGATGCCACAGTAATAAAGGTCATGTTGTGTCAAGCATTTCTGATGTAACAAGATTAATTCCATTTGTTTTTAAATCTTAGACCAGATGGAATATGAGCTTGCCTTATTGTTTGAATTGGTTATCTGACATGTATGGAAGTCCGTATGTACTGATATGCAAATTGAACTATGCAATGTATGCAAGAATGAAGAGAAGTGAATTGAATATTTATAAACTATTTAGTCTTCTAAACCATCAAGTACCAGAAAATATTTATATTCCAACCTTGGTCACCATACAATATGTGACTAATAGATCAAAACTCTTTATTTGTGCCATTAGCTCATCTATACTCAGTGATTTTAAACTCCAGCTCCACTTATACTGTTCTCTCTTTAAGTTACTACCACTTATCTTCCTCTAAATTTTTCTCTCTATATAAACTCCTCCAATTTTAAATGGTGACCAAAGTTGAATATTTCCATCGTCTCTCCAACTCTGTGAAAAGCTAGTGAGCGCACCCAATAGAAACATCTTGAAACAGATCTAGTTATAGTTCCTTCCTCAGAATACTTGTAATCAGAGTGCGTCTGATCAAGAGGGGAAAACTATTTTAGTATGCAACTGATTTATAAGAGGCATAAATGAAAAAGGATCACTTTGTTCGTGCACTTGAGTGAGCCAATATTTTTGATGGAACATTTGTGAAAATACCTAAGTGTAATATCTAGGAAATAAAATTCCAATGACTGTTCTATCTGATATAGAATATTACAGATAATGTTTTGTCTACAGTATTCTCTCTAATGCATAACATTATAGATAACATACTGTCAATTTACAGTTCAGCAGCAACACAGCAGCGCAGCTGCTGCAGCACAGCAGGGTGGCTATGAGATCCCAGCCCGTCTAAGGACACTACATAACTTAGTCATACAGTATGCATCCCAGGGCAGATATGAAGTAGCAGTTCCTCTTTGCAAGCAAGCTCTTGAAGATTTGGAGAAAACATCAGGGCATGATCATCCTGATGTTGCTACAATGCTCAACATTCTTGCTTTGGTGTACAGGTTAGTCTGACCTTATTACTTCTGCAAAGATATGAATTTTTAAAATGTATTTGTACAAGAGGAATAATTCTGACATGGAAAAAACAATGTTGCTGGAAACATTTGTTGTAATCTCAGTATACAAGTTGCAGATTTGTTTATTGCAAATAAAAGGTATGTTTTAAGTACAAATAGTGAAATATTTAACTGAATTGAGACATTTTAAATGTATAGAATATTCTTCAGTAATGGTGCATGGATTTGAATCCCATAACATTTCACGGGTTGAAGTTCTCTGAAGTGTGACTGAGGTAGTTTGAGTCCAATTCTTAATGCTTTCATCTCCATGGTATACAGCTAATTTAACACTAAATTTAGTCTGTCCTTCAGTTTCTATAATGTTGGATTGCATGGGAAATTAAAATGCCATGCTAATCCTATAGTAATTGCTTTGCTGGAGGAATACAGGAATAGCTTCACTCTGTGTCCAAACTCTTGTATAACTGACTTGAGAGTCTATAAGATGTTGCACTTCTGCTGATGTTGATATGTCACTAGGCATATAATTCTATTTATTTTCTGTCCAGAAGTTCATCAAAATGGATTATATGTTCTATCCTCATCTACCCTACAAACTTCACATTTCATTTTCACTTTATTAAAAAAAACTCATGTATTGAAAGGAGCTTTGCTTTCATCAGCAGGGAGATGTGGGAATTTATTAGAAATGATTCTATGGGCTTGATTTTACCATCATGTCGCACATGTTTTCACACCCGAAAACAGGGTAAAGTCAGGCATGAATGTAAATTGACTTAATGGGCTGCACTTCTCCCTTTACCACTGTTTGCCCATCCAGAACAGCATGAAACATTCATGCTCTGAGTCCGTGAGATGAGTGCTAAGCGTCTGACAGTTTTCTGCTTGAGATCTGTGGGGATGGGGGCTCTCTGCTGCCACTCTGCCTGAGATCGGTGTGAGGGTACTGCATTTCGTCTGGGGCAGGGGACAGTAATGTTGTGCGGATGGGCAATGTTAGTGGAGGCCACGGGGAGGGCATTATCTGCCCTGCGAGGAATGTGGCAGGGAGCATTATCCTATCACTTTTTCATCTGTGCATGAGCAGTTGGAAGTGCTGATTGGAGCTATAGGGTTTTGGGCATATTAAACCCTGTCACAGGCTTTTGCAGCACAATTAGGAATTGCTGATATTTTTGCAGGCAGTGTGTATGGGGGTGCCTCAGACCGGATCATGAAGTCGGATCCGAAACACTTCCGGTTTCAAATCCATCCAACGCTTAGAATCAAAATGGTAAAATAGGGCCCTATGAATCTAAAAGATATGTTGTGCTTGCTTTAAGATGATGTAACAAAGCAGTGAGTACGTGGGATGAGTTTTAAGTTAAAATGAGTAGACTTTTATTTGCTGAAATGGAAGAATTGAGTTGAGGATGGTACACACAGTCTATTGAATTTGAAGATTACAATTGAACTGAAAAAAAAACTCAGTTGCCTGATTTTGTTTCTGTCTTGTGACTCTTGATACAAATCAATGTAGGCAGTAGAATTCAGCATTGGTTTTACATTCTCAAATCAGCTATATGAGGGTTTGGATGTCAGGAAAAAGTTATTCCAGCACAGCTGTAGAAAAGCTCACTAAATAACATTTAATTTTAACATGCTATCCAAAATTATAGCATCTGAAATGTTGTGATGATAAGATCTCTGGTATCAGTACTAGGATTACTTCCTGCACTGCATGTTTGGCTGGAGGGAAAATATCAATAATGAAAAAATATTGCAGAGTATAGTGTCTCAGACCTTTGGGTCATCGAGGCAAATAGGGGTAAAGGTGAATCATAAGTGATAGAAGGGATTGTCTATCTCTGAAATTAAACAATTCCAATGTATTTGTGGGGATAATTTAGTGAGGAAAAAGGTTTAGACTTGCATGGCAGTGGAAGAAACAGGAGGAGAAGACTGGAATGAAGTAGTTGCTAAAATACTAATCAAGACAAAGTAGGCTTTAATTGTTAACACTGAGGACCTGGGCATAAGAAATCAATGCCTTCTTTTAATATAATTTGAGGTTTATGAGATAATGATGTTTTAAGCTATGTCTTTAGATTTGAATTAAAATGAACTTAGTCATGTGGCTATTCTGAATTATGCCTGATGTAGTCAAGGGACTGGCTGAACAAAGTATGAAACTCCACATGGAGATGCTTTATCTAGTATTCACAGGAAACAACTGCATTAGCCACCAAGATACTGAACAGCACCCCTTGACTTGCAGACTATTTGCATTCTAATCTATTAATGTATAGGATTTTTATTTTTAACCTATATCTTGGGATGGCAGGATCTTTCAACTCCAGTTTACAATTTTTACTTGAGTCCAGTTCAATTCACATCCTAAATATTTCTCACTTTCTATGCCTTTTAGCTTTGATAAAGGATCATCTGGACTCAACATCAGCTGTTTTCTCTCCTTACAGATGCTGTCAGACTTGCTGAGATTTTCCAGCATTTTCTCTTTTGGTTTCATATCCTTGCCCACTAATCAGGTCAAGTTGAATACAATTCACTCATAGTGCTGCAACATCTCAGATCAATTAGTATTGTAAAATGATAATTATTGACCTTTTTGGTTGATTTTTCGTAAATTCTTAACTTTATTCAGATTAATTTTATATTAACAGATGAACGTTGCATTGTAAGTAAATATTAATAGCCACAGATATAAAACAACGTTTTATCAGTTTAGCAGATCTGGCAGCATCAGATTCTCTTTCCCTAATTAACATTTCAGGCTAATAATCCTTCATTGGAAAGGAGAGAATTGGGATGTAATAGATTTTAAGTACGTGAAATTGGGCTAGGCAGTAAGAAGAAAAGGGAAAGACCTGTGAGAGAGTAGAGGGCAGGAGAGATTAAATGACTTCATATTGCAAGCCCCAAGGGAGTGATAATGAGATAAAAAACCAAAGACATTCAATAGAGTTGTAAACCAAAAGATCATAAACAGTTACCATCTGAAAACAAAAGTGCAAAGTGAGAGAAAAATGAAAAGCAGCAGAGAAAGGAAACAATGGGTATGGAGATTACAATCCCAAATTGTTTCTTTCTCTTTCAGATTTTATAGATGTCTGTTTTGAAGTTAAACTGATGGTAAATGTAGCTATTATTAGGATAGACTATATTTGTTCTTATTTGTGACCCATTTTGCTATAAATACAGCTTTACTGGGGGTTCACTTTACTAGTGAAAAAATATTGCAGAGTATAGTGTCTCTGCACTATACTCAGTGACAGTACTGAGATTTCCGCATTGAAAGTTGAAGAAACAAGAGTGGCACCCTGACACAGTGGCTAGCACTGCTGCCTCAGCACCAGGGATCCAGGTTCAATTCTGGCCTTGAGCAGAGGTTACACATTCACCCTGTGTCTGTGGGTTTTCTCTGGGTACTCCAGTTTCCTCCCACAGTCCAGAGAAGTGTCAGTTACGTTGACTGGCCATGCTAAATTATCCCTTAGTGTCAAGGGGACTAGCACACTATATACGTGAGTTTATTGTCAGTGTAGTTTTGATGGGGCGAATAGCTCCTTCTGCACTGGAGAGATTTTATGATTCTATGAACATTCCAACTAATTTATGTATTCTAATATATAGAATGTTTTTTAATGATTAACCTGTTTATTGTACACCATGATGTGGCTGGGGTAAACACAGTAAGAAGTCTCTCAACACCAGGTTAAAGTCTAACAGGTTTATTTGACAGCAAAAGCCAGTAGCTTTTGGAGTGCTGCTCCTTCGTTAGGTAAGTGGGAGCTCTGTTCACAAACAGGGTACATAAAGACACAAACTCAATTTACAAAATAATGGTTATAGTGCTCCGAAAACTAGTGGCTTTTGCTACCAAATAAACCTGTTGGACTTTAACCTGGTGTTGTGAGACTTCTTACTCTATTGTACAACCATCTGACATGAAATCCGTTTCTCTTTCTTTACTGAATTATATTTAGCAAGTTTGAATTGTCTGTTATACATTCCTGGTGTTTATTTCATTCATTAGATGCTGTATTGTATTTTGGTCTGTGTAAAATTATGTAAACCTTTACATTGCAGTATTTTATAATCTAGTCTTCAGCGAATAGTCTTATTTTCAAAATATCTAAAAATCCTTGAAAGAAATATTTTTGTTTATAACTACTGAACTGACCATTGTATCAAATTCATAAATTGAGAAAATACCAGTCATGGAATCACTCGCACAGTGAAATAGTCCTATATGTTTCGCTTCCATATTGTTGTGAAAACCATAAATGAATAAATGCAAACAGATTTTTGATTGTGGTAAGGACGTGTGAAATCTGCAGTTTAATACTTGAAATCAATACAATAAGCTTAAGTTGTGTTCCTATTTTTTTTTTTTAAAAAAATGTTCTTTAGGGACCAGAACAAATACAAAGACGCAGCAAACCTGCTTCATGATGCCTTAGCCATTCGGGAGAAGACATTGGGTAAAGACCATCCTGCGGTTCGTATTTTCCTTTTTTAGTATATCTGTATGTTATTTGTGTGGAAATCTAGAATAAGGTTTAAATATTTCTTCACATTAAACCAACAGGCTGAGATTAACATCTTCCATTCCTAAATGATGGGCAGGTAGGGAGGTTAAATTGCAAATCCATCTATTGGTTCAGTTACGAAGATTCATTATCTGCACACCCTTGATCATGAGTGCATAATCCAAAAATTATATTTGCCTGAAGTAGCGTATTATGGAGAGCTTTCAATGATTTTATTTGATTAATTTTTGAGGGGCTGATATCTTCTAATGCTATACTTCTGACAAAAATTGACACTGCAATGTAATGCATAGATATGAAATCCACACTTTTATTGAATTAAATTTTGAATTTCTGAATTTGATCTACCCGTTGATTACATTAATAAGATGTTCTTACTTTTTTGTAAGAATATCCTTGTAATTTTCTGTTTGAATTTCTTTCAGGTGGCAGCTACATTAAATAATCTTGCAGTACTTCATGGAAAAAGGGGAAAATATAGAGAAGCTGAACCCATGTGTAAGAGAGCTCTGGAGATCCGTGAAAAGGTCAGTAACTTGAAAAAACAATAGTCATATTTTTGACAGTCAAATCCTGTGCATTCAGAAATATTCTTAAAATTTTTCAGCAAAAATGATTATTTTGAAATTTGCATCAATACTCAAAAAAACTGAATTTGGAATCCATTTTGTCATTGATGGCAAGGCATCAACAACATAGTATGTGTTAATAATTGTAATTTTAGATAAATGATCACTTTGAGCAGCATTGATACTAGACAAAGAGCCTTAGCCTTTATAACTGAATATTCAAGAGATCAGTTCACCTGTGTACTTTCAGGGAAAATAATAGGCAGTTTATGATATGTATCTGAACCCACTGAAGATTGGATAAATGTGAAGGAGAGAACTTTCCATACCATGATATTTGCTCTTGATGTCAAACTACATGAGCAGTTAGTGACAGATTTATGCCTTTCAGATTTCCAGACCATTCAAGTAACCGAGTTAGGCAGCAATGGTGATTTAAACAGAGTGCAGTATTATTTTATAAATTAGGGGGGAAATGTCATGTACAGTTAAGGAATGTCCATCAGCTGTGGTAGAAAATTTGGCTGATTGGATCACTGAATTTGCTGCTAGTGTAGCTACTGTGCATGTATGATGTGCTGGAATATATCAATTTTATTTGAGTATAAATTAAATTTTTTTATTTTAATTTTGTGTGATTTCTAGCCAAGTCAGTTTAAGATGCTGAGCACTTCTGCTATATTTCAAAGTAATGCATTTAATCCAGGCTTTAAGGCTCATGATTCTTAAACTCAACTTCTTCTCACAGAAAAAAACAATTTTGGGTCTTGCATTGTTCAAGTGTTTAAAAATATTGCATACAGGAATAAATAATGTTAGAAATAAGTTACTTTTAGCATGGACTGTGATTGCAATTTGAACAGTAATAATGGATAAACTGATCTTGTATACTGTTTTGAGCAGCAAAATTCTAGTAACTACAAACATATGTAAAGTACTGATGTTAAGAACCCCCCGATCAATGTGAGGATATCTCAAAACTCAGAAGGGTAACTTGGAACATTGGTTCTTAGTGGAATATATTTTCAATTTGGTATACTGAGGTGAAAGATTTGCAAATCAGAGAGGAACAGTCCAACTGTTTTGTGATTCATAAGGAAAACACAAGAAGGACTATAATAACTGCAACTGTACACTTTTTTTACACTAATGGCTATACACAGTGTCACACCACTGTTTCCAATTACCTTTGAGGATATATCCACAGTTTCAGCGAAAGCATAAATATTTTGTTTTGAGTTTTGGATTCTAACGAGCCAACCTTTAGAAACAACTTGTTTTCATGGGTGACTGTTCTCTACATCTGGATGTGTCTGTGATGGTGGCTGCTACTGTATTCATTTCTCCAAATTATTGTGCTTGTTATTCTTTTTTGATACCCACCTTGTGGTCCTAGCTTTTAGCATTTGAATGCCTATTCCCTTATCTCTCCACTTTGAAGTTAGCTTTTCTACACCCCATTGTTCTCCCCTTGTCACATAGCTTAAAGTTTATTTATTAGTGTCACAAGTAAGCTTACATCAATACTGCAATTAAGTTACTGTGAAAATCCCTAAGTTACTGTGAGTATCCCTTTGGGTATACTGAAGGTTAATAGTGGGAGGAAATTGGACCAGTCAGGAAACCCACGCAGACATAGGGAGTACATGCAAATTCCACATAAGCAGTGATCAAAGCCAAAAATTGAACCCAGTTCCCTGACGCTGTGAGGCAGCAATGGTAATCAGTGTGTCATGTGGAGATGCTGGCGTTGGACTGCAGTAAACACAGCAAGAAGTCTCAACGCCAAATTACAGTCCAACAGGTTTATTTGGTAGCACGAGCCACTAGCTTTCAGAGCGCTGCCCCTTCATCAGATAAGTGAGAGCTCTGTTCAAACTAACCACTGTTCCCAGGCTGTCCATAGAGTTTACATAGATAAACATTTGCATTTCTCACTGGCATGCTAATTTGCAAATCAAAACACCCCTTGTGATAGCTGCCCTTATTAATTTTTTTATTTTATCCAATTTAGTATTTTAATTTTCCCCAATTTTTAACACTTAAGTCATCTTATCGAGCAAGGTTGTCATCTTCCATTTTACAGCAAAGTGCAAATTTATCCATCTGTTCGTAGGAATGTTTTAAGTTTCATTGACTTAACAAGCATGTGGGCACACTCTGAACTGCTATCCAGATTTAGTAATTCATCCAAATTGGTATTACTGTTTGTTCAATTTGAATTTGGGCAAACAAATGACTCCAATCTCTCCTGTTTAAATTGGCTGTTTTTATTTTATTTATTTTATTTATAGCACTTTCTGGCATCTGTCTTGTATCCTTTCATTGAGAAACAGTGAGCTGCTGAATGCATTCAAAATTGGGAATATTAGACTAAAATCTTTCTATGCTTAACTTCCTTAGGTATTGGGTAGGGATCATCCTGATGTGGCAAAACAGCTAAATAATTTAGCACTATTGTGTCAGAACCAAGGAAAGTATGAAGAAGTAGAATATTACTATGAGCGTGCATTGGAGATTTACCAAACCAAACTTGGACCTGACGACCCAAATGTGGCAAAGACGAAAAACAACTTGGTAAGACTGCTTAACTATATTAAATAGTCAAATATAAATTGTAATCAGCTAAATACAATATACAAATGGCATAACATATTTATCTTAATTAGATGACTGGTTAATAAACTGAACTTGGGCCATTTATATCAATCTATGGATTCAACTTAAATCCTTTTATCAATTCTTATCCTCTTTTTCTGTCTAAATTCTTGCCCTTTCTCTGTTTATTTTGCGCTCGCGCTCTCTCTCTCTCCCCCTTTCTTGCACTCTTTTTTTCTCTCTCTTTTGCTCTCCCTTCTCCTCCTTACCCTGCCAAGAATTTGCACTTACATGAATGTAATCCTACAGTTGTGAAAGTTATTATTTTTGAGTTACCACTTATGATGTAGCGAAATACTGGAACTGATTTACATGTGCAGCAAGATCCCACAACTACAATGAAATAAATGACCAGGTGAATAGTCTTAAGGTTGTCTAAGAACAGAGGATAGGTCGGAGTGTGGGAGAACTATTTGAATAATGCCTTGAGATTTTTTATAAGTGTCTGAATTTGTAGATGATTCAACATCATAACTCTGAAAAAAGTCACTCCTGATTGCAGTCAGTATAGTAGAGTTTCCTGTATGGACTGAATGATACAGATGTCACTTAGATCAGGCTTGTGCAGTTTTTGTTTTGCATGGGGAGCTATATTTTAATTTTTTTCTTGCACTTGAGACAAATGAACAATTTTGGAATGATAGACTTTAAACTTTAAGACAACTTTTAGAATGTGTGTGTGTGCAACTTAGTTCCAGTCTCATGGTGCCCACTTGCTCACACTCAACCAGAGTTTTTTAAAATTGAGTTGGTGTATGTGCCACTGGCTAGATTTATTACCCATCCCAAGTTAACCTTGAGAAGGTGTTGGTGAGCTCTTTCTTAAACTGCTGCAGACCCTGAGTTGTAGGTACACCCACAGTGCTGTTAGGGGATGCAGTTCAGGATATTAACCTAGTGGCAGTGAAGGAATGGCGATGTATTTCCAAATCAGGATGGTGAGTGACTTGGACGGGAACCTCCGGGTGTTGGTGGTGTTAGGTATTGCTCTTGTCCTTCTAGATGATAATGGTTGTGGCTTTGGACGGTGCTGCCTGAGGAATCTTGGTGACTGAGTTCTTGCAGTGCATCTTGTAGGTGGTACACACGGTTGCCACTTTTTGTTGGTAGTGGTGGGATTGAATGTGGAAGGAGTAGCAATCAAGTGGGCTGCTTTTCCTGAATGGTTTCAAGCTTCTTGAGTGTTGTTGGAGCTACACCCATTCAGGTAAGTGTGAAATTTCCTTTACACTCATGACTTGTAGAATGTGGCTTTGAGGAGTGTGGAGATGAATTATTTATCATAGGATTCCTAGCTTTGATCTATTCTCGTAGCCATAGTATATATTGGCTAATCCAGTTCAGTTTCTGATCAGTGGTAAGCCCCATGATGTTGTTTGTGGGAGATTCAATGATGGTACTAATGCTGAACTACAAATAAAAATAAACCTATACAAATAAAGCTAGACTTTTAGCTGGTATTATGAGACTTCTTTCTGTAGTAACACTAAACATCAAGGGATGATCGTTATATCCCCTTTTTTTTTTGCTGGAGATGGTCATTACCTGGCACTTGTGTGGCACAATATGTATTGTAGTTGTACTGGAAATACAGATGTATTGTAGTTGTACTGGAAAAACTTGGCTAGGGACTTGGTAAGTTCAGGAGCACCCTTAAGTACTATTGTAGTATCCATTGCCTTCAACTGTTATGTGAAGCTCGAAATAGATAATTTGTTCAGCACTTTTTTGGATTGTTGCAGATGCTTCAACCTTATCTTTTGCACTAATGTGCTGGGCTCCATCATTGAGGATGGGGATATTTGTGGAACCTCATCCTCCAGTAAGTTGTTCAGTTGTCCTTTGTTTCATGGCTGGGATGTGGCAAGACTAATTACATAACTAATAAATGCCCCTTCAAGAAAGGATGGAGGCAGGAAACTATAGGCCAGTTAGCCTAACATATTTCACAGGGAAAGTGCTAGGATCCATTATTAAGAAGGTTATAGTAGAATACATTGATAATTCAAAAAGGGAAATAGAGAGAAAGCAGGGAATTATGGACCATTAAGCCTTACATCAGTAGGGGGGAAAGTTCTCAAATCCATTATCAAGGACTTTATAGCAGAGCATTTAGAAAGTAATGGCAGGATCAGACAGAGTCAACATGGATTAACGAAGGGAAAATCATGCTTGACAAGTCTGTTGGAATTCTTTGAAGATATAGCTAGTAGACTTGACAAGGGGGAGCCAGAGTCCCACGGAAAAGATTATTGTGCAAGATTGAAGCGCGTGGGATTAGGGAAGTATATTGAGATGGATAGAATCATAGTTGGCAGAGAGGAAACAGAGAGTAGGAATTAATGGATTATTTTCAAATTGGCAAACAGTAACTTGTGGGGTGCCATGGGGACCAGTGCTGGGAACCCAGTTATTCACAAGATATATTAATAATGTGGATGGGGAAATAAAATGTAACATTTCAAAATTGATACCAAGGTGGGTTGGGGGGTGGACTGTGGTGAGGATGTAGAGATCTTTCAGCGTGGTATGGACAGGTTGTGTGAGTGGGCAAATGTAGTATAATTTGGATAAATGTGAGGTTATCCACTTTGGAAGCAAAAGCAAGAAGGTTATTACCTGAATGGCTGTAAATTGTGAGAGGAATGTGCAGCAGGACCTGGGTGTCAGTGTGCATCAGTCGCTGAAGGTAAGCATGCAAGTGCAACAGGCAATAAAGAAGGCAGATGTGTGTTGTTCTTCATTGCAAGAGGTTTTGAGTACAGAGCAGGGATGTGATGTTGCAGTTATACAGGGCCTTGGTGAGGCCACACCTAGAATATTGTGTGCAGTTTTGGTCTCCTTTTCTGAGGAAGGATGCTCTTGCTCTTGAGGGAGTGCAGTGAATGTTTACTTGGCTGATTCTGGAGATGATGGACTGATGTATGAGGAGAGATTGACCAGGTTAGGATTGTTTTTGCTGAAGTTCAGATGAATGAGAGGAGACCTCATAGAGACTTACATAATTCTGACAGGATAAATGCAGGGAGGATATTCCCGATGGTTGGTAGTTGGAGTCCAGAACCAGGGGCCACAGTCTGAGGATTCGGAGTAGATCTTTTAGGATGGAGATAAGGAGACATTTCTTCACCTAAAGAGTGATGAGCCTGTGGAATTATTACCACAGGAAGTAGTTGATGCCAAAACATTGAATATATTCAAGACGTGGCTGGCTATAGCACTTGGGGTGAATGGGATCAAAGGTTATAGAGAGAATTATGGATTAGGCTACTAAGTTGGATGATCAACTGTGATGGTGATGAATGGCAGAGCAGGCTTGAGAGGCCAAATGGCTTCCTCCTGCTCCTATTTTCTATGTTTCTATCATTATGTTTTGAGCCTATAGAGCCAACATGCCTTTGCTAATGGGAACTTTTTAAACAAAGTAACATTCAAGGTGGATAAAAGAGAACTGATAGATTTGAAGTACTAGGGTTTCCAAAATGCATTTTGAAAAGGTACCACATCAAATCTTACAACACAAGATGAAAGTATATGATGTAGGGGATAAGGTATCAGCATGGATAAAGGACAATTGGCTAATGGGAAGTAGAGAGTAGGGTTGAATGGTCTTTTTCGATTGGGAAGCTATAATTAATGGAGTGCCATAGGGATCAACTAATTTGCAATCTGTCAATGACTTGGATGAAGATAGCAAATGCATGGTAAAAAATTTGCTGATGACACCAATATTGTTAGGAAGTTAGTCATCAAGAGGCAGTGGAGAGTCTGCATAGGGATGTAGACGAGATGGGCAAAATTTGGCCAATAAGAGTATACTGCGGGTAAATGTGAACTAGTTTATGTTGGTAGAAAGACAAGCACTATACTGTTTGAACAGAGAAAGATTGCTGAACTTGGAGATACAGAAAGACGAATCTAAGTGTCTTTGTATTTGAATCACAATTGATATGGAGGAAAGACACTGGAATGTTGGTGTCTATAGCAAGAAATTGAAGTATAAAAGTAGGGAAGTTTTGTTAAAGCTCTGTAGGGCCTTGGTGAGAATGCATCTGGAGTAGTGTGTGCAGTTTGGTCTCATTTTAAAAAAAAGAATACATCTAATTGCTTTAGAAGTAGTTCAGAGAATTTTCACTAGGCTTGTTCACCTGGACTCTCTTCTGCGATGAAGGGTAGTCTTGCAAAAGAAGATTGAACAGATTAGGTTTATACTGGTTGGCGTTTAAAAGACTTGATAGGGTGGATACCCAGACATGGTAGAATTGTTTAGCTGGCTATTTGTTGCTTTTGCTGTTTGGTACACGAATAGTCCTGTGTTGCAGCTTCACTAAGTTGACAACTGGTTTTTTTTAGGTAAGCCTGATTATTGCTCCTGGCCTGCTCTCATTAAACCTGGATTGTTCCCCTGCTTCGTGGTAATGGTAAAATGGGGACATAAAAACTAGAAGCAAGAGTAGGTTATTCGGCCCTTCAAGCCTGCTGTGCCATTCATTTTGATCATTGATATTGAATTCAGTATTCTGATTTCCCTCCTTCCTCCCCATCCCCAAAATCCCTTGATCCCTTTAGCTCTAGACCTATTTCTAATTTCTAAGTATAATCCTAACCAATTTTAGTATTTCTTCATATAACAGACCTGCTGTCTCAGAAATTGGACTGGTAAACCTTTGCTGTACCCCCTCCTATAGCAAAGACATCCTTCCTCAAATAAGGATACCAAAACTGCACACTACTCCAGGTGTGCCCTTTACAATTGCAGCAAAACATCCCTAGACTGCAATCCTCTCACTATGAAGGCCAACATACCACTTGCCACCTTTACTGCCTGCTATAGTTGCACACTTACTTTCAGCAACTGATACATGAGGACACCAAAGTCTTGCTGAGTATCCACCTCTCAGTAGTAATTTGTCTTCCTATTATTAATCTGCACACAACACTCCAGGTGTGGCCTCACCAATGCCCTATGCAGTTGTAGCAAAACACCTCTAGACTTCAATCCTGTTGCTATGAAGGCCAGCATACCATTAGTCGCCTTTACTGCCTGCTATACTTACATGCTTACTTTCAGCAACTGATGTGTGAGAACACCAAAGTCTCACTGAGTATCCATCTCTTTCAATTTACACCCATTCAAGTAATAATGTCTTCCTATTATTGTTTCCCCAAAATGGATAATCTCACATTTATCCATATTATACTGCATCTGCAATGCAGATACCCACACTCAGCCTGTCCAAATCGTACTAAAGTATCTCTGCATCCTCCTCCACACTCACTCAACTTTGTATCATCTGCAAATTTGGAGATAATACATTTAGTTTTCTCTTCTACATCATTAATATGTAAATGTGGGGTCCTAGCACAGATCCCTGTGGAACCCCACTAATCACTGACTGCAAATCAGAAAGACTCATTTATGCCAATTCTTTGCTTCCTATCTGCCATCCAGCGTTCTATCCATATCAAGACATTACCTGCAATCCCAAGTGCTTTAACTTTACTTCGTAGTCTACTATGTAAGACCTTGTTGAAAGCTTCCTGAAAGTACAAATAAACCACATCCACTGGTTCTTGGTCAACTCTTCTAGTTACATCCTCTAAGAATTCCAATAGATCCATTAAGCATGATTTCCCTTTTATAAATCCATGCTGGCTTTGATTATACCACTGCTTTTCTAATGTTTAGTTATGGACTCTAGCAGCTTCCCCAGAACCTATGTCAGACTCACTGGGCTATAATTCTCCCTTTCTGAATAGTGAGCTTACATTAGCCACCTTCCAATCTGTAGGAACCAGTCCCAAGTTCAAAGAATTTTGGAAAATGACCACCAATGGATTTACTATTTCCAGGGCCACTTCCTCAAGTATTCTGGGATAAAGATTATTAGGACCTGGATATTTATCCACCTTAAATCCCATCAGTTTCCCCAAAGCCATTTCTCTACTAATGTTGATTTCCTTCAGCTCCTCACTTGTTTCTCTCAGAACTTCTGATATATTATTGTCTTCCTTTGTGAATACTGAAGCAAAGTACAAATTTAATTCCTTGTCCATTTCTTTATTTCCTGCTATGAATTCTCCCATTTCTGACTATAAGGGGCTTACATTTGTTTTTGTCAATCTTTTTCTCTTAACTGACTGTAAAAGTTTATATAGGTATGTATTTATGTTCCCTGCTAGCTTACTTTTGTACTCTATTTCACCCTTCTTAATCAATCCCTTGGCCCTCCTTTGCTGAATTAAAAACTGCACTCAATTCTCAGACCTTTTTTCGTTTTTTCTTGCTAATTTATATACTTCCTTGAATCTGATACTATCTCTTATTTCCCTTGTAAGCCGTGATTTGGCCACAATTCCCTTGCCACTCTTGCACCAAACAGGAATAAACAACTTCGAAAGTTCACCTACTTGTTCTTTAAATGCCTGTCATTGCCTGTCCACTGTCTTTCCTTTTTAAGTAATGTTTCTCAGTCCATCATGGCCAATTCATGCCTCATACATCATAGTTATCTTTATTGAGATTCAAGATCCTGGTCTCAGAATCAACTGTCACTAAAGTTTATTAAGTAGGTTTACATTAACGTTGCAGTGAAGCTATTGTGAAAATCCCCTAGTTGCCCCTCTCCAGCAGCTGTTCAGGTACACTGAAGGAGAAGTTAGCATGGCTGATGGACGTAACCAATATGTCTTTTCAGATTGTGGGAGGAAATCAGAGCACTGAAGAAACTCACTCAAACACGAGAACGTGCAGACAGTCACCTAAGCTGGAAATCAAACCCAAGTCCCTGGCACTGTAAGGCAGCAAGCAGTGCTACCATATTAGGATCACTCATCTCCATGAATTCTCTCTCAACTAAATTGCCAACTGATCCTTTCTCAATGTGCAACACCCAGTCCAAGATGGCCTGTTCCCTTTTTTGGTTTCTTAATGTATTGTCCCAGAAAACCATCCCATGCACTCCAGAAATTCCTCCTCTATCGTACTGTGACTAATTTGATTCTCTCAATCTATACGTAGATTAAAGTCAGATGTTCCTTTAGCACATGCATATCTGATTTCCTGTCTTATGCTTTTCCCAACGTTATCACTACAGTTTGGTGATATACTCCAATGTTTTTTTGCCACTTGTTTCTTCACTTGACCCATACAGATTCCATATTGTCTATGCTCATATATTCCCTCAATATCAAGTCAGTATCATCATTGATTAATAATGTAATTCCATCACCTCTTCCTTTCTGTCTGTCTGTCTCCTTTCTAAATACTGAATAGCTCTCAATGTTTAGTCCCCATCCTTGGTAAAGTTGGAGCCATGTTTCTGTAATGCCAACTATAATCACAGTCCTGTACATCTATCTGCAACTGTTTGGTACAAAACCTTAAGGTGAACACTTTTAACATTTCTTTTCCCTTTCCTACTGTTTTTTCTCGCTCTTTATCTGGCCATGAGGTTACAGATTGTGGTTGAGTACAGTTCAGTTGCTGTTGCTGCTGACCTACAGCACCTTGTAGATGCACAGTCTTGAGTTTCTAGATCTGTTCAAAGCCTATCTCATTTAATGTAGTAGTTGTACCACATAACATGATGAGGGTATCTCAATGTTTTCATGTTTTTTGACTTGGTCACTGAGCCAAATTTTTTTTGATATGTTGCACTACGTTCAGCCTTTGGGCTACAAACACATTTCTTGAATAAAATAACATTCTAATAACATGTTTTCTGTGTTTCTAGGCTTCTTGCTATCTAAAACAAGGCAAGTTCAAACAAGCAGAAACATTGTACAAAGAGATTCTCACTCGTGCTCATGAGAGGGAGTTTGGTTGTGTGGATGGTGAGTAGATTTTAAAAAATTCTGAGCAAAGGTTTACTTATACCTGTTGCAAAGATCAGCATGACCTAAGTTTTTTTCTCCTCCATTCACTATTTTTGTTTTGGTGGAGAAATTACATGTTATGTTTCCAGGTTTATGGTTGGTAGTGAAACAATAAAAATATATGGCTGAAAGCACATGCATATTACATTCCCACTTTATCAGAATGTATCTTTTGATACTTTATTGCAAACCTTTTACTTATTATTGGAGAGTTAACCTGTTTCATTTTTGAAATACTTTAAGGAAATTAATTGTTGTGAAAGACCAAATTGTTGAAAATATGTAAAAGCTTAGTTTTGTGAATATGTGTAAAAATAGCTTAATTTTTTTTTTCTCCAGATGAAAATAAGCCTATTTGGATGCATGCTGAAGAAAGAGAGGAACAATGCAAGGTAAGCATAACTTGGTTAACAAGATAACTTTGCCATTGTATTTGGTGTTGTTACAGAAAATGCCCTAGTGTGCTTCAAATGGATTATGAAAGAAATCCATAAAATTATGCTGTAATGTTGTAAATGTATGAAAATACTACATGACTTAAACTTTTCTGTTTTAAAACAAAAGTTGTGAAATGTTTTGCTGTCGTAACATTATGTGCACCATCTGTGATCAAGAGGACATGCATGATGGACAGGTTTTCCTAAAGTGATTTGAGTGCATGCCTTATTTCCTTCCTTTCCTTTGGAAAATGTGACAAGGCATTGAGAGTTTCTGTGGATGTGCTGGATGAAACCGAAACATGAGAATGAAGAATTTTCATTCCGCCTTTCCATAGCACATCATTTTGGAGCATCTGAGCACTTAACTACCAGAGGATTTTGAAATAATATTTTCTATGTCACGAGTTCTAGACTTGATTGTCTTTTTTATAAGCTTTCGTTTCATACATAAACCTGCTGTATATATTTGTTTGTATTGCATTTTGTATTCTACTTAGGGAAAACCAAAAGATGGCACCACATTTGGCGAGTATGGAGGCTGGTACAAAGCATGTAAAGTTGACAGGTAAATTTCCATCTTTTTGTTTTGGAAAACCCATAAATGGGAGGACACATCATATTTCTTAAGAGGTTCAAAAGGCCATGCACTCTTTCCTCCTAATGTTCTTGTTGACCATTGCTTATTATGGAGGTTTAAGTACTCAATTTCATAAGTTAAATGCAGCAGAACCCTTTTCATTAACTCCCAAAAAAAATGCAGTTTTGTATCTACAGATTGGAGTGGAATAATTTAAATCATCTATATTTTTCACTACCAGCTAGTATTTTTTGAATCCCAGTAAAAGAGAGGCCTCATGGAATCTTTGGATATTATAACGTTCCTCAACCAAATTTCTGCATGCCGTTTTCTATTTTCTAGATTTAGCCACTTATTTAGTATGAAGGGGCATTAGGTATAAGAACTAGAAGCAGGAGTAGACTATCTGCCCCCTTGAGCCTGCTCTGCCATTCAATAAGGTCATAGCTGATCTTTTTGTGGACTTAACTCCATTTAGCCGCCTGTTCATCATATGACTATATTCCTGCCACAATAGAGCAATCCATCTGTTAACTTAATAAGCAAAAGTAACCAAATGTCCTATGTACGAAGTTTTTAAGTATTTATTCCCAAGGTCTAGGCCACACCACAACCCAGGAGAAAACAAATAACTGGATTAACGTTAATTTACTAACTTACACAGATATCATTGTGTGCCAGGCAGCCCATTAGTCTGTATCTTGACACATACAATGGAATTTATTGTTTTTGCAACAATTTAAATTGCAATTAAACATTCTTTGGATGTCAACATACCTAGTATAGCACCACGTCCAGCAACCTAGTGTTATAAGTTAAATTCTATTAAAGATACTCAGTTAGTTTGAAAGGAATTATCGTACTTGAATCAGGCATACTGTAAGCATGGATAAACATAGCCAATATGACAATTACTCAGTTGTTGAATCAGTGCAAGATCATAGTGGCAAGGTGAGAACTGGAGAAAGAACAACCATGACTTGAATTTATAAAACACTTTTTCAAGTAAAATGTCCAAAGGCGCTTCAAAGGAGCCCTGTCAAAACGGGAATTTGGGGAGGGATTATTTTGGTTCAGCTTCAGAAACTCCAAAGTTTGGCGCTTGCATTGATGATATGTTTTGCATCTTGAATTTGGCTAGATATTCATGATGTTTCACTTTAAGTATGTTTCAAATGATCCACAAGGGAGCTTTTATCAAACATGGTTTATTTAAGAATATAGTTAACATGTATAGTAAGAAAACTAGCAAACAATTTTATCAATTACAAACAAGAAACAAAACAACCACTAAGAATGCAAAACTCTTAACAAATATATTGAATTTGTAACAATCAAACCAATCCCATAGACAAAAGACCCTTCTTTACAGGTTTAACACAGTGGAAACTAATGTTCGTGACACTGGACTTAAGTCCTTTGGATGAATGCTGTGGGTCCCTGACATTTCAAACAATTTGAAGTCAGAACAGGGAGAGATTGTGATTAAACACCAACAGGAGATTCTTCCCTTCAGAAAGGCAATACTTTTAGATAACCAGCAGAATTTCCAAACAAAACAGGGAGAGAAAGAAACCTTCTTTTCAGCTTGCTGTTATTTCTAAAACTACGCTGTAACCATTATCCAAACAGAAAATGAAATCTTAAGTTCACTGGAAAGGATAAAAGCTGTTCAAAAACACATGCAGGATCATAAAACAATTCAGAGCGAAAATAAATAGGCCCCATTTAAGTTATTGAAGTAGCAGTAAGTTAATGAGGAAAAATGCTTCAAAAATCTTAACATTCTAAATTCATTATTTTTGAAAATTTTACTTCAATCTCTTCAAACAGTCCGACAGTGACAACAACATTGAAGAACCTTGGAGCACTTTATAGACGTCAGGGCAAGTTTGAAGCAGCTGAAACATTGGAAGAAGCGGCTCGGAGATCTCGTAAACAAGTAAGCTTGATTGCATAGGCGTATGTGTTACGTGCTTATTACAGAATTAGGCCAAAGTGAGGGTGGGAAAAAAAAGGTGGGCTTTACATTCCAAGCTGTTGCATATTTTACTGATGTTAAAAACTAGAAAGCTGAATGCCAAAGAATTTAGAATCTGTCATTATTGATTCAATATTATTGGCGTTTAAGAGGTTAGTAGATAAGTTTATGGACGAAAAGGGAATGGTTTAGGTTAGAAGGTCATTGCTTTTTCCTAATTGGTCGGCACAACATTTGAAGGCCGAAGGGCCTGTTCTGCGCTGTAATGTTCTATGTTCTAATATTAGGAATTAGCGTACTCAGTAAATATTAAGAGTGCACATAGGTACACAACAATTTGAGATTAAAACAAAATAAAGCTATTTATTCCTTTGTTTTTACTGTCAATGAGTCAAAATTTTGGAATTTCCTAACAGCACCGTGGGTGTACCTACATCATATGGATACAGCGATTCAAGAAGGCTCATCAACATCTTCCCAAAGTCAATTCAAGATGAGCAATAAATGCTGGCTTAGCCAGCACCATCCATTATTCCACAAAGGAATATATTTAAAATCACACGTCATAAGAATATTGTTCAAATGATCAATACATGTATTTTTATATGAACTTTTTTAGTGAAAACAGTATTATTTCCATTAAACATTTTGAAATCATTCCTGGCATGCTTGAATAAAGTTTTTATTTTCATAATTCAATCGTATTAACATAAAAGAAATATGAAAATAATTAAAATAAAATGAATATCTTTGGTCCATAGGGTCTTGATAATATTCATAAGCAAAGAGTAGCTGAAGTACTTAACGATCCTGAAAGCATCGAAAAAAGAAGAAGCCGTGAAAGTCTAAATGCTGATGTAGTAAAATATGAAAGTGGCCCTGATGGTGGCGAGGAAGTGAGTATGGGCGTGGAGTGGAATGGGGTAAGTACAGTACACAGTCCACAGATCAGCAGTTTCTAATATCTTAGTAAAAGGACAAGAATAAATGTTTTCTTTGATTTAAATTAACAACATCAGATTTTCGTGGTTAGATTGGATTCTTAATATTTTTAGTATTGACAATAAATGAATAGTTGAACTGAGAGTAGATTTCTCAATTTAAAACTGATTGAAGTTTTTCCAAATTAAAATTACTTTGTTCTGAAAATGGGCTGTTATTAAGATGTATTTCATTCCTATTGCATAATAACACACTGCACACACACTTGTTGACAAAATAGAATGATGTTAGAAAACAGGAATGTCACTTGAGGATTTCACTCGAAACTTAATTTAAACTATTGGGAGTTAAACTTGTTAATTTAACTTTACTACACAGAGAATATTTACAGGAAGAATTTCGTTTCAAAAGGTCTCTGCATGTAAATAAAATTGCAATAAGATCTGCATACTTTAAGCACACACTGAAAAAACAATTTTCTGAAATAATTCTGTGGAAAGCTTAATTGCAGGAAATAAATTTGATAAATTTATTAACTTTGATTTAATTTTATATATTTGTTATAAGAATGCAAGATTAGGATAAAGGAACTGTAGCAAGAAATTGCAATGCAGTTCTAAGTTGAATCCTAAGCTTGCCATCTTTATCCTAAGGGTTACATAATAAATTGAATTCCTCCGTAGTTGAGTTTTCAGATCTTCTAGTGGCCAGGTCTGGAGCAGATTGGCTGTCTTGGTTGGCCACCCTTTTGCTGGGCGTATAGAGAATAAATCTATTGAGGAAATGGGGAAGGAAAAGCTTTATGAAGTTATTTCTAAATGATGACCTTGAAATTGAGCTGTAGAATGAGAAAGGGCCATTTTATTTGTAGGATTTGTTCTGAAAATGCATTGAAGCACTTTTGTGCTTGTTTATCAATAATGTGAAAATGCTTCAAAACTGAGTTATTTTGTGCCTGCAATTCCTGATGATAACTCATTTTTGGCTTGAGCATTGAAAAGCTTTTGTTATGGCACTAGATGTCACTGAGTTTCTAAGTTATACTAATACTGTATGGGTAAAAGCTATTTTGATTTTTTTATGCACATAATGTACTTGGATTTATGATGAGAGAAATCTTTTATGATCAGGATTTCATTTTTGACAGGAATATAAAATTGAAATACCAAACTAAGGTATTGTAAGTCGTACAAATTCTCACTGCCAGATTTTTAATTTTATTTCATATTGGAGACATTTTTCTTATTTCATAAAATGGAGCATTCCACTTATGTGATCAGTTATAGCATAACATATTCCTTGCATGACAAAATTAACATGCATAGTTTTGCATTTTTGAAAAGAATGAACTAAATTTGGCCAAATGCACTTCTAATTAAAATTATATAATTTGATGCAGAAATTGTGTAGTGTGTTATTTAGCACCACACAAGCGATATACATTATCAACTGCTATATTTTGCTCCTACTTTTGATAGGTATTGAGTGTGGGCATTGTGATAAAGATACTGCTGTTTCCTAGAAACTTACTGCCATGCAAACTAATCAGAATTGTGTTTTGACTAATCAGTGTCTTTCTCCTTTTGAATTCCATGAGGAATTGCAGAGACTAGAGGTTTATCTTCTGTAAATTATGTAGTTTGTTGGTACTGTGTACTGTACAGCTCTCTATATTTCTCTTGTATTTGGCATGCTCACTTTTTCAAATATGTAATCACGTTGGTCTAATTGTGAACATAGGTTGTAAATAATTTTTTTGTATGTTTTTATATTTTAAATCGTACATTATGGCTAACACTATTTCTGGGTCATTTCTCTACTATCATATTGGCTGTTAGAAATACCTTTTTTAGTACAAGATGATTCTTTGCATCCACTATAATTGACTAACTACGGAATAAACTACTAATTGACTAATGTTGTTCATACTTATGAAGATTTCATTCAATTAATCCCTGTCTCCATGCTTTTATTTTAAAACTTGTTTGTTTCACTTATGATTTGAATATCTAAAGTCTAAATTCAGTCTTGAGTGTAACTATGCCAGCATATGAACTACATAATTTACTTATGGTTGCAATTTTAATCTTTTTCTTTTAGATAAAATAATTACTTAATCCCAACCAATTGACACGATTAGCTCACAAGTTGTATTGTCACATTTTCCCTTTAAATGAATCAATCGCAATGTCTTTAAGTTTTTTTTTTATTCTGATCATCCACGTACTGTAAATTCACACTTTTAAAGGGATTTTGTTTAAAATTTTATTTTAAGTGCTGACATTCTTCACAAGATGCACGGGGAAAAGGATAAACGATTAGAGTTCAATTTGGTTGATAAAATTGAAATCGATGTTAATTTGGAATAAGAACGAAATTTTTAAAAATGGCTTTATTTTAAGATTATAAAAATAATGGGATTTTAATGTTTTCCTCTTGAAAAATGACTTGTACAATTTTTTAATATTTTAATTCAACATTGTTTTGAGTTGACTGCTCCCACATTACTATAGTACAAGACTTAGGAATGTCAATTCTCGTCCTTCTCACACTTCGTACATGCACAGTGCCTTTCTTCGAAATTTCACTTTGGGCATTGCTCAAGTCTGAACATTAATGCTGAAGTAAAAACTATGTTGGCCAATGCTAATTTTTATCTGTATGAATTTATCACTGGTGCTTTACTGACACATGAGTTTTCAAAAGTAAGTTTAAAACAGTAAAGTTTTTTGCATGGCCTCTGTGGGAACAGGCAACACAGGAGTAAGATTTTTTTCCACATTGTTCCCCCCTCCTCTGCCCTTTGAAATCATTTTCAAATTCAAACTAGTTATGCCATGCACTGGAGTGATATCTGGAGTCTATGAAAATTACAGTTTGGATTATAAATCCAATAAAATGATCAGTCAGTTGGCACAATTAACTCAACTAATTCAGTTATGGTTGAATGATGTCTGGTGATCAGACTTGCATTTGATTTGTATGTGCAGTTACCTCCCAAAGTAACAGTGAATTCTAGATGCAGGGATTTAAGTTTTCAAGCTAACAAATCACTTAATGGCCCTTTTAGTAGGGTTTGCAAGTCATGTCCAATGTTTAAACTGGATACATGTCTATCTTTAGTCCTGATCCACTTTAAATAGTTCCAATAATTTAGCAATCAATAGGTTGCATTTTTTTTAGACACTAAAATTGTTAGTGTTTTTCATTTTGATTAGCTAATAGTGAAAGACTTCTCAGGTAAATTCCTATCTTTTGATCATTGTTATCCTTTTTTCTTCACCCCAACATGGTAACATAGGACTTTGAAAAATAGAATAATATTTAATAGACCAGGAAAGATTTGGGTATCTGAGTCTGCCTCCTGGCTTCATCCTTTTCTGAACAGGTCAGTGAGATTGAAGGCAAATGTCTTGCAGGGTAAAATGCTCTACTGAAGTGGGGAAGGTTTTCTCTTTTCACTGAAAGGCACTGGGTGAAGTGTAAGGAGTTGTATGCTGAGTAGTTTTATCTTGTGTACAAAAATTTTCACACAGATGGTAATGCAAATTATTACTATTTCCTGATGATTCTAGAAATTGATAATTTTGTGTCTAGCTTCATCTAAGAAAAGGTCAGCCTACTGCATCTTTGAACACCAAAGCACATTGTTGGGGTGCAGAGATTATCTAATTGCAAGGTGTGAATGAAACAAGGAAACTGGATCCAACAGTTGTTAAAAGGCACTTAACTCCTGGATCCAACAGTCCTGGCCTTCATCTACAAAGTTTCCCAAGGCTCAAATCTCAGTTGGCTAGAGTTGGCATCAAAATTCAAATTTTTAACATTCCACTAGACCCATGCATGGCTGTCTTGGGCTTTTTCTGATTTGTGTTAATGACCTTGACTTGGATACAATTTCAGGATTTGCAAATGACAAATGGAAAGTATTGTGAACTGAGGAGCACGGTGATAAACTTCAAGAGGACATAGAAAAAAATATAATGGACAGATGATATTTAATAGAGAAAAGTGGAATGTAATGAAATGAAGGAAGAGGAAAGGCAATATAAAATAAATAGTTCTAAAGTGGGGATATGTGTGCACAAATATTTGGGTGATAGGCGAGATTGAAAACGTGGTTTATAAAGCATATGGGACTTGATAAATAAAAGCAAACAGTATAAAATCAGTGATGATCACTGATTTGGCATCAGTTAGGGTGTCGTGTCCAATTTTAGCCACCACGTTTTAGGAAGAATGTGAAGGTGTAATAGAGAGTGCAGAGGGTACTCATTTAGTTCACTAATGTCCTTTCATTCAGGAAGCCTGACATCCTTGCTGCCTTACTGGTATGTGACTCCAGTTCCACAGCAATATGGTTCACTTAATTGTCCCTTGAAAAAGTCTAACATGGTACTCCATTCCAGGATAAGTATGGATGGATAATATATGCTGGCCTTGCCAATGATCCTCACATCCCAAGAACCAAAGGGCGGGGGAGACTGGTGGGAACAAGAAAACATTTAAATGGTTCCAGGGATGGGAGATTTTCACCCCAATCTATCCATGCACATGCTGTTTTTTGAGAAGATTTTTGATAGAGGTTCAAGTACTTGTGTCTGGACAGACCTGATAGGAAAAACTAGTCAAGAACCAGTGGATTGCCAGAAAAAAAACAAAGGCAACATTTTTATGTGCTGAAGTGTTTCAGATCTGGAGTGCGCTACCTAAGAATGTGATGCAAGCACACTCAGTCATGGCTTTCAAAAGGATATTGAGTAATATCTGAAGAGAAAACCTCTACAGGGTTACTGAGAGTAGCTGGGGAAGTGGGATTGGATGAATTGGTCTTGCAGAGAGCTGACAAAGACCCAACAGATAGAATGATCTCTTCCTGTGATGTAACCATTCCATCCTCCCCAACCTAGTTACTAAGTAAATTTCCAAAATTGGTTTCACTTAGAGTGCATCACAAATATATTCAAAGTCACAGAATTGTTACAATGCAGAGGAAACCATTTGGTGCATTGTGTCTGCAATAGCTTTTTAAATGGACAATTCACCACGTGATATTCTCTTGCCGCGTTCCTGTAATCTGGCATATCATTTATTTTCAAATAACTATCTAATTATAACTATCTAATTCCCTTTTAAATGTTGCCATTGAACCTGCCTCCACCACACCCCCAGATAATGCATTCCATATCTTAACCACTTGCTGTGTGAAAATGTTTTTTTTTCTTCTATCACTTTTTGCTTCTTGCACCAACTATCTTAAATCTGTGCCTTCTGATTCTCAGACATTCTGCCAGTAAGAACAGTTTCTTTCTGTTTACATCATCCAGACCCCTCATTATTTTAAGTACTTTTATTCAATGTTCTCTTAGCCCTTTCTTCCAACGAGGAAGAGTTCCAACTTCTCCAATCTACCTTCATAACTGAAGTTTCTTATCACTGGAATCATTCTCATCCATTTCTTCTGCAGTCTCTACAACGTCTTCACATTCTTCCTAAAACGTGATGCCCAGAAATATATGCAGTGTTCCATCTAAGGTCTGATGAGTGCCTTGTACAAATTCAGTATAACCTTGCTGTTGAATTTTTTGCCTCCATTAATAAAACCTAAGATGCAATGTGCTCTATTATTTGTTCCCTTAACTTGTCGTGCCATCTTTAATGATCCAGATACCTATACACCCAGGGCTGTCTGTTCCTACACCCCATGAGAGGTGTATCCTTTATTTTGTTCTGTCTCACCTCTCATTTACTCATTGAACTACACCTGGCACCTATTTATCCATTCTACCAACTTATCCATGTTCTTTTACACTGTCCTTGAAATTATTCCCTGTATATTAAGGTCTAGATCATTAATATATATCCTCGGGAGGTGATAGCCTGGTGGTATTATCAACTATTATTTCAAAAACTCAATTTATGTTCTGGGACCCGGGTTCAAAACTTGATGGTGGAATGTGAATTCCATTAAAAAAATGTCTGGAATTAAGAATCTACTGATAACCATGAAACAATTGTCAATTGTTGAAGCAGCCCATTTGGTTCACTAATGTCCTTTAGGGAAGGAAAGCTGCTGTCCTTACCCATTCTGGCCTCCGTGTAACTTCGGAGCCACAATGTAATTGACTCTCAACTGCCCTCTAGGGATGGGCAATAAATGCTGGTCAGCTAGCATTGCGTATGACCGATAAATGAATAAAAAGCAAGAATCCCAATACTGACTCCTGGGGAACTCCACTAGAAACTTTCCTGCAGCATGAAAAGCATTCATTTAAGCTTTACTTTGTTTCCTATCACTCAGCTAATTTAACAGTATGTTCATTACATTTTTGATAAAAATGCAGACTTGAGAGGAAACAGAAATTATTGCCCCAATTTTTGCAGTGGGTTTCTATCAGCAAACGGTTAGTGTATGCTGTCATCACTTCTCTGAAACGACTGCAACTTTAAGATTTAGCATATGGACAGATAAATGCAAAATCCTGAAATTGAAGTCTGTTACTCTGTGTTCTTCCACAACTGTGCTATTGAATGCCTGTCCAGTTCCCCTCTTCCTCCATCACCATCGCTCCCTCCCTCCCTCCTCCCCCAACCACCAATTTTTCAAAGATATGAATAATTGTAGAACAATCCATCTGGCCTGACCCCTGAATAGCAATACCTTACACTTTACAATATAAACACTCCCCATCCCACCTGAAAACCACTGAAAAAGGGGAAAAATGCAGAACAATGGTGGGGGGAGCGGGGTTTCTTTCCCATCCCTTTTAGTGATCAAAACTAATCCAGAGGATCACTTTGGTCCAGGTTAATATCAGTCAATATCTACTTTTTGTAGGTCTCTCCCTCAACCGGAAACCATCCAGCTCTTGCTTGAAGGGCAACATCACTAAAACTGGTCATTGTCACTTTTCTGGGATGTTGCTGTGTTCAATTAGCTGCTGCATTTCCTGCATTACAGCCAATTCAGTTGAAGTGCAGTCACTTTTGTAATGTTATTTGGGATAGTCTAGACAGAAAAATGCTAGACAAATGCAAGCCTCTCTTCCTTTACCTTCTGTCTTCATTTTCCTTCCTTTATTTCCCTTTGGCCTATTTTGTCCCCACATACTTTTGTCCTACCCACTTCCCTATTGCTTCTGCTTTCTTGCTGCTCAGTTGTTCTAAAACTTTTAAGGGGTAGCATAATAATCCCAGCACATCCAATAAATATGTTTAGTAACTGACACATTTAAGCACAAGTGCCAGACTAGCAAGTGATGAGCACCAAGTACAACCTTTGACCTAGAAATATTGTTAGTGTAATTTCCTTAAATAATTGAAATTGTGTAATTTCCTTAAACAATTGAAACTGTTGAAGCTTTTGCAACAGTTTTGACTTGTTTTCTTTCCTCTTTTGTCTGCCAGGCATAGAAATCCTTTGTGATACTAATTATGTCTCCGGCATGAAGGGCATGCACCATCTTCAGGCTTTAACTTCTCTGCAGTACTGCAATTTCTAACTTTGTCTACCCTATACTTTGTTTACTGAGAACTGTTTCAAGGTTGTTGTAATTCTGCAGAGTAGTTTATTGTATATTTGTAGCCTTGGTCTATCTGTTCAAAATTATCCGTTACCAGAATTGACTGATTCTTGCAATAACAAAAATGCTATCTGTGTATAAATCATTGGAGGCCTACATTTTAAAATTAAAACACATTTAGTACGCAAATAAAAGCAAAATGCTGCAGATGCTGGAAATCTGAAATAATAATGTAAAAACGCTGGAACAAATTAGCAAGTCTGGCAGCATCTGTGTAGAAAGAAATAGAATTAGCATCTTAATATCTTAAGACAAAATGTTAACTCTATATCCTCACTCCACAGATGCTGCCAGAGCTGCTGAGTTTTTCTGGCATTTTCTGTTTTATTTACTATTTGGCTGTTTATTTTATCACAGTCACGTTCATTGAATTTTTAGGCTTGAGTGGCCTCCATTTGAGAATTTTATGGGTTTGGCATCTTTGTTATGTAATAGCAAGACAGACCTTCCAATGCTTCATTGTATAATGGCCAGTAATGGTTGCTGTCAAATTAGGAAAAATATTGATGAAATAGCATGATGTGGTATGCAGTCAAACTGTAAAAACTAGGCATGTTCTTTGTGATCAACTTATTAAAATCCTTGTGATCTATCTAAGAATCTTTTAAAAATGTTGTTAAAATGTTTTTATTCTGGGGTGGAATTTTGTGTCTAATCTTGCTGCATTCGTAAACTGATCTTTGCTAGTTTCATGACTGTCCAGTGGTACATGTGATTGTCTCTTTTCTAACGCTTAATAAACTAGCTCTGTGTCTAACTGATCTGTCTTTTGCCTCTGGTCTGCTTTGTGATGCTTACTTCAATGCACTCTCCACATAGAACTCCAAGGGTTGCTAAATATATTATTATAAATTTGAAAGAACACTCTTAATATTCTTTCCGACAACATGAGATATCATAACTTGGATATAACTTAATCATAAATTGATGTCTCCTTCATTGAGTCTTAACAATTAATTTTTCTTTTTAAAAAAAAAGTAATAGAAAAAAAAGAGCATCAAATCATTGTCTGTTTCATAGTTGAGTAAATATAAATTTGAGTTTTAGAAAATGTTGAGCTTTATTCAGATTGCTAGAGGTTTTAACAAATTTAAAATTTAAATTTAAGTTGAGATGAAAGGTTTTGTTTTCCCATAATATACAAGATTTGTGGGCATCGCAGTAGCATTTTAACAACTTTTGACAGTCTCGATAAGCAACAATTTTATCTAGATATTTTAAAAATTTCCTCTGTTTTGTAGCATGTCTAAAGAGGGACAAGGAGATCACAATAATAACTTTAATTTGCCATGTTACATATTTTGCATTTTCAAAGTGTTGCAATGATCTCCGGGAAGAAAAACAGTCTTTGCTCCCTCCATGGAAAACTGACTTTTTTCAAAACAATATTAGCATATATTACATAGTATTTATAGCACAGAAATAAACATTTAATATTGATACTCCACATAAGTTGTCCTGGTCTTTCTCCAGCTGGTCATACCAACCTATTCTCTATTCTATTCTCCTTCATACACTTATTCAAACTCCCTTAAATGCATCCATGCCATTTACCACAACTATTCCATCTAGTAACAAGGTCCATTTTCTACCTACTCTATGGATAAAGAAGTTTCTTTTGAATTCTTTATTGGATTTATTAGTAACTACCTTTTATATTTATGCTGTGAAGTTATGTACTGACTTTTCAAGTGTAAACACCTTCTCTACATCTAGTCTATCCCCTCCATAATATTAAAAGCTTCAATCAGGACACCTTTCAGCTGCTCTTTTTGAGTTAGTGTGTCCCTGCATGTTCAATACTTACTGACAGTTCTAATCCCTCAGTTCGAGGTCCATCGTCTTTGTACATTTCCCCTCTCAAAGCTTCTATATCCTCTTTTGTAATATGGAAATTAGATCCATGCATGGTACTCGATATATATGTATAAAAGTAGTAGATTGATAGGATCAAAATTTGAAACACCTGTAATTGAAAGTAATGATGCATTAATAGATACTTAACTTCCTGAACAAAATGTACAAAATCTTGAGTGGATTTGCATTCAGCCTCAAAGAGCCATTCACTATAATTGGGGAGGAGAAAAAAATATGGTATAGAGATTAAATACTTCATGTTAAAGGCAAGCCCCACTACATCTCTTAATAGTTGATGGTCATAACCAGTGTGACACTAATGTATACAAATCAGTAAGTTCCAAAGTTTGATTCATGATCTGTGCTAAATGACATAATTTCAGATCTAACCTGAAGTGCAATAGCTAGCCCTAATGCCCTGGTGTTGGGAGATGAAAATCAGGTTCTTGTAGCTGACTGCTATCCAGTGACCACTTCAGAAAAATAATCATGTGGATCTCTCTCAGCTATGATGCATTCAACAGTCAATAACCTGTCAGCAGTATTTTTGAGATTTGTATGTAATAAATGTTCAGTCAGGGGAAATATCAAAGATGCGGTTGTAGGTGGAATTGTACTCCAGCAGATATCAATACATGAATAAAGAAAGTGGGAATATGAAAGAACTGTTATTGCATTTTGTAATTATGTAATATCAACAAGAAAAGTTGGAAAAAGTAATGATTCTGGGCAGCTGGATACAAGACACTCAAGTCTAACTTTTTAAAAAATAAAGACCATCTATTTCCCAAGATGCAGGAGTTCATTTCAGCAAGAATTTAAGATGCGTAACCATAGCTATATATAGTGTCCTGCAAGACTCAAAAGCATAGAACTATATTAGAAAGGTAAATAAGCTGTTTCGTCTGACAACATACAGCAAATCTGAATTTGAATTTTGTGTTTAATCAAAATATTTTATATTCAGTCAGTTATTGCATGATTTAATTTCTGTAATATTTAGTGCAAATTAACTTGTATATGCATGGCTGTTCTAAACGACAATGTAGTATAAGTAAGGCTGAGATGTTGGGACAATTAACATTCATTATATCAAATATGTTAATAAATTATCTAGATCAGTAATTACTGGGAGAAAAAGATGCATGAACAATACAAGTTACATAGACTGTTATAATTTAGTGACTTTCAACTGATTAACTATATTAAAAAAGACATGAATTGTATATTATTTCAACACAATCCAATATATAACTCAGATTTAGAATTTTAAAAAAAGGAAAATATGGAGGTATGTTGATCACTGTTGTAGTTAAAAGTATGCACTCTGAAGTCTGGGAGCAAAGATTTTATCCAAGCGAATGCTGGGTTCTCCCAGTGTATCTCGCAGTTACAAAGAATGTAACATATTTGTCATTTAGTCATATTTCCATATATAGCTTAGTACAACCTTCAGTTGTACACCTAATGAATTAACTTGTTCAGGCTGCAGATGTTCTGTTACCTCACTGGGAGACTGAGTCCCTTACCTCTAATGCATCCCAGCCTGTGCTCTTATCGTCCTAATATTTGTTTACCTATCTGGTGACAGTGATTAAGTTCCACGGCTTGTGGTGTTTAGTTGGATCCCGTAGTATTGACTATCGTGTACTGTGTAGGCTTTATTTCCCATTGTTCCTAGCAAAAGCTCTTGCAACTACATTTGTTTATTAATGCACATCTTAATAATTTTAACATAAGATCATTTCAATTCCCCAATTCCATGGAGGAAGGAACAGAGTTTGTGCTTCAGGTTAGAATAGATTAGGTTTAGAAAAGTTGTTGCAGATAGCTGATCATAATTTGATAATAGAATTCTGTATTGACAAAGGTTCCTAATGGAGATGATTTTGTAAAATTTGTACAGCATAATTTCATAATTCTAAAAAAAATTCACATTGAATTTTGGAGATACAAAATACATTTTTGCATTTAATGAATTCTTGTATACATTGGTAGTTGGGAGAGTTGCTCCCATCTCGTAGAGAAGTATGAAACTTACAAAGGACCATAAAGTGTTACTAATATGTTGCTCAGTAATGTTGAGGCTTACTCCAAAGTAGGTTTTGCTAATGAAGTTAAAATAGACATATTTTGTATTTGGTTTTCAGGATGGAACCGGATCTCTGAAACGTAGTGGCTCCTTCAGCAAACTTCGTGCCTCTATCAGACGCAGTAGTGAAAAACTAGTCAGAAAACTGAAAGGTGGCAGTCCACGTGATAATGAGCCAAAGAATTCTGGGTAATTATTCATTTTGAATATGTAGTGATTCTGATTTTAACTTTAGCATAAAGCTATGAATATTGTAGAGATTATTATGAAAATGTAATTAGGGTACATGCATATGAAATGTGATGGTCACAGGAAAAAGGAAGATTTGCATTTATATAGCTTCTTTCACATCCTAAGAATGTCCAAAACAACCAGCAAAGTACTTTTTGATATGCAGTTACTATTCTGTAAGAAATAACTTGTTAATGAGCAGTTAGCCATGAGTATTCTGTACAATTCTGGTGGAAGGATGTTGAAGCAATGGGAAGTGAAGATGAGATTTACCAGGATGTTGCCTAGTTTGAAGGATATAGACTATAAAGAAAGATTGAACAAACTTGAATTGTTTCCATTGGAACATTGAAGGATGAGAGGGGACCTGATAGAAGTTTGTAAGAAGATTATGACAGGTTTGGATAGAGTGGATAGTCAGAATCTTGTTCCTAGGGTTGAAGAGTCAATTACTCGGGGACAGGTTGAAAGTGAGAGGGGACAAGTTTTTCACAAACAGGGTGTTGAATGCCTGGAACACACTGCTGGAGGAGACAGTGGAAGCAGATTCTGTAACTGTTCAGGAGGCATCTGGATAATTACATGAATAGGCAGGGAATAGAGAGATATGGACCACGTGGAGGTAAAGAAGTATTAGATTAGACATCTGTGCTGGCACAAATTTGGTGGGCTGAAGGGTGCGTTCCAGTGCTGTACTAATATTTGAATAAAATGAGCTTTGCTATTCAGAGCCAGTTTTAGCAAAGCTTGCGAAATAGACGATATTAATATAATGTAGGAAAAAAAGCAAACAACATTCAACATAGTTTTGCCTTCCATAATTTGTAACTGTAATTCCTCTTTCTCCCTGGTCTATCCAGATGGAATAATTTACACTTGTGCAGTTTCTTCATTATTTTCCGTCCTAGCTAAATCACTTGGAGTCTGTGCTTTTCTAACTTGAACAGCACCAAATTTTTTAAACCCATCTAAATCCAGGTACTAATGTGAGCCTTTAGAGTCATTGTGAAGGTGGCAGGACAGATTCAGAGATGGGTTAATAAACAATGTAGTATTCCAGGTTTTATTAAAGGGTATAGGTGACAAGAACAAGGAATTTGTAAGTTGAACTTTAAGACACTGGTTTTGCCTTAACTGGAGCATTGCATCCCAGTTGTGGATAGCACACTTTAGAAACAATATGAATGCATTAGTGTGTATGCAGAAAAGATTCATGAGAATGGCTCCAAGAATAAGAAACTTCAAATATGAAAATGGGATTGGAGAAGTTAACACTGTCTTCTGTGGATAGAAGAAAGCAGTGAAGAATTTTGATGCAGGTATTCAAAATTAAAGTAATTGGCAAAAAAAAGAAGTGATGTATCAAAAAACTTTTTTCATGCAGCATCTGGTTAAGGTATGGAATGCACTGTCTGAGTGTTTAGTGGAGGCAATTTCAATCCCCTGCCCAATAATAAGACACCTGCCCCAACTCTTCCTCATAGCTGATTACGTTTATAGTCCCACCAATTGTGGACCATCTCCTCTCAGCCTTTCTGTCTACCATCCAGACTGTTGATTTCCTGGAGCTGCACATATATTTAGGCAATGGTATTTCATCATATTCCTGACTTGGTGGAGGAGGGAGAGGACCCTTGATCAATGGGTGCAAAGGCGTTCATACCCAATGGCTAGGGGGAACCCATGATCAAGAAGTGGAGAAGCAGGCATGCAATGGATGTGGAGGAGACAGCTCAAGATGCCCAAGCCATGGTGGAGGTAGTTTTGGATAGAAAGTACATTTATGTCTGGCATGTACACAATATAAATTTTCTCCAGTTTTTCTGTAGTAATTGCGTGGGAGATCCCCTTCTCTGTTTAAAGTATGAAGTGAAGTGGCAGGAAACTGGAGCATAAACACCAGAACAGATTTTCAAGACCAAAAGGCCTCTTTATTTTAGAATGCTGTATAATTCAGTGTCATTCTTTCCAACCATATTTTCTTGAATACGTGGGTAGAATGTGTGAAAGGCAGGCGAAGAAAATAATTTAATTTGCATATCTATTATTAATTTCAGTTGTTTTAAAAAAACGTTTTATCAAAGTACAAAGCATCTGAGATACAAGGTAACTGCCAAAAGTCATGAACTTAAAAGATATGAAGAAATATTAACTTGTCTAGTAAAAGCAGTCAAAGCATGTCAAATCAAATATGATGAAATTGTTTGAGGTACAGTAATGTTCTTTTGAGCAAAATATCAATCATAATTTCTTAGTCCTTTGCAGAGGAGACTGCAAAAATTCAATAACGCAGGTATAACTGTGAAGTTCACCAAATGTGTTTTTTTTGGTTCCTATTTATGTTAAATAACTTCTACTTGTTTGAAACTGAAGACATATTTAATGTGGTATTATAATTTCATAGCAAGCCTTTTTCTAAATCTTAAAACTTCTCAAAGCAATTCATAATTGGGCAGTTTGTTAAATCTTTGCTATATTGCCAAGGGCACAAGTTAAAGGCCTGTGATAATCAAAGTGCTTCCTTGAAACTCTCTTCCCTCCCACTCTCCTAAAAGTGATGATTAATGTGTGTGGTCTAGATCATGGATATTTGGCAGCTCTTTAGTACCTTTATCCTAATAGTCTGATGTTCGTGTGTGATTTTAGGTAATGAGTACCAACAGATTTATTGAATAAAATATCAAGACTGAGCCCAGTTTCTTTCTTGTGTAATGTTCACACATGTAGACATTACAGAAAAAATAACTGCAAAGTGATCAAGAGTAAGATTCTGGACTGTTATACCCTTGTCTCTCCAGTATTGAAGAAAATTTTTTATTGCTAAGCAAATTTTGATACAACATCATATTTTAAATGCATTTGTCAAGTGCATTGATATATGTAATGAAATATAGAGAATCATGGAATCCCTACAGTGCAGAAAAAGGCCATTGAGTCTACACCAATTATAATCCCACCCAAGCCCTATTCCCATAACCCCACTTATTTGCCTTTCTAATTTCTTAACACTAAGGCCAATTTAGCATGGCCAATTAACTAGCCACGATAATCTAAATATACGTGACAAAAAGCATAAAATCTGAGATTAGAACTTCTATTTTCAATTATTGAACAGTTTACTTCCATTTTTGCTACTGTCAAAACCTAAATGTGCTTTCTTAGTGAAGAGCAATAATGAGTTTTGGCGACTAAAAGGTGACTAAGTTCAGGCTTGTGTATTTTTAATTCAATACATCTATATTTCAATGATATTGAAAGGTTTGCGTTCCCTCAAAGAAAAGTTAGGTAATTTCCTATTTAAGTAATGCATACTGCTATGCTACTCATTAACAGAAATTATTTGCTCACTGGTAAGTTATTAATGAGGTATTTGATTGATTTCACTAAATTGAGGTGGAAAATGAAGACAGGCTTGACTGCTACATTCTTTGAGACCAGTTTGTTTGGCATCTTTTTATAAGCAGGCAATAAAATATTTCAAAAATAAGTTTTTAATTACAGTCTTGCTGTGTTTTTAGTTTATATATTTGTGTTTTTAGTTTTTTGCCTCTTTTCCATGAGTTGAGATAATTTGCCATTTTCTGTAGAGTTTAATTACTTTTAGATCGCTTTTTTATAGTTTAGACCTATTTATACAGGCATTCGTCCAACAATGCTTCATTCTGTCGTAGAATAACCTCAGCTATCCATATATCTTATGAGGCATTCAGAAAGGAGCCTTAGTGAAGTGGGCACAACTAGATGGATACGTATTACTGAACTGAACAATGCTGCATTTAGCCTGACTGCCTTCTTCCCTAACTTTAACTCATACTGGACCTAGAAAAATAATCTGGTATCTTCATCTCTATTTTAGTAGCAGTTTAGTTTGTCACAATGTTTTGCTGTTTATGGTTTGTTTCTGTTAAAAAGAAACTTGTATTATTTTTAAGGAGGATAACTTGATATTCATTTGGTAAATTAGCATATTTAATACACTAAACTATTAGTTGAACTTGTTAATTATTGAATTAGTCTTAGTAAGAGAAGTATTAACTTAAGTTTAAGTATTAACAATACTTAAACTTTGCTTATATATGCATATTTTAGCTGAAAAAATTCAAAAACTAGCTAATAAAAACCAAAACAGTGTCTGTTTATATCACTGATATCCACTGTATCCTAAAATATCTTTATTGTGAATGAAGTGAACTATTTGAAAACAAAGTAGTGACACAGCAAGAGCAGGATGATGTATACTACAGTGCAAATACAGCTTTAGACATTAATTGTCAGAGAAGATCTGTTTTGTGTGATCAGGCTGAATGAGTGAATATATAGTTGCTGCCCTTGTGTTGTGTAATTTATTTTCTTAATTCACTCCTCCACATCTCATGGTGGTATAAGGTTGAATAGTGCTGAAAAGAGGAATATGCTATTGAAAACGTCATCTTGCACTCATCAGAACAGATCTGCAAGAATACCAAATATAAAGAGAATAACAATGAAAAGAGGATGCTGATTGGCAGCAGTTTTTTCAGCAATATTCTTTTTCCTGCCCCTTTGTGCTTTTTTTTTCCTCACTTAATAATTGTTTTTATAGTGGAGCTACACTGTTCATGGGAACTACGAACATGTTTTATTCAAAAGGTGGCAGTTTGCTTAAATATGTTACAGGAGTACTGACAAATCGCATCATTATTTTTCAACTCAATTTATAGCAATTAAAATAATAATTTCCATTGTAATCCCAGTTGATCTGAAGTTTGGAAATCTGGTTTCTTTTTGTTCTATCCAATAAATATTTAGTTAAATACATGACTGAGACACAGGTTTACTGTTCTCATAATGATTAAATGCACTAATTGGCATTTCATAAGATTGAAGCTTGGGAGGTCGAACCATAATCCCTGTTCTGCAGGGAATGCTCACTGAGGATAGTAGTTGCATAAAGTGTTAAACTAGTTTAATTTTTCTTTAGTGTTCATACACTACTTACAAGCGTGCTTCTTTCACTTTCTGGCATTATGCTACTAAGAACTAATGACCAGAATTAGATTTAGGTGGGTGAAATTGGAGTACTCAGTTTCTTTCCTGTGATTGGGTAACCACCTCAATTTTAATAATCTTAACTGCAAAAAATTAAGATACTTGGGCTGAGAAAACTCATCTCTTCAGACTGCCGTTGTTGAAATGCTGTGAGAAAACTGAACAATTTCAAATATCTTGCCTTTAGGGAGATATACAGCCCTATTTCCTCCTCTGTTTATGATATAACTCATGCTGGGTTAAATTACAAAGACTTGGGTAACTCTCCACTTTTTTTTTTGTCCAGATCATTATTTTTAATGACAATGATATCGGTTGGTTCTTCGGCTATGATGAGCTTTGCAGCCATGCTTGTCTTTACAATGCATACACTTGATGTTACTGCACAGTAATCAGCGACACAAATGGCTAATTTCCTTGCTTCTCCCAAACTTACAGATGAGTTAAATCAAAGTTGAGACCCCTTTGGTTGCTGTGAATAAAAGGAACTCATTTACAATCAAATAGAAATCATAATTTATAACATCATTAAGTGAAATTATGTAGAATGTTCCCTCCTAATTAGCTTTTGCACGAATTGAAATATTTATCCCAATGTTTAAATGTTATTGTTGTAGATTTTGTTTAAACTAAACTGCTTCCCACATTTACTAGTTATGAGGCCCATTAAATCCTGATTATGTAAGAAATACAAACATCCTGGCAACATTTCATCATTAAGCCAGTGGGGTGAATGGGATCAATTTTATGCAATTTCTGCCCACGCTGCAGTGCTTAATGCTTTTTTTAAAGCAGTATTGCTGGATAACCAACATTTCATTGATTAAGAAAGCACATTCAAAAAGACTGATGGGAAACAACTATTGTTTGATCAAATCTGTTGCATTCACTCGCATTACAGCTAAACAACATGAGCTTTCCATATTCCCCATAAGACAGCAGCATGTAATCTTCTAAGACAGGCAGATTTTAAAAAAAGCAAAGGATGAGGTCAGGTTGAGTTGAAAAAAAGAGTTCTGAGAAATTCTTCTCCTGATTGAAGGCAACCTTAAATAATTTCCAGGAGAAAGATATGATCATGTATATTATTCAGCACCTCTTGATTTTTTTTTGTATTCCATGATGTCAGCTGCATCCAAGGATGTGGTGGCTTTGGAGAGAGTACAGAAAAGGTTTACCAGGATGTTGCCCTGGTCTGAAGGGTCTTAGCTGTAAGGAGAGTGGGTAAACTGGGGTGGTTCTTGTTGGAAAAATGGAGGGGTGACCTAATAGAGGTGTATAAAATTATGAAGGGCATAGATAGGGTGAACAGTGGGAAGCTTTTTCCCAGATCGGAGGTGATGAACACAAGTCCAAGGTGAGGGGGGGCAATGTTCAATACAGATGTCGGGGGCATGTATCTTAGAGGGTACTGGGGGCCTGGAATACACTACCAAGCAAGGTGGTTGAGGTGGACACACTGGGATCGTTTAAGACTTGATAGCCACATGAACAGACTGAGAATAGAGGGATACAAACGAATGATCTAGTTGGGCGCATGAGTGGCGCAGGCTTGGAGGGCCAAAGGGCCTGTTCTTTGTTCATCCAACTTCTTTTTGAACACTTACAGCAAATATGCGTACACCATACATGTAACAACAACATGTCACTAACCCTTTGGAAAAGAAAAACTTATTGACGTTCAATCCTATAACCTAATGTAGCAAATTCAAAAATTCTATTTATCTCTTTATTTTAAGTATTTAAGTCTCCTGAAGGCAGATTGAATATTTCCTTTCTGGCTGAAATCTGTTCTTCTATGGGCTATTTGCTACTGATGTTCACAATTTAAATGAAATACTAGCTGAGGGATTACTGCTCCTTAGAAGCAAAAACCTAAACCAACTTGGCTATGGGTAGTCAAGGAAACCAAGAAACAAATTATACATGATATGGGAAGTTTCAAGTGGATTTACAATGTCAATATAGAAGAAATTGGTTTAAAATGCTGACATATGAAATAGGTGATATTTTTTCTTAAAGTTAAAATTTGACTTCTAAATACAAGATATTTAAAATAAGCTTTTGAAACTGAGTAATTGTTTTATTTTTAAAGTATATCTATAAAAACTACATGACTATATGTAGATTAACATATTTGGTTTATGAATCAAAATCCTTAACTGCAACAAAAAATAGTTCACAGCCTGAGTTCATATTAGGGTTCAGCTCTCACTGAAAATATTGTTAGCAATTTTTGTATATTCTAGGATTTATTTTAAACAAGATTGAAGCCCAGTTAGCCTGCCAATCAAACTGGCTTGTCTCAGTTGGGTAAGTTTTTTGAAGTTCAGTTTGACTGGAAGATGTCAAGTAGATTGAAGCTGTTTCATTGGGATGCACAAAAGAAAAGAAATAATTGTTTTGTTTGAAGCACCTTTCCAATCTTCTAGATCATGGGATGTTAATGCTCTATGGCTTTGACTCTATTGCTGTCTCAGAGAAAACTAGAAATACTTTGAAATGAGAAACTGTTGACAAGGTACGTGCAAAGGTCTGAAAAAGGCCCAGCATAAAATGTTTTGATAAACAGTGCTAAATAAAGAGAGATCTGAGTTTAATTATAAAATTCTTAATCGCAGTATAATGCACTTGTGATTGGTGCCAAGGAAATCTGTTAAGCTCTATATGCATTAGGAATAAACAGAACTGGACTAGCTGGAACTTTGGATGTTACTTTGCTAGAGTAAGTTTGGATAATGGTTTTCAATATTTCAATCTTGCAAACACTTATTAGCTTTTTCCTCATAACTTTTGTGAGAAGAGCAAACAAAGAAAAACAATGACTAAGTTAACGTACCAAATTCAGTTCAGCATAATGCTCTCTAAAGAAAATGTTATTCCTGTACACTCAGCAGTTTTAGGAAAACCATTCTGTTCAGAAAGCATAGTCAATGCTTTTAACAAAATTTAGAAATTGCTGCATAGGTTCATCCCAGATTACATTCTGTTTTCAGGAAGAATCTTGATGTTTATCACATCACTGATCCAAAGAAACTGTTCCACTTTGAAAATTCATGTAAATATTGGTCTTTCCATAAATGCGTATAAAAATGCACAATTTAAACTCAAATTAGTTTAGCATCATTCACAACTGATTTCTTCCTTGTGTGAAGTATAATGTTTTTGTGCCTTCAAAATCTACTGTGAAACGTGTTTTATGTGTTAGGTGAAAATGGAATAAGTACTGTGCTTTAAAATCTGTTGTGCTTTGACACAGCTTTAGTTTGCAGTAATTCTGATTGCTTTACCCTTGCATGTCACTGACATTATTGCAGCATGAAGCGTGCCAACTCTTTGAATGTACTTAACACAAGTGGCAAGGCTACTGAAGATCCTTTTCAAGTAAGCCCTACGCATTTTTACCAGTCAGTATCAGTGGCAGTGTCTGAGCTGAAGAATCCTGTCAACAGATATATTGCGCGTTTCTGTCATTTACTAAAATCATTTTTATTGATCCCAACTAATTATAGCCACAAAGCATGAGGAAGCATCTGTTTCTTTCTATATTTTACACAGTCCTATTGCCCTGATTTTTTTCTCTTTGCCAGAATAAGTTCTGTGTTTTAAAATGGCTGCATATATTATAATTACTGCTGGCTTCAGATAAGACACTGCTACTTTCTTCTAAATATCCCCCTCCTACTTTTTTGTTTCTTAACACTGTTACATATTGTGAAGAATGCTGTAATCAGTACTAAGTTTAAGATGCACTGGGTTTTTTATTGACTTATTATGATAACCAAATTTAGAAATTTAATTACCTGAAACTTCTGCATCTCTAACACAATATTGAGGAAGAGCTTGAATGCTTTCAACACATCCATCTTGACTTCTTCAGCATTCTGTGCTATGTAACATTTATTGAAACTAACAATTCATAAAATAACTGCAATAAATGCTTTATAGATTTACATATTACTAATTGCTAAATGACCTGTGAGGTAATTTAAGAAGTAATGCTTTTTACTAACTAGAATATTTTGTCTTTTCCTTATCCATAGAAAATTTGGAGATACATACAGATCTTTTTAAACCTTTGTGTATTAGTATGTTTATTCATGTACTAATCTGGGCATCAACTTCTCCAAAATAATTTCTAACGGTCTACTAATTTTTCTTCCTGCTTTAAAGGGTGCATCTCATCAGTGTTGATGCAGAATCTACTCAACAAAAATGTGGCATTTTCCCATGTTTATTGAAAAAAATTGGTTAATTGTTTTTTGTTGTCTGTTTAAGTGCAACCACAATTAAATTCCAGCTGCATCTAATAAACACAATTGATAAACAATTAACAAATATAGTAATTAGTTTTAGCCAGAACACACTGCTCAATTCACTATCTGTTCTGTAGGACTATAAATGATACCCCCAGAGATTTGTAGAGGCCTCAGTTTAATACCACATTTACGTGGTTTGGATGAAGGGTTAGGGAGCCATATATCACCAAGCTCTCTAGCACATTAAAAAAAGGCAAACATATTGATAGTTGATGTAAGTGAGCAAAACTGGCAGATGGAGCTTGATGTGAGGAAGTGTTTGAACCTAAGAAAAGGTGAAATTGTGAAAAGGAACTGTGGAGCAGCAGGAAGATTTGCAGGTGTAAATACAGAAACTGCTAAGAGTCAGTGGACAGAAAGTTCTACATTTTAAAATATGCATTTAATTCTGGGAACCACATCTGAGGGGAAAAATATTGGACTTGGAATAGATTTACCAGAAAGATACCAGGGCAACATGGGTGAAATTGAGAATGCTTGTATTCCCTTCCTTATGGATTAAGGGAAGATCTAATTGATGTGTTAAAATAATTAAAGATATCAATAATTCTGGCTGAGAATCCAGAACAGGGTCACATAACTATGGCCTGTATTTTGACATCAGTGGCACAGCAGAGACTGGCTGCTGATTTCAGAGAAAGCTGTCTACAAAAATCTAGCAATTTTTATGGCACAAATCTCCTCTTTGAGTGGTCAGTTTCAGACAGGTGTTGTCAAGGCCATCTCCAGGTGCCAAGAAAAAAACATTGTTAAGCAGGATACACATTCACTGACACTGTAGTATTTTCACAGACAGCAAATCAGTAAGTAAAATGTGCCAGTTATCTTTTATTTTTAATTTACATTTTATAGAGTGGAATAAATGAGCCATACAGATGGGATTAAGGTGGTAGCTGAAATATCATCAAACCTTTAAAATTATTTTTATAAGCATCATAAAAATGAAAAAAACTTGATATTCTACAAATATAGGAATTGGCTTTCTGGAGAGGTAGAAGGGGGTTTCAACTGTAATTATGAACTTTAATATTAAAGTCACGTTCCACCTCAATCAATAAAGTACAGCTTTTTCAAAGATTCTTACAGTAAAACTAATTGTGTAAAAGACCAAGCTTTTATTAGTTCAGTGATTCAAAGTAATTTGTCATCAGGGGTGGGTTGAAAAGAGGGGTTGATTTCACCAGTTCACCTTATGAAGAAGTGTAGAATTACAAAAAATTTCTGAATTTCCATCTTTAACTATGCATATGGAAACTCCAAAAGTTGCATCAGTTACAGAGCAATAGTGGCAAATGATAACTGTTTCTCCATCATTGTGTCCACAGGCCATTAAAATTAGTGTTGAGATGATGTCAGGAAACACTTTTCCACATGAAAGCTAATGGAAAATTAGAACTTTACGCAACAAGTTGGGGCATGGTCAATCAAAAATGTTAGACCGGCAACTGACAGATTTTTGTTAGGTAAGGATATGTTAAAGTTTAGTATTAGGTTAAGATGCAGTTCAGCCATGATCTAATTGAATGGCAAAACAGGCTGCAAGGTCTGAATGGTCATCCACTGTTCATATGTTCCTATTAAAAATCCATTTAAATCAGAGTATAATGTTTTACACTACTACCACTACAGAAAAGAAATAAAGTAAATTAATAGTGGTACTCAAAGAAATTAAAGTTAAATAGGGAAAAACTATTTTCCTGGTTGGTGAATTTAACATCTTGTGCGAACAGTGGAATCTCTGAATGTAGTACTTCTAGGCTTCTGATTGTGTTCAAGTCATTGCAATGGGGCTTCAATCCACATCCTACTAACTTGGGAATGTTACCAGTGAGCCAAGGATGTCACATCAGCTGATACTCACAGATCATGAATTCATCAAAAACCTCAACTAGACCAGTCATGTGAATACTGTGGCTACAGGAACAGGTAAGAGGTTGGGTATTCAGCAATGAGTAACTCATCTTGAGTTAATGTCTTTCCACCACTTAGAAGGCACAAATCAAGTAGTGTGATTGAATACTCTCCACTAGCCTCGAAGAAAGTAGCTTAAAGTAGAACTCAAGAAGCTCAGCAGTATCCAGGATAAATGTTGATGCCCAGTCCACCACCTTCAACATTCACTCCTTCCATCACTGGCACACCCTGACTATAGTATGTATCACCAATGAGATGCAATGCAGCAACTCGGAGGCTTCTTTGACAGCACCTCTCACGCTCATGATCTCAAATCTTTAGAAGGACAAGAACCACAATGACATGGGAACAACAACAAGTATCTTGCTGTCACACACCACCTTGACTTTGAATTGCATTGTTGCTGGATTGAAATCTTGGAACCCTTGCCTAGCAGCATTGTGCATGTATCCATATCTTTATAATTGATGCAGGTGGTTCAGCATCATCTTCAAAGATAGTTAGGGATGGGCAATGAATGCTGGCCTTATCAGTAAGGCCCACATTTGCACATCCCATGTACGAATAATAAAAAGGGAATGGGCAGGAGTTTGCATGGGCGGGTTATTAAAATGTGGAATACCTTATCAAAATTTCTAATAAAAGCAATTAAGAATTCTGCTTTTATAAAGGAAGTGAATAAACATTGAGAAATACTGTTTATATTATTCATTTACAGAATGTGGGCATCTCTGGCTAGGCCGTCATTTATTTGCTCATCCCTAATTACCCTTGAGAAGACAGTAGAGAGCAGTCTCGAACCACTGTAGACTGATGTACATGCAACCACAGTATTATTAGGAAGGGAGTTCCAAGATTTTGACCGTGTGAAATTAAAGATACCATAATAGTTTCAAGTCAGGATATTATGTGGAGGGGAACTTGCAGATGATGTTCTCATGCATCTGCTATCCTTTCAAGGTGGTGAAAGTGCTATCAAAGGAGCCTTGAGGAATTAAGTATTTGGGATGGAGACTAGAGTGGGATTTAGTGAATTGTGTGAAGTATAAAATTCTTTGATTCTGTGGATGGCAATCCGGCTGAGACTTGTTTTATTTTCTACATAGCCAAGTTCAGGAAAACTATGGTGCCCAGTTGTTGCCACAGCTGAAATCAGCTGTACCATGTTTTATTAACTAGTAATTCATATGCCACATTGTGTAAAAGTTACTTCTAAAATGCTGAACTTGCATTGAAAAGTTTTATCAAAATGACAGAACTGTTGCAGAAAATAAAGGGTGAGGTAAAATCTACACTTCAGACTCTAGTAACTTGTTATATTTGGATGTAGGGTTTTGTCTAAACTGTATCATTTATCTACCTAATTCAAGATAATTTTTGCTATTTTTAATTTGTTAAAAATGCTTTGCTTATTAGGGAAATTGAGTTTTTAATTGACATAGAATGCTTATTTTAGAAGTTTTTTCAAATTTAAGGTAAAAAAATCTTTCAATTCCAAACCTAAAGAACAGTGCATAATTCAGAATTTCAAATTTGTGACTCTTGATTCTTTGAATATTAGTATAGCTGGCAAAGTCAGCTAATATTGTCCATCCCTAGTTGACCTGAAAAAGTGGCTGAGAGTCTTAAATTCTCGTACACAGCTGACTGGCTTGTTAAGACATTGAGTCAGCTGCATTGGTATACAATTGGAGTCATGTTTGACCAGGATAAGAATGATTGGCAAGATTTTTTTTTAAGGCAGGAAACTTTATCAACTGATTTATGTTGACACTGCCTCGTTATTTCCATATTTATAAACTCAGTTCAAATTCTCAAATTGCAATGATAGAATTTGAATTCCTTTTGGATTATTGTCCAAGCCTATGGACTATTAGTTTCGTAATGTAACAGCTACACAACTGTAATATTGTCAAACCTGAATATGTAATACGTTTCAGCACTCTTAAATATGTGATTCAAATATGGTGTTCGGATTGCTCAAACATACAAATATACATTTGTTTTTAGTAAAAGAAAAGTAGAAATTATTTGAAAAGTTCTGTAATGTAATTGTGCCAAGGAATAGACTAATATTTCAAAAGTTGTCTTTTAAAATTGAAATCATTAGAAATAATTTTCTGTAGTATTTTCTCGTCCAATTTGTATTTTAAGTAAAACATCATTAGATTTTACTGTTATTAATGGTGATTAACTGGAATGGAAAGGCTATTGAATGTGGTTGGATAAGGGAATGAATTAATATGTACAGTTGAGAAAATTCAGATACTTCACATGGTCTGGATGATGTCTCTTCACCTGAAAACTCAGAAATCATGGATATTTATTATGCAAGTAAATCATGAACGCTTTTAAATAACTTCTGGTCATCATATTAAGGAAAGGATATTATTAAACTAGAAAAAGATCAGAAGAGATTTAAAGATTTTATCAGTACTTGATGATTTAAGTTATAAGGAGAGGCTGGAGAGACTGGAACTTTTTTCCCTCTGGAGCGTAAGAGGCTGAGCGGTGATCTTAGAAGTATATAAAATAAGGGGCATAGATCAGCTAGACAGTCAATACCTTTTCCCATAGGTAGGGGAGTCTAAAACTAGAGGGCATAAGTTTAAGATGAGAGAAGAAAGATACAAAAGATACAAAATTGCCAGAGGGGCAATTTTTTTCTCTCAGTGGTGAGTATCCGGAACAAACTGCCAAAAGTAGTAGTAAAGGCAGGTACAGTTTTGTCTTTTAAGAAGTGTTTAGACAATTACACGGGTAAGATGAGTACAGAGGGATATGGGCCAAATGCAAGCAATTGGAACTAGCTTAATGTTTTTAAAAAAGGTGGCATGGACAAGTTGGGCCAAAGGGCCTGTTTCCATGCTATAAACCTCTGACTCTAATTTTTTAGAGTACTGTTAACGTGCTTCCGGTAAATTTAATGCACCATTAAATTCCCACAAATACAAATGGTGGACAATTTGATTTGATATGTGCTTGATTTGTGTTTTTTCACATTATTAATTAGTATTTTACTGATAATGCTTGAAGAAAAGGTTTAATTAACATGCAGTAAAGTATGAATCTATTTGAGAAATATGAAAAACAAAACAAGCTTGTTACTTTATTCTTATGTAATTTCAAAAAGTTGCATTAGGATCAATAGTTTTTTGCTTTGGCAGGTAACTTAAAGCTCCAATGTTGGGGCAGCAAAGCGGGACTGAAATTATCCATCACCTGGGGCAATATAGTTAGATTGGAACAGTTAAAGTATGGTTCAATTGGTTAGCTTCTTCAAGCCAGATTTTTACTCCATTTGTCTCCACTTACCCTATTCTAGATGCAATTAGCACATGCTTTTTAAAAAGTAAAGATATAAGAACTTAATGTGGTTGCAATTTTTTGCAACATTTGATTTGCTATATAAGATATTCCACAGGTCACTAAGCAATTAGTATTGTTAGGTTACACTTGGTGCTTAGATGAAGTTTTGTGTAATTATTTGTATCCCTATGATAAAGTGTTTGTGTATTTTTTATATTTTACAGCTTTAATCATAAACATCTATTTGCTCTGTCTTTATTAGCTTTACAACTATGGTTGCACTTTATGGTATATTTTGCATTACAGCCTTTTCAAAGATTGAAAATAGGGGAATTAATTGTGTGCAGTTATGATTAAAATTCTAACTCTAATTTTATGTTGTTAAAACTGGCAAAAAAGAGAAGCATATTGTAGGAAAACTCTTACAAATGCTTTTAAGATTGATTTTGTGTTACACAATGTTCTTTCATAACATCAGCTTTAAGTACTTGAAAATACTGAATTTAATCTTTAATAAACAACTACAATAAACCAGTTTTAATGTTATACAAAAACTTACTTGTGAATTATTCCTTTTTGCCAACTGCAGGAACGAAATAATTGTCTGACAGAATCCAGAAATCTGAGTGTCAGCCATAATGATCTGGTGCACTGTGGATCAAAAATTAGAATAAACTAGACCCTCCACGTGGAAGAAGCAAGAGATCATCATTGCTACAATTTCTTAGCACTACTTTTCAGAATTGAGATTTTGGAATATTGCCCTGTACAAATGACTTTCAGTAAGCTTCCAATATTGTATCAGAACACACTGTCTTTTGCTATATTGTAAATTCTTTTATATTTCATTGATACAATATGTGAGTTAACTACAATGCCATTAGCATCAAGGAAAATTTGCTTTAAAGAACAAAATAAAAATTGCCACAGCTGAACTGGTTTTAGATATGTGGGTAGAAACTACTTTGAGAGATATTTTGGATTGAGTTGATTGTAGAGCTAAGTTTATCTTTGCTTATTTTAAAATAGGATCTTATGTAAACCACTTTTATTAGCAATGTTCCATAAAGGCCACTTTATCTTTTGGCATCTCGTGTGGCTTACATAGGCCAGATGTCCAAATATTTGTCATTACATAATTGAGTAGCCCATATATCAGATATTGTATTAGTGAGGTTGACTGTTCATAAACTATTATCCAAAAGAGAATTATTTGAGGTACTTGTATAACCTCACCATTCTCCGATAATAGATGGTTAACTATACTATGAACTTGCACTATCTAATCCCTAGAATCAAATAGAAACAATGCTGCTAATGTGGGTGGAGGTCACTTATTACAAAATTGCTTTTTATAATACCTCAATCAGTTGTCCGACATACGAACGTTATAAAACCAATAATTGAATGACAATACATACCAAACTTAGTATTCTGGTTAGTAAATAAGATTCAGATTGAAAATTGCAGAACAATTGTGCTTGAATGCTACGTGGACAAAGAAAATAAATAGCATATAATTGAATAAAACTGGACCGTATATAGTTATTAGTTAAAATGGCATGCTATTAAAAGAACAAAACATGATACATATTTGAAATTACTGATATATGTACAGGCATGTAAATTCAGTGGTGGTCAGTGAGACTGCAGGAAATGATAATATTCTTAAATTTGCAAGGGTCTTTAGAAATAACTTCATACATCATGGCCTCATTATCTTGCACTTCTGTACATACTTAGCCTGTCTTATGTAATCATTTTGTGTTCTATTTGAGCAGTACCTGGAGTACTACTAGTCCACTTACAAAGTGGTTTTATGGTGTGTTTGTTTTTACTTTTATATTTGTGTATTAACAGAAAATGTATTTGCACATATTAAAAATGTTATTAAAATGTAGGATTGCAATTTAAGATTTAAATAATGAGTTTTAAAAGAACTAGCTACAGTAGTCAATAGATGTTAGATTCTCAATGCCGTTAAAAGGTTTACATGTGGTTCTACAAACACTTGTGAATTTTTATATAAAAGATTGCAACAACTGTTAAAAGGTGTCACAAGTTGAATTCTGACTACATTAGTTACTAGATTCTGTGCAATATAGCAGAGAAATATAGAATAGATGTTGGTTAAGGCTACTAAAATTAAAACCAGTTGTAGCTACATACGTATATTAAAGGCTGCAGATTTATACTCATTTATCGCAGCCTCTATCCAGAAATTAAATTAGTACAAACTTAAGTTAACATAGTAAAATTGAATTTAACATAACTATTGTAATCTTAATAGAAGACCAGTTTGGGGACAGTTGTTTCTGAGTTAGTGATTTTTTTTGTCAGGAGAGATTGTTTAAACAGCCTTGTTGATGAGTTTGGATCCAATTAACAGATGTTGTGTATTGCACTTTCACTGGGAATAGTCTGTGTAGCTATGATATTGCATGTGGTATTTAACTTGCCTGGAAAAGTTCAAAGTGCTACCAGTAAGCAAGGATATAATTCAGATATGAATATACTGTATTATTGTCATGATTTTTCTTAGGACTGAAGACTTATGCATTGATATGTTGGGTATATTTGATCTATTTTGCAATATTTATGTTCAAAATGTAAGAAATTTACATTTTGTGAAATAACTAGTAAGAAATTTTTTAAAACTTCATAACTGTATGCATAAGCTTGCTGAGAGCAAAAAGTCAGATGGTAAGTCATTTTATTTTAATATTCAGTTATGCTATGTATTAGAACCTGGCTATTCTACTGGGTGCACTGTAATTTTCCACATGTTCTACTTTTATCTGTATTCAGCCTTCAGATTTTAGTATGCCATCTATTTAAACTATATTATCACTTTTTTTCAATTTCCCTTGCTTCCAATTCAGTTTTTAAAATGTCAGCTGCATTTTTTTTGCATCTTTATTGGAATGATGGTAATGTAATTTGGCCTAATTTTTCCTCTTTAAGCATCTTCTGTTCTTTATGCTGGACTAACAGTTCACTAACTTACTTTATCTTCGTTACTTGCGACAACAGAAGCCCATTTAAGCAATCCTATGTGCATTGTCTACTTTGTATACAGATCTGAGAGCTGTTTGCACTTCTGATTAAATAAAACTAGTGATATACATGCAAATTTCCAGATGGTTTGTACATGCGACCTTACAGATGGTTTGTGTATCAGTGTCCTATTTAGAGAAATAAGCTAATAGTGTGAACAGAACAGCGTAATAAAAACATAATTACAACCTGTGAGCTGAGTTTATATTAAAACATTTCCATAAGTGATAACTAATCAAAATGTAAAAATGGCAGATGCCAGCAATTTCTTGGCTTTAAGAATTTATATTTCCATTTCAAAGCCAATGCCAAAGTCAAATTGAACTAAAAACAACGGTTTGGAGGAAAACACATGTTATATATTTTTTAAAATCACTGACAAAACACTCAGGGCTGTGAAGGACTTCAGGAAGATGCAGATTAGTAAAATGAAAAGACATGTTTAATACTATTGGGTCAGAGTACAAGGGGAACATGACCTCAGAATATATTTTTATACAACTTGTATATAAGTAACACAGATTTCTAAAATATTAAAAACTGGACACATATTTTGGCCATGCTAAAAGATCTATGGCTGTTACCTAGTATCAGAAAAACATGCACCTCATTATCCCTGAAGATCTTTGGGGTGGGGATAGAGTTTCATATACTAAATTCAAAGAGCTATTTAAAGGCAATTTGCATTTCATAAGCCAGGGTGATAACCAGAGTCTATTCATCTGCTGGGACAAATGGTTGAGACATTTACCAATCTCAGGGACACAGACATGTGCTACACACAATTTCTCAAAGACACTGTGACAAAATGAGAGTCATGTCATCTGGACCTAAAGTTTATTTATTAGTCACAAGTAAGACTTTAATGCAATGAAGTTACTGTGAAATTCCCCTGGTCACCACACTCCTGGTGCCTGTTCAGGTCAATGCATCGAATCAACACACTTTTCAGACTGTGGGATGAAACTGGAGCACCCAGAGGAAACCCATGCAGACACAGGGTGAACATGCAAACTCTACATAGATAGTGACCCATGCCTCTGTCTGTGGAACCAATAATAATGTCTTGTGGAATTGAAAACTCAGTCTGCTGTTTACTATCTTACAAGCAGTCTCACAGAAAAGGAGCTCTGGCCCAGTTTGGACAGCTGGCCCAGTTTGGACAGCTGGCCCATTTATACTGCTTCTAAAAGACTGATTCATTTCTGCTTATTACTAATCATGTGAAGTCAATCACTGAGAAAGTGAATTATACAGCAGTGGTTTTCAATCTGCTGACCACCTCCCATATTTAAATGTGTGCAAATAAACTAACCCTCCCAAGTTCTTCATGTCTAGAGTTTGATGCAGAGTTATGAATAGAAATTGGACTAACTGGTTAGTAAATATGCCAGCACACGATGGGAAGCAAATCAAAGAAACATTTTGGTTACGTCTGTGAAAGGAGAATTTAATGCTGTTTAAATTAATCCCTGTTGCTGGTAGTAACAAAAGTGAGGTGATATATTTTAAGACAAATGAGAACTGAAAATAGGCACTTAAAAGAAAATCATTGATGGATGAATGGCAAATGTAGAGTTTAAATGCATGATTTTCTGAAAGTAAACTATGAAAAGGGAAGTAACGTCTTAATTTGCTCTTACTTTTATTTATTAAAAAAGCCTTGATTAAATTCATACAAAACATTGGGCCACAGATGAGGAACTTGAGGCAGTATTATGAAACCTGTATTACAACAAACACTACATAGAATAGCACAGCAGAGATGAAAGTTGTTCAGCCCACCAATTCTCTTGAGCTCTCTTGAGTTAATCACACCCCCATTCTTTCCCTATCCTGCAATTCTTTCTCCTCTCCTTTAAGTATTTATCCAATTCAATGTTGAAAGCTACCATTGAATCTGTATCCACCACTCTATTAGGTAGTGTGTTCCAGATCCCAACCACCTGTTATCTAACAGTTTCTTTGTTCTTTTACAAATGTAATTGTTCTTTGGTTCTTTTACAAATCACTTTGAATCTGTGCCTTTCTTTACTAATCCTTCAGAGATTGGAACAGTTTTTAAAAACAATATTAATTAAATAACAATAGTCTGCAATATATGCAGGGAACCCTATTACAAGGATGTTGAGGTTCATCCCTCACTGTCTTGGTTTCTATTGGTCAGTTGCTGTCATTCCTAACTTAGAAGATTGTACATTTGGAGTGATGCCAGAGACCAAATTATTTCCACTTAAACAGAAGTACGAGAAGTAGTTCATAGCTGAGGGATTTGAGGTTGTTTTCGTTAGAAAGGAGGCGGCTAAGAGGGGACCTAATCGAAACATATAAGATGATTAGAGGTATAGATAGGGTGGATAGTGATAGCCTTTTTCCTAGGATGAAAAAAGCTAGCACGAGGGGACACAGCTTTAAATTAAGGGGTGATAGTTATAGGACGGATATCAGAGGGAGGTTCTTTACCCAAAGGGTGGTTCGGGAGTGGAATGCCCTGCCTGCAGCAGTTGTAGATGCGCCAAGTTTGGTGGCGTTTTAAGAGGTTAGTTGATAAGTATATGGAAGAGAAGGGAATGGTTTAGTTTGGAGGGGCATTGCTTTTTATATTGGTCGGCGCAACATCGAAGGCCGAAGGGCCTGTTCTGTGCTGTAATGTTCTATGTTCTATATTATTTGTGAAGCATTAGGAACTAACTGATGAGAATTATATGTATAACATTTACTGCTGCTCCGCAGTCACATGGCAGCAGTCAGCCAGTTACAGGGAGAACTGCAAGCAATACATCCTGAAACTCCAGCGTTTTAGTCTAAAAGCTTGAATAGTTTGAATTTATAGGAACTAGAAGACAACCTGGTGGTAGCAGGGAAGATGCAAACATTTTAAATGGATTTAATGTTGAATTAGATTGATAATCAGTCTTAATTGGTGCTGAAGTGCGAAAAATGGAATTATGCAGAAGTGAAATTGCTGCCACTGCAATAGTAAAGACAGTGCTCTACCCGTGATGAATTGAGAAACTGATGATGTAGAGGCATTTTTAAAAAGTTCAAACAAGTGTACAGCTGATATTCAATAGCTTTTTAAAGAACACCAGTGAAGAGGAAATAGTCAGCTGTGTCCTTTTATGGGCAGGAAAGAAAGATTAGAATATCTAATAGCTGGGAAATAAACAAAGATGACTAATCCACTTCAAAGAACAAAACAGCACGGGAAACAGGCCCTTCGGCCCAACGAGCCCACGCCACCACTCCAATGTTCCCATCTCTACCCGTGATCCCTGTCCATGTTTATAGATCAGTGGATTTAAAACCAAATTTGAGACAATTTAGGGAGAATTTGTTTTGCCAATTAGCCTAAGAGCACATCTTTGGGATGTGGGAGGAAACCGGAGCACCCGGAGAAAACCCACGCAAGCACGGGGAGAATGCACAAACTCCCACAGACACAGCCCAAATCCATGTATCTGCACAGCACAGCGATAGTCACTGAGCTGTCGTGTTGCCCATCAGAAGGTCCAGGTCAAGCATACACTAACAACGTGAAGCAGTAGGATACTCTTGAAAAAGATCCAACAGCAGTCCTCTCTCAACCCATCGCGTGTATGCCCCTCGTTAGACAACAAGGTGGACCAAAGCACCTGTAGGATAAAAACAAGTACATCAATATCCTCATCTATTTACACATTTCCCAGGGACTCCCAAGGCTCATGATCCCTATTTTAAATCAGTTTTCTATACCCCTCCATTCCCATTCTGTTCATGTGCCCATCTAAGTATTTCTTAAATAACTCCAGAGTTCCTGCCTCCACCACTTTACTTGGCAGTGCATTCCATACCCCCACCACCCTCTGTGTGAAAAAACTCCCTCTAGCATCCAAAGTATACCTTACCCCCCTCACCCTAAGCCCATGACCCCTCGTGCTATTTGAGTCCATCCTAGGAAAAAGCTTAACCCTGTTTACTCTATCTATACCCCTCATAATCTTGTACACCTCTATTAGATCTCCTCTAAGTCTACGTCTTCTAAGGAAAACAGCCCCAATTTGCCTAACCTCTCCTCGTAACTCAGACCTTCCATACCAGGCAGCATCCTGGTAAACCTCCTCTGCACTCTCTCCAGAGTCTCCACGTCCTTCCGGTAGTAAGGCGACCAGAACTGGATGCAGTATTCCAAATGAGATCTAACCAACGTTTTATACAACTGCAACATTAAAGGCCAGCTCTTGTACTCTATACCCCTTCCTATAAAGGCTAGCATACCATATGCTTTCTTCACAACCTTCTCCACTTGCTCTGCCACCTTCAGAGACTTGTGCACCTGCACCCCCAGGTCCTTCTGCGTTTCTATACTCTTAATAGGTCTACCCTTTATCATATACCTCCCCCCTACATTCTTTCTCCCAAAATGCATCACCTCACATTTATCAGGATTGAATTCCATCTGCCATCTGTCTCCCCAAGCTACCAGCCTATCTATGTCCTGCTGTATCGCCTGACAATGCTCCTCACTATCTGCAAGTCCAGCCATTTTTGTATTGTCTGCAAACTTGCTGATCACTCCACTTACTCTCTCTTTCAAGTCATTTACATATATTACAAATAGAAGAGGTCCCAGTACCGAGCCCTATGGCACACCACTAGTGACCGAAAACAATTTTGAAAAATACAGCCAAAGTTAAATCATCAGATCCACCAATATGAATTTCAAAACCTGAGGCAAGAACCAAGTGAACTTGTTGATAATTGTTTATGGTTTAAAGATGTATTTCAAGGTGTTAGGGTACTGGACCCAAACCCAAGGCATATTATGAAGCCAGATCCCAATAATTTTTATATTTTGGCTTAAGTATGAGGATAAGATGAGATTTTTTTTCCAGGAGTAATTCCACTGACAAATTGGGGATCTTTTATAGTAAAACAAATTTTATTTAATAATAGTTTTAAATAACTTTAAATATAACAAATGAATCAGCTTATCTTAACAGTTGAACAATTTAAAAATGGAAGGGAACAATTTTAGTTTCTAATGTGTTTCAGTTCTAAATAAGCAACATCTTTCTTACAGACTTAAATAACACTTTAAATGCAATTAGCAACATAAATTTATTTGCTATAATGATTATAGACAGTCTTAAATCTTTCAGGGCGAAAATGAGTTTCAGTGCAGCTTGCAGAAGTCTGACAAACAATTACCAGCTAAGATTGCAACTCTAAGCTGAAAAACCTCTTCTCTCTGCTATGGATACAACTCTGCCTATTAATCACATCACACATTATTTAAATATAAATATTTAATTTTATTTAAATAAATTGAGTACAGTCTGACACTGAACTTCTAAAGTCTAATATTAAAAGATGCAGAGGTCTAGACAGAAAAGGAAAGGGGGATAATACAGGTAACCAAATTGTGGAAAGGTAGAATTAGACAATGGAGCCATCATTGAGATGAAAGGAGTGAAGGCTGAACAGGCTATAATGTGACCAGCTTGAAAAGGAGCTGTACAGAACCACAGGTCAAATCTTTAACAGCATATGCTTCAAATAAAAACAATTTAAAAAAAAAAAAAATGACTGCTGCATTCATGTTTTCTTCTTTCAGGTGGATGAATCCCACCTGACAGATGGCTGCAGAAAACATTCCTGTTCTTTCAATGGCATTGTACAGGTGTGACCTGTACAAAAAAGACGGGTGGCACTTGAATCCTGGGGGAACCATTATCCTAGTGGGAACGTTGACTAAGACTACTAGGAAGACTTTAAACAAGAAAGGTTAACAAAGAACAAAACAGTACGGGAAAAAGGCCCTTTGGCCCAACAAGCCCGTGCCGCCACCTCAATGTTCCCAGTTCTACCCGTGATCCCTGTCTATGTTTATAGATCTATGGATTGAAACCAAATTTGAGGCAATTTAGGGAGAATTTGTTCTGCCAATCAGCCTAAGAGCACATCTTTGGGATGTGGGGTGAAACCCATGCAAACACAGGGAGAATGTGCAAACTCCCACAGACACAGGCCCAAATCCATGTATCTGCACAGCACAGCGATAATCACTGAGCTGTCGTGTTGCCCATCAAATGGTCCAGGTCAAGTGTACACTAATGACGTGGAGCACTAGGATACTCTCAAAAAAGGTCCAAGAGCAGCCCTCTCATGACCCATCGCGTATTTGAGGGAAGGGAATCAAGATTAGATGACTGGGAGTGAGGAAGTTAGTTTGCAAATAGAGAAAGATTGTGGATTGTGTAAGAGGGAAGATAGATGGGTGATGGAGAAGGGGAGCACTCAAACTGAAAGTTTGAGATGTGTCTATTTTAACGCCAGGAATTTGGTGAATAAAGAGGATAAGCTTAGAGTGTGGATCGCTGCTTGGAAATGTGATATGGTGGCCGTTACAGAGACTTGAATGGCTCAGCGACTGAATATTTAAAGTGCCGGATTTCAGAAAGGAAGGGAGGCAAAAGTTGAGGGGGGAGAGGAGGTGTATGTGGCACTATCATGAGGGATAGTGTCATGGCTGTAGAGAAGGTGGACGCCATGGAGAGATTGTCTACATAGTCTCTGGGGGTGGAAGTTCAGAACTGGAAGAGGTTGATAACTTTGCTGGGTGTTTTCTGTAGGCTGCCCAATAGTAACAGGGATGTTGAGAAGCAGATAGGGAAACAGATCCTGGAGAGATGTAGTAATAAGAGTTGTCACGATGTGAGACTTTAATTTCTCAAATATCAATTGGTATATCCCTAGGCTAAGGGGTAGGGTGGTGTGTTCAGGAGGATTTCCTGACACAGTATGTGGATAAGCCCACAAGAGGAGAGAGGCTGTACTTGATCTGGTATAGGCTAATGAACCTGGACAGGTGTTGGACCTCTCAGTGGGAGAGCATCTTGGGGATAGTGATCATACTCTATCGCCTTTACGCCAACATTGGGAAGACATAGATCAGGCAAGTTCAGAAAGTGTTTGTCTGGCACAAGGGGAAATATGAAACTATCAGGCAGGAAATTAGATGAGGTATTGGAAGGAGGTATTCTCAGGGAAAAGTACCAAAGTAAGGTGGCAGATTTTCAAGGAATGTTTGTCGGGAATTCTGCAAGACAACGTTCTGATGAGACAGGGAGGTTTTGGTAGGTTATGGGAACCGTGGGGCACAAAAGTTGTAATGAATTTAGTCAAAAAGGAAAGCGTACAAAAGGTTCAGAGAGCTAGGCAATGTTAGGGATTTAGAGGAATATACAGCTTGTAGGAAGGAACTTAAGAAAGAAATTAGGAAAGCCCGAAAGGGTCATGAGAAGGCCTTAGCAGGTAAGATTAAGGAAAACCCTTAGATGTTCTACAAATATGTAAAGAGTAAAAGGATGAGATGTGAAGGAATAGGACCTATGAAATGTGAAGGTGGGAAAGTTTGAACAGAACTGGTAGAAATAGGTGTGTAATGAATATTTTACCTTGGTATTCACAGTGAAAAAAAGATCTGGATGGTTGTACTGCAGGCTTGTGGCGGTCTGAAAAGATTGAGTATGTGGACATTAAGAAAGAGGATGTGTTGGAAATTTTGAATAGCATCAAGATAGATAAATCGTTGGGACTGGATGGAATGTACCTCAGGTTACTGTGGGAGGCGAGGAAGAGACTGCAGTTCTAGTCATCTTTGATGATCTTTGCATCATCAATGGAGACAGGAGAGGTTCCAAAGGATTGGAGGATTGCAGATTTGGTTCCTATGTTCAAGAAAGGGAATAAAGATAGCCCAGGAAATATAGATCGGTTGGATTCTCAAAGGCTTTTTCCCAGGGCTGAAATGGTTGCTATGAGGGGATACAGGTTTAAGGTGCTGGAGAGTAGGTACAGAAAAGATGTCAGGGGTAAGTTTTTTACTCAGAGGGTGGTGGGTGAGTGAAATCAGCTGCTGTTAGTGGTGGCGGAGGCAAATTCGGTAGGGTCTTTCAAGAAACTTCTGGATGAGTACGTGGAATTCAATAGGATTGAGGGTTATAGGTAAGCCTAGTAGGTAGAGATATAATCGGTGCAACTTGTGGGCCAAAGGGCTGTTTGTGCTGTAGTTTTAACTCAGTGATTGGTAAGCTGATGAAGATTCTGAGGGACAGGATTTATGAACATTTAGAGAAGTTTAGTATGCTCAGAAGTTATCAGCATGGCTTTGTCAAAGGCAGATTGTGCCTTACGAGCCTGGTTGTGTTCTTTGAAAATGTAACTAACCACCCTGATGAAGGAAGAGCAATAGATGTTGTTCGTATAGATTTCAGCAAGGTGTTTGATAAGGTCCCCCATGCAAGACTATTTGAGAAAGTGAGAGGGCATGGGAATCCAAAGGGCTGTTGCCTTGTAGATCCAGAACTGACTTGCCTGCAGAAGGCAGAGAGTGGTTGTAGATGGTCTGTTTTTGCATAGAGTCGGTCACCAGTGGAGTGCCCCAGAGATCTGTTCTGGGGCCCTTGCTGTTTGTAATTTTCATAAACAACCTGGATAAGGAAGTGGAGGGATGGTTGGTAAGTTTGCCGACAACACAAAGGTTGGTGGTGTTGTGGATAGTTTGGAGGGATGTCAGAAGTTGCAGCGTGACATACATAGGATGCAAGATTTGGGCAGAGAAGTGGCAGATGGACTTCAGCCCGGATAATATCAAGAGTAAGATTCTTAGCAGTGTAGAGAATCAGAAGGACCTTGGAGTCTGGGTCCATTGGACTCTTAAATCGGCTCACAGGTAGAGAATGTGGTTAAGAAAGTGAACAGATTACTGGCCTTCATCAATTGAGGGATTGAGTTTAGGAGTCGGGACTTAATGCTGCAGCTTTATAAGATCCTAGACAGACCCCACTTGGAGTACTGTGCTCAGTTCTAGTCACCTCATTAGAGGAAGGATGTAGAAGGTATTTGAAAGGGCGTAGAGGAAATTTACAAGGATGTTGCCTGGATTGGGTGGTATGCCTTATGAGGATAGGTTGAGTGAGCTCAGTCTTTTCTCCTTGGAGAGACAAAGGATGAGAGGTGACCAATAGAGGTGTCTACAATATTGAGAGGTATAGATCAGCTGTTTGTGCTGTAGTTTTTCCTGTTCTAAACTGCTCGGCTTAAGGACAATACATTTGAGGAATAAATACACTTTTTTGTAAAAACAGCACATGGATTTCTTTTTGTTGCCCAATACAAATTGCCCTGGAGAAGGTCATGGTGAGTTATCTTCTTGAACCATCACAGCCCACATGGGGTAGATACACCCACAGTTCTATTAAAGATTTTAACCCAGCAACAGCAAAAGAAAGCCAACATAGTTCCAGGTCAAAATGATGTATTGCTTTGAAGGGAATTTATAAATGGTGCTGTTCCTAGATCTTGTAGATGTTATGGGTTTGGAAGGTGCTGTTGAAAGCAATTTAGTGCATTTTGTAGGTGATACACACTTCTGTCACTATACCTCAGTGGTGGGAGTGAATGTTTAGAGTTCTGGACAGAGAAAGAAGACTCCTTTATCCAAGCTATCAAGCTTATTGAGTTGTAGGAGCTGCATTTATCCACAAGTGTATTCCATCATATTTCTGATGTACCTTCTAGAAACTGGACAGGCACTGGGAAGGCAGGAGGTGAGTTATACTCCCTGAAGAATTCCCAGCCTCTGACTTGCTCTTATAGACCATAGTATTTATATGATTAGTCCAGTACAATTTCTTCTTCTATACCTTCCTCAATTCCGAAAATCATCAGTCAGCTTTAAACTGTTTCCTGTCACTCAGCCAACTCTCTGGTGGTCCTATCCTTTTTCTTCCACAGCCTACAACTTTGCCTGTTAACGTGGCATATTTGGAAAATTCACATCAAGTCGATTACATTCAATGATTACATTCATTACCTCACTGAGCATCTTTAATTAATTAATCACAGTTTGCTCTGAACAAACCTATGCTGGCTTTCTTTAATTAATCCTCATTTGTCCAAGTGACTGTAAACTGCATCTTGCATTATTGTTTTTGAATGCTTTCTCACCATCCAGATTTAACTGACTACCCTACTGTGGCTGGGGTTATCTTTCGATAAAATGTATTTTTTTTATTACTTGCAGTAATTCTAGCTTTTAGCATCTACATCAAGCAATGGGTATATTAACACTCTAAAGCAATGCTATGCATCTTGGGATCTGTTTTATAATGCCAAATTCATTAAAGGGCAAAGAATCCTAGACCTTTGCACCAGTTACGTGGCCACTCGAATGATAACTTTAAGACTTTAGTTGATTTTTTTTTTAAAACATCCATCCCACCAGCATTTCCTCCACTCCCAAAGTCAATGAACTTCTAGCTTGCTGCATTATGGCCCTGCCCCATTGCAACTGGGCCATAAAATGCTCAAAGGGTGTAATTTTTTCAAATAAAAAATATACATAACCTTTTCTCTACATTTTTCCTTTTTAATAAAAAGTAACATTTTTGTCTCAAAAATAAAACATTTTTAAATTGACCAAATTACTTTAATGAACTTTACTTATTGCTCCTCAGATATCTTCCTAGTTAAATATCACAGTGCTACCGTAGTCGCATCCATTCTTAAAAGCACGTCAGCATTAACTTTAATATTGGGCAGATTATAATCACTCATCACTCAGTGGTGATAATAAATTCATCAAGCTTGAGCCCCAACACCCTGAGGTCGAATAACTATAAAGAGGAGAAAGTAAATCCTGTACTCTAGATATTATCTTGTATCCAATATGCCCAAAGATATGCAAGTTGAAAATGACTCTGCTCAATCACATGAAAATACCTGGTAGAAACCAACTTCGAGTTGAAGTTCAGTTGACAAGCTGTCTACACAATGCAATGTGCCACAATCAGCAGTTCATACTTGTGGACTGCTCAGCTAAATTCCATTCTCAACTTTTATATTGTGGGAAAATAGCATGGGAATGTTGAGGAACTACAGATAAATTCAGTCGGGAAAGATTGTACTATTCAGCAGCGAGATGCAGGTTCTACTAAAACTAGCTACCTTCTCATACAAAGGGATAGTCCAAGGGATGGAGATCAGTTAATGTTACTGACAGGCAATACGATTTGACCCATCAGGAATTATAGGGTACAACTGACATCTATTCACTACTAACCCATCTCCCCCACCTCCAAATCCCCAACCAAACTGAAAATAAGTACTCGGAGAAATACTGAGAACAAGAAATCCACCATACGTTGCATGAATATTTCTTACAACTTAACTAGATGACAACAGTAAACTACGAGAACAGAATCAGATGTCTGCAAAACGTTTGCTGTTACATGTCATGAACTTCTACTTCGAGGGTGCTGAGCACACTGGAGTATGACTATATTAATACATTCAATAGGCCTGATAATCTTTCGGAATAAATGCAATTCTAATGCTTTATTACAAATTGAAAGTTACAAGAAAGATTGACAAACCTGTTAAATAGCCTTGCAATCAGCTCCCTTAGTTTTTCATTCAGTATATAATAGACTGTACCATGGTAGGACATAAATACTGAAGTGTATTTTATTAGTGTCAAGTATAGTATATTTCAATAAAATCATGGATAATATTAGGGATTTTTTGTTTATTGAACTTCATATTTGGATCTGATCAAAGATCATACACTGTTGCAAACAGTCATTTTTGCCTAATGATTAAAAAGCAAATTGACCATTTAGGAAGAGCAGAGATCTTTAAGTTGGAGTACTGGCTGTAAAGCAGCATAGAATTTATATTTAATCCAAGGGATTCATATGTGAAAAAAAATCTTAGATTTGTAGCTACGAGTATTCATTCAATATTGGAAATATTTTGCATGTTAACTAATTTTTATACAAAATCTACATTGTAGAAACTTTTTTTCAGAGACTTTTAAAAAATGGTAAAGTTGCATAGGCCCAGATCATAAGCTGCTCTCCCCTTTAAGGGAAAGAGCTGACCATTGGTGATTTAACCTGAGGATCACCACAGCTCAAGCAAGGGACAAAGTTGAGAAGGGAGGCCTTTATGAATAACCTCGGCTAGTATAGGAATGGAATCCATGCTGTTGGTGTCACTCCGAACCATGAGTCAGCTGCCTAGCCAACTGAGCTAAACTGACCTCAGGGACCTAGAAGCTCATAAAAACACAACGGTTACACATTTAGTAGCTAATTTTTAAGACCTAGACCCTGAAATGTTTTCAAGATATCAAAAATATCAGTTCCAGTGCAATCAAATTAAAAAAATCTAAAACTCAATTAGCAAAGTTAGATCCCAGATGCACAGAATATTACTCTAGTCAATGAAAACTTGCAGAATGTTAATACACTGTTAATGATTTTTGTTAAAATTTGCTTGTTATTTTGGCTCTGGTACAAAATTCTTAACTGTGCAATGATAAAAATTCATGCAATAAATAAAATTAGACATTATAAATTTTCTAGACTGCCATAACAATCTACACTGGTTAAAGTTTTTGACAGTTATTTTAAAAACATTTAGTGACTTTAAGACAAGCAGAGGGAATGTTAAGATAGACTGGACCAGCCAGCATTTGGAGAATAGTGATTCTACAAACTAAAGGGAAGAATTACAAATACAAAATGTTAATTAGAATAATTATAGCACAAAAGGCGAGTGTGTAAATAAGGACCATGTAAATGATATTAGAATACTACATTAATTTAGACATGGATGGTGATTGGCAGAGAAGTCAATACTGGAAATTTGCTTTGAGAAGAATAAATATGTAGGGGAAAAAAAATAGATACAACATTTCTATTGGCCTTCATTATATCCCTGCTTCCTTCATTCCCCTCACCCCTTCTTTGCAGATTTCATAGTTACAGAATGATTGGGGAAGATGAGGTGCAAAAATTATTTCCATTCTTCTTTGAACAGTCCCAGAGCTCAAGGCATACCCGTCGTCACCAGGAAATTTGTCTTCTACGCATAATTGTGTCCGACTAACCATTAGTCTCATCAAGAGTTGATTGCTCCATGTCAAACCCAGAGCTGGTAACACTTTACTTAATGAGCTGCAAAACAATTGAGTAATTTATCAAATACAGCAACGTAACCACCAATCATGTTTATTCTGTTCTTCCTTTCAAGACTGTGTAAAACTTTCTATAATCTGTGTTGAACAAACAAAATAGGTTTCATTTTTCAAATAAAATTTTCTATAAAATCACACAAGTCTGATTTTTCTTCCTTTTCACTTGATTATGTGGACTATTAAGAGATTCTGTATTTACAAGGAGCACGAATGATTATTTCTCCCCAACATAGTTGTGGGAAAATTCTTCATTTTTGCTTTGTTCCTTATTTTGTTGGCTTGTCCATAAACAAGCACAAATGCATGACATTGTACTTTGTGCCAGTTTACTGATACATACATTTACACTGGTTCAGAGTTACATTTCTAGTAAAAATATTATATTCCACAGCATATAGATAAATATGAAACAATTTTAATTTACATTGTATTTACATTGTAGCAACATTTTAGTTAAAAATTAGCAGAATAGATGAAATGTCCAAAAGTGTGATTGAAGGTCCAGATTAAAGCAGGCACTTAAAGGGATATAGCTTAGCAAATCAGATGGTTTAAATGCTATCAGAGAACTGGGCAAAATGATGGAAAACATGCTCAATGGCAGAACAGAGAGATGTGGTGGAACAGGGAAGGCAGCCAGGGGCACATACAGTGCAGACAGAAGATCAAAGTTATTAGAAAGAAATTCGTGCAAAGTTTTAGAGCTGAAGACTGTGGAAATTGGAAGCAAAGTCATAGAACGACTTGCAAATGAGAACAAAAATTGGGAAATTAATATGCTAAAAACCTAGAGAAATTGTCAAGGCCCACATCAAATGGTGAGAACTGATAAAAAATAGATAATGGATACATTGGCTCCATTGGGACAGATAGGAAGGGAATTATATGTGGGCATAGAGTCAATGTTAAAACACACAGGAAATTTAAGAAGCAAAATTTACCATCACCACACTCAGAAGATTCTCAGTATTAGAGGCATATAATCCAAATTGATGTGATAACGATAAACAATTTCTTAACAAGTTGAAGAGTGTAATTTTAACTACTTCCTTGAAAAGGAAAAATTCTAAAAATATCATTCTAGAAACCAAGGAGAAGTTTAGAAGATGGTGGGATTCTAGTCTAGAAACAATTACTTTAATTACGAAGAAGTTGGCATATAAGTCAACCTTCAAAACCTTAAAATCCTTCTAAAAACATGGCCGACTGAGCACAGGGTTGGTGGTCATCGTTCTGACTTTGTCATTGGTTGGTTGATGGGGAAATAAAGAAGGAATGAAAAACATTCCAAGTGTTTTCCAGGAGGAAGAAATCATCATCATCATCAAGCAAGCCACCAAAGGTTATTAGAGTTAGGCATTTTGAAGTGAAATCAAAAAACATTATATCACACATAGAAAAGAGGTGTCTCTTTATCCTTTTGTAAAATGGAGACTAAAATTGTACACAGTACACAAACTGAGGCTTAACCAAGGTTCTCTATAATTTAAGTTCCCTCTTTGGAATTTTATTCCTCTATAAATGAGACTAAAGTTTGTTAACATATTTTGCTATTTTTAAAATCACAGAATCTCTACAGTACAGAAGGAGGCCATTCTGTACTGATCATAATCCTACTTATTTCTGTAACCCCACACGTTTATCCTGCTAATCTTCCTGACAGTAGAGGCAATTAACACGACCAATCAACCCAACCCACACATCTTTGGATTGTAGGAGGAAATCACGCAGACACAGGGATAACGGGCAAACTCCACACAGTGACCCGAGGGCAAAATTGAACCTGGGTTCCTGGTGCTGTGAGGCAGCAGTGCTACCCAAAATTTGTAAACATGTACCCCCAGATCCATTCTTGCCTCTACTCCATTCCATCTCTTACAGTTAATTCTCACATAAATAATACGTAAACAAATGTATATACTTACCCAAAATTACTCTGAGCCATATGAGAGTCATTTATTGCATCTGCTATCTGTAAGAAATGTACAGAAAATACTTCTAAGTTAATTTTTGTTGAATCACCTTTCTTGGTCAATTTTATACCCAATTTACTTCATGGAGTCACCTTGAATGCAAGAGTGGTGATGGAGTTAGTCCAATAAAGCACCAACCCCACCCTTTAGAGCTAAAAAGTTCTGGATTCTGCTCAATACTCTACTAGACAAAGTCAGGTACTGATTGTTTATTTTTTTTCCCTCCACCTAAATTATTGGCTATATAATAGTCATCAAATCTACAAATTAGGTTTATCTGCTATGATAGATTAATGGAACAGCAGCTAAAGCATGTAATTTTCATTTTTAAATCATTGAAATAACTATGATGGTATCAGAGCTAAGAGTGTAATCACATACTTTTACCTATACTTAAAATCTACATCTAAAAATATAATATGAACAGCAATAAATTTTAGAATTCTGGAACATTTTCTATAACACAAACATTTGTGTGCATTAACAGTCTATTGTCTTGTGTATTTAGTGTTGATATTACTTTTTAAATTTAATTTAAGCTGTTGGAGTCACATGTCAAAGCTGTCATTTATTGTCCAGAGAAGGTTCTTTAAGCACTGCAGTCTGGGTCATTTGCAAGACTATACTAGGATTTTGAATCCTAACGATATAAAGTAGGCAATATATGTACAAGTCAGCATCATTTGTGACTTGGAAGTAATGATCTTGTGCACCTTGCTCTTCAGATGGTGGAGGTTGGAGGTACAAGAATACCAAAGTGTATATGCACAAGTGTTTAAACACTAATATAACATTAAGTATCAGGAAAATATTACCTGATTGACACAGATGATGGGGCTGCTGAACTGATGGCTGAGATGATGGAGCATGGCTCCAACTTTCTGGAGGCATTTTGCCTTGGCAATGGAATCGCTGGCTCCAAATTCACATCTGAATAAAGCTGCAACTGAATCAATCACCACCAGGCGTATCAAGCCTCGTGACAATAATATCGGTAATCTTTTGCTAATGCAGTGATTTAAGGCTTCCTGTTAAAAACAAATTATACTGATTTTAAATATTATTAATAAATCACTGAACATGCATACCAAAAAATTACATTAAACACAATATATACATTTTCATGCAGGAATATTATCCTAAGTAGTCATTTTGTATCCTATTAATTACGAGATTTACTACAGAGTGCAAGTCCTTATAACCCTTTCCTACACCAATCTCAACTGCCTCAATACAAACAAACAAGGTTTCAATGTATCAAGATGCTGAGGGACTGTTTCCCTTTGTGGGAGAGTTTGGGACCACAGGGCATAATCTCAGAGAAAGAAAGAGATGAAGACAAGTTTTTTCTTTCAAATTAATTTGTAGAAATCTTTACTGCAGAGTTAAGTATATTCAAGGCTGAGATAGATTTTTAATCAGTGAAGGAATCAAGGCTTAAGGGGATAGGCAGAAAAGTGGAGTAAAGGATTATATCAGGTCAGTCATGATCTCATTGAATGGCAGAGCAGACTTGATGGACCAAATGGCCTACTTCTGCTCCTATGCCTTATGAAGGGACAAAAAAAAAAAAAATTCTTAATATTCAAATTATATTCAAAATGTGTACAGAATATGTAGAACAAGGTCATTCCAGCCAAAAGCAAGCAATTTCACCAGCAATAATGAAGTTTGGAAGAATAATGGGCCAGTCACACCAAAATAAATTAGAAGCCTCTGCAGCACACGCAAAGGTAAAAACGTGACTGGTACAAGATGCACCTGTTTTTGAAAGAACCTATATGGATTGTTAGATCGAAATTTAAGCAATGACTGTGTATATGTGAAGCATGATATAAATAAGCAGTTTTCCTGTAAACATTAGAACCTGCCTCAGAGGTCTTTCTCTGAAGTAATAATCTCCCTGCACATGCCTGAATAAAGTGATCGTAACCTGTTCTGAGTCTCCTGTGGTTAGTTCATAAGAAATTAGTGATAACAGTACACCCACAATGCTGTTAGGGAGAGGGTTCCAGGATTTTGACCTGACAGTGAAGGAATGGCAATATATTTCCAAGTCAGGATGGTGAGTGGCTAGGAGGGGAACTTCCACGTAGTGGTGTTCCCAGGTATCTTCTGCCCTTATCCTTTTAGATGGCAGCGTTCAGGGGTTGGAAAGTGTTGCCAAAGGAACCTTGGTGAGTTTCTGCAGTGCAACTTATAGATGGTACATACAGCTGCCATGGTTTGTTGCTGGTGGAGGGATTGACTGTGGAAGAGCTACCAATCAAGTGGCTGCTTTGTCCTGGATGGTATCAAGCTTAAGTGTTGCAGCAGCACACGTTCAGGCATGTGGAGAGCACTCCATTACGCTCCCTACTTCTGTCTTATAGAAGATTTGATTTTGGACAGACTTTGTAGTTATGAAGTGAGTTACTCGCCGCTGGATTCCTAATCTTTGACCTGCTCTGGTAGCCACAGTTACGTGGCTGGTTCAGTTCAGTTCAGTTCCTGGTTAATGATAACTCCCAGGATGTTGACAGTGTGGGATTCAGTGATGGTAATGCCATTCAATGTGTATATGTTCTTTCTGCAAAGAACAGAATCTTGTGTATTAATTTAGGTAGCTTCCAGTACAAATATATCGAATTACAAACTCAACTGAATCTTAGATGGGTTATCCATGTAATTTTTGGCACACAAGGTATTAGCAAGTGTTTTCAATTGCAAATCACATCTAATGTTGGACTGTTTGATGAATGACACCTAATCTCTTAGGCCTTTGTAATTTCTGATGTGTTGCCTCATTAAATCTATGACAGTATGTAATAATTTCCTTGCATGTCTTAATGGGATCCATCCTGCACTTATATTCACCTTTGAAATGGATCAATGAACCCCCTTTCTTGGGCAGATTAACTGAGAAATCTGACAGAGCGTTCTCTGCCACAGTCTACCACAGGCTTACCTTCACTGGTCAATACACAAGTAGGATTCTTCAAATTCTACACACTATAAGATTGACCTTGTAGGCAACTTCTTAAATAAGGCCCAAGCCATTTATTGGCCATGCAAGCTTAATGCTGAAACAGAGCGCTGCAAAGACAAAGGATAACAGCTACCCTAAAGGAGATTATTTTGTGCGATATATTGTGCAAACACATGAACAAACCTAAGACTGTCATTTTCAGCCCTGGAAAATGCCCAGTTTACCTCAAATTATCCTGGACGATCAAGATATCTCAAAAATTAGAGCAACAGGTAAAGCCAGCTTTTTTATGCTTCTATAATGCAGTAGCAACATGAGTGGTATTCACCACTAATAGGATGCTGCTGAGGAGCCAAAAAAAAATTCTGCCTATCTCACAAATGTGTAACATGGCACATGAATGTCAATGTCAGTGTGATGCTGAGTATGTAGGCTGTATCATATTAAACAGCATGTCCCTTATGTTATTCACAACAGACAAAGTACAGATCATAATTAATCAGCCTGTGCTTGCAAAATGCAGTGTCCAGCATTAATCAAAATGTCCCATTGTGAAACAACATCTTAAAAAATCCTCAGTAAGCCAAAAAATTACACTCACAACCAATGTCATTTGGGATCACAGCATGGTGCACTTGGGTGTAATGGAAGCTGCTTATGTGAATACACAAGGTCCTGTTCTTTGCAGACAGAAAGGACATGTTCATGCATTGCATCTGTTCAGTTAAACAAAATAAATGATAGCTTTTCACTGGTTTACTGCACAGCCTTGTTTAAATTTCAAACAATGCTATGCAGTTAGCTATCAGTCATCATTAAATGGTGCATTCTCCACTGCAACGCCTTTATCAACATTAGTTGTGATTCTGCAAAACATTAGCTACATAATCGTCTGCATGCTAAAAAGTACTGGGCATTTTATGTACATGGAAAATATTGTAGGTAAAGGAATTACTTGATGTTAAACTCACCACATCTGCAACATGTTCAATAAAGATGTTGTTACCAAACTTAATGTCATTGACAATATCAGCGGGCACATCAGATCGTAACACGGACTGAAGGGCAATCAATTGCTGTAAACGTTTATTTGGAAAAGTATCCTCTGTACAAATATACACAGCTCCTAAAAAGATAAGATGTTCAAAGAGATAAAGAGGTGATGGGAGAAAAAGTAAACTACTGAACATTTTTCAAAACTCCCAAATAACAAGTAAAAGCAAAAGTTGGAGAAAATAAGATTGTCAAACTCACAACTCATTTTATTTGCTGAAATAATTTTTACAAAATATATAGCACAAACTACTATAATCATTTTCAATATTCTGACCAACGGCACTCAAGAGCTTTATGCTTGTAACATCAGAAGAACTCACTGAACCTCTTCAAAGGTCTGCTGTTATTTGTACAATACACGATAGGTTGCACGGACAGACCAGGCGTCACATTTTGGGTATTTGAAAGCAAAAGTGCCAAAGGAGAGGATTGAGGTGAGGTGGAAAGCAATGTTTGCATTATCTTGACTGGTTGTATAGTAATCACAATCCTCTTGCCTCATAATAGGCTTATTCAAATTTTTAGCCCATTTTAGCTTTGACAAAAAGTCATTTGGACTCAAAATGTCAGTTCTTTTCTCTCCTTACAGAAGCTGCCAGATCTGCTGAGATTTTCCACCATTTTTTCTTTTAGTTTCAGATTCCAGCGTCCACAGTAATTTGCTATTAGCCCATTGTGATTGATATTATGCCAATACCTGCACATCAAAACACAATTAATTGGGCATTTTGAAGATGTGAAATTAACTATCTAAAAATTTGTGTTACTCTGAACAACTTTGTTCCCCTCTTTTTTATTATTCATTAATGGGATGTGGGCATTGCTTGTTAATCATGATGTAGACCACTCGCATTATTAGCCACTTTAAGACTTGAATAGCAGATTATGTGTAAAGATTTGCTTTCCAATCAGTAATCTGTACACAGTCTGTGCTGCTACGTGTGCTGTTGGAGACCAGAATGCCTCATTCACCTGACGAAGACCATAGGGTCGAAAGCTTTGAGTTTACTATCAAATAAATCAGTTGGATTTAAACCTGGTGTTGTCAGACTTCTTACTACCTTGCTAGACCAGTTTTTATTACCCATACCCATTTTCCTTTAAAGTGGTGGTGATTGAGCTACCTTCTTAAAACACTGCAGTCCACGTGGTTAGGAACACCCACAGCGATTAGGGAGGAAATGTTTCAGAAAGATTTACTTTCCATAGCTTCTCTTCATATCTCATTGATCTTACTCCTCATATAAGACTGAATAAAGCATGTTGCCAAATGTTTTTTTTACCTGCTTTTTGCCCACCATAGCTACTTGGGAACTGAACTGACAGACACAGCTGCATACAGATTTGTGTCTTCCCTGCTGAACTCTCACCAACAATCTCAGTAATTCCCATTAATGGAATTCCACCTCCAAGAAGTAAATCCAATACTGGGCAACCCATGCTAAGCTTTCGGTTCTGAGTTGGAAAAGGACATTCTTCATTATATATCTGGAGAGCTGAGGAAGACACAGACAAAAAAGATTTACATATTGTACATGGAAATCTTAATTCTAAATACTTAAAAATATTTATTGAAAACAAAGGCTTAAGTATAATTTACAGTTCAAAGTGAGTACACATATCTGTCTTAAGACTTTGAATTTAGAAAGGGCACATACATTGCAATACTTTATTTTTGTTTTCGCTCCATATAATAATTTCAAAGCCTTTCCTTGTTAATTATATTCCCTTATCATGTTAGAATAGGCAGGAAAAACAGAGTGTATTGGTTAATGTTATGTTCCACATTATCAACAGAAGGTGTCAAGGCTTAAAAATCAATCAACTTACCAGTTAACATTCCCTCAGTCTTCCCAATCATTCATTTAAGAAAGGATAAACATTTATTTAAGGAAAGAAGTAACTCGCTTATGAAATCAGGAAGACACTATATCTAAATTGCAAATGTAAACCACTCTGCAGGGCTGTTTATCAATATGTTCAATTGCAATTAACTTTTGGCTGCTTGGTTGATGATATATAATCTACTTACTCAACTTCACATCTCTGGATTCAACAAGTTACTGCTTTTCTGATAACCACCCATTTCTCTCTTGCACAGGAACCCAAGTTCTTCAAGGAGTAAGTGATAATCCTAGTCTATATCTATTTGACAAATCTCTGGTGACATCTTGCCCAAAGGAGCTAATCAACTGCTGTCCATTCCACAAACCCAGGACTGTATAAAATAAATCTCATGTTTTATCCATGATTTTGTTTCCTTCCTCATTTTCTTGCTTCTGCCTCACATTTTCTTTCTTTGGTCTTCATGATGCTGATTCCATTAGGGTACAATTACAAGGGAACTGACTGCCCACCACTATCACTCACACCCAGTGGCTGTTCTTAATGCGTGACCCAACACAGTAATTTTCAGGAGCCTACTGAACCACAAAAACCAATAAAGCTGAGCCCAATTCACTTCTCATCTAATATCATAAAAACTCAGAGCAGGAGTAAGCAATCTGGCCCATTGAACCTGCCCCGCCATTCAATAAGATCATAGCAGATGTTTTTGTAGACTCAGCTACACTTACCCATTCATTCACCATAACTTTTAATTCTTTTACTGTTCAAAAATTTATCTATTCTTGCTTTAAAAGCAGTCAATAGGTAGCCTGGACTGCTTCACCGGGCAGGGGATTCCAGATTCACAACTCTTCGGGTGAAGCGATCATATAACAATTCATTAGAAAATAAACAAGATTTGCTCTGCCTTGCTTGGGTGCAAATGGATTAATTGTAACACATTAACAGCATACATCAGCAGAGACTAACAACACCGAGTGCTGCCTATGGATTGAACCTTATATGTGTGGCTCTATGTCACAGACATATGTATTTACATACTCCAAGCTTTCCTAAATTTTGTGTTCTAATCTTCAGGATGACCATCTATTTCTATTTACAAATATAATCCAAGTGTCGCAGCATTGTAGGCTTAAATTATAATTCCCTCAATCTTTCTTCTTCCAATTAAAATCAACTTAATAACTTGTAACCAAACCCTGGAATGGCCGTTGTCATTATCTTCTGTATTAAGGCACATTTATAAAATGTGGAACAGAAATTATATTTGCACTATAATCAAGCTCCACAAAGTTTAATATTTATCAATTTTTAATTGTAACAAATCTTGAAAAATTCAAGCTAAAATATCATGTACAAAGCCTGTTCACCCAAAATATTTAAACCTAAACTGCACTGAACTTTAAAAGATTATAAGACATCAAAATGTCAATTTTATAAAGATGTGCAAATAAAGATGATTTCAAATGTTATGTTAATACACAATTCCTCAACTTTCAGTTATTTATGTCATATTCTGCCTTTTACGCACCTGTTACCACTGGATCACTCTTGATGACTGCTGCAACAGTTTTATGCAAATACTGCACATCAGAACTGGATAGTTTAGTGAGTCTCTGTAGATCTGGTCCCGAAAGGCACAATATCTCTTTTATTGATTGGATGTTCGCTATGAGAAAAAAAAATGAAGAGTCAAGAATTACTCAAAGACAAACTGGACCAGAGACTGCCACTTGTATTGGCATTTGAACAACATACATTTTATGTAGCTGCAGATTCCGTACACAATAAATAATGGGCAGCTGACAGTAAATCTTCTATTAAAATAATTTAAACTTTTTATTCAATGAAAACAGGGAAAATGCTTATCAATAAAATATATATCCAAATCACATTATTTATCAACAGATATGCAAATGTTATATAACACAATTTATTTTCCTTTCCAGTTTTCTTTGAAGCCTGTCCAAACAACTGATAATGGGGACTTCCAGTAGATAACGTTCATCCTCACACTGTTCAGATGAAGTTGGATTCCCAACTTGGTCACTGTCTGTACAGAATCTGCATGTTCTTTTCGTATCTACATGGGTTTCCTCCAGGTGCTCCAGTTTCCTTCCACAGTACAAAAGATGTGGTGGTTAGGCACACTGGCTATGCTAAATTCTCCTTCAGTGTACCCAAACAGACACCATAGTAAGGCAACTAGGGGATTTTCACAATAACTTCATTTAGTGTTCATGCAAGCCTACTTGTAACACTAATAAACTTTTAAAGTTGTACTCAGAGGTGCTTCCATAGAATGTTTGTCTCCTATTAAACACTCTTGGGTGATTTCCTTCCCTCTGTCCTGAGTTTTAAACCGCCAACATTACCTGCTATGACCTTCCCTTCAACATTACTAACTGACCCTGCTGAATGTTCCTTGTATCCAGCTTAAATTATTCACAAACTCACCTCGCTTTACAGCAGCCATCATTTTAGGATTCAGGTCCAACTGAGCCCAGTCCATTTTGGGCGCGGCACCCTGAACCCCCTCACACTCACACACACACACACACACACACACACAGGCCACTCAGCCCATCGACAAGCAAGCTGTTGGCGGGAAGAGTTAGAGCGCGAGGCGGGTCACAGGTCACAACAGCCCGCCCATCCCCCAGCCCCGCCTCTCCTTCAGTCAGCCTGTTAGTGAGGGAAAGTTAACGGGTTTATAACATCTTGCTGCTGAGAAAAACAATCGCGCATCTTCATCATCGACTACACCCCCGTGAGGTTTTTCTCATCGTGTCCGAATGTTTATTTCGCCCTGGTTTTTAACCAGTTGTTGATGGTGTTGCTATCACTAAATTCACCCTCATTCGCAGACCTGCTCGCCACCTCCGGGGGGGGGGGGGGGGGGGGGGGAAGCTGGGCTACAGATAAAGGCGATTGGCTGAAATGCTCTTGTAGAATAATGATTGGTCCAGTGCCTGCTCTACCTAATTGCCATTGGCTAATTTTCTCGCTAAACGATTGGCTACCTGGCTAGGTGCTGCCGGATTGGTCAATAACGGACTGGTGCCGAGTGATTGGCTAACAGCGATTGAGATTCATGTGGAGGTCGGGAGTACGTTCCAATGACAGAATCTGATTGGTTAATATCCTTGACCGTGCTACACTGATTGGTTAATATCCCTGTTCTGTGCTACTCTGATTGGCTAATATCTCTGATTGTACTATTCTGATTGGTTAATATTCCTTTTTGTCCAATTCTGATTGGTTGATATTCCTGACGTGGTATTGGCTGAGGCGAAATTCGGAGTGGATTGGTTGTGTCGTGGGAAGCCTGGCTGCTGATTGGTTGTAATGTGGGAAGCCTGGCTGCTGATTGGTTGTGTTGTGGGAAGTCTGGTTACTGATTGGTTGTGATGTGGGGAGCCTAGTTGCTGATTGGTTGGCCGGTGGGGGGGGGGGGGCGCCTGTTGTTCACTCAGCCAATATGGCGGCCACGACGGACGGGAAGAAATTGGTGCGCAGTCCGAGCGGGCTCCGCATGGTGCCGGAAAACGGCGCCTTCGGTAGCCCCTTCTCGCTCGCCGAGCCGCAGTGGGTCCCGGACAAAGAGGTAAATGGCCGAGTGGAGGCACTGGCGCTTTGTTTTAATTTGCACACAGTGTCATTGGAGGGGGTGAAGGCTGGACAGTTGCTCCGTGGGGTTCCCGGCCCACAGATTTTGTTTTAATATTCCCCTTTGGGGATGTGGGCGTCGGCGGTAAGGCGGGTGTGTTGATGTGGATCGAGCTGCGGCATCATAGAATGGAGTCCGCCCTGTTGACGTGTTGATAAAATGTTGGGTTCAAGTCCAGACCAAGTTGTCCTGACTGAGGTGGTGGTCACTTGTGTCTGTCCTGCTTTTGAATCCAATTTGTTGGACTGTTTTTGTCTTCCTCGAGTTTATTGTTCTGTTGAGAAAGAGATGATAACGGCGGATTTGTATCTTGTCACCTGGAGTTGACACCAAACATGTCTTTGTAGCAGCTTAGCTGTAGTTTTTGAAGTATATTTGTTCCACTTAAATATAATTCTTATCACAGATTGTAGTTTTGGTTTTATTCCTGGTCAATAAACTGTTTTGGCGAATAAATGCATTTTTTTTTGTCCCGTGTTTCCAGTACTCCAAAGTCCATTTTCACTTGGCTCCCAAGTTTTTTTTTAAAAACCCTGCCCTGAGGATTCCCGTCTGCACCAGTGTTTACTCCACGTAACTGTCTCGGTTTGTCACTCAGCCACTCGCATGTAGCAGTTCTGCTCCGAGACCACTGCTTTATAGAAACTAGATTAAAACTATCCAAACTCAGCTCAAATTGATACTTTTAGCTGAGAATCCGTCTCATCTGGATTCAGGTACTATTGGAAAAAGCATAGACCATTTACGCGTTTACATATATTTATGCCCAGTTTTCAGTGACCTGGAATGCCTGTTGGTCGGTTGCCTTGCAGTTTAGCTCTTAAGGTGTACAGATAAAATTTACAAATTGATATGTTGGCATTGACTAATAGATTTCTCACTTACAGGTATCTAATTGCCATATATTGACACCTTATTCCAGACACTTTTTGCCTTATGGAACTTTCATCCATTGGCTTTCATTAAAGTGCAAGCAAAGTTTTTCCTTAATTGTGTTTCTATATCAGTAATAGATTCTAAGTGCCAGTTCAAACATGTGATGAAGTATCCTCTTTACCTTTACCTGATGTTACCACTATCTCTGTTGTGTAACTCTATCACTTCCCTGTTGTTTGTAATCTAAAATTTGCAATAAACTAAATATAACCTTTGGCCCCAGCAACAACAGACCAGTTCTGTTTGCTATAAAATATTTATTTCTTGCTTATCTTCTGTGAAGATGTTAATTCCTTGTTGCAGTATCTTTTCGGTGCTAGGTATTTGTATTGTACCTCAACATTATTTAAGTTTGAATGTTGACAGGCAATTTGACTTTGGGTAATCTAGCTGAACTCTTCAGAATCTATTGTTTATCAGTTTACATACCAACAGATATTACAGAATGATTAGTGCAAACTCTGGGCCAACTATTCTCTTTTCTTGGTACAGGGCCCTACTCACTGCAAGTAGCTATAGTGTTTCTTATCCAAGATGAGCAAATTTCACAGCCGAGAGTCTGCATCTCAAAAAACAAGAAGTTCCAAATTCAGTTATTCATTGGATAAGCTGTTGTTAACACCTTAAAATATAGATAACGATGATATAAACACTCTTGCATCATTAAACTTCTCTGTTTTGCAACATGCACTTTTCCATGCATGTTCCTTCTACCAAATCAACTGAATGATAGAAAATGTCAGCATAAATCATACAAAAAAAACTGGCAATAAGTAACCTATTGTAATATTTTACATGTACGCAACAGAGTTTGTCATTCACTTGTGCATAATGAAGCATAAGTAAAGTGTAATGTGGTATATTAAATGTTTTCAAACACATTTTACTACTCCAGTTTATGACATTACCAAGAATTAAATAATGGTTTCAGTTTTTGTGTTTTAAGTTGTTCTTTTGTTCAAGTGGCTGGTTTGATACTGCATTTTTGCTCTTCGGTAAAATCTATGAAAATGAGTGAAAGGTGGGAAAGGAGAGAGAAGTGGCTTTATTGATTTAGGAGAGCATTGTAATGCTAAAAAAACAATGTCCCAATGGGGTCAAGGACTAAATGAATTTGGCTAGAATAAAAGAATGAAAAAGAATATTATTGCATTGTTAAGGTGGCACAGCAGTTAGCACTGCTGCCTCAGCACTAGAGACCTGGGTTTGCTTCCAACCTTGAGACTGTGGAGTTTGCACATTCTCTCCATGTCTACATGGATTTCCTCCTGGTGCTCTGATTTCCTCCCACAGTCCAAAGATGTTAGGTTAGATGGATTGGCCATGCTAAATTTGCTCAGTGATCAAAGACGTGAGGTTAGAGGATATAGTGATGCAAATAAGTGGGGTTACGGCCTGGGTAATATGCTCTGTTGGAGAGTCAGTGCAGACTCGAAGGACCGAAAGACATGTTCCTTCTGCATTGCAAGGATTCGATTCTTTCTATCATTTGAAGCCAAGACTAATGGAAAAGGAAAGTGATATTCTCCAAAACAAGGTAAAGGAATACAGACAGGAGAGTTGGAAATTCTGGAGATGGATCCTTGCTGACAACATTTGAGGGAACAGGTTGTTTCAGATTTTGAAATGAGTTTTGAGAGTGAAATTTGAAAACTTCCATGTGACAATCAGCTGGGGCTATTTGAACAGAAACCCACAGAAGCCTGAATGACATCTGATGCTTGGTTTCAGGGTGAGGTATTGTCTGGCCACGGTTAATCTGTTAGCTTACAGGGGCTGTGTTTACTAAACATTAAAGCATAATATATATTTGTACCCTATTATTCTTAAAATTTGTGTGAAGAAGTACTGTATTATAGTCAAACTTTTCATGTTTTTTACTGTTGATTTAAGCTAATTGGCAGTTCTGTGACTCTGTTTATCCATATGTCCTTAAAAAACATAAAAGTTAGTCTTTTGCGCAGGGCTTGCATGGCTTCCCAACCTGTAGTAACAGCAACTGGGAATGTAGCACTGTACTCTTGCTCAAGAAATCGCTGTCAATTAAACATCATTTAAGCCAAATCTAAATATTTTTGTTTTTGAATTTCATACTTTATCCCAGATATCTATTTAAGACAAAATTATAAAAAGTAAACTAAACTTTGCTGTACTTGACATGAAGTCAGTACCATGTTAAATCAGAAGAAAATATTTTGTGCTGCAAAGAAAAAGAAACAAAGAATTGTTTTGTGTTGCACACAGGTACCTGAAAGAGAACATAGGAGTTGTAGACATGTGGCTCCAAATTAACTGCCTAGCAAACTAACTGTCTGTGGCAGCTAGCTGTTGTATGAATTGCCTCCTTTTTACTTGACTGCAGCTAGACCTTTTGGCTTATTGGAGAGCATATCTTCACAGCAAAATAATATGGTGGCCCAGAATTTTTTGGAATCCCTACTGTGTAGAAAGGGACTATATGGCCCAACATGTCTGCACCCATTCTCTGAAAGATTGTTCAGCCCAGGCCCTCCCATGAGTGGCATGGTGGTACAATAGTTAGTATAGCTGCCTCAGACTTCCGGGGACCTGGGTTCAATTCCCAGCTTTGGAGTTTGCACATTCTGTGGGTGCTCTGGTTTCCTCCCACAGTCCGAAGGTGTGTGTGTTAGGTTGATTAGACATGCTAAATTAACTGTTAGCGTCCTGGGGGTGTGATAGATTGAAGGGATTAGCAGGGTAGTTAAGCAGGGATAGGACTTAGGTGGGATTGGTATCAGTCCAACTTAATGGGCACAATGGTCTCTTTCTGCACTGTAGGGATCCTGTGATCCCCTCCACTCTATCTCCGTAACCCCATGCATTTATCATGGCTAATCCACATATCTTTTTGAGGAAACACATGCAGTCATGAGAGAGAACGTGCAAACTCTACACAGGCACTCAAGGTCAGACTTAAATCTGGGTGGCTGATGCTGTAAGGCTGCAGTGCTTTTCCACTATATTGCCTTTTTGAATAAAAACAATATATGAATGACACTCCATTATTAATGTGTAAATTGTTCAGCAACTTGCACCAAGAAAGAGATGCTATGAATTGTGGATCATGCCAAATTACTGGACGGTTTGCATTGCCAGTTCATTTTGTTTTGTGAAAATGGCTCCTGTGCCTTAATTACCTGTGACTTTTATGAAGTTTCTGCATTTGCCTATTAAACTTGCACAAAGTTCAGTAATTAATAGATTATGTTCCCTTTCAGCAACATGAAAATAATTACTGCCAATCAACCTATCATGTTCCAAAATATGAACAGTTAGAACTGCAGGATCTCATTCCTTCAAGTTCTGAATTATTGAAGATTTTAAAAATGTCAAATTAAATAAAAATCTTGCCTGACTGGCATTAACTTCACCTTTCTCCTCAGTCCTTTCTCTGGTCATATTGTTTACCAAGATCCCAAATACCCTATTGTCCTTGCCACGCCATTATCAGTTTGGACTTTAAATAAGCAAAAAAATTTGCAACCTTAACATGCTCATCTCTTGCAACACTCCAATAAAAAGTTATAGATTATATTCTTTAGTACAAAATATTTCTGTTCTTGGAAAACACTGCATCCTGTCTCAATTTAAGATTGTTCCCAGTAGAAGGCATTTGCTAATGAGTTAGTCATGTGCTGTACAATGTAAAATTTACTAAAGCTTCATTCAGAAATCCAAATACTAGTTAACGTCTGATTTAATGATCATTTCTCAAATTGTATTTCTTTTCCTAGTGTCCCAGGTGTATGCAGTGTGAAGCAAAATTTGACTTTCTTACCAGAAAGGTAAGATACAATATTTTACACTTTATATTTAAGAAATCCTATAAAAGTGTTCACATGCTGTGAAAGGACAATAATACATGACCAAGGAATGCAATAAATTTTGAAATCATTTTGGTACCTTATAGCCAGAAGCACTGAATAAAGTATTGTCAATAGATTTTGGGTTCACAGTGAGAGCTGCTGATTTTTTTGGAGAAACGTTTCTTGAATTTTGTCTGTCAGTCACTAGTGTGCTATTTCTCATGTTAAAAGTATTTTTGACAACACTTGAGCAAATTAGTATAGAAGAGAAACAATTATTATAGTTTCCTAGAGGGAATGTAAATTGAAGAGACTGACACTACTAGACTTTACTACCTACTTGTAGCTGATGGTCTAAAGATATCAGGATGTTGTCGGCCTATCTAATATTGAATTCAGGAATTGCAAAGTTTAAAAAGACCCTGAGGAGAGTTTAGTACACGTCCCCTAGCAGCAGTCAGGATGTGGGGCAGAAAATAAATCAGGAGATAGAAAAGGGATATAAAAAAGCAACACTACAGTAATCATGGGGACCTTCAATATGCAGGTGGACTGGGAAAATCGAGTAGGTAGTGGATCCGAAGAAAAGGAATTTGTGGAATGTCTTAAGAGATGGGTTTTTTGGAGCAGCTTGTGACAGAGCCTACGAGATAGCAGGCAATTCTGGATTTCCTGATGTGTAATAAGGCAGACTTGATTATGAAATTTAAGATGAAGAAACCCTTAGAGGAGTGACCACAATATAATAGAATTTACTTTGCAGTTTGAAAGGAAGAAGCTGAAATCAGATCTAAGGTCAATTAAATAAAGATGTTACTAAGGTATGAGGGAGGAGCTGGCGAGTGTTGATTGGGAAGATAGCCTGACAGGGAAGTCAGTGCAACTGCAGTGGCAGGAGTTTTGAGAGTTATTTGGGAGGCACAACAGAAATTCATCCCAAGAAGGAAAAAAAAAATGCCAAGGGGAGAACGAGCATCCATAGTTGACAAGGGAAGTCAAGGATAGCATAAAAGCATACAAAGTGGCAAGGATGATTGAGAAGCTTGTAAAACAACTGAAGTTAGATAAAGAAGAATTGGTGAACATGATCTATTTAGATTTCCAGAAGGCCTTTGACATGGTGCCACATAGGAGACTGTTAATAGAGCCCATGGTGTTAAGTGTAAGATCCTGGCATGGATAGAGGATTGGCTGATTGGCAAAAGGCAGATAAAGGGGTCCTTTTCAGGATGGCAGCTGGTGACTAGTGGCGTGCCTCGGGTCACTGCTGGGATCACAACTTTTTACAATCTACTTTAACAATTTGGAGGAAGGAACTGAGGGCACTGTTGATAAGTTTGCAGACAATACAAAGGTATGTAGAGGGACAGGTAGTATTGAGGAAGTAAAGAGGCCTGCAAAAGAATTTGGACACGTTAGGAGAATGGGCAAAAAAGTAGCAGATGGAATACAATGTGGAAAAGTGAGAGATTATGTACTTTGGAAGGAGGAATGGAGGCATAGACTACTTTTGAAATGGGGAAGTGCTGAGGAAATCAGAAACACACAGAGACTTGGGAGTCCTTGTTCAAGATTCTCTTAAGGTTAACGAACTGGTTCAGTCAGCAGTTAGAAAAGCAAATGCAATGTTAGCATTCATGTTGAAAGGCTAGAATGCAAGAGCAGGAATGTATTTCTGAGACTGCATAAGGGTTGGTCAGACCCCATTTGGAATATCGTGAACAGGTTTGGGGTCCTGTATCTAAGGAAGGCCTTGGAAAGGGTCCGGAAGAGGTTCACAAGCATGATCCCTGGAATGAAGAACTTGTCGTATGTCATTGAAGTATAGAAGGATGATGAGAGGTCTTATTGATACTGCGAGGCCTGGATAGAATGGAGGTGAAGAGGATATTTCCACTAGTAGGAAAAACTAGAACCTGCGGGTGCAACCTCAGGCTAAAGGGACAATCCTTTAAAACAGAGATGAGGAGGAACTTCAGCCAGAGAGTGATGAATCTGTAGAATTCTTTGCCACAGAAGGCTATGGAGGCCAGATCATTGATCTGTTTAAGACAGAGATAGGTTATTGATTAGTAAGGGAATCAGAGGTTTGGGAAAAAGGAGAATGGGGATGAGAAAAATATCAGCCACGATTGAATGTAGACTGGATGGGTTGAGTGGCCTAATTCTGCTCTGTTTTATGGTTTACTGACATATATCAGATGAATTGAACCAAGGAGGAAGAAATATAACATCTTTAATTTGAACTTAAATGATTGTTTTTATTTGAATAGAGTCACCGTCTCTTGCTGCATTGAAATACCTTTTGATTAAAGAAATTGTAATATGTTGAGTGATGCTCCAAATAGTTTGGCTGTTTCCCATTGGTAGTTGTATTGCTTATCTCCCCATATCTTTAAAAGAGACACAGAGCAGTACATGGATATAAAATGTAATTTTAAACTGGTGCATCCTGTTTGGTCAAGAAGCTAGATTTTTTTGAATACATCTGTGGTATAACGTTTTGGTTTAATGTCATTTATATGTATTCTAGCACAATTTTTGACTTTTTAATGCCTAACTATATTCCAAAATTAGCATCACTGCAGGAGATGTGGAAAATGCTTCTGTGACAAGTGTTGCAGTAAAAAAGTACCTCTTCCACGAATGTACTTCATAGATCCAGTGCGACAATGTGCCGAATGTGCTCTGGTCTCCCAAAAGGAATATGAGTTCTTTGACAAACAGATTAAGGTGCTCATAAATGGTAAGATGTGTTACTTTTATTACATCTTGTCTCCAAATATATTTAAAAGGTATACTGTTTGATAGTGGTGGGCAACTTGTGGCCCATTAGTATTCTGAGCGCAAGACATTGGTATCTATTGCCACGTGCAAGGTTGCCAGATTCTGCTGTTTTCTGTCTGCATAATTTTTTTCCTGCTGGTATCACTCAAGCAAGAGCACATGTGAGGTGAATGATGATTGCATACAATGATTGAGGACTGTGCACTTGCCTCCACATCAAATCAAAACACTACTGCAGTTCAATTGGCACACACTGCAAATTCTAGGTACGCAAGTGCAGTTAACAGAATTACCCTATACCTGGAGACCTAGGATGCATTACTGGCGGAGGTGGGAAGTTGTGTTTTTGTTGTGTTACTTAAGTGTAAATATTTCTTTGTTACCATATAAAGTTGATGAAGAATCTTTTAACAGACGAATGGTTAAGATGATTTGGATAAGTTGAATGAGTGGACAAATACATGGCATATGCACTATAACATGGATAAATATGATAATATCCACTTTGGATGGAGAAACAGAATGGCAGCATATTTAACAGGTGATTGGAAAATGTTGACTTACAAAGGGACCTGGGTACTGTGGTACACCAGTCACTGAAATCAAACCATTAGGCCTTCATTACGAGAGAACTAGAGTTCAGGAGCAGGAGGTCTTACTACAGCTTTACAGGGTCTTGGTGAGATCACACCTGGAAGACTATGTGCAATTTTGGTCACCTAATTTACGAAAGGAGGTACTATTCATTATGAATTGCAGTGAAAGTTCACTGGATTGATTCCTGGGATGGCAGGATTGTCATTTGAGAAGAGATTGGGTTGACTGGACCTGTATTCTCTGGAATTTAGAATGAGAGAAGATATATTGAAACGTATATATTTCTGAAAGGGCTTTCCTCTTGCTAGGAGGTCTAGAACAAGGAGTCACAGTCTCAGAATACAGGATAAACCATTTAGTACTGAGATGAGGAGAAACATTTTCACCGTGTGGTGAACTTGTGAAATTATTTACCACAAGACTAGAGCCAAGTTGCTGAATATATTTAAGAAGGAAACCGGTTTCTGGAATCTGAAGGGATATAAGGAAAAAGTGGGAGTGTGGTATTGAGATCGAGTATCAGACACTATCATATTGAATGGTGGAACAAGCTCAAAGGGCTGATTTCTTTTTCTCTAAGTTTTTTTGATAATCCTGTGAAATATTCAGCATGTATTAAACACATTTAATCTTATTTGTGGGGTCATGGTTAGTGCACAGTCCCGATTTCAATCTTGCGACCCATTGAGTAGGATTTGACCTGTTCCATAACCTAGGTTGCTTACCATTTGTTTATGACTGATATCGTGATTATTGTTTGAGAGGTATTTCTCATAAATATAACTTCAAATGATGATTATGACAGTTAAAATTCTGTTTGTGATGTTGGGTTAAGTACAGAAACTCATTGGCTGATAAGCCTGCATTTTTTTAAAACAAGTTAAAATTATTTGAAACATAGGTCTATCTAAAGTCTCTGGCAATCATGTTTTAAGTTTGTACTTAATGCCTGCATTTGCCTGGCAGCTGCTATTCATGTGTGTTGGTGAATATCAGCATTTACTGAGACTCGAGATGGCCAGGCCTAGTCCAATCCAGCCCTTTTCTGGTTGCCTTGCATGCATGTTTCCAGGAAAGGATTTCTGGAGAAATAGCAAGAGCTATTATCTAGTTTATCATTTTCCTTAACCCAGGAGCCCCAAGACCATTAGCTACTCTCCAGCAGAGTTCATCCCATTCAGCATTGCCACAGTGTGTGTGGCTTAGCTACTCGCTGGTTAAGCTTGTTGGACTATTAGGGATGTTGCCATTAGTTTCCAATATATGTTTTACAGATATTAGCAATTTTAAATTTATCTTTTAACCCAAACAAATTGAGGTATGGTTGTATCAACTTTGTAGTCAGCAACTAAAGACTAGCACTAGCTATTCATCACACTTGTCTACAAGCTTGCTATCGACTATGGTATGAGACTTGCAGCAATGGGAAATCTCTTTGTAAGGAATTTCACACAAGTGATATGGGACCAGTAAACCACTCAGATATCTCCTTAACCCTGAGAATCCTTACTGAGCCACGTGGTTCCTGATTCAGAACAATCAACTGGAATAGAAACCAGAAGCAAGTGTAGGCCATTTGGTCCTTTGAGCCTGCTGTGCCATTCATTTTGATCGTGGCTGATCATGAAATTCAATATCTTGATTGCTTTAGTCCCTAGAGCTATATCTAATTTTTTCTTGAAGTCAGACGTTTTGGCCTCAGTCATTTCTGTGGCACTGAATTCCACACATTGCATGCTGGGTGAAGGAATTCTCCTCACCTCGGTTCTAAAAGATTTATCCCCAAACTTTGACCCCTTAATTCTGGGCTCTCCCACCATTGGGAACATTCTTTCTGAATCTACCTTGTCTCACCCTGTGAGAATTGTAAATGTTTCTATGAGATCCCCTTGCATTCTTATAAACTCCAGTGATTATAATAACTGATTTAGTCTCTCTTCATATGATTGCCATCTCAGGAATAAGCTGGTAAACCTTTGCTGCACTCCCTCGGTAGCAAGAACGTCTTTCCTCTAAAGACACCAAAACTGCGCACAATACTCCAGGTGTGACTTCGTTCACGCCCTTTACAGTAACAGCAAAACATCCCTATCCCTTTTTGTGCCTATGGGCACAAATCCTCTTGCTATGAAGGCCAACATACCATTTACCTTTTTATTGTCTGCTGTACCTGTACATTACTTTCAACAACTGATGCACAAGGACATCACCTCTCTTAATTAACACCCATTCAAGTAATAATCTTCCTAGTATTGCTACTAAAGTGGATAACTTCATTTTTGTCTATATTTAACTGCTCTGCCCACACACATGCATATGTGTGCATATGCCCACACATAGCCAATCCAAATCACACTGAAGCATCTATGCATTCTGCTCACAGCTCACTCTTCTACCCAACTTTGTATTATCTAGACTTTGGAGACAATACGCTCAGTTCCCTCTTCCAAATCATTACTACATAATGGGAACAATTGAGGTGCTATCACAGATCCCTGCAGAGCCCCACTAATTACTGACTGCCAATCAGAAAAAGACCCATTTGTGCCAATGTTTTGCTTCCTGCCTGCTAACCAGCTTTCCATCCGTCTCAGACATTACGTGCAATCCCAAGTGCTTTAACTTTAGATTGTAGCCTGTTATGTGAGACCTTGTTGAAAGTCTCCTGAAAGTACAAATAAAATCACATCCATTGATTCTCCTTGATCAACTCTTAGATACACTCTCAAGGATTCCAGTAGATTCATCAGGCATGGTTCCCTTTTGTAATTCCATGCTGACTTTGATTATACCACTTCTTTCCAAGTGCTGAGTTATGAAAACCTTGATAATGGACACTAGCAACTTCCCTATAGTGACATCAGGCTCACTGGTCTATACTTAATTCAAAGCTAAATCACGTACAGAAAGTGAAGTAGAAAATGGGAAGGAAAAATGGGATTCAGAGAGGGGAGAAAAATAGAGATGGAAAATGTATTTAAATTAATTATTAATATTTGTAATATTTGAAGCATTGAGATGCTACACTAAATTTTCAGAGGATGTCTGTTACTAATTTGAATGGACAACTTCAAATTTTTCTGGAGGGTTTAGGTAAGTACTGCAACTTCCATGTATTGCAATGCTGAGTCACTCAGTAAAATGCTAGTGTAGCATAGCTTCTGGAGAACTGAGGCATCCTTAAGTGTAACATGCTGATTTTCATGTTTAATGTTGGACAGATGCAGATAATAGATGACAATTTGTTATTTTTAGATGCATGCATTGCTTTTTTTCTATTTTATTCTTGCTTATACAGTTGTCCCAAGTATTTGAACTTTCCATCTAGTCTGTAATGTTGTACCTTGTTTTTATTCACACATTTTAACTGTTTATTATCAAGGGGCTACATTCCTTGTAACTTCAGGTTCCTTAGAGAAAAGTGAAACAATGGGTTGTCGATTGTCAAACAACCACAGGTAGGCACAATTTTTATTTCAAATGTTTTGGCATTAGTGTTTTGTCTGAATATAGTTTACATTGTACATGCAGTATTTTTTATCAGCAGTACACTTCTAAATGTTCAGGAAACAAATGCTTAAGGCAAGCCTGGGGGGAAAATAGTTTGTTAATGCCACAAATAGGCTTACATTAACACTACAATGGAGTTATTGTGAAAATTGCCTAATCACCACACTTCAGCGCCTGCTCAAGTACATTGAGGGAGAATTTGGCATGGACAACATACCTAACCATGTCTTTCAGACTGTGGGAGGAAACCAGAACAACCCAGAGGAAACCCACACAGATGTGAGGAGTCTGCACAGTGACCCAAGTTGGGAATCAAACCTGGATCCCTGGCACTGAGGCAGCAGCAAGCTGTGCTGCACTGATAATTATGGTAAAGAATGGCGAGAGAGTGAGGCCGTTCAGTATTCCAAAGATGCATTATAAAACAAAATACAACACTGAGATACGTGAGCAAATATTGAATTAGATATCCAAAAGTTTGATTGAAGATGTAAGTTTTAAGCAATGCCGTAAGAGTAAAGGAAGGAAGAAAAGAATAGAGAGATTTAAGGAAGAAATTTCGGAGCTTAGGGTCTGGGCATTTAAGGGGGGGTGACGGGGATAGCATCTGGTAGGAAAGGGATGAAGTTTGATCAACATTTTAAAAATTACATTTCTTTGCAGCATACGTTTTAAAAATCTGAACATTTTTCTTTGATTTTTAAGCAATTGTACTGAATTCATACATGGTGAGATGAGTAAAATTTAGACTGTTAGAGGTTGTTCTGAATAATGTTCGGCTTGATTTTTGTTGCTTCATGTTTTAAGCAATTTATTTGCACGTAGGCACAATTTTTCACAATTTAGTTACTTGCATTGATATATTAAGTAACGGCTTTATTTATCCATCGTGTACAGATGTGTATCCTTTTTTTTCCTCTCAATTAATCTACACACATCCTTTATCTACAAACTTGCAGACAGTTCCCCCAATGCATAAGCCAAATGCCAAAGACAAAGCCTTAACAATAATCCCTGCAAGACTCCATGGGGAATAAGTTCCCAAGGAAATTTTTTACATTAATAACTGCCTTCTGTCTACAAGAGCACAATCAGTTCCTTATCCGTCGATTCCATTTAACCTTATTTGGCAATCATATGTGTAAAGGCTTCTGATTCAAGATGTGCAACACATATCTAAAAGAACCCTTTTTGGGGGAAAAAGAAGTTTGTTCCTTCAAAGAGCTACAGATTGCAGCAAAGCAATATGTTCCCTGAAATAGTGAGTATCCTTCCACCCAACATGTGGATTGGGCATTCTGCAGGCTGTAAGCATGTGTCCTAGAGTTTGAATTAGCTACTACCAACAACAGATAACCAGTTAGAGAGCATTTCCTACATAAGTACAACACAGAAAAACACCTGGGAATTGACTGATCCAAATGGAAACACTGACCTCTTTCCTGGGCAAGCAACAAAGGCTATAAAGCATACTATGATTGTTTACAAGTGAACCAAAATGATGTTGTCTTGTGAATAACATATTAATATTTAGTAATAAACACAGAACATTTCTAATTCAAAAAACATAATTTGTGTGCATTTTTTTCTTTAAATGTTTACTTTGAAATGTTAAAAAAGAATAAGTATATACTGATGTTCACAGTTCCAGTTGCTGGATTATTTTTAAAAATATTTCTCCATTTTTACTGTTGGATAATAGAAGTTTAATTAGATAAGCTGTGCAATATGTGCACAGTAGTTTTGTCCAGATTACTACTTTAACAAAGTAGAATTTCCTTGTTCTGAAATGTCAGATAGAATTAATTCTATCTTCCTGTTGCCTTGATGAGCTCTAGCCACTAATTTTTGACAATGAGGAAACTGCCACGTTTAATCCCTGATCTGTGCTGAGTTAGATGATGCAGGCTGGAGTGTGGTAAGGCTTTTTTCTTAAAGCTGGGAAAAGTGAAATTGGTTTGGATTCTTGGTCCTGCTGCAAAATCGCTATGTAGGATTGAGAGCACTGCATCGGAATTAGGTGTTTCACATGGTAGCATAATTGTAATCTGATAGCATGTAGTTTCATGTGTGAAGTATAGCCGCTTTGAAGTGTTGCGAATTAGTGGTGCCAGTAAAGAGTCAATGGACAGAATTTACCATGTAATCTGCCACATGTTTCACAGTGATGAGAGGCGACCTACCATTAACCGGCAGCAGGATATTCTGGCCCCACCATTGTCAAATGGGATTTCCCAATGAATTCACCCCCTCACTGCCACAAAATCTGCAACGAGGATGTGCCGCCAAAAAGGCTGGAAGATTCTGTCAGCATGGATGGCCAGAAAGTTACGCCAGTGACTCAAAGAAATAATAAGGGCTTGTGGGTAAAATTTGAAGTTAAGAGAAAAGAAAGTGAGAAAAATATGTAACTGGAATATTCAAATATTATTATGAACATTTCTCCTGAAATAATAACTTTAAAATTTTTGCTAGGTATCTGTACCTGGATGGAGAAAATCACTTTGAAATTGAGGTTCCCAGAATTATAAATGTTCAAGTGCTAACTGAAGGTTTTACTCCTGGAGGTAAATTTGTTAACCACATGCTAGTTGTGTAATCGATTTCAGCAGTAACCAGTGTTTTGTACAATAGCAAAAGAAATGCTGCCTTAAAATTATTGCGTCATTAAAACTAATGCCAGGGTGGACCATGTACAGTAAATGGTAGAGTATTCCGAAGGAGTTGCCATGGGTTCATGTCTCAGCACCAGCTGGATAAATAAGTGTTTGTTTTTGTTTGGATAAGTTGAAATACCTTCATAGGAAGAAAAGTCGATTATGTTCCCATTACTCAGTTATGGGCCAGCATTGATGATGTTAGTAATCAGCAGCTTGGAGTAACCTTCCCAATTAAAGAATGCTCTGATTGGATTTTTGTTCTTGATTAAATTTGGTTTGCTGCTTTTATAGAATTATAATAATGTAGTTAGTGGTATTTGTGTATTGAATTAGATGGTGGAGCTCATATTTTCCTGATAGAATGGCCTGAAACTAATCCTTCTTTTCAATGCCTGCTGCTGCCTATCGTCTTGGTACAGAGAAAGATATTCACACTTACACCAGCCTACTGGAGAATCCGTACATTACTGAAGGTTAGAAGTATGATTGTCATCTTTGCCAACAGCTCATCATGTACCAATCTCCTTACATATGGTCCTTAGGAGCTTGGCTTGTTATTTACTGTATACTAGATGCCTTGCTGAATAATGCTTTTTCTGAGAGCTGTTCCGTATGGGAGTTGAATAGAGTTGAAGTGAGTTGTCATTAGTGCTAACTTGATGCATTGTAAATTACAAGGCAAACTCCTCAAAATCCTTAAATGCTTTTTCCTTTTTGTTTGCTTTACATTGCATGTGTTATTTGCTAACTGTCCAAAATGACAGCATTCTGCTTCCAAGTTTACCATGTTAACACCTGTTTTACTTGCTCTGTATTTCCATCTAGCCCATCGTCCCTTTTGTGTAGTGTTGCCAAAGACTGATAGCTTTGCAGTTATTTTAGGCTATTTGAAACTGTTCTAATAGTGGAACCAATAATGATGCGTGTAACTGAAAAGCATTTTCAAATAGTTATAGGATAATATGCTTTTTGTAGGTTGAGATGTAGTTCAGTGATTGCATGTGCAATGTGACGTGCTGAGTTGCATGGATCAAAAGAGTCCCTGTTTGCCTTGTGCTGAGTTAGCCCCTTTCCAGTCAAGTGACAGTTATCTTGATAATCTGGTCGAGAAGGAGTGAGGGAACATTCACGATTCCCGTTGCTGATTGATTGCTATCCAACTCCTGTTGAATAAAGTGAATACTGAGTGAGAAAAGGGTGAAAACATTCAGTCAGTAAACTTATTGAGCTCATTCCCCACACTTATGACATGAGCAATATGATTTTACATATATGTAGCTCTTTATCTGGGAAAATAACATTCAAATATCAGTGGAACTAATTGGTTTAAAAAAAAACCATGATGACGCAAAGGGTGTTCTTTTGAAGTCATGCTCCTCTTTGGTGTGTTTTATAGCCTGTCTATCCAGTAAATTCAGTTGTATATTGTGATTCAGATACCAGGTCCTCCTTCATTAAATGGAACAAACTATTTGTACTGCGTGTAACATCTATTCAGTACTTGAACTGTATTTTTACCAAATTATGTCCGATCCATTCAAAATTGTATCAATTAAAATCATTGAACAGCTCACACAGCCACACATGAACAATTTATAACAAACACTATTGGGACCTCAGGAAGCAGTTCTGCTGGCTTTCCTATCTGGGATTGTTATTTCTTTTCTTCCTTTGTTTTGACTAATAATAGTGTTTTTTTGAAAAAAAAAATCAAAACATACAAAGCAATTATTGATGGAAGGAAAAATAGTAATTGACTGAGGGGGAAGCTTTCAGGAAAAGTCATAGAATCATAACACTACATGCAGTGCAGGAAGAGGCCACTCTTGTTATCTTGTGAAAGTGGGTATTTGGTTTAAAAAAAAATTCTAGGTGAATTATGCAAGAAAGTAATTTCAATAGTTTTAACAGAATTTTAATGGCGTTTGATTTATCTGTACAATTTCAGGCGGTAATACACGTGCCACTGGAATGCTGGTCCAGTATAAAACTTTGGGCTCCCAGGAACCGAGACAGCTGAAGTTAAGTGCATCTGATGACTTTAATAGCAACAAGAAGGTGTCTGTTGGCTGGCTGGCAGCCATGCATAAGGTAACATCTAATGGATCTGCTAAAGTATTAAGAAAACATTCTTTGAATCTGAAGTAACTTGTTCTTTATTGCAGCAATTTAAAATATAACTTCAGATATAGGATACTTGAATTTAATATTGACTTGTACAAATGCTAAAATCAAGAGACGTGGCAGGACACAAAGTTGTTCTCTGGATGGGATTGTTGAAATATATCTAGAACTGTTACCTTAATCTTAGTTACATGCTCAGGAAGAGGAAAAATGATCTGATTGTGGCCTTATTCCACTTTCCCTGTCTGCCTGCCCCTATAATCCTAATAGATCTGTCTAAGTCAACCTCGAATATGTTCACCGACCCAACCTCCGCTGCTCTTTGGGATAGAGAATTTCAAAGAGATTTTCTGAGAGGAAAATTTCTCCTCATTTTCATTGTAATCCTGTATTCTGAAACAATGCTTCCTAGTTTGAGATTCCGTTGAGGTCAGGTACTCTCTTAAAGCTCCTCAAAATCTTGTGGTTCAATAAGATGCCGCCTCATTTTTCTGGACTTCAGTGAGTAAAGGCCCAACCTGCTCAACTGTTACTATTAAGACAGCCTCTTCAACCCAGGATTCAACCTAGTGAAACTTGTCTGAACTGCTTCCAATGCAAGAACATCCCTCAAATAAGGAGACTATAGTGATACATTCACCAATGCCATGTACAGTTGTAGAAGGCTTCCATACTTTATTATTCATTTTACTTTCCTACTTACTTGCTGTTCCTGCATGCTATTGTTTTGTGTTGTGTACATGAACATAAAGATCTCTCTGTATTCACACATTGTTTGGTCTGTCTTCATTTAAATAATATTTTGCTTTCCTATTCTTCCTCTCAAAGTGGACAATTTCACATTTTCCCACATTATACTCCAAATATTTGCCTACTTCTTTAACAAAACCATATTCCAATGCAATTTGTGTCCTCTCAGCTTGCTTTTCCAAGTACCTTTCCCAACTAATCTGGTTCCTTTATCCAAGTCAGCAGTGGATTATGAATAGTTGCTGATCCAGCACTGAATTATGGCATTCCTCCATCAGAGTTTTAACAATCCGAAAATGATCCATTTGTCCTGATTTTCTGTTAGTTAGCTGATCCCCTGTCTGTATTGCATCCAACACCACTGGCATCTTGTGCACAGTGGCATTTTTTTTTTAAATGTCTTTGGAAGTCTGAGTACACCACATCTTCCAGTTCCTTTTTATCCACCTGCTCTAGAATTCAAGACATTTGTCAAACAATATTTCCCTTTCATACAATTAAGCATAGCATGGTTTTGTTTTGATTTTCTAAATATCCTGCTATTAATTTATCAATGAATTCCAGCATTTTAGCAATGACAAATGTTAAATGAACTTGCATACAGTTTCCTGCTTTCTGTATCACTTTTTGCCAACCTAAAATTTTTGCAGTCTCCAGGGAATTTTGGAAGATTGCAGTCAATGCATCACTAGCTCTGCAGCCACTTTAAGATGCTAGAATGCAAACCATTTTATACCATGGGCTTGCCAATCTTTCATTCCATTAGTTTGATTTTTTTTCTCTTGTGATTGCTTTAAATTCCTCCCTCCATTTTGCCTGCTAATTTTCAACTATTGTTGGAATGTTTGACTTTTTTTGAACAGATATTTTGTATCTGTCTTATTGGTAAAGCTCCACCTCATCCTTATTTTCCATAATTAATGCCCCAGTCTTCCCTAAGCAATTAATATTCTTTTTATATAGTTGTAGAAGCTCTTGCATCTTTTTTATATTCCTGATTTACTAATTTTTTTCTTTATAATTTTCCTACTTAGTTTCTAAAACGTTTCTAATCTTCTGGCTACCTTTAGTCTTCACAATATTGAATACTTTTTCAATTTGATGCCATCCTTAACTTCCTTAGTTAGCCATGGATAGTTAATCCATCTCATAAGAATCTATTTCTCACTTGAGAATGCCTTTGAGAATTATGAAATATCTCCTTAACATTTGCCAAATGTCTTATCTTTTAATCTACTTCCAAGTTGCTGAAGCCAATTCTGCTTTCATTAAAGTAATTGGCCACTCCCAGCTTCACATTCGGGATCCCCTCATTCGTGTTGTATTGTGCTACCAGCGTACTAAATGGAATAGATTTTGAACAGATCTAACAGCCCAAAACCAGGCATCCATGAGGCGATGTACAACTGCAGCAGCAGAATTGTATTCAACCACAGTTTGTAATCTCATATCCTGGCATGTCCCCCATTCTACTGTTACCAGCTTTAAGTTTCAATGAAGAATTCAGAAGGGCATACCACGAGCAGTACCAGGCATACTTAGAAATTAGATGTCAACCTAGTGAAGCCACAGCACAGGGCCACTTGTGTCCCAAACAGTATAAGCACTCAGCAATAGACAGTGCTAAGTAGTTCCACAACCAATGGATCAGATTTAAGCTGTGCAGTTGTGAATAGTGATGGACACTTGAGCAAGTCACTGGAGGAGAGAGGCTCCTCAAATAGCCCTATCCTCAATGATGGGAGAGTCCAACATGCATGTAAAAGATAAAGCAACAATCAAGTTCTGAGCAGATGATCCATCTGTGTCTCCTCCTGAGGTCCCCAACATCACAGTTGCTGGTTTTCAGTCAATTCGATTTGCTCCACATGATATGAAGAAAGAGCGAAAGGCACTGGATATTGCAATGGCTGTCAGCCTGACAATATTCCAACAATGGTACTGAAGACTTGTGCTCTAGAAGTTGCATGATTTGGCCAAGTTATTCCAGTACAGCTGCAACACTGACTCCTACCCAGCAGTCTGGAAAATTGCCCAGATACATCCTGTATCCACAAAGTAGGCCTATCCCTGATCATTAGTAAAGCTATAGAAGGAGTCATCAACAATGCGATTAAGCTCCATTTGCTTAGCAACAACCGTTCAATGACCACTCTTGTTTGGGTTCTGCCAGGACCACTCAGCTTCTGATCTCATTACAGTGTTGGCTTAAACGTTGGAAGAGTTGAATTAGAGGTGAGGTGAAAATGTCTGCCCTTGTGGCATCAATGAATCCTGGTAAAAACGGAAAGAAATGGAAATCGAGAAAACTGTCCAATGTTAAGAGTCGCACCTAGCACAGCATGATGATTATGGTGATTGGAAGTCAGTCATCTCAGTTCTGGGATGTTACTACAGGAGTTCTTCAGGGTAGTGTCCCAGGCCCAACCAGCTTCAGCTGCCTCATCAATCTCCTTTTCATCATTGGAGAGACAATATAACATACAGATAAAATTCTTAGGGGGTGCAGGGGCAGAGCAACCTGGGCGTATGTTTACATCAATCATTGAAGGTGGCAGGACAGAGCAATTAATGCTGCATATACCCAGTTTGCCAACTATGGCCTTTAGATTTGTCCAGCTCAGTCTGTATCAATACCACAGAACCACTCTGTTGGTGATGCACGTTCAAGTTCCCCACCTATAGTACATTCTGAGTACAGAGTACATGTTATGATACCACTTCTCTTCAAGATTATTCTCTCATTGCACATTACCATGCCTATTAACTCGTGGGTTCCATAATTAAGTTTTGAAGAAACTGGTCTGAATGCAGTCAATGAACCTGTCCTCGGGTGTTCAGCAAGATGTTAAAAATCCCCAAGTATAATTTCAAAAAAGAACAAGTGCGTTAGCCCTTGAGGGTAAATATTTATCCTCAAATACCATCATTGTTTTGATTATCTGCTCTTCGTATTGCTGTTGGTCTTCATGTTTACAGATTGACTGCTATGTTTCCTACATTATCATTGTGACTACACTTCAGAAGTACTTAATAAGCGGTAAAATATTTTGCGATTGTCCTGAGATCATGAAAGATGCTATATAAATAGCAGCTATCATCCATTGTTTAGGTATAGATGGCTAGCTGAAAAATACATTTTCACAATGATCTCTGGTCACTTTTATTGCAGCAAAATACGTTATAACCGCTGCCTGTCCTAGACTTTGAATGTGAGTACCAATTTGAATTCCACTGTGGACACTTGTACTGCAGCTTGTAATTAATTGTAAATGGCCCAAATGGCATTTCAGATGGGATTCTTTACTGCCATCAGATTGGAAGCATTAATTTCACCAGTCTTGGCTGGATTTGAATAGTTGTGCCAAAGGAGGGAATAATGTGTGAATGTATGAATGTGTATTCTCATTTGAACCAAAAAAACCCAAAATTAGCTACTTAGCCTAGAGATTGGCTGTGTTTTTCTGCACACCAAAGCAAACACTGTACTATATTATGATTAAGAATTAACAATGTTGTGTTTCTTGTTCTTTATTTTCATTTCTCACCCCTACTCCTCTGCCGTGTAAATCCATAGGCTGCCAAGCTGCTATCTGAATCAAGAGACCAATAACTGAATTTCTGAAAAATGTCAAGACTGAATGTCAAACCGAAGAGAAATGGAATGAAACATGTTAGCCGGTTTTACTCAGTTTCTTTGTGCTCACCACTTTGATACATGGTGAGGTTTTCTTAATATTTTTTGTATTAAAGTGATTTTCTGAAAACACTTCTTAGAATGCAACAAATGTTTCAGGAATATTTTTGGTGCATTGAAGTATTCTCAAAGTATAGTGCAATATGTAGAATTTACAATGTTTTAAATGTAACCTTTCACATTTAAATTGAACTTTGCTAAGTATTTTTGTTAAATCTTCGTATTTTTATCACTAACTGAACTGCAGTACGAAGCTGCTAAAATAAAACATCTTTTTGTTACAGAATGCACTTCTGATGTAGATCGCTTTATTTTATTACATTAAGTATATAAATTTATAAAATTGTATTGAGGGAAGTGGAAATAAGTACAATTTGCATTAATCTTCAGAAAAATTTAGACTCCAGCTCTACACAGTAGGTGATTTTTGCCTGTATGAGGGAAGAAAATGTTTACATTTAATTTTTTGCCAGGAAGTACTTAAGTCAATATGAATAAATATCACCTTCAGTTCCAATTAAAACTTCAGTGTTGCTTGCCTTCTCCCTCAGTGAAATTTCATTTCGGTATACCAAAGGAAATAACTACATGTACATAATGAATACTTTGCATAACCATGTCTGTTCCTGTGCTCATACTGCTAAATCTCTAAGTATTAGAGGATGATAATTAGGGGACTACCTTTGATTGTAGATTGTCTTAACTTTTATTTGGTAATCACTGACTATAATTGGATGTAGTGTCCAAAAATCTAAAGCAACTATGCATACAATGTATTTGTAAAACAAAATTACTCAGCTGGGAAAAAAAGCCTGATTTGTTTATACAGGGGAAAAAAAAAACTAACCTGTGGGTTTCAGTGAATCACCAACAAATGTAAAAATGAAGATGGCCTGTAATATGCTAGCTAGCTCAGAAATGACATTTTCAAAAAACTGATGCTAATTTGACACTGGCCTTCTCTGTTCTTAGCATGAAATAATTCAGAAAATAGTGGCAATTTGATTTGAGAAAGGGAGTGCCAGATGTTAACATTCCATTTCCTGGACCAAATGGGTGTGAAACTTCTGGCTATGTAGCAGATTGACCTTAATTGAAATATTGCATTGTAATTTCATGTTTTATAGATATCTCTGATCAATGTAATTATTTAAGTACCTTCTGTATGAAACTTATCCATATTCAATAAAATGCAAATATAAACTTCTGTATGTAAGTGATGTCCGAGTTCAATTTCTATTATTATTTTAAATAATACAATAGAACAGCTTCATTTGGAACCTCAAGTGATTTATATCTACAAGATGGACTGAGGCCTTTGGTTAAAATTAATGTTTTCTTTACCACCTTAAAAATCTAGGTTCTCACCAAATGAAAGCTCCTGATTTGAAGGGATACCAAAGGGTTGATGGGTCTAGATTACTAAGAGAGGTGATGTCTTGAAGTGACTAGCACTAAACCTTTTCCTCCATTTCATCTGTTAGTGGTACCTTGAACAGCTTTGTGCTTCAGCAATCAGTTGATTGTAAGTCTTTTTGCTTGATCATTTGTTAAAGGATTTATCATTTTGTAGCTGGTGAAACTCCTAATGGATCACAAACCTCTGGAAGAAATTGATTATATTTTTAAAATGCCAGCAATTCTTCAGTGGAGAAGATTGTGCCAACACTCTTTGACAATTCAGTCTGAGACATGTGTTTTTTTTCATTTTTCTTCTTTCTCTTCCTCCTCCCTGCACCCATATTGTACCCTTAATCTGATAAAGACCTTCATTGCTTTATACACACAAGATTTTGGAAGTCAGAGGAAATACAATTCAATGAAAATGTAAACTACTTTATTATGTCACTGTCTTCCTCTATAATGTCAATGGACTAGTAAGCCAGAGGCTGATGCTTTTTTCTGGAGTTACAGATCCCACTATTGAAATGGTGCAGTTTAAATTCAGTTAATACTGGAATTGAAAGCCTCTGTCATGATTTTAAAAACCTCATTAACCCTGGTCTGGCTTATATGTGACTCTCAACACACAGCAATATGGTTTGGTTTTAACTGCTCTCATGGCCAAGCAGCAACTCTCAGTCTAAGGGCAATTAGGGATAGATAACATGCTAGTTAGTATATGTAAAATGGAGACAACTGATGGCAGTGTGTTTTGGGATATAGGCATCCCTAAATCTTCAGTCCAAATACAAGCAAGGCATTTCTGATGAGTTTAACATATTTGAAGGCAATATTCTCTGATTAATAATACAAAATATTGCAGATAGCTGATGAATTGCCATTAGACAGGGCTTAGAAACACCCACTACTAAATAAAATTAATCTAGAGAGAAACTGTTAGAAATGTAAAACATTGGAATGAGTACAGGGAGAGGGGGCAAATGAGGTCTCTAATGGCCTGGAAGATGAGCAATTAAATGACAAAAGTTAGTAATGGAATAAAATTGGAATAGCAGAATAGCAACTGCAGTGAATAAAAGGCAGCTGGGGGTGGGGGGGTGTTGGGGGGGAGAGGTTATGATTTGATTTGAAATTATTGAACTCAAACCCAGAAGGCTGAGAAGTGTGGAGGACTAAGGCCAGACTACAAGTGGGGCAAAGAATTAAAATGACAGGTAACTGGAAGTTTAGGATCACGTATGACCTGAATAGTCATATCCCAAAACACACTGCCATCAGTAGTCTCCATTTTACATATACTAACTAGCATGTTACCTATCCCTAATTGCCCTTAGACTGAGAGTTGCTGCTTGGCCATGAGAGCAGTTAAGACCAAACCATATTGCTGTGTGTTGAGAGTCACATATAAGCCAGACCAGGGTTAATGAGGTTTTTAAAATCATGACAGAGGCTTTCAATTCCAGTATTAACTGAATTTAAACTGCACCATTTCAATAGTGGGATCTGTAACTCCAGAAAAAAGCATCAGCCTCTGGCTTACTAGTCCATTGACATTATAGAGGAAGACAGTGACATAATAAAGTAGTTTACATTTTCATTGAATTGTATTTCCTCTGGTTTCCTGCAAAGTTGTTGCTTAATCTATGTTTGATCTCTAATGTAAAAAAAACTATATTGAACATTCAAGTAAGCAACAGCTTTGCAGGAAACCACTTCAGGTCACGTGTGACCATAAACTTCCAGTTACCTGTCATTTTAATTCTTTACCTCACTTGTAGTCTGGCCTTAGTCCTCCACACTTCTCAGCCTTCTGGACTCCATCATGTTTCACCTGATGGAGGTTTTGGGGTGTTGGATGATAAGAGTTAAAAGGGCACTCTGAAACTTGCATAGGGAGGAATATTGGAGGTGGTGAAAGAAATGAACAAGCTTGTCTTGCCTTTGCTTACTCTCTCAAATACTGCCTACCATAATGAATACAGTGTCCTGTGATTGTAAGTAGTTATACGAGACCATATTGTCTAAAGGAGTATATACCAGAAGTAAAATGGCATGTTCCAACAACAGTAAGAAGTCTCACAAAACTAGGTTAAAGTTCAACAGGTTTATTTGGCAGTACTAGTCTTTGGAGTCTCAAGCTCCATCAGGTGAATGAGAACTTGTGTTCACAAATAGAGGATATCAAGACACAAACTCAATTTGCAAGATAATGGTTGGAATGCAGTTGGAAAGACTCTCATTCCAGCCATTATTTTGTAAATTGAGTTTGTCTTCATATGCCCTGTTTGTGAACAAAGTCCTCACGCACCTGATGAAGGAGCTTGAGACTCCAAAAGCTAGTGCTGCCAAATAAACCTGTTAGACTTTAACTTAGTATTGTGAGACTTCTGACTGTACTTACCCCAGTCCAACATCAGCATCTTCACACCATGATCCAACAGCACATAGAAGCATTCAGAAATAAAACTTTCTTTTACTTGTTCCTTACCAAGAACATTATACAAATAGTTCTAGCATTTTTTTTTTGGCTTGATTTCCAGTAACCACTGTATTTTGCTCTTGAATTTAAGATTCATGGCGTGGGTTCATTGGGCCAAAGGGTCTGTATCCCATGCTGTGTTGTTCTTTGGAATCACACTGCTGGAAATTCAGTTTTCCCCTGAATAATCCAATGATAGTAATCCACAAGTTGAATCTAGTATATGTAAAATGGAGACTACTGATGGCAGTATCAGCTATTGAGGAGAACACATGATAGTCTATAAATCAGTAAGCAGAATTAATTGCAAAAGGCTGGATTTATTAAATTTAGATAAATCAAAAGGCATGACAGGTTTCCAAACATAAGTGAAACTATATGTTGCTGTTTTGATTTCAAGAATATACTTGTGTTGGAGGTGATGCAGTGAGGTTTAGTAAGTTGATGGTTGCCCTGTGATGAGAGGCTGAATAAATTGAGTCTCTGTTCTGGAGTTTAAAAGAATGAAAATGATCTCTAAAACATACAAGATTCTGAAGCAGATTAAAGGAGATATGGAGAAGTTGATTCGGCTGACTGGGGCATCTAGAATACAGGTGAATAGTCTCAGCCTAATGGGCTGATCATTCAGGATTGAAATGGGAAGAAATGTCTTCACTCAAAAGGGCTGTGACTCTTCTAACCTCAAACAGTTCTAAATGCTCCACTGTAAGGAGGAGACAAAATGTTTGAATTCACGGCATGAAATGATACTGTGATGGACAGGAAATGGAGTTGAACTCAATAATTAACCTTGATGATATTGAATGGCAGAAAAGGTGCAAAAGGCACTATCTACAGTTTCTATTATGTTCTTAAAGTACAAAAACAAAGCACAAAGACACTAAAAACCTGAAATATAAAAAAATTCTGGAACTATGAACAGATCATTTTTGGAGAGAATAACAGAAAAAAGTCCAGATCGGTGATCTTTTCTGATAAAATGTCATTATCTTGAAACATTAACTCTTGTTTCTCTGGGTATTTCCAGCATTTTCTGTTATCAATGATGAACAAAAGTATTGTTTTTAATCTAAACTAAAATCCAGAGTGAAATTCAAACTGTGTGCTCCTCATCAGAAAAGATTGAATAAAAATGTTAACTCAAAAACGAGCATAACCTCTCAACATCCCAAAACACGCCATAGCCCAAAGAGTATTCGCAAACCAAACCTTTATTACAGATGACTAAACAGGCTGCTGCCTTTGCTATGGTGGGGTTTCGGTGAAGGAGGTGGAGCCTACAGAAATACTATGAATGATGAAAATCCACAAAACAAAATGCTGGAAATAATCTGTGGGTCAGGCACCATCATGAAAAGAGAAACAGATTTAATCTTTAGGTCAATGATCTTTTGTGAGAATTGGAAAAAGCAACAGGTCTTAAGCTAGTGATGAAACAGGGAAAGTGGGTGGGGAGGGGAAGAAAGTACAAATCTGTGATAAAAGACCAGAGACATTAAATGATAAAAGTTAAATATACCAATACTGGAAATCTAATACCAAGAGTGAAAATTGCAACTACTCATCAAGCCTGGCAATATCAGTGTAGAGAGAAACAGACAATGTTTCAAGTTGACAATCTTAAAACTATAGAAATTCGAAGCAGAAACGTTACAATAGCTGCTGACTGAAAAAGTGGGGACAGAAGTTATGATCTGAAATTGTTGAAATTTGTGCCAAGTGTGGAAGACTATAAAGCACCTACGTGAATGATAAGATGCCATTCCTCAAACTGTGCAGACTTCAGTGGAACAGTGAAGACTGATTGAGATGTAAAAATAAAATGAATGGTGACCAGAAGCTGAAGATCACACTTGCAGACTGAATGGAGGTATTCCATGAAGTGTTTGGTCTACCCAATGTAGAAGAGCTGGCATTGTCAAGCAAGCATGTACAGTATGCTAAATTTAAAGATTTACAAATAAATCATTTCAGACAAAAGGAGCAATTGGGACCTTGTTATTACTCACATGTAGGTTTACATTAACACAGCAATGAAGTTACTATGAAAATCCCCTTGTTGCCACACTTTGGCACCTGTTTGGGTACACTGAGGGAAAATTTAGCATAGCCAATGCACCTAACCAACACGTCTTTTCTGCACTGTAGGAAGAAACTGGAGCATCTGAAGAAAACCCTTGCAGACACGAGGAGAATGTGCAGACTCCACACAGACAATGACCCAAACCAGGAATTGAATCTGGATCCCTTACACTAAGGCAGTAGTGTTAACCACAGTGCTGCTCCAATGGTGAGAAGGGGGAAGGCAAAAGGGCAGGTATAATGAAAGGATTTTCTGATGTCTAAATCTCCCACCACTGCCAGCAAGATGGAGAATCCCAACTGCAGGAGAGGTCAAGAATTCCAGCCTACGTCTTTTGTAGCTACATGGGAACTACCATGGGGAGTGGAGAGTTGAGGAATGATTAAGGAATGGATCCAGTGTCATGGAGAGAATGGGCATCACCCTTGGGATAGTGGAAATAGAGGATAAAGCATGAAATGTGAGGCTGGTGGGTCGGGAGCTATGCACAAGAATCACCCTTTTGTGCTGGGAAGAGGAAGGAGAGAGCAGAAGTGCAGGAAATGGAACAAAGCGTTGATGGCCATATCAACCGCAGTGGTAGAAAGTCCTTGGTTGAGGAAAAATACATAAAAGCACTGTTATAGAAGGTGACACTGTCAGAACAAATGCGTTGGAAACAGAGAAATTGGAAAAATGAAAAAGGAAGCAGTGTAAGACTAAATACAGTCAAGATAGCCATGGTATGGGACTCATGCTTATAGCAGAGAGTAGTTAATAACCTTTTCCCAGAAATGGAGAAAACGTCAAGGAAGGAAGAGGCAGAGATGGACCATATAAAGGCAAGAAAATGGCAGAAATTGGAAGAAACATTGATCGAACATTCCAATTCATAAGTAAGAGCAAAAAACATGAATGTTTATCGACGTACTAGAAAAAAAACAAGCAAGGGAGGGGACTTGAGTATTACAGGAATAAGGATGTTCCACATAAATCATATGGCAGACATATCTCACCCTCATCCTTTTATTTGGCACAAGTGTGTGAAATGAGAAGAGAATTAGTTTAATGCAAAAACAAATTCAGTCAGGCCCAGGAAGGTGGAGGTGGATGGGGACTAGTTGAGTCTCTCTTCAAGGAAGGAGTGAAGAGTCTTTAAACCATCCTACTGGGGACAGAGTTATGGAGGAATTGGACATTGTTGATGAAACACTGATGGTTATGATGAGGAAACTAGAAACGGGGGAAGGATCCTAGAAAAGTCACAGCTGGAGGTGGGATGGATAAGGGGAGAAAAAAGTAGTGAAACTAGAAATAAATTATGGAATCATAGAAATTTATAACACAAAGAAAGCCATTCACAAGTCCTCAGACATAAGCAATGTGTGTCCAAATCCAGCAAAACCTATACAATGTTCAGGTTTGGGCCAGTTTGTGCAACACTAGTGCCAAGCAAGGACCATCTCCAACAACAGAGAAACTAATCATCTCTACTTGATATTCAATGGCATTACCATTGCTGAAGCAACATCCTGGGGGTTAACACTGACCAGAAACAGAACTTAATCATTAGTTAAACACCATGACAACTTCAAGAGCAGAGGAGAAGCTGGGAATTCTGAACTAAATAAGTCATCTTCTGACTTCTAAGTCCTGTTCACCATCAGCAAAGTGTGATGGAATATCCTTCACATGCCTGGTTGAGTGCAGCTGCAACTACGTAAGAAACTCAACATCATCCAGGCCTGCTTGATTGACATGCCATCCAGTACCTTAAACATTCATTCCCTCCACCACTGACGCACAGTAGCAGTGTGTACCATCTACAAGATTCATTGCAGGAACTCTTCAAGGCTACTGCACAGCATCATCCAAAACCACAACTGCGATTACTTAGAACACATAAGAACACCACTACCTGACGAACTATAATCGCTGTTCCTTCACTGTTGTTGAATTAAAATCCTGGAACTCGCTCCTTAACAGCATTGAAGATAGCTCACAACCAAGGGCATTTAGTGTTGGGGTAACAAATGCCGGTCTTGCCAGCAATACACATATCCTATGAAAGGATTTTAAAAATCAGATCATTGTAATTGTGCTGGCTGAAAAAGAACTACTGAGCCTATTCTCACTTTCTATCTCCTGGGTCTACAGCTTAACAGGTTAGGACATTTCAATACATACCCAAGCATTTTCTAAATGCAATGGCACAATCTGTCTCTGCTCCCTGTTCAAACAGCATATTCTATACCCCAAACATCCTTTGGGTAAAATAACTAGTGCTGTGTAACAAGAAAAGTTTGAACCAAAATTCCTGCCTACAGATCTTGGGAAGGAAGTAGAAATATGCTGTTTGGATAATTATTTGGGGTTTGTGGATGGAAGCTCTGTGAGGAGGTGGTCAGTGACATGCTTGGAAACAATGAATTTGTGTTATTGGGGTCCTGTTCTGGTAGCAATAGGTGCAAGTGTCAGAGATTCGGCATTCGGCTTCTGTTAGGTCAAGGTCAACCCACCAAACAATACAACAAGCCTTGTCAGCAGGTTTCATGACAATGTTAGCATTGAACCTTAGAGAATGCATTGCTGCAATCGGACAAGAGAAGGGAGTACAGAAAGAAGCAACCAAACGTCACACTTAATAGTTCTGAGGGCAAGGATCTAGAGAAGGTTATAGGGAGATGGGTGTCTAAGTGGAGGGAGAACACTAGAGAAAGATAATAGGAAACATTGTGCAGGAAGATTCATTGCCAAAGGAATAGGAATGAGGTAAATGCAACAGAAGAGCTTAGTGTTGTGCCAAGCTTGATATTCATCAAGTTGGAAAGATAAGAGAATGAAGTTGAGACTTTGCTGAGGACTTCAACACTTAGCGTTGAAGAGATGAAATTTAGAGCAGGTAATGAAAAGCCAACAATGAGTAAGACTGGTACAACAGATGTGACCAGAGGAAAAAGAAGAATCCAGAGAGTTGTAGGATCCAAGAATCATTGAATCTTGTAGTCTTTACCACTTGAAATCAAGAAAATAAAACTCAGATGAGGTGAAAGATGAAATGTACCTATGTACTTGAACAACTTTAACACAGAGTCAGTCAATGTTCCCAACAACTGATGTGGTGACACACGGCATTAGCGTAGATTGCAGGACGTAGTGAGAGTTATGCTTCAAGAAACATTGAATATCTCATGAAGAATATGAGGTTTATTTCTTTTGTGATACTATGCAAAAGGGAATCCTATACAAAATTTATTTTCAAGCAACCTCTGCCAGATTAAGGGAGTACATGGAAGGTGAACAGATATCTTGATTTAGGTTTCTAAACTGCTGTGTGCTGCAGGAGATGCAAAAGAGCCCATTGCTCATTTCTGAAAATTAGGGAATCTTTTCCAGTGTCCCAATCAGCAATTATCCCTGAACTATCACCACTTATTGTGTTGTTATTGTGAGACCTTGCTGTGTGCAGGCTGTTGTCACCAACAAGACAACAATGCCCATCACTTCAAATAAGAGATGCCTGGAGCACATAAATAGTGCAATGCAAATAGAAATTATGGCCTTTTAAACAAAGTTTGTGGGATATTGAATTCCCAAAGTTAATCTCTTTGACAGGAGTAGGTTATGAAGTGAGCATCATTCACCAGCTACAAAAAGCAACAATGGCTGAATAATGAAAAGATCAAGTGATATGTTTACCATCCTTATGGAATATGCAACTGCATCAAATGACCTTCAGATAGAAACATTCTGTAAAGTACAATGTGCAATTCAGTACTTAGAAGAATTGTAATAATTATAATGCCTCCAGTTTCATCCAGGGATCTGATGGTGTCATTATTTACTTTGACCCAGATTTTGTGCACGAGTAAGTGAAGCAAATGACACTCACCATTATTAAGTAATTGAAGAGAAACTTAAGTACACAACATGTGTAGTTACATAAAGAAATCCAGTTGTCATCTTGCTGAGTTACTCTCCTTTTTCATAGGCTTTGCGATAACTGCTCCTCATCACTGGATTAGTCATTGAAAGCAACACAAGCTTTGAAGTTTCTGTACTTATACAACAACACAGCAGAAAGACAGGGCTGGTGTATTCAGCTGCAAGCAAATTTTTGATAATGTAAAAATGATTAATTACTGCCAAACTATCTTTCTAACCATAATAATTTATATGGATGTCTCATTCTTTCAGAATGTAGTGGAGGTTTTTAAAAAAATCTTTTTTCTCTCTCTGGTTCTTATTTTTCCCCAATCTTTATTTTTCATTCTGTACATTATCTCAATCTAATTATTGCTTTATACTCCTGGTTTTTAGTTTTGATTGGTTAAATGGCTTCACTATTGTTTATTCTGCTCAAAAATGCCACATTCTTTCAGGAGGTACCATCTGGATCAAATATTCAATGACAGCAAATCTACAGCTACCCTCTCTCCCCTGCCCTGTTTGTGTTTAGTATGGAATCCTTTGCTGAGTCCAGCAGGAAGGATTGTGGCATGATCAGTGACAATCCCCAACAATGGAGACAAATCGAGCCAAAACTGTCCTCTACATAAATACTATTACCATCTTCCATTTAGGTCAACTATGCAGGCTCATCAACATCTGTGACTAGTAGGAACTAACCTCAGATGCCAAGCTAAATCATGGCAAGAGCGAGGCCATATTTTTTGGGAACAGGGGTGACCGATCCCTTGTCCCCTTCACAGTCCAACCAGGCTTTAAAAAACTGGAAGAAGCATGTAGATAAAATGAACCAAAAACTGGGTATATGGGAACAATGCTCCCACTCCATTGCAGCTAAGAATTGGTCATCAGGTGAGGTGCTCTTGGTGTTAACTGTACCTGGCACAGGTCTGGCCCATCCTTATCTCTTGCACTGAGTTTTCCACTTCATCTGGAGGTTGAAAATGGACCATGCACAAAGAGACATGCACAAACCTCTAAAGGAGGTTAAAATGTGCTCATCGCCATCCCAATCCTGTTGTGTGTATGGTCACGTAAGGCTGTGTGTAGATCCTCAGTACTCAAATACCAAATGTCACTGTGTTGAGGTTCTATTTGTCCCCAGTGTTGTGAAGGATGGATCTTTCCACGCTGCCATGGAATGCTCCAAGTAGTTGGACAGTGTCATTTAACCTGTCTCTCATGGAAAGATTTATGCACAGAAACACCTTTGACCAGAAGTCCATCAGGCAGTGGTCTGCATGCCCTAGAAGAAAAAGAAATGGTACGTCCTGTTGGATGGTTCACTGAACTGATTGTCAAGGTCATGATGAACGTCTCATCACCAGAACTTTCAAACAAGTACCAAGATCTACCTTGGCCACTTCCTTGTGGGATATGCCTTTGTAAAGGAGGTCTGGAAGAGGTGGTTTCTATTGCAGTTCATCCTGAGCAACTCTGTGATCAAGATTCTGCACTCTCCAGACTGTTTCAGCAGGTGACAGGGTGGAGTGGGCAAGGACAACAGAGAAATTAAGATGGCTGATATGACACTGGTAGTTCTCAGTGGAAAAATCTAGACAGGCTAAGGGGCCAGAGGGAGGGCTCAGTGTAGACAGAAAGCTGAAGGCAGGTGGAAGGGTTTGTTGAATGGGGAGTGAGGACATCTGTCTGAAGAAATGAGCACAGAGGCAGCAGAATTAGAGTTCAGTGTTATGCCAAGATTGATATACATTTGAGATGAGGGCATTAAGGTTCATAAGTAATCGTGTCCTGCCATCCTACGCCATTTCAAATTATCTACATAGCTAGATTATATTCAATTTCTTCAGAATTGAAAAGCTGCAATCAGACACCCTATGAACAAAAAGCAGATTTAATGATATTTTTAAGTCTGATAATGTAATTAGATCAGTGTTTAATTACCATTTTTTGCTGCTAAGACAAGTTCAAAAGGCACCAAAAAAGATTTTGTCTAAAAGTTAGGGAAGTGTAGACGTCTTTAGAGCAAACTGTTTTATGTCTCAGTGGAACTTGGAAGGGAAACGTTTTCATTTATTTTCCCTATTCAAAAACCCTGGGCACGTCCTGCTATTCAAAGCCCGTTGACTACGGTAACAGTTAGTTTCTTTTTTAAGTTCCTTTTTAAATGTTCCTTTAGGGATGAGTGTGCCATTGACAAGGCTAGCATTTATTATTCCCATTTGCCCTGGAAAACATGGTCATCAGCCACTTTCTTAAATCTCTATGGGATACACAGTTTAAGTACACAGACAATGCACTTTTCTATAGTCACTCAGCCATTTCAGAGGCTGTTGAGAATCAACGACATTGGTATTTGCATGATAATGATTAATGAAACCAACATCTTATTCCAGTGTCATAATTAAGATGGAAGAATTGTGGGACAGTAGTTGTGTTTCTACCTCTAGACCAGAAGCTCTGGGCCCAAGTCCAATAAGAAGTCTCACAACAGCAGGTTAAAATCCAATAGGTTTATTTGACAGCACTAGCTTTCGAAGCCTCAAGCTCCTTCTTCACCTGAAGGAGGAGTTTGAGGCTGGTGTTCTTATTGTGCTTACCCCAGTCCAATACTGTCATCTCCACCCATGTCCAGTATGAGGACTTGTTAGCTATGGATGGAATGTTCATAACAGTTCAACAGGCTGATTATCAGCTCATGAATGCTTCCACCATTTCCTATTCCCTAAAAGGGAGAAAAATAAGTTTTAAAGAACATTAAAAAGTTACAAGGTTTGTATGATTGTTAAGTCTATGTATATAACTTCGTGCAAAAGAAAGGAGATCAGGTGATACGTGGTGAACTCTGCCTGACAACAGGCTTGGATAATGGGGCTGTTATCTGGATGATTCAGATTGCTTTAGTGAGGGTGTGCAATGTGTCACAGTAGAAGTCAATGGCAGCAGCATCCATGTTTATAGACAGATAGGCTGCAAAATTGTAAAAAGATATTGAAAAAAATCAGAATGGAAACAGTTGTGCTTTAAACTGTACATTTAATTTCAAGAATAGAGCTGAGGTCTAATGAATAGTTGGTCAACATTTCTGATTGGCTATAAAGCTCATTTGATTCATGGTGCCGTGGTAATGGGCTCTGCAAGGGGAAAAGCAAGAGAAAATCATTGTGATAATGGATTAGAGGGAGTATGCATGTGTGTGTGTCTGACAGAGAGACAGAGAGAGCACGAAAGTGAGAAACTAGACACAAAGTCCGTGGTCCACTGCAATGTAATGCTTGGATTGGAAAGATTAAATTAGTGAGGAGACTAGAAGATTCACTTGTGGGGAATAAAACCCACAGTTCTGAGATAACAACTTCCCAGGCTGAGAAAAAAAACAGGACCAACTCTTGGAAGCCAAGAATCACTTTGCACCGATTCTAGAAGAATCGAATGTCTACATAAAAGGACAGCATAAACTATATTTGTGAAGTGTGTTTTTCATCTGTGCTAAAAGTATAAAAACTAAAAGTATATCCAAGCTGTAATTGAAAGTACAAGTACTTAATATTATCATATTGTTTAGTCAAGTAAAAGCAGAAAATGCTGGAAAACCCAGCATATCTAGTAGCTAGGAGAGAGAAAAACAAAATTAACTCTGATTTTGATGTGACCTCTTCAGAATTACAGATTCATGCACATAATTCTAAAGAGTCATACTAGATTTGAAACATCAACTTTGTTTCTCTCTCCACAGCTGCTGCTAGACAGAGTTTTTCCAGTATTTCATTTTTATTTCAGATTTCAGCATCCACAGTATTTTGCTTTGAATTTTAGTCAAAAGTGCTTTTAGTCTTGTGTGACAGTAAAAGTCTTAAACATTATGTCATGTTATCCTTTCAACTGTGAACTTGAAGTTTGAATTTTTCCAAAGTTATCAGTCTCTGTAGAAACAAATATTAGGAATTTAGCTCCTCACCCAACACCACGCCATAGAGGGGATCGAAGAATTGAATTTAGATATCCCTAGCTGACAATGGTAACATTTGATGAGGGGCAGATGCTCAATTGAAAGGTTGCTGTCCAAGTTACATTGTTTTCATAATTCTAAGGTGAGCAATGTCATACTGTTCCCCTAACCATTGAAATGAACTGATGTTGCTATATTTCGTATCTATTGCACAGATAAACACAAGAAAATTACGCCAACTAACTTTAAAACTCTTAAGAATATCATGTGTTCATTACTAATTAATCTTCTTGGCACTGAAAAATCAATTAAAGATCACAGTTTCACTCCTCCTGATTTACAAATGATTAAACTTTAAATTTAATTATATCTGCCTTTTTTTTGCTCCAAATCTAATTTTACTTCCCCTGTTTTCTTTCTGGACTTGATTTAACATTGCATTCACCCACTGTAACATAACTTCCTTTCTGAGCGGAGAAAGAATGGCTACAACAATGATTTAACAACCATAATGGCAACAGTAGCTTTAAAATGGCTAAGCTGGTTGAGAGCTGAGCATGCTGGAATTTTTGGTCAATTCAGAGATTAAAACTGCATGCAGGCCATAACAAGGCTCTGGACTGGAAGCTGTGATCTGAAGCTTCCCAGATAAGGGAAGCTGTTTACATTAACTAATGAAATTATTTTGGCTGCATTTGATTGGCCGATTTGAACAATACAATTGGATTAATCCATTGGCTGGATAATAGAGGATCTTCCAGGAGAGTGTGGAGAATTGTGGATAATTGTGTTTGGCAGCGCTAACTTAGAGACTAACCATTGCAAGAAATCTTGTGCCCTGAAGGTTGCTTCAGAGAAGGAGCCAATAGATTCTACATTGAGGATATTTCTTGGCCAAGGTTTTCCTAAACCTGGTAGTATCTATTTTCAATTAAAGTTGATGTTTAGTTAAAGCTAATATGCAGTTTAAGAGTTAAAGTTCAATTGAGAGTTGATGTTCAGTAAAGAGTTAATGAGTTGCAACTGTTTATGTTTGCATTGGTACTAGAAGTGTTAAATAAAGGAATTGTTGAATTACTTTCCTTCTTTGTTTCATTAAGCTGGAATGCTTGGAAGATGTTGAAATTAAAGCTGTATAACACATCCCACACAGAATCAATGCGCCATTTCCTTCACATTCCTTTAATGTGATTAATTAATGAGATACAGTTGATTACCTTGTTTACACAGGTTCCGATGCCATTACCCTTGCGTTACTGACTTGCACTTACAAAAATTTGTCATGCAAAAATTTAAAACCTAAAACATGCAAGGGTAAATTTGAAAGCAGACAAGGTTAGGTATCTTTTTAACTTTACCTCCAGAAAATTACGTATATTCAGGAGAAATTTATTTGGCATAGAATATTAGAGATGGAATAAGGGATCATCTCTGGCTAAAAATCTGAAAGACAGCAATTGTCAGAACTAGAATTTTTCTGTATTTTGTCAATCAAAAATTTTCCTGCTACCTCCAGTATTGAATATAATTCTAAACTAAACAGTGCAATTGAGCAAATATAGCTGCTTAATTAGTTTACCACGATATGTAAAACAATTCCTAAATGTTAAGAATTTAGGTCCACACCAATACCCACACCGTCGAAGGGATTGAAGAAAAGAACCAATTTACATCTCAGCACCAAACTCCAATGCTTTCAATTAAACACAGGTTTTTGGCCAGTCAATATAAACTGAAATGGCCTCAAGAACTCTGGTTATCCATTAGATAGATTGAATACAATTTGCCAAATGCTACTGTTCATGCCACTGTATTTTATTGTATACGTTTACATAACACTTTTGTTAAGCAGTGTATTACTATCAACTATGAAAAACAGTTCAGTCACTTAGTCATACATAATATAGCCCACTGTTATAATCTTATACATCACAATATTTACATTCAATACTACCCTGTGCTCAGTTAACAGAACTGTTAGGAAAAGATTAGATATGAAACATGGTAAACAAGCCAAAGATTGTTTTGTTACATGTATAAACTCATCATTTATTAGGATGTATGCCTAGAATTATTTCAAAAAGAAAAATGTAATTGGAAAAAAATAAATGAAAAATTCTTTAATATAGAAATATACTTGAATACTTATTTCAATGAAGTGCTGTAGTGTTTTGCACCAAACTGTGGTGAAAGTTATTGCATCATTTCCATAATAGACACAGAAGTTAATTGATGACAATATCCTCTGCTCATTCTCACATTCGCCATTCCATTAGTCACATACACTTCACTTACCTCAAACAACTCAGACAGTGCACCTCACCTTACTAAAACCCTTGTTCATCTCAACTGCAGCATTATCACATTATTTTAAAGTCTTTTTTCATGTCCAAGCATACATTTCATAATCCTTTAACTGCTCTAATTATCATAAAATCAAACTCTGCTACTCCATTCATATGGCCTTTCAATAATTATAACTTCCTCCCTGAAACCCATGAAAGTTACATTAAAACATCTCCCTTACCACCATTGCCAGCCAAGCATGTCACATACTTACAATACTGAGGTCATGTGGTTTTTAGATAACACCACTTCCTCTGTATGTGTGATGTCCAGGTCTAAATGTGTGCACGTGTGGGTCCATGCACATACGCAAGTGTGCATGTTTTTGTTTGTGTACATGTGAAGGTGTGCTTGGGTATGCATATGCGAGTTCTTCGGATGTAGCGATGCGACTTTGTTCAGAGAAAAAGCACCATAAACTACTGCATATCCAAATCACAGCACATAAATATCTAGTTCCTTGTCGGGGAGGAGAATACCTCCATTACGTAGCAGATTGTATTTATTCCAGATTCCAATTAAAAAGGACTCATGAATGTTCCTAAGCCAGAGATCGTTGTCGGGGCTTTATTCTAGGATACAACTGTAACAAAATAAAAAGAAAAGGACATTAAAATAATGATAATATTACTATATTGTACTTTCCAAACAACTGAATCTCCTTCTTCAGCCACAAATGAAGACAGTTTGAGCTATGAATGTCACTAAAGTCAATACTAATATTGCTCTGAATTTGATAAAATTTATAGAAACATATGCAGCAATGTCAGGAAACAAAGTCCACTGTAGAATAAGATGACAAAAGTTAACCCGATGTAAAAGGAGAAGATAAGAGTAAATGCTTGGTCAAAGAGGCATGTTTAAGGAGGGTCTTCAAAGAAAGGTGGTAGGTTAAAGATTTAGAGAAGCAATTTCATAATGTAGGTTCTAGACAGCTAAAAATATAGCCAGGAACAGTGAGGGATGCATAAATCCAGAACTGGAGAAACGAAGAATCCTTGGACAGTTGTAGGTCTGGAAAAATGAACCATGCAGGGATTTGAACGATAAATTGGAAGGCAAAATTGATTATAATTTTTAGTAAATTCCCTATTTTTTCATCTAAATCAACTTTATGATCATATTAGCAAGCAAATGGCTAAATACATTCAAACATTAATTAACTTCATTTCGCAGTAGAGTTCTGATAGTTGATAAATATTGAAAAATGGTACAGGAGGCTGCCATTCAGTTCATGATGTTAATCAGAAAAGTGCCATCCATTTTAATTGCATCTTCTGACTTTTGGTCTGTAGCTTATGGCACCTCAAAGACACATCCAAATGCTTTTCATATGCTTTTGGTATATTTAAAATTGATTTAATAGAAAAGCTAATGCAGCTCTAGGCTATGGAGGCCATTCTTAAAGGGTTGGCTACTTTTGGCCTCAAGATAGAAGAGCAAGGAGTGAACACTCGCTCAATAATTAAACTGTCAATATAAATGGTCTTGAAAAAAGGTGAACATTCTTACATGGTTTACTACTTTTTTTCAATGCCAATTATTTTCTTTTGATCAAATTTGAGTCACCTTGAATGTCTCTGGTTCAGCCCACCACCAGTTAACTAATGATCATTAGTGGCAGTCTGTACTTGCTGATTTAATACTATATATTAACATAACTCGCTCTGATCCATCAACTAGCTTTTAAATCTTCTTACAGTCTCAAAATTTTGTTCTCAATACCAGGTTTTTAACTGAAACAGAAATCAGTATTTATCCAAAGAAGTATGAATTACTTTTTAAAAAAATTATAATCTCAACTTTAAATAATCATACGCCTAAGAATATAATTCCAAGTTCTTTTGTCCTTATTTCATCCAGCAATAAGATATACAGCAGCAACTATAGAAAATTTGCTGCAGCCCACAAATTCAAAGCAGTAATCATATCATAAATTAGAATTATGGGGCCAAATTTCACGCTAATATTTTTGCACTTTACACTTGAAATCTGTTTCTAGGCTGCCTCTAACCAGTAGTTTTGTAAAGCAAAGGATGATAAGAAACATCATAGTTTGTAACATATAGGAAATGTAGTCTGATTTGGACTGTGCTATAGTTTGTTCTGTAAAAACTAATGAATCATATGGATCAGTGGCACAAAAATCAATAGCTGACATGTAGAATTTAATAATGTATCAGTTATTAATGAAAATATTTATTTTTTCTTCAATTATGTTGCTCATTCTTTCCACTAACTTCTTTTTTCTTGGATTGATCCCCAAGAAGATTTTTTCAACCTGACTTTTTACACTCTTCCAGTCTCTTTAGCTACTGATTTGATTAGCTAGCAAAGTTGGATTAAGAGTTCTTGGAACCTTGGGCATCAATAACATTCCAGCCTTCTCCCTTGACACAAAGTATCACACTGATCCACTAAAACTCAAATGTATAGTGAAATACATAAAGCTGCAGACTTGCAGAATATCTACAAACTGGATTAAAGTAATCAGAATTACAACACTTAGGCACCACAGTCTACCATTCTTAAATGACAGGAGTACATATACGAGTTGTCTAAATTCGGCTGGGTCTTCTAACATCATAATAATATAGCTGATGGACAGATTAAGTTATTTTTGTTTTATTTGTACTATTACATTTTACTGAAAAAATGTATAAAGTTACAAAATATCGACTATATTTACCCCTAGCAGATTGCGAGGAACATAGCCTTCCTTGTCATTCAAACGAGCCCACCACCAGTCTGTTTCATTGTCATCTTTACGCCTCAGGACCGTCAGAGGATCTCCTTCATGGAATGATAACTCATCACTGTTCGTGGCCTCATAGTCCCACAAAGCATAAACCACACCTTTGTTCATGACACCCATTTTTTCTTGTACTCCTATTGTGGATTGAAAATAATTTGCAGTTACCTCAGACTGACAAACATGTTGCTGGTCATTGAACAAACAAAATGTATGCTTTAGAGCTATACTTGCTTAGTGGATCAAATATTTTCTTTTGTCTTCGAAAAGTATTCATTTAAACATGTTTAGTTAATATATGTATCCAGACTTTTAAAAATGTATCAAGTATCCTCTCAGGCTGGTCACTATCATATACCCCCTCTGCAGTTGAGAGACAAAATAGCATTGCCCCTGGATTCAATTACAAAATACTATTCTAGAATGGAAAGTAGATAGAGAAATCACTCTTCTTTAAAAATTGGCTCATTCTCGAGGAGACCTGAAAGACATGTTCAAGATACTGATGGATACGGATAGAGTAAATAGTGAGAAACTGTTCCTTCACAAGACAGCATCAAATAATAGGCAAAAGGGGCAAAACGTGAGGAAAAATGTTTTCACCCAGAGGGTGGCTGGAGTCTAGAACAACTTTGAGAGGATGGCGGAAGCAGATTCGATCGAGGTATTCAGAATTCAGAGGGAATTAGACTGCTATTTAAAAAGAACGAACGTGCAAGGTAAGGGATAAGGTAGGCTAGTGAGACCAGGTAGGATGTGCAAACTCAATGTACTGAATGACCTTCTTCTGCACTGTAAGGATTCTGTGATAGAACATTCAAAAGTGAAAGGAACAATGTCAGGAGTGTCTAGGATGTATTTGTTCACAAAGTATATAACCTGATACTGGTATATGTCCACAAATGGCAAGTTCCTGATCATGGCAAGCTTGAAACAGAAGCAGCAAGCGGAGACTAAACACCAACATGGAGAGTGAGAAACGAATCAATCTAAATATTGGTTAGATGGCTCAGTGTATAGTTAGTGAAGATAGAACATTTGACCTGAACAGAGAAACCTGATAAAGTGATCAGCATTTAGAGCAACATTTAGCACTGCTTAATTCATTTTACCAAATTTTTGTGAGAGATTGAACACGTGCACAAGATGAAGAAAGAATCACAAGGTTCATAAATACTTGCCATAAAGGAACTGTGAACACTGTACAAAGCCTTCTTCCATCTCCTCACATTTATCTGCTGCTGTTTCAACATCACTGATGGTGGTGGCAAAAATAGCAGCACCAGATTCCACAAGCAGTTTGCAGAGTTGGACGCTGTTGCAAGAAGCAGCGCAGTGTAATGGTGTCCTGAGAAGAAACCAGTACAATTTCAGATAACTTCAAGTCTAAAGTCACTCAGATGTGTCATACCAGTAAATTATACATCCTTTTAACCAAATAAATTTTATTTCCACATATAGAATAACAATTATTTAACTACAGGGACAGCTTTTCTAATAGTCCTTAGAATTACAGCTATAAATTGCCCAAAATATCCTGTAGGCATAATATGTGGGATGAATTTGATCCAGACCATAAATCTGGCTGCAAACATAGAGATGGCGGGGTATATCACTTCTATGAGTGGGAGGACAGGGAAAGAAAAAGCATATACAAATAAAATGTAAATCATTGCAGATTTTGTCCTTGACACTTGTTGCAGACCCTATACTTCATTCAGAGATTTGCAAATTATTTTCTTAATAATCAGCTGGCGATGAAAAGGCAAAACATTTTGGAACTTTCCCGCTGAGAACATCTTTAAGCAGTAACACCCGATTTCCTTCCCATCTAGTACAAGATAACCATACGTTTGTATTGTTAACACAACACTGCATTTCTTCATTGCCTCAGATACGGCCAATCCAGTATTCAAGGTACAGCCTGACCATAGAACTGTACAGTTTGAACACTATTCCTCTAAATTATAGTATAATATTTTGTTAATTGCTGCTGTAAACTGATCAGACATGTTAAAGATTCTCAAAACACACAACACCTTTTTTTTTTCTTATCTATAGTCCTTTGAACCTGTTTGCATTAAGTTTGACTACCTTTAATCTATATACAAACTAATTCTGTAATGAAAATCCTATTCCAGTATTCATAGAACATAGAACACTACAGCACAAACAGGCCCTTCGGCCCACAAGTTGTGCCGAACACATCAAAACCTACCCAGCCATAGACCAATCTATAACCCCCAATCCCATTGGATCCCAAATACTCATCCAGAAGTCTTTTAAAAGACCCCAGTGAGTTCGCCTCGACCACCACCGACGGCAGCCGATTCCATTCACTCACCACCCTCTGAGTGAAAAACTTTCCCCAGCATCCCCTCTGTACTTGCTTCCCTGCACCTTAAATCTGTGCCCTCTCGTCGCGACCATTTCAGCCCTGGGAAATAGTCTCTGAGATTTCACCCTATCTATTCCTCTCAACATCTTGTAAACCTCTATCAGGTCGCCTCTCAACCTTCGTCTCTCCAGGGAGAACAGTCCCAGCTCCCTCAATCTGTCTTCGTAAGGCATGCCTCCCAATCCAGGCAACATCCTTGTAAATCTCCTCTGCACCCTTTCAATAGCTTCCACGTCCTTCCTATAGTGAGGCGACCAGACCTGCGCACAGTACTCCAAGTGTGGTCTGACAAGGGTCCTATAAAGCTGCAGCATTACCTCCTGACTCCTGAACTCAATCCCTCGATGAATGAAGGCCAGTACACCGTAAGCTTTCTTAACCACATCCTCCACCTGGGAGGCCGATTTGAGAGTCTTATGGACCCGGACCCCAAGATCCCTCTGATCTTCCACACAGCTAAGACTCCTACCTTTGATAGTGTACTCATTCATCCCGTTGGATCTGCCAAAATGGACCACAACAAATTTATCCGCGTTGAAGTCCATCTGCCACTTCTCCGCCCAGTCTTGCATCCTGTCGATGTCCTGCTGCAACTTTTGACATCCCTCCAGACCATCCACACCACCACCGACCTTCGTGTCATCGGCGAACTTACTCACCCATCCCTCCACTTCCTCATCCAGGTCATTTATGAAAATGACAAACAGCAAGGGTCCTAGAACAGATCCCTGGGGCACTCCACTGGTGACCGACCTCCATGCAGAAAAAGAGCCATACACAACCACCCTCTGCCTTCTGCAGGCAAGCCAGTTCTGGATCCACAAGGCCAAAGCCCCTTGGATCCCATGGCCTCTCACCTTCTCAAGAAGTCTTGCATGGGGGACCTTGTCAAATGCCTTGCTGAAGTCCACGTACACTGCTCTTCCTTCGTCAATGTGTTCAGTCACATTTTCGAAGAACTCAATTAAGCTCGTAAGGCACGACCTGCCTGTTACAAAACCATGTTGACTATTTCTAATCAACCTAAACTTCTCCAAATGCTCGTAAATCTTGTCCCTCAGAAGCCTCTCCATCAGCTTACCAACCACTGAGGTCAGACTCACCAGTCGGTAATTTCCAGGACTATTCCTGTTCCCTTTCTTGAAAATAGGGACTACATCTGCAATCCTCCAATCCTCCGGAACCTCTCCCGTCTCCATCGACGACGCAAAGATCATCGCCAGGGGCTCTGCAATGACATCCCTCACCTCTCACAATAACCTGGGGTACATCCCATCTGGTCCCGGAGACTTGTCTATCTTGATAGCATTTAAAAGTTCTAACAAATCCGCTTCCTTAATATCTACATACTCAATCTTTTCAGTCTGCCGCAAACTTGTAGTGCATCCTCCCAGATCACTTTCCACCGTGAATACTGAGGCAAAGTACTCATTAAGCACCTCTGCCATTTCTTTCGGTTCCATACAGACTTTTTCCCCTTCACCTTTTATAGGTCCTATCCCTTCTCTTCTCATCCTTTTACTTTTCACATATTTGTAGAAGGCCTTGGGATTCTCCTTAATCCTACCAGCCAGGCCTTCTCATGACCCCTTCTGGCTCTCCTAATTTCCTTTTTAAGCTCTCTTCTATAAGCCTTATACTTCTCTAGATCCCCAACATCTCCTAGCTCTGTGAACCTTTTATACACCTTTCTTTTCTTCCTGACTATGTTCACCACAGCCTTCGTGCACCACGGTTCCCTCGACCTACCAAAACCACCTTGTCTCACCGGAACATTGTCGTGCAGAGCTCCAGACAAGCATTCCTTGAATATCCGCCACCTTCCTTCTGTGCTTTTCCCCAAGAACACCTCCTTCCAGTTTATTTGCCTCAACATCTGCCTGATGTCTTCATATTTCCCCTTATTCCAGACAAACACCTTCCTAGCCTGCCTGATCCTATCCTTTTCCAATGCAAGGGTGAAGGAGATAGAATTATGATCTCCATCCCCAAGATGCTCTCTTACTGAGAGATCCATCACCTGTCCTGTTTCATTAGCTAGTACCAGGTCCAGTACAGCCTCTCCTCTCGTAGGCTTGTCCATATGCTGTGTCAGGAAACCCTCCTGAACACACCTAACAAACTCCTCCCCATCCAAACCCCTTACCCTTGGGATATTCCAGTCCATGTTTGGGAAATTGAAGTCTCCCATCACAACAACTCTGTTATTTCTACATCTCTCCAGTATCTGTTTCCCTATCTGCACCTCAACTTCCCTGTCACTATTGGGCGGCCTATAGAATACACCCAGCAACGTCACTGACCCTTTGCTATTCCTAACTTCCACCCACAGAGACTCCGTAGACATTCCCTCCTCGGTATCCACCTTCTCTGCAGCCATGACACTGTCCCTGATCAACAGTGCCACTCCACCACCTCTTTTGCCTCCCTCCCTGTCCTTCCCGAAGGATCTGAATCCCGGGACCTGTAGTACCCAGTCCTGTCCCTGAGACATCCAAGTCTCTGTAATGGCCACCACATCACAATCCCAAGCAGCAATCCACGCCCTAAGTTCATCCACCTTATTTACTACACTCCTGGCATTAAAATAGACACAGCTCAGTCCCTCAGACTGGACATTTCCCTTCTCCCCCACTCGTCTAACCTGCCTCTCATCCTGCCTAGAGTCCTTCCCTACCTGGGAGCTAACTTCCTTGCTCCCAGTCTCCACATCACTATTCCCTCCCCCTAACCTTTCTAGTTTAAAGTCCCCCCAGTAGCCCTAGCCAGTCTTCCCGCCAAGATATTAGTCCCCCTGGGATTCAGGTGCCACCCGTCTTTGCTGTACAGGTCACACCTGCCCCTAAAGAGGTCCCAATGATCCAGGAACCGGAATCCCTGCCCCCTGCTCCAGTCCCTCAGCCACGTATTCAACCTCCACCTCATACTATTCCTGCTCTCACTCTCCTGAGGCGCAGGCAGCAATCCCGAGATTACTACCTAAAATGACAATGTCAGGAGAAGCAAATGACAATGTCAGGAGAAGCAGAGTCAGCTACAATTTTTACCACACTACTTGTTTCTCCAAGGCACAAAGCATTGCAGACTCATTTATTTACCGATAATCATTTCATTCAGTAGAAATGTATAGTGGAGGAGGAAACATTTTAATTTGTTGCATGTAACTCCAGAAAAAGAAATTAAATTTTCTATGGATTGAAAAAAAACTTCAACTGTTCTCTGTTGGCACAATATGTACTATACATGGGAAGTAGAGCCATCTCATTAAACTGCTGTACTTGGAACTAATTTGCAGATAATTGGGTGATCAAAAGTTTGGTTGAAAAGGTGCTTCTAAAAAAAAAAAGACTTTTTAAAAACTTGGGGATAGAAAGAAGTGAGGTAAGAGAAAAGAGTGAGAAAGAAATAAAGAACAAAAAGTGAGGGGAGAGAAAAAGGGGGGTAAGAGAGCAATAGCAAGAAAGAGCAGGTAAAATAAGAGGGTTAGAAATTCCTGTCCCTGGAGACCAAGGCTACTATGGCTGAAGACCATCAGTGGTGAAAGAGATCAAGGGAAAGAAAATGCACAGAAGGAAAACATTTATACAATTACAAGCCCAATTTAAATCTCTTAACAGAAACATTTGCAACAGAAATTTACAATAAGGAGAGTTTTAAGTTTAATTGAGGACAGATTTCATCAGCTTAGTTTAAATGTACAGACTACATTTCAACCAATATTCATATCAAAAAGAACGTCTCAAGTTTACCATCCATCACTGTCTGCTGCATTTGCATTTACACCAAAATCAACAAGGAACTTCACAATGTGATGGTGACCAGCACACACTGCATTGTGTAATGGCGTTATTCCTTCATCATTAGGTCTACTAGGATCATTGACCTGGCCAAAACAAAAATAAGTGAACATATTAAACAACTGTTTAAACAAGGCTTGCTATTGTGTAGGAATTTCAAATGCAGTATGCAACAAATTACAAAATGTAAAGACATTACCTCATAAATGATGCGCTGCACAAGATCGAATTCTCCTTCTAAAGAAGCGTCTAGTAGTAAAGCTAGAGGATCAAATTTTACCCTCATTCCACAACCAGTCCTTTCTGAATCTGGTTTTTTTAAATTTGTACGTTTAATCTGAGGAAATATAGTAATATTAGAAGTAAATTCAACAATTTGCATAAGAGAAACACATTTTTCTAGGATCATCTAGCAACAGTTTTAACAAAAGTTGCTAAAATGTAAAGCTACAATGGCATTTGTGATGCTGAATCTTAGCTGCTAATGTTTTTGGAATCTTGTCCTTTCCACGTTTCCATGTCCTTTCCTATACTCGTACCTTTAATCTTGCATTCATAAAATGTCAAAGCTAGCTGTAGCATCCACAATTCACTTCGATTGAGATCTGCTAATTAGCACTGAGGGAATAAAGGCTTACTTTCCATTGCCCTATATCTGGCTTTGCTTCAAAGGTTTATCTATTCTTCCCTTAAAATGTATCTTATGGCATCTCCCCATCTCCATGGCAATGCCTTGCCCAGAGTTGACATGCCAAGCAATCAGAATTTTTTTTGTATTCTTGCAATTGTCCTGATGAATACATGATAAAAAGCTTCAGCAACATGTATCTATTTTCAGCAATATTCAAGGAATGAAATTCTTAAAATTTTTCTTCAGGACTCTTCCCTCAAACAGGAGAACTTTGGAAAATAACAGGTAACGTCAAGAAGGGAAGACGAAAGAAAATCAAAGTATTTTGTTCATTGGACAAGTTAGCAGGCTAAGGGATGATCACATCTGATGGGATTATTTCTAGGATCCTGTGGAAGTAAACAGGAACTTGCTGAGACCCTAATACCATATTTCAGGTGTCTACAGTGTGTGGATGGGTGCTGGAGAAATGGAGAGTGACCAATGTATTGTTTATTTTTAAAAACTGAGACAGAACTAATCTGGATAATTACAGTCCAAGATAGAGAAAAAAATAATTTACATTATATTGCTTCATTACCATGGGACATTGAAAAGCATTCATAGCTGATGGTGATAGAGAAATATTTGTAAGTAACTTCACTCTTATTTATCTACATAATAATAGAGAAACAGAAAGCAAGTGGCCAATATGGATTTCTCAATGTAAGACAGTGCTTGACAAACCTCATTAAATTCTTTGGGAAACTAACAGATTAGGTATCAGGATGAAATGCAATGGATACAATGAACACGGATGCTAGGAAAACCCTTCAAGGGATACTACAAAAGAGGTTACAAGAGTAAAGGTAAAATTAAGGGACTGGATTAAAATTAGTTAGAATGCAGGAGTGAGAGTTGGAGTTAAGCATAAGTGTTTACGATAGTTGGAAATGGTGATGTCAAAGAAGTTACAGCATAGGAATAGGCCCACTGGTTTTCCAAGCCTGCACTGACTTTCTACTTTCTTTGTATTCCACACTTGCTTCATGGGTTCCCAACCTCCTAGCTTTGACAAATGCTTCTTTTTTTCCCTCTGACTAGGTTCACAATATCTCGTTAGCCAAGGTTTCCAAAATTTGCCATACTTATCCTTCATCCTTACATGATTGCGCCAATCCTGAATCCCTGCCAACTTACACTTGAAAGCCTCCCACATGTCAGATGTTGATTTGCTCTCAAACATCTGCCCCCAATCTACATTCTTCAGTTCCTGCCTAATATTGTTGTAATTAGCCTTTCCCCAGTTTAGTAACTTGAGGACTACACTTATTTTGATCCATCAGTACCTTAAAGCATACTGAATTGTGGTCACTGTTCTGAAACTGCTCCCCTACTGAAACACTGACCACCTGGCTGGGCTCATTCCCCAATACCAGGTCCAGTATGGCCTCTTCCCCAGTTGGACTATCTACATACTGTTTCAAGACGTCCTCCTGGATGCTCCTTACAAACTCTGCCCCTATCACACCCCTAGTGAATCAGTCCCAGTCAATATAGGGGAAGTTAAAATCGCCCACCACAACAACCCTGTGACTTTTACACCTTGCCAAAATCTGCTGACATATCTGTTTCTTTATCTCCCACTGGCAGTTGGGCGGCCTATAGTAAATCCGCAATACTGTGACCATTCCTTTCCTATTCCTGAGCTCCACCCATATTGCCTCCTGTATGAGTCCTCTGATATGTCCTCCCAGAGTACAGGCTGTAATATTCTCCTTAACCAGTAGTACAACTCCCCCATATCTTTTACATCCCCCTCTATCTCTCCAGGGTACAGATGTTTCAGGTATGTTAAGCTGCCAATCCTGTCCTTTCCTTAACCAAGTCAACATAATGGCAATATTATAGTTCCTAGTACTAATCCAAGCTATAGGTTCTTCTGCCTTACCTGTTACACTTCTTGCATTGAAATAAATGCACTTCAATCCACCAGACCCTCTTTGATTAGCAACCCTACTCTACTCGCTGTTTCTCTGAGTCTGAATGGCTCGACTCGCTGGTTCCCCTTCAGCTAATTCACCTTTGTTTTGGTTCCCACCCCCCCGCCAAATTAGTTTAATTCCTCCCACGTGACACTAGCAAACTTCCCAGCCAGAAAATTTTACCGACCAGATTAGACGCAACCTGTTCTTCTTGTACAGGTTGCATCTGCAAGAGACCCCGATGATCCAGATATCTGAAACCCTTCCTCCTACACCAGCTGTTCAGCCACATATTGAGCTGCATTATCTTCCTATTCCTAGCCTCACTAGTATGTTCACTTCAGTTCATTGTACATATCAATGATTTGGGCCCTCTATCAACATAATTCCCATTTCAGTTCAAACCATGTACATATGTGGAAAGCTGTCATGCAGATGGAACATTTTACCTTAGGCATAATTCTCAGTATAATGTTCATTAACTGTGAAGATGATGATTTCTAATGTTTTGGACAAAACTCGTGTCCACATATCACATGATGCAATGCAGTTAAGCTTTGCTCTAACTTCCCCAAAATTCAAAAGAGCTCTTCTATTACATTAATTCTACTTCCCATATCGGACTCACATGAAAGTTAAGAGAGATTCTTAATGTAATGACTAATTTAGGACTGAGTTGTCTTATTAACTATTGGAAACAATCTAAACTAATTTCATACACAGCATTCTTGCCAAGAAGAAATATGCATCCATTATCAAGGTTCAATTTAAAACCAGTTGGACAGTATCATAATTTACTGTGTTATTCAGTCCCAGGAAATAGAGCTTTAGAAAAAAAAGCCCAATGATCCAACTGATATTACTTGATTTATAATTTATATGAAGAATAACACAAAACTTACAGGAGGGGGCAGTGGTACAGGAGGTGGTGGAGGAGCATCTTCCTCTGGTGACATAACCTCTGGCAAAGGACTTGGTAGTTGCTCCGTTTGAACGACAGCAGGATTATTGTTATTGTCCTCTATTGTCGCAGGGATTTCATTGTCATCTGTCTGAATCAATTCAGAATGTGGAGAAGGCAGCTGGTTATCATTGGCATCTGATGATGGTTGAACTTCAGGCTGAGTTGTTGGTTCAGGCTGCACAGAACCAGACTCCACAATGCTGGTGTTACCATTATCAACATCTGCTAAAGCACCTACGTAGTCCTGCTGGTTACTGGGGAGATAAAATGGCATGTTATCCATACCTCCAGCTAGTGTATTAAAACGCTGATAGAGTAACTTCTGTATATTTGGTCCACTTGGGCCTTCAGGCTCAGTTATAGAACTGCGTTTCTTCAGAGGCCTTGGTGCATGTGCCAGCTTCTTCCTTAGAGCTTCGAGGTCAGCATCACTTTGATACCGTAATGGTGAGTGCACAATAGGCAATAATTTTGTAGGACTCAGAGGACGTGGGATGTTTTCAACATTTGAGTTGGTAGGTGGCAAGTTCTCATGCTCTGGATCTTTTTCAATACTAGTTTGGTTTTCATCACTGGTCGGAGGATGGGAACTTTGGAAAGGCTGATTATGAGCAAAAGGCAAAGGAGATGGGGAAGCAGAACCAGATCCAGATCCAGATGACAATACTGGCTTCCCATACACTAGAAAAGTGAAACAGAGACCTCTCTATTAAATCAAAAGCAATGGTTATACTTAACTATGTCAAATTCCCACCAATCACAACTTGCTCTTTCGCTAATTCGCTTCTCTGTACAAGTCTTTGCTCACCAAATCGCTCATTGTGGGCCCAAATGTTCATTTATCTGCAGTTTTAAATATTGAAAAAATAGAAGCTAACTGATGCAAAAAATAAAAGCTGCGCAAGTTTGAAAAACAACAATAGGTGTCCATGATATATTTCCTGCAGTAGATAGCACATGCAATCATTTTGTTACTGCACATAGGTATTCACTGTTGTTGATATTTACTCCACTAATGTCCTTTAGGGAAGGAAATCTGTCATCCTTACCTGGTCTGGCCTACATGTGACTTTAGAGCTATAGCAATGTGGTTGACTCTCAACTGCCCTCCGAAATGGCCTAGCAAGCCACTCAGTTATATCAATCGCTCAAGACGACAACACACTACCACCTTCTCAAGGACAGCTAGGGACGGGCAATAAATACTGGCCACCCAGAGACATCTATGTTCCATGAATAAATAAATGAATTCCTGATCACAATCCACCTCTACTCTCAAGTGAAGTAAAACTTTTACATTGTTCAATAAGACAAAACAAAAACCAATTTCCCCACTATATGTCTCTAAGATCATAGCTTTTATTGCCTTTGATCCATATATGTAGCACAGCTGGAACCAATTAATAAAACATGTTTGTTGCTTGTGATCTCTCAGTTTGCAAGTTTATACCGGAACATAACCTCTGCAAATGGCAGGGCTGCATACTTTACAAGAGACATAATATTATAATATATCAAATTATTAATGCCTTTGATCAAGCATTTAAACTACTTACTTGCTTTAACAGTATGAGTTTTGTTTAGGGTGTTATATGCAGCCTGTTGATAATTCTTTGGTGGAGTAGCTTGCTGAAGATACATAGAATAAATTGAACTGGAATTCACGGTTTGAGGCCCTTTTCGTGGAGATTGAGGTCTAGAACCTTTATCAGTTAAGAATGGCCTTACTGCCACAGCTAGTGGTGGATCAGGTCTGTTATCTCCAGCAGGAAACAATGGTGAACCAGCTGGCTGATAGGTAGGACTTGGAGGCACAGTAATTCTCTGCTGAATTTGTTGTGAGGCACTAGCTTGAAATGTACTTGCAGGTTGCGAAAGCTGGATAGGTCTCTGCCAATTTGCTGATGTTATGTTGGAGACTGAACCCATATTAGGCCGAGGCTGAGTGTTATCTTTCATTCTTTCCAGTGAACTGGTAGAACCGATGGCCATGAGAGAAGATTTTGAGTGAGATCCATAAGACTGAGGCAGCTGCTTTACTGCACTTGGCACTGATGGTGGTACTTTTCCTGTTTCAATACCCTAAATTAAAGAAGATATTGTTAAAACTACTCATAATAAGATTATAATCTCCAAAACAAAGCTTTATCTAACCAATTTGTGACTAGTGGCCAGTTTCAAAAACATAAAGCACTTAAAAAGATTCATGTCATTTACCCTTCAGTGGAAAGTTTAAAGTTTATTTATTAGTGTGACAGGTGGCCTTCCATTAACGCTGCAGTGAAGCTACTGAGAAAATCCCCTAGTCACCACACTCTGGCACTTGCTCAGGTACACTGAAGGAGAATTTAGCATAGCCAAATGCTAGATTGGAAGATTCGATGTTTGAAAAATAAAAACATAATTAGCTGGCATTCAAAGAAATTTTCAACCATTGGTTAAAAATGAAAAGCAACCTAAAAGATTGGAAGATGGGGAGGAATGCATCTGGCCAGCACATCTTTTGGACTGAAGGAGGAAGCTGGAATAGCTGGAGGAAATTTGTACCCAAAAAAGTGTGAATTGGAATGAATTACTACTTATAGATGCCACCCAAAACAAGGGCAGAGGAATTGTGAACTCAATGTTCAGTTAGGAAGGCCATAAATTGCCTGAACTTATCTTGATCTTTCATAAAAATATTTCACTATTTTCATACTATTCAAGTATGAAGAACACTATTAAATGTTCAAAAACTTAAACTTTGGATTCAGAACAAACTAAATTTAATAGTGTGTCCTGGAGAATACAGGCAGGCTGCCATCTAGAGTTGATTGTACTTTGAAATTAATTTACTAAAATCAGACAGGAAAAGATCACCTCATATCAAATGGATCAGAGACAATTTGAAGTATCATCAAAACCTACCACCATTTTTTCATTGCTTGAAATAGCTGAGGAAGTGGACAGGGCCTGACTTGATCCAGTTCCGGGTTTCACAACTGTATCCATGTTGGATTCCTTCCAGTCATTGTTTGTTGTTGTAGGTGATTTCCCTGTAGTAACAGATCCCTGTGGGAGTGCTGGCCAATTTCCATCGTTAGCTAATTAGGGCATGAAAAATTGCAGTACATTTAAAAAGATTCAAACAGCTACTCATTTTGACTAAATTGATCACCTAATCTATCATTCCAGTTAGGACAGAGTTAGGGAGAGAATGCACCAGCTACTGTTCAAGCACAATCATTGCAGCCATTTTGGGAACAAACTGGAAATATAATTTCCTTATTTTACTATGCACATGGCACATGCAAGCAGTTGAGTTTAGTTACAAACTGATTAGATATGTCATATGTCCTCTGCCTAAAAACACGGCCTAAGCTCACCGCTAATACTTCATCTCAAGCTATTTACTTGGCAGTTTCTCTGTGGTAATTTGCCATTGCCTTCATTTGGTTAATTGATATACACCAAAGGCAATGATCCTCTAAATACTATTATTGCACACTACTTGTCACACAACACACATCACGCCAAAATAATTTTCTCTAATTGTTTATTTAAGCTTCACTTAGCCTGATGGATCAGCATTTTAACACAATGTAACCATAATGGTGTGATTAGTTAGGGTCTTTGGATAAATTTCCCAGACATGGACAAAGCGGACCTTACAGTTAAGGAGGAGTGTGAAGTATTGGATGGGACAATATTTCTTTCCTATGTTTAAGATTCTTAGCATTCTTGAAAGTAGATCAATCACCAAGCCAAGAAGAAATGTATAGCAAGTTATTAAAGAATACAAAGGAAGAAATAGTGGAGATTTTATCATCAGTTTTCAATCCTCTCTGACCATAGGTGTGGTGATAGAGGATTACAGGATTACTAATCTTGCATTGTTGTTGGGAAGGAATAACCCAAGTAATTAAAGCCAGTTGACAATTACTTCAATGGTAGGCAAGTTATTGGAAAAAAATCTGAAACAAGGTATAATTAACCATTTAGAGGGCCTTGGATTAATTTGGGACAGCATAAATTTGTTGAGAAAATAATTTTTGAATAACTTGATAAGACTGGTTTTGAGAAAGTAACAAGGTGGGTCAATAAGGGTGGCATGTTTGAAGTAATTTGCATAGTGACAAGGGCTTTTGAAAAGGTCCCCCATTGCACACTGATCAGAAATGTAAAAGCCTACAGAATCCAAGAGAAATTAGCAAATTGGATCCAAAATTGGCTCTGTGACAAGAATCATAGGTTATTGGTTAAAGGATATTTTCAAGATTGGATAGCTGCTTCCATCGAGATTCTACAGGGATCAGTACTTGGTCTCTAAGTACGTGTGATTTATATGTATTAATGATTCAGACTGAAATGTATGCATCATTGGGATATGAAAATTAGCCAATGGATAAAAGTGGGGAAAAAAAACTGTAATCCATAGGAAGATAACCACAGGATGGTCAGATGGGTAAAAAAGTGATTAAGGATTTCATAGAAGTGTGAGGGAATGCATTGAGAAAGGATAAAAAAAAGGCTAGAGAATGCATAGTAAATTATAGGTGCTATGCTAAGTGCCAGGTTGCTCAAAGGGAAATTTGAACAAGCACATGTTATGAGGAGGTATCTGAAGGCAACACAAGTACATTTCAGACTACTTGCAAATATTTTAAATGTTAAATTTAAATATTTATCACAACAAAAAAGGGGGAACAAATACCTAAAGACACCAGAACACTTTTACACAGTTAATAGCACTTCTACAAAAACTTTTCCCACAATATTCTGGCTTTAAGTAAACTCAGAGCTAAACTCCTTTTTGGTGGCAACAATCCTCACAGATGTTTAATCTATTTTTTAAAGTCCAGTAATGTTAATACAAAATGTTCTGCTGCTATACAGAAATTTTACTGGGATTGGTATGGGATACTGGGAAGTCACAATTTGTCTACAAAGCTGTTTGTAGAAAAAAATATCTATTCTGAGAGTGGTGGCAACAGATTTCTCACAAGTCTGTCTCCAGCACACACCATCTCAGCAAGATCTCATTAGCCACGCTCTAACAATCAATTTATTTTTAAACATGTCTTTTCCCCTTTGATCATGCGCTTTCCTTTTCCCAAAATTTAACAATCTTCTGTGTTATTTTATGGCTACTTTTTAAAGAAAATAAACTTACTACTTCACCTCACCAATTTAAGATCACCCAATTGTATATATTCCTTTTGAAATACAAGTTAACTTTAAATCACTTAGTAATATTTCCTCCGGCACTCCATTTCCACTTCAACCACTTGCCTTCTCCTCTGCCTCTTGTGAAAATTTCAACTCTTGCAGAACCAGACATATCCATACTCAAACACATAAGCTTTTTTCATAATAAATGATGGTAAAATCAAAAAAATTGAGAATTCTCATTTTTTCATAAGTTTCTGAAAAACGTACAGGAACAGGAGGATCTTGGAGTGTATGACTACTGATAACCGAAGGTAACAGGACAGGTAGATAGAGGTCAACAAGGCATAGGGGATCCTTTCCTTTAGTGTTGGAGCAGGGAATGTTATGTGAGCACTATTCAGACTATAGCTAAAATACTGCACAAGTTCTGGTCATCGGATTACAGCAAGGATCTGATCATATTAGAGAAGGTACAGTAGAGGCTCAAGGGATTCCGAGGAATGCTGAATTTATGGATGAAAAAAGATGAAATTGGCTGGGCTTGTTTCCCTTGGAGCAGAGCAAACCGAGGAAATTTCATTGAGATGCAGAGGAAAGATCTAATTCTTTTAGCAGAGAGATTAATAACCAGCAGGTATGGATTTCTAATAATTGGTGGATGGATTAGAGGGGAATTTAGGTATAATTCTTTCATCCAGGAGAGGTCTCAAACTCACTGTCTGAAAGGGCAGCAGAGGCAGAAATACTCATCGCATTTATTGAGCATTTGAGATGCAGTAATTTATAGTGCTACAGATTAACAATTAACAAGTTGTTGTTAGATTGGATAACTCTTCCAGTTGGCATGGACACATCGGACCAATTGTGCTCCTTCTGCGGCTTAAATATTTCTATATTCTCAACATGAATTTATGAACTTAACAGGTCCATAGGAAATAAAATGGGCAGCACATCATTCCACAATTACTTCCATGCCTCCGTGATGATTACATTTTAGTAGCACCAACTCATTGACTTGCGAGGGACTGGAACGATGGTGGCTATCAAATGGAAAAATGGTGCTTTGCAAAATTTTGCATAGTGGATGTCTGGAATTCGCTGCCAGAATTGGTGATGGCAATAGAGACTCTAAACTCTTAAAAAAATACCTGGATCTGCACATTAAGTGCTGTAAGAAACAGGTCTATGGCCAGGTGCAGAAAGGTGGGATTAGGAAGGGCACATGGGTGTCCTCAGGGTGACATGGACAAGATGAGCTGAATGGCCGCTTCCTGTTACTTTTCTATTCTTCTAAGATAGCTCATAAAAACATGATTACTTTTTCAAATTCAAAACTCATTCTATTTAACAACAGAAGTTTTAAGTTTGTGCAGAAATGTAAAAACGATTCCTTTAATACTGTCTTAATTCAAAATTAGCAATATATTTGAATGTTTTACATCACAATTTTATCATACATCACAAAGTGCAAAGCATATATTCTATTTGTCTACAATGCCACAATTGGTTCTCAGCAAGTGTAAGAAAGGAAACTCAATTAAAAGAAACTGTACACCAGCTAATTCTTCCGATTTCCTGCTCCTCATCCATTTCTGAAAGCATCAGTTCATTTTATTTGGCACTACATAATGTATTAATTCATAATACAATTATCCATGGGTTTTAGACATAAATCCATCAGTTTCAGTTATGGCAAATTTAACAATGCGCCACTTAAGCACCAGTTCACGTGCATGGGTTGTTTAAACACAACCCAGCCTATTAAATATCGTTTGGTTGTTTACTTAGTTACTATTGTGACAATTTCATAAAATCAAATTTTAACTTTTGGACTGTTTTGATTTATGAACTCATTTTATTCCTTGGATGGGATTTTTATTTATTTTATAAAAGATTGTCAAGCTAGAAGGAATTTTTGCAATTAAAAATCAACTTTCCCTGTTCTGGCATGTAAATTTAGAAATTTTAAAATAGTCTGCACTACATTAAAGTGTGTCTCTGGAGACTTAAAAGAAAAATTTTTTTAAATGCCTGACAAGTTCAACATTATAGAATTTCAATCACAACTACTACTTTCACAAGATCTTGATTTAAAATGGGTGAAGATGACAACTTCTCTTTTAAAATAATGAAAGAAAATTGAGAGCTTACTAGTAAATCAACATAAACAACAATTATATTGAGCATTTGCAAAATAAACAAAGGAGAAACACTTTCAGTCCACCTTCAAGTTTTCCATAAAGAAATCACAAATAGATCTATTGAAATTATATAAAACTGTGACTATGCCTTACATATCAACTACTGCAGAATTGTTTATGGCCTTTGCAAAACTACTGTAACATTACATTTGGAGAAGCATTAAAGAATTCTCAATATTTTATACCATTAGACTATTATAATCAATGATAGGCTATTATAATCAATGATAGGCTATTATAATCACTGAATATTCAGTTTTGAGGAGTTAAAACAAATGAAAAGATTTCATTCAATTTTGAACAGTCAATCATAAAAGGAAACTTCATGCACCAGGCATATACAAACACATGCAGTTAGATATATTAAATATGATTAGATTAAAAAATCCTTAAATAGCATGTTAAATTTAATTATGGATGCATTATTAAGGGATTGTTGCATTCAAAATTATAACAAATTATGTCAGTCTGTTCAATAAAGCAGAACTGTATAAAGACGTACAACCCAAGCATCTGCTTTCATAGTTTTTAAAATGCAAGGATGAACCAGAGTCAAGACCCACATCCAAATTAGACACCACCCAGGAGCCGGTCACCTTGTGTCTAAGCATTTCATCTATGTATAATAGAACAGAAAATAGAAGACATACAACTGTAGAACACAGGTTTAAATTTTAAATGTTAGATGCATTTTTAGAAACAAGATTAAAATGTTACCATTTACTGCTTTTTGATTGAAAACATTCAACATGAACATTTAGCTCTACCACATTTATTTGCATCTACATTTGGCTGCACAATAACAACTCATTTGTATTTACAATAGATTCATAGGATTAATTTGTAACAAAAGTATTAAATGTAACCAGGAATTTTCCAAATGTCACTTCTAAGGCAAGCAGAATAATTGTTTTATGCAAACTTAAAGCATACAGCAGAAAATGTCCTTTAAGCAAAGCCAGTAACAGTTCCACAGACTCACAATGTAGTTTGTCAGGAACAGAAGCTGCCAAGTGGTTCACACTATGACCTCGAGACTTTAGAGAGGCAGTAGAAGAAATTAAACCAGGATCCACTATGATGTCTAAATTAGAAACTTTCCAAATCCCTGGAGGTTTTTTCAAACTGCCATCTGATTCTGTCCAAGGAGTCAAAGCAAAGTGAGTCATTGAAGGACCCAGTAGTAAAGCAAAAGAGAAATAAGAACACAAAATAAGACAGTAAATTAAACATAAAAAGGAAGTCAGAAGAAATCTGAAATATTAAATTATAAATTCTAACTATGGCACACTAAAAATTTGATCTCAAGTGCTTCCCAACTTTGTAACACACTAACAGCTAGTATAAGATGACACCTTGAAAGAATAGAACACTTAAATAGGATGCTACAACACTCTGGAAATAAGATCACTTCTGAACGCTTTAAGAGGAGGGAATTAGTGCTAAGAAATTATGAACCCAGCTCAGACTCCTAAGCTTTTGGTAAAATCCGGTTAGAGATTAATAACATTGTTTAAAGTAGCCAAAAGTTTAAGATTCAAGAAACTTGCTAAGAGAATCCACAAAATTCATAGAAACGTAGAATCTAGAACGCCATTCCACCCTTTGAACCTGCACCGCCATTCATTTTGATCATGGCTGATCATCAAATTCAATATCCTGATCGCCTCAGCACCAAGAACTATATCTAAATTCTTCTTGAAATCAGACAATGTCTGGCCTCAATTACATTGTGGCAGCGAATTCCACTCATTCACCATCCTCTGGGTAAAGTAATTTCTCCTCATCTCAGTTCTAAAAGTCCCTTTATTCTTATACTATGATCCCCAGTTCTGGTTTCCCCCATTATTGGGAACATTCTTTCTGAATCTACCCTAACCTTGTCAGAATTTTAAGTTTCTACGAGGTCCCCTCCCACACTTCTAAACTCCAGTGAATGTAATCCTAACCAATTCAGTGTCTGCTCATATGACAAACTTGCCATCCCAGGAATCAGCCTGGTAAACCTTCGCTGTACTTCCTCTATAGCAAGGTCACCCTTCCTCAGATAAGGACACACAAATTGCACACAATACTCCTGGTGTGGCCTCACCAACGCCCTATACAACTGCAGCAAAACATCCTTATACTCAAATCCTCTTGCTACGAAGACCAACATATCATTTGCCTTCTTTACTGCCTGCTTATTTTCAGCAACTGATGCACAACGGCTCCAGGGTTTTGTTGAGTACGACCTCTCAATTTACACCCATTCAAGAAATAATCTCTCTTTCCACAGATTTTGAACAAAAATAAACTTTACCATACAATGTCAAAATATGAAACCATTTACAACGTTGATTTTATATTCTTAACATTCGGAATTAATATTAAGTTGCATATAAATTGTGATCAAACACACCATGCTTTACAAAGTCCAATGGATTTTGCAGCAACCTACCAGATGTCAGTAAACACTGAGTCAATCAATCAATCTCTGAAAATCTGTCTCCCTCATGAATGATTCTAAAGTTTTCACTTTTGAAGACCAAGATACTGAGTTCTTTCAAAGCTGCTCCAACTCAGACCTGTCAAACCCTGCACATCTACCAGGATTTTGATCTCATTTCCTGATTCTGCATTTACCCGAATTTCCAAGCCTACACTCTAGCCTCAACTTACTAGTGCAATTTCAGTTCTTTAGAAGCTTTTCTTTAAATATTTGATTTATTGTCATATATATTAGCATACAGTGAAAAGGATTTTTTTTTTTGCATATCGTACAAAGGGAAGAAAAGAATAGAGTGCAGAATGTAGTGTTACAGTCATGGCTAGGGTAATAGAGAAGGATCAAAAGTCTGATGGCAGCAAGGAAGATGTTTTTGAGTTGTTTGGTATTGTCCTTAGACTTTTTCCCAATGGAAGACAGGAAGGTGCTTTTCCAAAGCTGTGAGAAGTGTAGACAGTGTTAATGGATGAGGGGCTGGTTTGAATGATGGATTGAGCTTCACTTATGACCCTTTGTAATTTACTGCAGTCTTGGAGCCAAACCAAGATGTAATACAACTGGAAAGAATGCTTTCTATGTTGCATCTGCAGACATGCCAAATTTTCTAAGTCTCCTGACAAAGTAGAGGCATTGGTGGGCTTTCTTAACTATAGCATCTTCATGGAGGGACTAGAACAGGTTGCTGGTAATCCGGACACCTAAAATCTTGAAACTCTCAACCATTTCTACTTCGTCCCCATTGGTGTAGACAGCGCCATGCTCTCCACTATGCTTCCTGACATCGACAACAATTTCCTTTATTTTGTTGACATTGAGGGAAAGATTATTGTCTTGCACAAATTCACCAGATTCTCTCTTTCCTGTACTGTGTCTCGTCATTGTTTGAGATCTAACCAACAGTAGTGTTATCAGCAAACTTGAAGATCAAGTTGGAGGGGAATTTGGCCATGCAATCAGAGGTGTACAAAGAGTATAGTAAACAGCTGAGGATGCAGCCTTGCAGAGTACCGGTGATGAGGATGATTATGGAGATGGTGGTGTTCCCTATCCTTATTGACTGTAGTTAGCTTCACTGAGCTGGCACTGGTTTGAATTTCACCAAGCTCCTTAGCTACACCAAACTATAAATAGGTCACAGAGTTTCTTCTATGTCCCAACCCTTTTAGCACGGAACCAGTGACCTTGTGCCAATCTCTCAGCTCCTGAGGCTGAGGCTTCAGGACTTCTCCGGACCTCTAACTGCGTAGAGCCATCAAACAACTCCTGGGACTTCTTTGGAGCCCCAAGCACAGAAGAAGCAACTAACGATGAAATTTTTGCTACCTGGAGTCTAATTTGCTATTAGCAACTCCTTTCTACCATGGCCTTCCCCCCCCCCCCCAATATAGAAAACTCACTCCTCCAGCAAACACACAGATCAACTGAAATTCTCGGTCTTGAGCTCCACCCATTTCCATGACAACATAGCTCTCCAGAGTTCATGAAATCTAAATTAATTATCACTATAACTTTCAAAATGAAACTATTTTCTAGGCTGAATTACTTTACAAGCAGTATACACACCTCAGCCAGAATGCTTCATCCACACCTGCAACCGAGATTTTGCAGTCCCACTTCAGTAAACGGAGATTTGGTTAAGTGCCAAATTCTCTGTTCTCAGTGGCAGCGGGATGCAAGACTGGGAGAATTCTAGCCATCACCTCGAATTCCCCACTGAACCAAGTCCACAGGCTGTTTTACGATCTTACTTTCCTAGCTGTTAACGTAGCCTCAACTTTCAAGCGGAGTATTCTTCACGTTGCTCTAATTGAATTTATCCCATTTTCTACAATTAAACTTTATCAAACTTTAAACTACTTTTAAAATATTACTATGAACCACGAACAACATTTTTATAGCAAAATTGAAGTCTTTTCTATTTATTGGGCAGCACAGTGGCACAATGGTTAGCACTGTTTTCTCACAGTGCCAGAGTTCGATTTCTGCTTTGGATGACAATTTGTGGAGTTTGCATGTTCTCCCCATCTGTGTGGGTGTCCTCTGGGTGCTCTGGTTTCCTCCCACAGTCTAAAGATGTGTAGGCTAAGTGGACTGGCCATGCTAAATTGCCCCGTAAGTGTCCAAAAATTTGCAAGTTATTTGCATTAGCCATAGGTTAAAGGGATAGGGTGGGAGAGTCCACCTGAGTAAGATTCTCTTTTGGACCAGCTGGTGCAGACTCGAACTGAATGACCTCTGTCTGCACTGTATGTTTCAGTACCCAATCTGCATCAAGAATTTGTGGATTTGGCACAGCACAATTTTGAAGAATAAAACTTTTGCACTTCCCAACTTACGCACCCAGTCTTATTTTATTACTTTAAAATTGCTATATTAGCTATTCCTTGGTCCCTCGAGTGAAATTACCAATTTTATGCCAAATGAACAGCAATTTTGTATTGTGAACTCAGTAGTTGACTGGTGATTGGTAAATTTAAATAACTTCAGAGACAAAAATACTCTAATCTTTCTACCAATCATTTCAAATCTATGTCACTAGGTTATTGGCCATTCAATTTTACACACCATAACAAAATCTCAGTCTCTATTATTCCAAAGAAAACAATCCCAACCATCTAATCTTTTCTCAATAGCTAAAATTTTTGGCAACATCCTCCTAACCCTCCTTAACATCCTCTCTATTGTGATCACATCCTTCCTGTAATGCAATACCCTGAACTCTATGGAGTATTCTAACTGTGAACTAAATAGTGGTCTCTGCATTTGTAGCATATCCTCCCTATGCTGCTTTTATGCCCTATGCCTCAGACAATAAAGAGATACATCTTGTATATCTTTTTAACCACCATGTCCATCTGTTTTGTCAACTTCAGGAAGAGAAGATGTGCACTCCAAGGTCCCTATGTTCCTCAACACTTTTTAGAATTCTATAATGTCTTTTGTATTCCTTTGCATTGTTTGCCTTCACCAAATGGATTACCCAATTTCTTCAGGCTGAATTCCATTTGCCAATTTTATGCCCACCTATCCAGTCTATTGGTATTTTCCTGCAGTTAAGTTTTCTTCATCATCAATGACAATGTTGACAATTTTCGTATCATCTTTAAAATAGGGCTCTCCTTGACCTCACTGACCATTCCGCCAGTCTGCATATCCAACAAATTATATTGCAGTGTTCCTATCACCTCCAAGATCACCTTTTCCACCTGTTTTTAGCATTTGAAGGGTCCATTCCCTCTGTAAAACCCTAACCAAATTTCAAATATTGCAAAAATCTCAAATCTCCCAAAAAACCTCTCCCCATTCTATGTCACATATCTATGCAAGTGTAAAACATACAAAGTCTATTCTTTTACCTTTTGTCATCCTGGCCCCAGACTTTCCTTCCCAGTGCAACAGTAATTTATACTTATTTCTTTCAATTGACTATATACTGTATTCACTGCTTACAAAAGATTCTGCTCTACATCAAGACAACAAAATGCAGATTGGGTGACCACATTACATTTAATCTGCAAGCATAGCTTCCAGTAGCCTTTTAATTCTTCACCTTGCTCTAATGCTGATCTGTCTTCATCTTGCAGAATTCCAATGAAACTCAATGCAAGTTTGACCAATGGCACCTAAATCTTTGATTAGGCATGTCACAACAATTTCAAAGAACAAAGGACAAGGAACAAAACAGCACAGGAAACAGGCCCTTCGGCCCAACGAGCTCGCGCTGCCACCTTGATAGTCCCACTTCCACCCATGATCCCTATCTATGGTTACAGAAATCTGAATTGGAACCAAATTTGCAAGACAATTTAGGGAGAATTTGTTTTGCCAATCAGCCTAAGAGCACATCTTTGGGGTGTGGGAGGAAACCAGAGCACCTGGAGAAAACCCACGCAAGGGGAGAATGCGCAAACTCCCACAGACACAGGCCCAAATCCACATATCTGCACAGCACAGCAACAGTCACTGAGCTGTCGTGTTGCCCATCAAATGGTCCAGTCCAAGCATACACTAATGATGTGAAGCACTAGGATACTCCTGAAAAATCCAAGAGCAGCCCTCTCACAACCCATCGCGTGTATGCCCCTTGTTAGGCAACAAGGCAAACCGAAGTATCTGTAGGATAAAACAGAATTCACAATTTACACAATTCCCAGGGAATTCCCAAGGCTCATGATCCTTATTTTAAATCAGTCTTCTATATCTCTTCATCCCCATTCTGCTCATGTGCCCATCTAAGTATCTCGTAAATAACTCCAGTGTGCCTGCCTTCACCACCTTACTTGGCAGTGGGTTCCACACCCCATACCCCTGTGTGAAAAACTCCCTCTAGCATCCAAATTATACCTTACCCGCCTCACCCTAAGCCTGTGATCTCTCGTTATATTTGATTCCAACCTAGGAAAAAGCTTACCACTGTTTACTCTATCTATACCCCTCAATCTTGTACACCTCTATTAGATCTCCTCTCAGTCTACGTCTTTCTAAAGAAAACAGCCCCAATTTGCCTGACCTCCTCGTAACTCAGACCTTCCATACCAGGCAGCATCCTGGTAAACCTCCTCTGCACTCTCTCCAGAGTCTCCACGTCCTTCCGGTAGTAGGGCGAAGAGAACTGGATGCAGTATTCCAAATGAGGTCTAACTAACGTTCTATACAACTGCAACATTAAAGGCCAGCTCTTGTACTCTTTACCTCTTCCTATAAAGGCGAGCATACATATACTTTCTTCACAACATACTCCACCTACTCTGCCACCTTTAGAGACTTGTGCATCTGCACCCCCAGTCCCTTTATGGTATTTCAGACCATAACCTCTTCCTCCATCTTGGGGTTTTCGTTTTTTTTCCCCTCCTCCTTTTTTTCGAATGGCAGCTGTTTATCATTCTGTCATTCACACCTTTTCGAGACACATCTTACGTTTTACTTTACTATTCCTTTCAACATTACACCACAAACACTTGCTATTTAATCTATCCTGTTTTCACAGTCCTTCCAATTTGTTCTTTTCCACACCCTCACCCCTTTCACTTAAAACCTATTTTAACTTTTCTTAGATCTAAAGAAAGATCAATCTGGAATTTTAACTATCACTCACTACAGATACTGCCTGAGCATTTCCTACTTTTCCCATATTAATATAAAATCAGGAATATTGATTTCTATTATGTAGGTCCATTGCATCTGTGGTTTGCAGTTCTACACACTATATAAAACACCCCAAATCTAAACTTTTTTTTAATTTTTAGAATGTACTGGATGTGAGCATTGCTGGCTAGGCTAGCATTCACTGCCCCATCCCCGATAGCCCTCGAGAAGATGCTGGTAAGCTATCTTCTTGAACCACTGCAGTCCATGGTGTAGATACCAATGTTCGCTCTGTATATAGTTTAAAAAATTACTTTTTGTCAAATCATGTCATATTATAGATTTTTACATCTATATTTAAACAGTAGCGATTCTGTCAAAAAATTTCATCTTGTACTCATCAGAGCAATTGCAAGAATATCAATGCAAGTGGACTCTGACAGAGGCTTTGCCATGGAGAGTGCAGTAAAAAAATCTGACAACACCAAGTTAATTTGATAGTAAACTCGCAAACTTTCTGGATTTGCCCCTTCGTCAGGTGAATGGAGAGAATTTGCCATTCACCTGACCAATAGGGCAAACCCTGAAAGCTTGCGAATTTACTAACAAATAAATCAGTTGGACTTAAATTGATGTTGTCAGACTTCTTACTGTGTTTACCCCACTCCAACTCCAGCATCTCCACATCGTGGAGAATGCACCAGTTGATAGTGACTGATCAAGCACTGTTTGAAATTTAAACCAGTTTAACTCTGATAAGGCAATGCTTTGACCCAAAAAATGAACTAGTAAATGACCATAGTTTATTTTGTTTAGCTTATTAGGTGCAATGCTTTTCAGACCCTGCTCTATGGAGAGAGCAGGACATTGTGATTTGCTTCCAGTACATGCAACTACAAGCCCAACTGACAATCTTTAATTTTTAGCACATTGAGGATTATTTAGCAAATGCTGTCCAATTGTGGAATCACATCTAATGTTGAACACTATTCTGAGTTTTGAAAGCAAGGGCTGGTCAGGTATGTACTTCGCCCATTGTAATCAGTGGAAGGGACATTATACTTGATACAATCCATCAGTCTTTGGGGCAATTACCTTATATAGCTAGCATCACACTGGTACTGAAATTCATATACTGCATTATTCATTTGTGAGATAGGCGCAATGTCTTTTTGCCTTGACAGCAGCATTTTATTAGTGACGAATACCACTCATGCTGCTCTTGCACAGTAGCAGCATGAAACATCTGTCTTCATTTATTGCTCAAATCTTTCAGATACCTTGCCCTTCTAAGGCAATTGAAATTGCCTGGGCGCATTTCATGGCCGAACATGATGACCTTGGATTCATTCACAAGCTTGTGCAATATACAGCATGAAATGATCTGATCAAGGCAGCTGTATTCCACAGAATGTCTTTGATGCACTCTATTTCAGCATCAAGCATGCATGGTGAACAAATAACTTTAACCTTATTTACAAAGTTATCAATTAGGCCAATCTTCTACCATATGGATGGTAAGAATTCCAATATGTGTACTGATCAATAAAAATAGGTTTGCAGTATGCCATGGTAGAGGACCCTTTGATAGATTTTTTAACCAACACTTCAAGGAAAAGGTGTTAATTTAATTGCTCCATTTCAAAGATGAATTTGAGTGCAGGATGGATGGAACCTATTAAGACATGTAAGGAAATTATGATATGCTTATGGATTTACATATAGCAAATTTATCATATACAAACATATGCAATGAGGAGGAGGTTTGGTGTCGATTCATTGAAGATATGTTTCCCATGGATCCCAACAAATGTTAGTAACTGTTGGGTCTAGAGAGTAACCCATGGCAACATTATCAATTTGGGTATTAATAAGTCTTGTTAAATCTGAACTCAGTGTGAATTGCCAAGTTCATAAGCACAATAAATTCATTCATTCACACAATGGGGGTAGATCTAGATCATCATCTAGCACAAATAGCTGTGCTTGAAGTGAAACATTAGTTAATAAGCTAGAAATGTTCCAATCCCTGTTTATAAAATTCAGAGCAGAGTCCAATCTGATTCCGTGATTGGACAACATTTGCTAAATAATCCTCTGTTGTGCAAAAAAATAACACTAACAACCAATTTAAGCTTGTCAGTCAGGCTTACAGTGAGGTGCATTTGCAAATACTGGAAGGTAAATATAATACATGGTACCCTGTTCTTTGCAGATGGAAAGAACATGTTCATACATTACACACATAGCCATTCACTGCCTTGGCCAGAGTCAAGTTGTCTGGTTTATTTTTTTTTTAAATGGCAGGTGACTGTCAATGACCATCCACTGCTGCATTATTCACTTCAATGTAAATTCCAGAGTCAGCTCGCCAACCAACTGGCACTCTTCCAGTAGTATAAAGTTATTGCTCCCCATAACAATGGTATTCTTGTGATTTTCCTGAGCCAAAAATAGGAATTGAATGTAAACTTAATCCACTATAATTATACCTTCCTGCTGCAGCACCTCTGCTGAAAGACTTACCTGCACAACATGCCAAATTAATTAACAACAGCCACACAGGACCATAGACATCTCTCTCCATTAGATACAAGTGGTTATACATAGCTTGAGGAGCACCATTCCGCAAATACAGTCATAGAATTTCCTCGACAATACTATGCTTCAGCTAACTACTTTCCTGAATTTGGTGTTAAACTATAAGGAGTAAAATAAATTAACGTGTTATACAAAATAAAATGGAATCATCATACATCTAAACACACCAGTCTAATTCTTCCCCCACTTCAAGATGACATTCAGCACTGGTTTCTCACATGCAACAACACAGATGATCAGCTTCAATGCAAGAAGCACAGAAAGACAACTAATATTTGTATAATACCTTTCACTTGTTCAGGAAGTCCTTGTGCTTCATTAAACCAACATTTTTTTCTTTGAATTGTAATCAATTATTACATAGGGATATGCAGCATCTAAATAGACCACAGTTTAATGTTGCATTTGACAGATGGCGACTCTGACAATGCAGCACTTATTCAGTGTTAAAAGAACTGTCAACCTTCTGTGGAGCTTGAACTCTCAATCAAGAGTGCTACCATAAAATTAAGCTGACAACAGGCAACAAAAAGAAAACCAAAGTCAAAAATCAAATAATTCTTTGGGGGATTGGAGTGGTGAAACGCTCAGAAAAATTCAAACCCAGCAAAAAACAATGCTTAACCAATCTTTATCCCTATATTTTGAGAAGTAGACAATCTGCATGACTATTTCTTAATACAGTCTTTTTACATTTATTGAAACTTGTATTTTTTAATCCATTAGACTGAGTGTGAAATTTACATGTTGCAGGTCACAAGTTAGGAGGATGTCCAGCCCAGATATTAACTAGATTAATGACTTGGATGGGGTATAAGAAAATATTCAGTCGAATTAGTTATTATTCTCCTGAGTTTAGAAGGATGCAATTATTGGTTCCTTGAGGATGCGACTGAGGAATTAATAATGGGAAACAAGGGAATGGCAGAGCCTTTGAATAAATATTCTATATTCAACTTCACAGCAGAAGACATAAAAACTCCTGAGAATAATAGAAAATCTCTAATGACAAAAAGGACGGAAGAACTTTGTTACGACCACTGGAGAAAACTGGGAAAACTAATGGAACAAATGGAAGGCTGACAAGTTCCTGGCCTAAAGGCTACACATGTGGAGATGCTGGCGTTGGACTGGGGTAAACACAGTAAGAAGTCTCATAACACCAGGTTAAAGACCAACCAGTTTATTTGATAATAAACCCACAAGTTTTTGGGGTTGCCCCTTTGTTAGGTGTATGGAGAGTTCTGGTCTCAGACAGAGCGTATAAAGGCATACGCAGTTTACAGAATATGATCAGAATGCACGTTTTTACAGCTAACCTGCTATTCAAGTCTTAAAGATGCAGACAAAATAAGTGGCGATAGCATTAGGCATTGGTTCAAGAGATGTGTATTGTCTCCAGCCAGTACAGTAAGCAAGGTTTTACAAACCCAGGCAAGTCATGGGGGTTACAGATAGTGCAACATGAACCCAAGATCCAGTTGAGGCCATCGTGATGCGTATGGAACTTGGCTATCAATTTCTGCTCAGCGACTCTGCACTGTCGTGTGTCATGAAGGCTGCCTTGGAGAAGACTTATCTGAAGATCAGAAGCTGAATATCCGTGACTGCTGAAGTGTTCGCCAACAAGAAGGTATCTGCAGGAAGGATGTCCCAAAGCATGGTACACTGAGGAGACCATGCAGGCACTACAAGAATGGATGAATGAACATTGCTCAACAATCACCAGGCAAGACTGTTCCCTCCCTGTTGGCGAATACTTCAGCGATTACAGGCATTCGATCTCTGATCTTCAGTTCTCCAAGGCGGCCTTAACGACACACGACAGTGCAGAGTCACTGAACAGAGACCGATAGCTAAGTTCCGCATGCATCAAGATGGCCTCAACTGGATCCTGGGTTCATGTCACACTATTTGTAACCCCCATGACTCGCCTGGGCTTGTAAAATCTCACTTATTGTCCTATCTGAAGACAATATACATCTCTTTAATGAATGCCTAATACTATCTCCACTTTCATTGTCTGCATCTTTAAGACTTGAATAGCAGGTTAGCTGTAAAAACTTGCATTCTAATCAGTATTCTGTAAACTGTGTGTGCCTTTATATGCTCTGACTGAGACCAGACTCTATTCACCAGAATAAGGGGCAAACCCCAAAGGTTTGTGGGTTTACTATCAAATAAACTGGTTGGACTTTAACCTGGTGTTGAGAGACTTTTTACTGATGGCCTGCACCAAGGGTCTTAAAAGAAGCGATTGCCTGGATGGTTGATACATTTGTTGCAATCTTCCAAAATTCCCTAGATTCTGGAAAGGTCCCAACAGATTGCAAAACTACAAATGCAACACGCCTGTTTTAGAAAGGAGAGAAATAAAGCAGGAAATTCTAAGTTGGCTAGCCTAAAGCTTGGCACTGAGAAAATGCTAAAATCCATCATTAAGGAGGTAGTATTGGGACAGACAGAGAATCATAATGCTATCAGCCAATAACAACATGGTTTTCTGAAAGGGGAATTTATTCAGCAAATTTGGCAACAATACAGTTGCCCCCTTCAGCCAAGTCTTTAATTTTCATATATTGTTAGTTGAAGCCCAATACAGATTCTTGTAGCACTCAACTAGTTTCAGTTTGCCATCTTGTAAATGACCCATTTATCCCAATTCTCTGTTTCTTGTTGGTTGGCAAATCCTGTATTCATGTTGATATGATCTTGGGATTGATCCAAGTTCTTACCTTGTGTATGAACATTTATTTGACATCTAATTGAACACTTTTTTGAAATCCCTTTATCTTCTTTGTTTGTTATATCCTGCATACACATGGCAAGTAATTTGGAAGACAAACAAAACGTTGGCCTTTAATGCAAAGCTGAACAGAGTATAAAAGTAGGGAAGTCTTGCAACATCTGTATAAAACAGAAATGAGATCACATCTGGAGTACTGTGCAGTTTTGATCAACTTACTCAAGGAGAAACATACTTGCATTAGAAGCAGTCTGGAGAAGGTTCACTAGGAATTAGGGTTTTTTGTATTATGGAGAAAGGTTAAGCAGATTTGGCCAGTACTCTGACCAGTTTAGAAGAATGAGAGGTGATCTTATTAAAACTTAGTTCTGAGGGTACTTGGCAAATTAGATGCTGAGAGAATGTTTGTTCCCTGCGGCAGAATCTAGAATTAGGGAGTTCAGTTTATAAAAGGGATCTCCCATTTTATCTCTCAAAGAATCATTAGAGTTTGGAATTCTCTTTCCCAGTGAGCCATGGAGACTGGGTCATTGAATATGTTCGTGGCCAAATTAGATTTTTGATTGACAGTAGACTCAAGGATTACAGGGGAAGGCAGAAGAGTGAAGTTAAGGCAATAATTAGATTGGGCATAATCTTTTAAATGGTAAAGCAGGTTCATGGGGTCAAATCTGCTTAACCTTTCCCCATAATACAAAAAACCCTAATTCCTAGTGAACCTCTTCTGGACTGCTTCTAATGCAAATATGTTTCTCCTTGAGTAAGTTGATCAAAACTGCACACTACTCCAGATGTGATCTCACTTCTGTCCTATACAGATGTTGCTAGACTTCCCTACTTTTATACTCTGTTCAGCTTCGCATTAAAGGCCAACATTTTGTTTGTCTTCCAAATTACTTGCTACGTGTGTGCAGGATATAACAAACAGAGAAGATAAAGGGGAACCATAGATACGCGTTTGGATTTCAAAAAAGTGTTCAATTAGATGTCAAATAAATGATTCTATTTCATCCTATGTAGATGATCTCATGGAGATGCATAAAATTTAGAAAGGGAGTGACAAGGTTGATTTGGAGGTGTGTTAATCCAGCTCAACAATGTAGAATTAGAGATCATAGTCTCAGCACAGACATGTTATTGAACAGAATTTTTTCTTGAAGGGCAGTGAATCTTTGGAATTCTCTACTCATTGCACTGTAAAGCTCAGAGTGTATATCTAAGGTTGAGAATGCTAGCTTTTTGGGCTCTAGGGAATCAAGACATGTGGATAGAGTGGAAATGTAGAATTGATGCAAAGGTTGACCAAGATTTTTGTGAACTGTGGCACAGACAGGGACTGCAAAATTTAGGCCTATTTTGTACTTTACTAAATACTGAATATTAGGATGCTGACATTATAAAGCAAATGAATTGAGAGGCATGGGTACACCCAAGTAATGTTTTGCCTTTTGGGGTGAGTCAAGCATAAATTGTGAGATTGCCATTAGATGTGTGTTATGACACACTGGTAGATGTAACTGTATGTTTTGATTATGTAAATTTTCTAGATCGCTGCAACAACTAATTATGTAACAATCATAAGGTACCTAAAGGCAAACAGAAAGGGGTATTAACTTCAACAAAAATTGGAATAACTTACCATTGTTTGAGGATTAAAATAAATATTAGACATAATATTAGTGTGATACATTAGTCTTCTAATATGCTACACCATGCATATCCAGGTATTGCCAACAATTCACCTCAGTTCATTACTTATTTCAAAAAAGGTAGAAGGGTCATATGGAAGAAATAAAATGTTTGCATTC